>JAZDUA010000019.1:3195000-3915000 GCA_038098605.1 Gryllus longicercus | reverse complement strand
AATGTCATATATTTAATATATTTCACAGTGAACTCTTGAACGTTTCTCTCGATGATTCTTCAGTTTCTACAAATATGACCGGATATCTGTAACAACGTAGAAGTATTCAAAAAGTGTAAATCACATTCAGAGAGATCAGTCAAACATTACTTACTTGACGGTGTCTCCCAGATATCCAAGTTAGTACTGACTCCGGCCGCGGAAGCCTACGCCCTCAATCAGTCAAACAACTTATATTACTACAAATAATTATGGTTTCTGCCCATTAATAACCAAAATACAGTAACTTCTCATTTTTTTAGTTTAAATACATCACATTTTCAAAAACACTATCTTGTAATCATTAATATAAAACAACTATTGTAGTTTCTGTGGAAATTGACACCGACGACGTAATGTCATCAATTTAATAAGAGCATGAAGTGTATTTCAATGGTGTGAAATGTTGCTCTGAGCTTATCTTAAACGTAACGCCGTACATTAAGACCTCCGGAGGAAGAAGGTCTGTGCCACCTATTGTCTAGCCACTACCGCTTTCACCATCACCTCGGCCACCACACCATACTTCGTCACCATGTTTGCCACCGCGGCGCCTCCGCCACCGCCCGTACACCCTGTCCACTATGACACCCCTGCCGCTCATGACACCGCCACAGTCAGCGCCACGCCACCGCCTCCACCATCCCGCCCGCATTCCGCCACCACCTCCGTCTCCATCATCTTGCATGGCAGCTTGTCACCGCCACCGCCACAACCGTCGCCGCCCTCAAGCCCCCCCCCCCGTCCTTGCCGCCTTTCCCCGCACCGCCCCCGCCACATCCCCTCCATCTCCACTGCCGGTGCCACCAATACCCCGTCCCCATCACCGCCCCATCACCGCCCCGTCACCGCCCCCGTCACCGCCCCCGTCACCGCCCCCGTCACCGCCCCCGTCACCGCCCCCGTCACCGCCCCCGTCACCGCCCCGTCACCGCCCCCGTCACCGCCCCCCGTCACCGCCCCCGTCACCGCCCCCGTCACCGCCCCCGTCACCGCCCCCGTCACCGCCCCCGTCACCGCCCCCGTCACCGCCCCCGTCACCGCCTCCGTCACCGCCCCCGTCCTCACCCTCTGCCCACCTCCACACCCTCCCCCCCACCCTTTCCGCCTCCTCCTCCCCCACTGACTCCGTTTCCACCTTCACCTCCACCAAAGTCGCCACTTCTGTCTCAGTCTCCACCTCCTTCCCCATCTCCACCATCGCCACCGCCACAACTTTCACCACCCCTTTCGCCATGGCCGCAGCCGCCAACGCCACCGCCACCAACACCACCAGCGCTCCGCCTCCGTCGCCCACGCCACCGCCATTGACTCCGCCGCTGCAGCTGCCATATTCCCCAGAGCTCCTCGTGCCCGCCGCCCCCTTCCGGCACCTCTGCTACTCGCCCACCAGCTCGCTTAATTAATGAAAGATGCGCGCAGCCTCGTTGCGGGATAACCGCGCCCAACTGCTGCCTGGGGAGTTGCAACAGGCCGCGGCTTCATCCTGTCATCTCCACGTTACTCTTCTTTTTTACCGCTCTTTACTTTTCTGGATTTTTGCCTCTTGAAACTTTTAGTTCGTAACAACAAACCAGTTTCTTTTCTTTTTTATCTGCACTCTTTGCTTTCTTTTCTGTGTTCTTCACTATTTATTGTCTTTGACTTTTTGAAAGTATACAAGCATTATTTGAATGCTTTTTTACTTCTTCTCCCAACACTGAACTACACGGTAAGAAGGAAAGACATTGGAATCATCTCAACAATATGATCTCCAATATTTGGTTGTAAAATCTGTATTTAAGGCATTCTAACTATACCCACGCGTCAGGACTGAGGTATTTAGAGCTTGTCAAAGAAATTTAACTTGAACAGCCCTCTCCCCGGCCTTTCATGCTGCAGTACATGATGATGATTATGATGATGATGATGACGATGATGAATAAATATAAGATTGGAACATGTGGCGAGGCGTACAATTTCGTACCCGAATATCGGGATGTCTGTATGGAGGGATGGTTGTGACATCCGTAACTCTGTTCAGAGAATAAGCTTTGAGTTAAAACTTGGAAAAGTCAGTAGTAATATATTTTTGTATAGTTGCGGAGATAATTAAGGTACTTTAATTTTGTAATTCAAGAAGTACATTTAATGAAGCCACTGCGACAGTTTCAAAATGTTCTCAAAAATAGCTGCAATTTTTTGTTTTAATTTTGTGGAATAGAAAAAAGGAGATTAACTAAAATTGTAGTTTTTACTTTCATTTAAATTGATACAATTTTGAAAATCACAAAGTTCAAATTTATTTTCGAATATGTACTTCGAAGAAAGAAGGAATGTAGTTATCACGACTTCTTTAATGTTTATTAGTGTCGAATTCACTCCTCCTCTTCTTAACGATTTCTCTTCATCGCGATATCTATTTTCTTCCCTCCCTTCTTTATTCCTCTTCTTCCGTCTATTACACATTTATTTTTCTTAAGAACTTGAAAACTATCGGAGTATTTAGCAACTTCTTCATTCTTATTTTCTAAAACATTCCTTTCATTTTTTAATTATTTTTCCTCTTCTTTTCTCGATTTATTTAATACTATTCATTCATTGAAGTAGTTTTCGAGGAGCAATTCTCCTCTTGCGTTGGCATTTACTCTGTACACAGCGCATCTTGCGGCCCATCGTCTCATCACCGTAACGGCGCCGTGCAGCAGGCCGTTTCTGCTTGCCGTGGGAGTTTTAAGAGGCCGTTCGGAGGCGGGAAAACGCGACGGTGGCGCCCCTGTCGATGGAAGAGGGAGATAGGCCCGAAGACGAGCAGTTTCGCGGATCCCAAGCCTCGTTCCGGCTGAGGACACGACCCTCGGAAAGAACGCTGCTGGATCGTTACGGTCTTCCAATAAAGTCCAGCCTTTTCAGCTGAAAAGACTCTCTAAAGATAATTTTAGAGTGAAAAAACGCCATAACCCAGTTCCGCCCTTGAAATAATGATGAGAAATATATTGATTATCTTAAGAGGTGTTTATTTTCCACCATTTTTATGACAACAAAAGTTTTAATCATTGATCAAGATTAGCTTAAGAGTTGGAACTAAAATAACGGTCAATGATTGTGATAATTATAAGAATTATTTTTACTGTATTGTATTAAAATAGATAAATGTTGGTAAAAATTAATGCCTCTTAACATATTTAACTCAATTCCGTCATTTATGTATTATTTTAGAAGACAAAATTTAAATGTTAATTTTCTTGTAACCTCTTCAGAAGATTCCTAACGGAGAAATTTATGCCACTACACGTGTGAGTATCATTTTAGCCACTCACCCACGAAAGTGTAATTTAGATGATGTATTGAATATTGCTGTTATGTGAGTTTAAAACTTCCATTCCATTTGATTTATTTGACTGGTTGTGGCTTAGTCTACGAGCAAGAAATAGAGAACATATTGAAAATTTCATTTAAATAATAAAATTTGTAAAGAAAGTATAAAGTTCCTTGCCGACTTGAACACACTTAAGTGAAGCTACCTTATGTAAGTCTTTGAGTTTGTCATTTGTTGTTTTTATTTTATTATTTACACAAGTATAATGATTTTCAGCTTGATGCCCCAAGGTATGAAATCAGAAGTCCTTCCATTAACAAGATGGTAATTATCATCTTCATGAATAAAAAATGTGTATTTTTTTTAATTCCTTCAATTGTATCTTCACTGTCTGATGTCTCTCTACTAACAAGGAATCCATTAGAATTTTCAGGTAGCATTGGCAAATCACTTACCTTGTTATTGTCAAAAATGAGTCGTGATTCTGATTAATCGAATTAACGTTATACGGTCGCCAGGGAAACTAACAATGAGCACTTCCTGATAGGAAATACAGCGAAACTAGTGATGTTCTAACAACACATACTTTCTATTATTGGTAACGGTTACTTAATGTTCTAATCTTGCAACTGAAGACATCACTTCAAAAACTAACCAAAAGAAATCCTTCATTCGGAATGACCGATTCTGGACATCAGTAAGCGCTGTCAAAAGATGAGGATTGGTTAATGCCAAGTGAGAGACACATGTTACTGCACCTCCTAAAGCGAATATTGAAAGGAGAACGAGTCATAGACTACTTTTGTTACATCAAACGAAATTGTCAAAAAAGTGGCGGAAAAAGACCAACATTCACGTACTTGCAGGTTAAAAATTTATGTTTTCAATTCAATATTTCTTGAAACTAGTGTGTGGTAAAACAGCACTACTTTCTCGCCTGCATTTTCACACAAAAAAGTACTCAAATTTTCAAAAAAGTTTACACTGCCTTATTTCAAAATCTGTCTGAAAGGAAAAAATTTCATTGAGAAAAAACTCTCTTTAATATTTTAGTTGATGAAAGATTTCGAAAAAAATTTAAACTTTTGCAATTTTCGGAAAATTAGTCTTTTTAACGAACATGAAACCTCCACCATCCTCTTAAACGTTCTTCACATTATATAACAACAAACTTTAATCAAATAAAGATGGGACAACGTTTTTTCGAAAATTTGGAAAATTTCCCAAGAGATTTATGTAAAGTACCCCAAAATTAAAATATCGGTTTGAAATTTGAGGGGCCGCCACAGCAACCAGATCTGTTGAGAAAAACAATTTTTGGAGATAACCGGCTAAACGTTTTTCACAGACGAACAAGCAGGCGTTTTGCCGACATTCGATTTTTCGGTATCAAGGACCCACAAAACATGAATTCTAGCAACACCACGTGTTAGAGGATTCTTTTTCTAAATTTAGCAACTGGATTTGTCCACTCTTTTGTTACTAGAGACTTGTGATAAGAGTTTTTTCTGCCGAAAATTCACCGTATTTCCGCGAAGCATTAGATAACTTCATCTTTACTCCGTAACGAGGAAGTGAAAAAATATGATAAAAACTTTATTCGTTGCTTGGAAGACAAAGATTTTCCCCACCCTTTTAGCACATATCAGCTTTAAATAACTAAATATTATGTACCGATTAATAATGTAATTTTCTTGTTCTTAATTAAGCAATTAAGAAAAAGATGGATGTTACATTTTTACCTCGTCTACTCTGTTGATGTATTCTGCTTATTAATCAATCTGCAAGCTTGTAGCGTGCTCTCACAATGACTACAAAGCAAGCTTAGAAATAGACCTGCTTCCTTTAGGCTATCGATCGTAGCATTTGTCGTGGTTACTAGTGAGAATTATTTATTTAAACAATAAAATAAGCGTTATTTATAACCGTATTATACATTTTAGGCCCACAAAAAACAACTCTGTATGTGTCTTTAAGATTTTCTCGACGTCTTCGGTTTTAGAACGCCTATAAACCTTAATTAAGTCGTTACTCGCTCCTCGAAGGGGTAAACAAAGGATGTTAAACTTCTGTACACAAGCTAATGATCTATCAGCGTTTTACTCAGTTTCTATATACAGTCTTCAAGGTACTGTTCGTTTTGACGAGCGTAATCGAGTTTCGGATTTCACCTCCAGAAAATGTCGAAACGAACTCTATTCGCTGGGTGACATTCTACTTCTTTTTTGAATTGGCTTAGTTCGAATGGCATTCAGAGACGGTGAATTTTCAAACATCAAAATTCAGAGAAGAAACTCCAAAACTTTATATACAATTTTGTTAGTTTCATTCTAGTTGTCAATTTCAATTTTTGAACAGTTTGTGTGAAGAAATGTTCTTCGAAATATTTTTTTAGAGATGTAAAAATATGTGGATGGTAGTAGAAGCAAAGATTGTAATTTAAGTATCAATGTTACCAAGTCAACAAAATAAATATTGTTTGGGAGTTGAGTGCTTTAAAGTTCGTATAAAATTTGCCACTTTTACTTCTTGGGTTCTATAACATTTTTTTTTCTATTTTCATGATATTGGAGTCAATTGTTGATATTAATAATTGATGTTAATTATGTGGGTGTCTTGCATGTTACAATATTACAGGTGAATAACAGTGTTACTTATTTATAAACAATGTGAAGATGAACTATGTTTAAAGCAGGTATGGGATCAAGAGTGTTCTAAAGAAAGAATGTTGAGAGAAAGTTAGGAGTGTGCCTACCGATGCACTCTCCAATCTTCATCTTGGGTAAAATAAACCTCTAAAATCCCTACCAGGAAATCCTGTTTCAAGAAGCTATTTTTCGCCCGCTTATTTTATTGAATCCAACTTCTTTCTTCCCGCAAAGGGATTAGGGTCCACCTTTTAAAGGCAACGTAAAGAACCGATATTTTTAGACTATATACAGGAACATGAACACATTCACAGAAGCAACAAAGCAGAATACGTTGCGCTTATCGTAACAATTCTACTGTTAATTTGAGGTGAAAGAAAGTCTAAAATCTAATTTTCATCGCAATTTAAAGATCAATTTTTTAGAACACACCTGGAATCAGGAACATTCTATTTTTATGGAAGAAACGCCACCATTCATAACAAACATCATGGTGTTGTGGAAAGTGTGGCAGTAACCGCGTGCGATAAAATAAACCTCAAAGACCGCACCAAAAAGTTATGCTTTTGTTCTCCTGCTCCTCTGTTTTTCCTGCAACTCACATCATATAATCCGGCACCCTCCTTCCCGCCAGGTTTCGAACACAAACCTTTTTCTACACGCCCACCTCGGCAACGAACTACGAAATGTTTCCAACCGTCGATTCCGAAGTCGACCGTCGATTACCACGGAAACACGCCCGAATCCAGATAATATCTGCACGTAATCTCGTGAGCTGCGGTGGAAATGTGTTTCTGCTGAGAAGCCGCCGCCGCCGTGCGGGAGGCGGCGGATATCGCGTGTGCGGCGAGCGGCAGCGCTGGAAATGTCTCTCGGGCGCGACGCGACCTCCTGCGGAAGGCGGCGGGGGAAGTGGCGATGCAGGATGAGGTGTCGGAATCGGTATTCGCACAACACGCACACACGCACGCACACACGCTCACACACGCACGCACACACACGCACGCACGCACACGCGCACGCACACGCGCACGCGCACGCGCACGCGCGCGCACGCGCGCGCACGCGCGCGCGCACACACACGCGCACGCACACACGCGCGCGCACGCGCACACGCACGCACGCACACGCACACACGCACACACGCGCGCTCGCACTCACGCACACACACACACACGCGCGCGCTCGCACTCACGCACACACACACACGCGCGCGCGCTCGCACTCACGCACACACACACACGCGCTCGCACTCACGCACACACACGCGCGCGCGCGCACGCACACACGCACACACGCGCACGCACACACGCACACACGCGCACGCACACACGCACACACGCGCGCTCGCACTCACGCACACACACACACACACGCGCGCTCGCACTCACGCACACACACACACACACGCGCGCGCGCTCGCACTCACGCACACACACACACGCGCTCGCACTCACGCACACACACGCGCGCGCGCGCACACGCACACACGCACACACACACAGACAAGAAAACCAAATAATTCGTTCTCCGATCGCCTAAGCTCTATTACTTTTTACTTATACTACTTTACTTATTTTTTAAACAATAATAAAATTGGATAAGAATGTACAAATATTTGACTTTATTACTCCACGATAGATATTGCCTTCCTTGTAAATTGTAATATATTCAGATTTTATCAAAATGCATCCAGTAACTCCGCTCGTTTTCGCACTATTTCGAAGCCCTAAAACTATAATACTGACCAATGTATCTCTTAAAAATAAGTATACGCTTGTGTGGTCAAAGAACTAGCTAGGGATTTCAAAAACCGAGGCCAAGAAAATGGTGCGACACGGGAACAAAAATTGGCAACGGGTGTTGTGAAGGCACAAGGTAGTGCAGGAACGGAATCAGTAGTGACGGAAATGAGTTTTTTTTCTGGACTTACGAGTCAGGCGACCACGAATATAGAGTTGAGATGGTCGAGTCATGCTTAAGAAAGAAGTGAAGGGAGTGATGCTCTTTACTGAAAACGGCGCAGAGGCATTGGTTAGGCGGATTAAGGTGACACCGCACCGGAGGCAAGGTGTTAACGACTCTCAGACTGCAGCCTATTTACAAATTATTTTGAGTGTCGGGACCCGTCAACTGCTATAATAATTATTCCTGTAAGTGTAATGAATGTTATATGACAGGGGTGCCAATATCGCCCCTGTTAAAACATGTGATCCGGCGCCAACCTACACATCGACGGGTTTTGCTGTATCCGTCAGTAGATAGCTCCCCCAGCGGAGCACCGTCTCAGCCGGTATACGTTACCTTGTGAGCATAGGACAAAGAAGAGAAAGAAAAGATCGCGCGTGTTCCGAGAAGCTTTTGCCAGGATACTGCTCGGTCTTTCAGTAGATATTGATCGGAGAAACCACGGAATACTACCGATAAGATCAGCCGAATGCTATAATTATTCTCGGCCACACAGCGGTCGAATTCAACGTAGCTTCCTAGCTAGTGCTGAAAATAAATTGTGGTTAGGACTCGCACCCTAGGTTTTCCAGGTGAGAGTCCCAGCATGCGCCAGTGAATACGACGTGTCGTTGGGAGTAATACGCTGACGTGGTGTAGGTACAGGCGAAGGAGGCGGAGGCATTGTCTGCGGCGGGGGATGGGACGGGGGGAGGGGGGCGGTTGCAGGGCAAACCGTCGTTAAGCCGCAGCGGCGTGGGCGGCGCAAAGAGATAGGGGCGCCGAGGCTGCAGAAGGTCGCGCGTTCGACCCGAGCGAGCGGTGGAGGCGACCGCGAAAGCGGAGGGGGAGGCCAAGGCGGAAGCGGTGGCGAGAGGGAAGCGGAGGGGAAAGCGGAGGGGGAAGCGGATGGGGAAGCGGGGGCGAAGCGGAGGGGGAAGCGGATTGGGGAGGCGGAGGCGAAAGCGGTGGCGAAGGCAGAGGCCGAGGCGAAGGCGCGGGCGGAGGCGCGGGCGGAGGCGCGGGCGGAGGTGAAAGCAGAGGCGGACGTCATCGATTGAGACGGCGCGTGGGCGGAAGGGGCCGCGCACGACGTGGAGGTGTGGAGACGGCGTCGGGGCCGCAGGTGGCTGCGCGGGCTGAGGCGTGGGAGGGGGAGAAGCGGGGGTGGAGAGGTCTGGAAGGCGCATCTGGAGGGCGATATTCGCGTCTCCTTCGCAGAACGCTGGTCCAGCTCCTAGCATCTTCCCGATCGGAGCTCGCTACCACCTACATAAGTACAGGCGTAAAAATGTATTGCAGTACCAAACGTTGTCGGGGCACAGATTCTGAGTTCGACTGAGACAATTTTAGGAAAGAACCATTGTACCCACGAATGATACTAAAAGAAAGCTTTTCTTATAACCCGACATCTTAAATAGGTATAGAAATTCGGTACAGAGAACTCATGTTTCATGAAGGTTTTTATGAAATATATTTTATTTAATTTATCATTGTGGTTTTAAGGAGACGTTAAGATATCACTTAAGGCAATCGGGGCCCATGCGTTTTGATATAATAATCAACCGATAACGATAATAATAATAATAATAATAATAATAATAATAATAATAATAATCACACATGAATAATGATGGTTTGAGGGCATAGTAACTGGAAGAATCTTGAGGAAACTTCCCAAGAGCTCGCTTTTTCACCACATTATTACCCATGAATTGGCCGAGGCCAGATCCCGGACCTCAGCGTTGGAGGGCGTATGCGCTACTTCCCCCCCCCTATTGAAAACGTGTGGGAGTGTGGATAATTAAATGGGAGAATGAGGCGCGGTTGAGGAAAGGGGCGGACGCGGAGGGGGTTCTCAAGGGCGGAAGGGCGATATTCGAACCACCTTCGTGGAACAGCGGTAACTGTTGCCTATCTCGTTACAACCGCTAGTTGAAAACGTCAAGCCATTGCATGGATTTCAAATACACACCAATAGCGTAGGAACTTGTTGCCGTAGGTAGAATTTGAAACTAATATGAAGTTCCTGATAATTTCAATTTTTAATCCCCTTTGCGGGAGAAGTACTTAAAATTTCAAGACGTAATGCTATCTCAGGTATGCTCTCTGAAGCATGCCTCTCAGAACGTTTAATTTCTTACTTCCAAATATAGCATATCGATTGAAATGACACGGAAGCTCTTCTTATCCATTTCATTAATACTATGATGTATGGTGTCTTTTCATCACTTCATGCCAGACTTCAAACGAAATTGTAACATTGTTAGTAACATTCGTTGTAATTTTACAGAACTATGTGACTCTACATTTATAATTATCGAGAAAATATTGTAATCATGTATAGTTGTTCCATAATTTTACAATTATCCACATGAGTATGTTCTTAAACGTATATGACCTAAACAGTTAAAGTGGCAAAAATATTTCCATAAATACAATATTTCGTGTCTACAAAGATTAATACTGATTTGGTCTTTCCTTGTTGAACGTGACATAAATATATCGATAGTTAAAGTTCGGTCACATATTTACACAATCGTATGTAGTACTCGGCGGAGTTACATTCACAAAATGAAAGAAACCCATTTTTATTATATTCTGCTATACTTTTCTACACTGTTTTTTCTCCCTATGAGCTATTGTGGCTTTCTTTGTCTCTCACGTAGTACGAGTAGCAGGATGGTCGAGCGGGACTCCGCAAACCCGCTTGCTTGCCTGCGAGACGGTGGCGCTCCGCGCGTTGGAATTGCGAATCTCACCCCCCGGGGCGCAGCGTAAAGACGGGGAGGAGCACAATGGGCATAACGCGGGGACACGGGAGGGGATGAGGCCTGAGCCCGGTGCGGACGCGGCCCCCGGGAATAAAGCCCGCCCCCGCCCCCGCACCCCTCGCTCCCGCAACAGCCCCCCGCCCTACGCCCCCCCCGGCCTCCGCCCCCCTCACCCCCAGCCCCCCGACTCTGTCTCAGACCCCACGCCCGCCCCCGCCCTCCCCGCCCCCGCCCCCCTCGCTCCGGCAGAAGCTCCCCGCCCTAGGCCCCCGAACCCCCAGCCCCCCGACTCTGTCCCAGGCACCATGCCCGCCCCCGCACCCCGCCTACGTCCCCCCCACATCCGCCACCGCCCCTCGGCTACGCTCTTGCCCTCGCCCCCGCAACCCCCACCCTCGCACCGCAGGCTCCGTCCCAGGCCTCACGCTACCGCCCTCGCTACCGCCCCGCTTCCACCTCCGCTCTCACTGCCGCCGCCGTTGCTGGTACAGGAGAGGACGCGAGGGAGACAATGGGCCGAGAGGCGACGCATACTAGCGCGCCCAGGCGGCGAGGGGGGGGGGGGGGGGCTACGTAGGATGACGCAACGACGGCCAGAGTGTGACCAGCGCGAGGCAGCGTGTGCGACAGGCTTAAGCTGAGTAAACACATGAGCGGTGCGTTGGGGAAACGCGACTGTTTATTGGGGCAAATCTGATAACGTGAGGACGCTATGGAATGGCTTGCGAAGATTATCTGCACCGCTTAAAGATCTGACTAAGCTATGCCCGTTGCTTTCCAATTGATGGGTCTGTTCCGCAGATCTTGTTAAAGTGGGGCCAAATGAAGTATACGAACATTATTTAACTACATTCGGTGATGAAATAATGAAAAAAACAATTCAATACTTGTCCAAAGCCAGTATTGACAATATACTTTTAAGAAGAATCGCGTGTTTAGGATAGTTAAAATATTCCGAAGTGGAAGTGCAAATTTTCAATATTTGAAATAGAAAACCCGAATGATGCACGTGTTCACGGGTAAGCTCCGGTAAAGTGAGAAGTGTGTGTTCACAAGGAATTGTTGGTAAAAAGTGATCGCTAGCTTTGAGAAATTAAAGCCTTCGGAGAAATCTGTATGGAAGGTTTGTCTGACAGTTTAAGAGAAGTAATACTTGAGTGGGTAGAACTCATTCCTCATTCTTCATTTCTGAACAACTTTCAAGAAGTGTGGCTTGGGATTGTCGTAGAGTCAAAAGGCAAGGTAGATGTGTTCTGAAAGCGTCCTGGCAACTATGTATGGCAACTACGTTGGTACTAGCATGGGAATGCTTGGGGGTGGCATGGTAGAAATTTAGCACCAGGATGACATGAGGCATGTTCAAAGAGATCATTATAGAATGAAATTGATGAATGTAGATATAAGATACTGTTGTACCAAGGCCGGAATAAGGAAAGCATTTTCTTATCGTAACACATCGTATTTAGATATCCATAAACGAGTGACAAAATTGCAGCGTGATTTTCATGTAGAATGTCACAATTCAAAGTCTTCGTTCGTGACAGGCGTACGTGACTGACAGTTCGTGACAGGCGTAGTGATAAAAACAGCAGACGTGAACTAGGAAACCTTGGTTCGTTTCCCGTTGTGGATGAATAATGCTTTGAGCAATTATTTTCCTATTAAATCTCCCGTTTCTTTAAGGCCACACCGTGGGTAACCTTTACTGAGCGGAACATATTTCCGTTGTATTCCGATGTCTGTAACCAGGTCAAAAGATGATGAATTATCATGGCTGACGGTCTTGATATATACGAGATGAAGTGATTCACCAAAAGGTTTAGAGTAGTGTTGCGTAGAGAAGCATAGGGAGAACGCGTGTACATAAGTGTTTGAAAAGAGGGTCTCTTCGAAGTTTCAGAGTGTAGTGGTACAAGAAAAATGTGGTCTATAAGAAATATGGGTTAATATAATGAAGCAGTCGTATTGTGAAAATTGAGTACTCTTTTATTTCTGTATTCATTTTTCTTTCTGAACAAATATATTTATTTTTTTTGTAAATAATAAACAATTTACATGTTTGTGGAGTGTTTATATGTTTATTCAGTGCAAATTTTTGCATAGAAAGTATTTTTTTCAAACCAACTTTTGAGTGCTTGTGTTGCGCCACAGCTATTTAGAATATTCAAAGAGATTATGAAACAAAATATGCTTAAATTTGTCTTAATTTAGAGCTTATTTTCGAAGTTTGGACGTTTCCTCTCTGGACAGCCTGTATAATTCCAAGAATAATATAATGAAGTGCACATACTTTTTGGAAACACTCATTCCTCAGATCACATAGTAAGTTACTCGTAAGCAATAATTTCGACTATACGAACACTGAAGATGTGTTTGAAATTACCAGTCCCATCTGCAATTGCATTGACATTTTCCAGAAAAAATACGTGATTGGGATGCAACGCGTGTGCGTGGCATGGAACAGAGGTGGCTTCAGAAAATATTTAAGAGCGCATTTATAAAGTTGAACAAAACATTTGTTAATTCAATTTATTTGTGATACTCATTTATATAACTTATAGTTTTCTACATATTTAAATTTTAAACAATTTGGAAATAATAATTTAAAGATTATTTTATAGATATTTCTCTCTTGAAAGTAATATTTAACAACATGTTAATAAGTTAATATTATTAAATAAATTGACAGTTAATATAAAATTTCATCTCGTTTATAAATCAGCGGAAAAGTTTAAAAATCTTCTGTAATCCCGTACTTTATCAAAAGGGGGTGTGTCTCGTTATCCGCCACCCCCGCCGCCCCGCCGCCCCGGGCTGCGTTCGTGGCTCCTGGGCGAGTGGGGGGGGGAGGCGAGCAAATTGCCCGCACTTTATCTCCAGCTTTGCTCCGGCGCGGCGCCGCGCAAACTTTCTGACCCCCGCCACGCCAGCCCCCGCCCTCCCCCCGCCCACGCGCCCACCGGCCTCTTGTAGCCCGCAGGTCTCCCGTAATGCCTGTGCCGGGGCGTCTTTGTTCGTTTTGCTTTTGTGCTCATCAATTCATTCACGCGCCGCGCTTTTGTTGGATGCTGCGAAAAAAAGCATTGTGGACGTCGTGACAGTGTTCTCGTAAACACTTTTCATTGTTTTCATCAATTTATTATAATAATTATTATCATAGTTATAATAATAGTGGTCCCTAGAGTCCCAAATACTACCAGAACCATTTTGATCATCCGTTTCCAGTGTATTTCCATCTCCATCTATGAGAGGGACTATGAACGAGACTTTCGCAGATGCTTTTCTATACCTGTTACGTAAGAAATTAAATGAATTACACTAAACGTCAAGAAGATGTCCATTTGTGGTCAAATAAGGGCAGGAAATTGTGACGTAAAATGATTCGAATGGCGTGGTATAGAACAATACCAAAGGAACTGTTGTAAACTATATCACATTAGTATTCTGGTTTGGATATCTAGATTATTTACTTCTGCTTGTGTTTATCAACTATTCCAGAAGGGCATCCGATCAGCGGTTCTGTTCAGATGTATATAGCGTTATTATGTAAGAAATCAAGCGAACTTTCATAGTTAATTTTGGGATTCCGAGAACATTTTGAATAGGTAGCTGGTATTCAAACGATATTAACTTGTTGATGGCATATATTTGAGGCCTTTTGTAAGTCTACGTTCTTATAAGCATCCTCCATAAATGTACATTGACGTATTTTCTAGAGGGTTGGATAATCTATGTGTTGATGATTATTCCTCGGAGGATATTGAAAGAAACGTATTTATCTTCGTCGAACTCAATTGCACTGTCCCTACAAAGTTCCCGCACTGTGCTTACCTGCGATTGTAGCTTTGCATCGGACTATCCTTGTAACATGAAGTCATCCACGAACAGGAGGCGAGACTATCTTTGAGCCGTCTTCGATGTTTGATTCCCGAATCGGGCCTTCCGCAGGACCGCTGTGAGAGAAGAAATTGAAGTGTCCAGTACTCATCCATCGTTGTAATGTACCAATTTTACGAAGATCTTCCATTTACTTATCAGCTCTTGAGTGAGTGCTTGTAATCAGATTGAGACAATAACATGTGATTCGATCTGGTTCCGGAGATGACTAATTTTCATAATCTTGACTTCCTTCGTTCCAATCTTTGGGATATTCTGAAGTGTTTACAAGGGTACGTAGGTGATACACTGTCCGGTGCAGTAACCATTTTAATTCATGGCGCTTCGTTGTTTAAATGAGTTGCCTGAAAGTTTCCACTATAACTTCATATTTCTCCTCTCCCAAGAAGTACTTATTTGGCAAGCTCTGTGTTGACCACAAAGTAGAATTGACGCTGGGTTATTCAAAACTGATTGGTCAGTGGATTGTTGACTTCTGAGAAGAATTCCATTGACTTGCGAGCGTTCACATCTCGTCGCTGTTGCAAGTAATCGTTGGTTTAATTCTAATATTTTATTACATTTTATATTAATTTTTATTATTCTTAACGTAATAACTTTTGCATATTCGTAGCTTTGCTTCAATTGAATGTCATTTCCTTTTAGTCCTACTCATGACTTTTGACCTCAGTTTTGTGACTTTTGTAACTTTCACCAGAGGTATTGTAGTTTTTTAATGTTGTGTAGATTTTTCAGTTAATTACAGCAGAAAATCATTTTCAATTTAGCAAAAAGCCATCACTGTGCTCCATTGCAGCTAGTCAATTATTTCTGAAATTAACAGTTCAGAAATTTGTTAATGTCGGTTTAATTAATGTCTCAAAATAGTGTGTAATATTAATGTCACAAGTAAAATAAATAGACATGATTTGTGCGATTACATAAATTTGTATGATTTTCTGGGCAATGCTTGCAATATAATAGCCACTTTCATTTAAAATACTCTCAAAATAATTAGAGAACTAAGATTTGATTTATTCTTTAGGAGTTTTATAATAATTGTATGTAATTAATAGATCAATTGGTCATATTTTTGATAAAAAAGTGGAAAGTGATATTTTCTTTTCGGTTTCTTAGCGATTGCGTCACAGATACCTGTAGCGAAACAGTACAAGTAGGATGAAATTCTGTGCAACAAAATCACCATGTAGTTTAGGCAGATGGCTTCTAAATATTTCCGAATTATTATTTTATTTTAATTAATGAATTTTCAAAATCATATAATGTATTTATAGTGTTTCTTAAACAAATGGAATTTGTGAACTTGTTACTGAGAGAGAAAAATGGGTTCCGAAAGGGAAGCAGCATTATGAGAAAATGAAAGCAGTGCAAATAATATTATTAGTCTTTTCATATTTCAACATGTTTTGAAGTTACAGAAAGAGCTTAATAATAAATTATAACAAAATTTTCCCTTGAAATATTATCTCTCAAGGAGTTCCGTGAGTAAAAGCATTTCCAGAGTTTCTAACAACTAGAATATAACGTATTTTTAATCTAGTCCTCTTCAATTCTCAGTACATTTTAATTAAATGACCTGCTTCGCCAAGAACAAAATCCTTTGTGACAATTGCATTGCTTGAAACTTGAGTGCTCTTAGAATTATTTTACAATCCAAGTACTATTATAGTTCTCATGTGACTAAACTTTTGTCCCAATTATGCTTTATGCATAGAACCGGCGTTCTTACAAAATAATCCAGAACTACAGGAGCTGATACATTTTTTCACTGATGTATGTGTGATTATATTTAAAATATAAAACCTAAATATGTCTTTCCAAAGAGGGCAATAAATTATTGAATTTTAAATTTTCCAGGTTAAAATTCATTCATTTATTCTAGTCGTTGTATAAAAATTCAATGGAGAACAAATAACAAAGCTAACAAAATTTACATCGTTTATCATAAACAATACATTAAATAGGAGATGCCACATTACTACAAATATCACGAAACAACTGTTGAGCAAGTTGTGAGAAAATTTACTTCGAAATATTACTTTTTCCTGAGTCTCACCTCGTAACTATTACACCTACTATCTACGGTTTGAGAATATTTTAGTTTTGTAATAAATAATCCTTCACATATTTTTAAATTTCAATTCAGTTGTCGTTAGAATAGACATGGGAATCTATAAGAGTGTGCAGCGCACGAAAATCTAATCTGCGCGCATCCTTTTTCCACGACCAGTGCTGTTGCGAGCGAGCGAACTCGTTCAAAATATGAGTGATCCGTCGAAATAAAAAAAGCATCCAAAACGATGGCGGCGTGGGTGCGGAGTGCGGATGCATCCCCAAGCAGTACCTAATTTATCAGTGTCCCCACTACAGAGTGATGCTGGCTCTATGTCCGATTAGAGGTTGAGTTTAAAGCGAGTTTAAAGCGTGTATTTCCAAACTATTTATCCATTAGTTACACTGTTAAAAGGTATGTTTTTACTACTTGAGAGATAAGAAAAAATAAATGATATATGGCATTGAATGTCAGTAAAATGTAAACGGTATTACAAGTAGATAAAGAGGTTCACTTGTATTATTTGTCAGACCATTTTTAAACTCCTTTCTTTTGTCTTGATTTGATGCTTTCATTTAACCTTGAAACATTTTTGTTCGTAACAAAAATTCTTAGCTATTTTATTTAGTGATAGGTATTTTAAAAAATGCATAGACTAACAACTAATAGTGCTACTTCGATAGCAGGATTTTCGACTAAAGCTAGATTGCTATGTCGAGTTTTGCCACTGTCTGGAGGAGAACTGTAGCGGCCAACTGCACTGATTGGTAGTTTTCCGTGTGTTCTCCGATCAACACCAGACGAATGCCGGAGCCGTACCCTAAATAACGGGCCATGGACCGCACGCGATCTTTCCTTCCTCTTCGTTGTCTTATCTTAATCTCATTTACACGCACTTAACAGATTTTAACGAAAAAGAATCCTGCGCCATTATCTTCAGCTGCCTTTGCGATGTCCGATGACAATGTTTAATAAACAAATTGAGTTATCTTGTAGATAAGTTGGAAAATATTGAGGCTTCATATTAATCACCTCCCAAAATCAAAATAATTGTTTTAAGCACAGAGGGTCTCGAGTTCATTTGAGTGAATTGGAGGATATCAACTTTGGAGAAAATCGTACACGTAGGCTTCCGCAGCTCGAGTTCATGAGTTCTTGGCTGTCCGAGTGACGCCGCGTCGTTGGCAGAGAGGCCGACGTTTCGCCTGTCATATCGCAGGCTTCTTCAGGGTAGTGAACACTCCTAATGAAACCTTGCGCTAGTGAGTTCACTACCCTGAAGAAGCCTGCGATATGACAGGCGAAACGTCGGCCTCTCTGCCAACGACGTGACGTCACCCGGACAGCCAAGAAGTTTGCAGAAAACCAACTGAACGGTTTATCCGCTAGCATTGACCACAGGCGGACGGTCGAACGAACAGACGGTCGGATAGGCATGCGTTTTGCCATCAATTCAGTTTTTGCTATCAAGAACTCGGACGATTAGAATACTTTCCTTTTACTGCATGAGTAGTAATGCAAGAAAGTAAAAATTAATAATATCCACATTTCTACCTTATTACAATTGAATTAGTGTAGAAAAATTGTAATGTTCGGTGGAACTCTCATTGCGACTAAACATTTTGGGTGAAAAATCCATTTAAATTCCTTATTTTTAATGATACCAGTATTTCATTTTTACTGCAAAGAATATTCTTAAAATGTTCAATAAAATATGCAATAGTTACATATTTAGGGTATTCTTATATTTTCAGTTGAGCTCTTTCTGCAAAAATTTCCCAATCTTTACGATTTTAGTTTATTTCAACAATCCGCATAAACAATTACTCAGTTTTGCCATATAATATTTCTCCAACCATTAAACTATCATTGCCTAACTGAAACTGTCGACCAATTTAAAACCAACGACCTCATAAATTACTCTCTCCTAAATATGAGTATTAAAGTATAAACTCAGGGCTGCAACTGTAAAGCCATTTCTTTGTTTGCACAATCTCTTTTTTCTTCAAAGAAGAGTATTTTTCATCAGCCACAAATCTTTGTGTATCTTGAAAATATATATTTTGGTTTCTCTTAGAAAAAATTGAATGCATTAAAATTTTTGTTATTATATAAAAAATGAATTCAATGCATTTTAGTAGGTTTTAGATATAAAAATGTTATGGCTATGAAGATGTGCCCATGAATACGTTTGATTTTCACTTTCCAGTTAATATATAATTAAGCTTCCTTAAGTAAAAATTTATTTTTACCTATGTACATTTTGACACTGTCGTAGAAGACGTGTCTTAATTAAGCTTTGGTGGGATACTGTACTTCTGAACTGTAAGGGATTAAGACAGGGGAAAGTAATGAGAGCACATACGTTTTCTTTCAGTCTCTTATTTTCATGTTTTCACTTCGAACAATTCTATTTGTTTACTAGGTATATTTTGATGTAATAAATTTGCTTCATGTTTAAATGTCTATAATAATTGCAATCTGACCAAACTTTATTATTCCTGGAAATGTCCTTCTTGCTTTTGTTTCGTCTTTCGAAGATACTATTTAAGGATTCTCCGTGACTGCCACTAAAACTTCCATTGTGTTTCGAGTTATGAAATAACCGTCGTCAAATCTATCTTAAGAGAGGTCAAAGTAAGCCGTCATTTCTCATGTCAAGTCGTGTTCCGCTTCTTTCATTCACTGCCACGAACCCAAGGTCTGCCTTCGTGAAATTCGCTTCACAGGAAGTCGTTTGTTGTTCCGTTCCTAGTAAATTACGAAGTTAATCCAAAGAGACAATGACAATTAAACGTAAAAAAAAGCAAATATTTTCCATTTCGTTCACATTTTTGTTTGTCTTGTTTGAGTCAGAAAATTAGTTTTCTACTTTAAATTGCAAGAAACACATGTCCATAGTATTAAAGAAAAGTATGTTAGACACGTAGGTACGTTTTATATGCATATTTTACTACAAATTCATATAATAATAAAACAATTATATCTTAAAAATTCAGTATATATTTTTATTTGCGTATCAAAGTATAATGCATGTTTTACCAACTTTGCAAAAGTTATATTTATGTCAAACACAATTTGAATAAGACACCCTTAAATATACTGATATTTGTACGCAATGATATAAGCCGAGTAAAGCTAACATAAATTTGACAATCAATGCCTTACATTCTCAATTGCTACGGCATTTTCGTATTCAAAATATTGATTGTGCATAAAAACTTTCTTTCCACATATTGCCAGTGTAGTTCAATGTACTACGTACTATACTGTAGAATCATAATGTACTCCAACACTTCAGATGCATGATAGTAATGGTAGTAAATATTTTTTCATCAGTAAAAACGTTATAAAAGCAATAAATATTGTAAGGGGTATGTCGAAGAAATGCAAACCTCTTCTAAATAACAACCGCCGGTGGGCACCTGTATACTATGTGTCAACATTCCGCAGGAGAGCAGATTTCCATAGAAGCGCCGGAAGCCTTAATTGGGAATGCTAAGAAGAGCGCCGGCTAACGACGCGAGTGGCTCTCGAAATGCGAAGACTTTGCGCTCTCACGGAGGATCGATTCAGGGCGCGGAGGATTCGCGAATAGCGCTGCGCTGCACTGTGCTGCACTGCAGGCGCGGTGCAGTTGGCACTTCTTACACAGCGAGTCTTCCATGTAGTTTTTTTTCGTCTTGAACGCTGCTGATTTATGGAGTGGAGTCGTGGAATGTGGGCGTGATGTTTTCTTGATTTACTACTGATTCCAGCGGACAATAGTAGGACTTAGGAGTACTACAAAGGTTGAGAGACAGTAACAGATTATGACATACCAAAATCGATTAAAAAAAGATTACGAAGTGATAGTTTTGCTTTTACGCCAAATTCTACATCATGATAGAAGGTTATATGTAATATATTTTCTAGGGTGGTCATAATTTTTACGAAGTCAGATTATTTTTTCTCATAATTTCCCTATACTGAGCATGTAAAAAATTAAGAATACAATTTCTCCTGTTTTTAAATAATATTAATCAATGTCACTGCGAACTTGAAGATTTTTCAGAGTAACGTTTGGCTTCAAATTTCATAGAAAGTGTGAGGGTTTAGACATTTTGTATGCATTAAAAGAGCTGATTTTAGAACACAATTAAGATTTCTTCTCGGAAAAATTCGTGGATATAGCATGTATGAGGCTAAAATCTAAGGTATTTCAACCGACGTTTACAGCAATTGTTTCAATTTCTGCGAAGATAAGAGAATAGATGAAAACGACATCTAAACACACAACTTTTCTTCCGTACCTCACTCGTCACAGGGAGAAAATATATTATAAGATGTCAATCGGTATTCGCCGTGAGGAAAATGCACCTTCCTTTCATACAAATTGTTTCCTTTCCGAGTGCAGTCTACACAGCTACACATGCTAAATCAAATTATCACAACGGCAGCGGGACGGGTCGCGTTCACCATGCAGTGCAACCTTAGCCACTATGTATCACAATGGTCATTGCGATTATCACCTCCCCACCACCCCCTTGACAACCGTCGGGGTCGCTGCCCCTGCCCCCGTTCCCGCCCCCGCCCCACCCCCGTCCCTACCCAGGCAACAGCAACGACACTGCCCGCCCCCGCCCCACATCCGCCCACGTATCCATACACGCCCCAGCCACCGTCACCGCCTACGCCACCGCCACCGCGGCCGCCACAACCACAGACACCACCACTCAAGCCACATCATCAGCTCGTCAACTACCGCCGCCCCCGTCACCACAGGTCTTCCCGGCACTACCTTACCCCCGCTCCCTCCCCCACCACAGCCACATCCGCCTCCCCCCAAGTTCACACTCTCGCCCCCACCATTGCAACCGCCACCGACCACGCAGCCTCGCTCTTTTCCGTCGCGGTCACGCTTCCTCCACTTCCTTCACACACACACACTCCCCCACCCTCAATCTGTCCCCCTCCCAGTTCCCGCAACTGCCACCACTCACCTCCACCACTCCGCCCGCGCATGAATAAGGCAGCGGGGCACGCGTCAGGCGGGGGCGGGGGGCGGAGGTCGGGCGGCGCGCCTTCAGTGTGGGGCGGGAGGCGCTCTACCTGTGCGAGATCAATACGGCGACGGCGGGGGCGGGGCCGGGGCCGGGGCTGGGGGCGGGCGGGCTTTGAGGAATGCCCCCCTCAGGAAGTCGGAGGCACGGCCTGCTGGTGGTTTGCGCTCGCGCTTAGGGAAGGCCGAATGGCCCGCGAAATGCCGCGCGAAGGGTCCGGTTTCGCTGGTGGCGTGCCGCAGGGATGCGCTGCGGGGCGATATTACTGTTTATCGTGAATATTATCGTAGGAAGTTGAGGCAGATATGACGAGGGAGCTTGGGTAGTAAAGGACAACTTGAAGAAAGTAATAAATGCACTTGCAAATAGTGTGGCGGAGGAGACTGAATACTAGAATCGCCATTTTGGAACATTAAAGAAATAGTAGAAGAATCAAATGGAATTTAAGAAATCGAATTTACCAATAAGTATTTGTTGGAGAAGCACTCTCATATGCAGTTTTTTGCAAGAATGGCTCATCAATAGACAGTTGGCATGATGTTGTTAAATGATAATTCGAAAATAACAATTACCTTATTCCTGATGGACTTCTGAAATTCTTTAACGTTTTAGAGAATCCTTAAGGTGAGAAGAAAATTCTGCAAACACGTCTATTAAGTGTGTTAATGAAGATAAATTAGGCGAAGTTCAAATATAATCAGTAATATTTGGGCATCACATCATAAAAAATATCATTCTGAAAAGATAATTCATTGAGAAATTCTCAACTAAACTCTGGTTAATCGCATATAATGTTGAAATGTGAAGTGTTACATAACCGAGGGGGGAAAACGGAGTGTTGACTACTGATATATCTATATATTTGAGGTAATAATAAAAAACTCATTAATTTCACGTAATTGTTATTTCCAGGTGAATTAAAGAATGTACTGCTTTTATTTACACAAGTTAATAGCTCGATAGAAGTCATTTCTGCACGAAGTAGGCAATTTAAGCGAGTCGTAATTGTTTGGGAATATCTGAAGTCTATATCGGTGTGACTAGAAACGCTCTAGTTGCTATGTTTGGTGGGATTTCTTCATTTAATGTCGCTTGTCAGATATATTGATTTTAACAAGCTAACATTGGTGTCACTGACAACCCAATCTAGTCTTCGGAGAGTCAAAGTAACCCAATCATAAATAATAAATTCTTAAGTACCTTTTATTTTATTTTTGTACCTCTGTTGTTAATTTGTTGCATTTAATTCTGTTTATTGCGTTTCAGATTGTTTGTCTTTCACAGGTTTTACCACTTTCCTTTAACTTAATTTGCATTGTTGATTCTCATTCCATTTTTCTCAAGTGATACAGTTGACACAAGTGACACACTTATATTCGTTCGTTTATTTCTTTGCATTTCTACCTTACCTTACTATTTTCCTCTGTTTCTGCATTATTCTTTCTCAGGCCTCCCATTACTCAATTAACCACTTTGACAGGCAGTGCGAACGCATTTCACCTCTCTGTAGCAAAGTTCAAAGCCCAGTCATTCAATGTATGATTTATCATGGAATCGACTCGTCGAAGGATTTTTCAAAAACACTCTCATTTATCCTACCTGTCATTTTCTTTGTCTTTATCTTCATCATCACTTCCATTTGTATCCATTACCAGTTTCCATCGTTGCTGCTTTTCTGGGGTAACAACAAAAAATGCGGGAGACGGATGGAACAAGATAATTTCATATCACTCTCTTTGCAGAATTCACAAAAGCAAATCACCACGACTCTAACTTTATGAAACCCATATGTCTATTATATTACACTAGTGCAAAACATGGTAACTATCTGAAAAACAACGACGGTATTTTTCAATTAGAGACCAAAAGTAGACTTAAAATTAATATAAATCAAACATTTAAAAAAAACTTATATTATGTATAGAAGTATAAATTGTCTTTTTTAATCATATAGTAATTATAAATTTTTATTATCGTAATGGACAATTTTGTGTTTATAATTGTGTATATTTTTTACTCTCCTTGTAAGTAGAGTAAACTTTATATTAACATAAATTTAATTGATATCTATCCTCAATCTTCTTCTTCTTCATATCAACCTTTTGCATCCTTTACTTTTGTTACACTCCGCGTCCTTTTCTCTGTCCTTCTCTTTGCCTTCCGCCACTTCAGTTCTCTCCTCACATTCTCCATTCCTTCAACTGCCACAACTTACTCGGTCTGCTTCCTCCTTTCTTCCTTCCTCAATTTCTTTTTTATTCCTTCCTTTCGACCCGTGCGCGTCCCCCTTCCCCGTTCTTTGCCGCGCCGTGCTTCCTGCGCTCTCCCTCCGCATCCGCCGCGCCGCCCCGGGATGCTGCCCCGCTTCCGCGCTCGTCTCCTTCCCTGGCGGCGCCGCGCGCGCGCTGGCCACCTTTGTGGCGGCGCCCTCGGCCGCCGCGCCGCGCCCCGCCCCGCCTGCGACGCCCTTTGTGGGTGCGCGTCCGCCGTAAACTCCCCCGCCCCCCACGGCACGCCCCGCTTCGCATCGCCCCGCGCCGCCGCTGCCGCCGCCCTGCTCCTTGCGCTGTTGCTTCCTCTGTCTTGCTGCCTGCCCCCTGCGGCTGAGACTCGACCCCAGCCCCGCTCCCTTACCTTCTCTTTCCTCGCACACTCCCGCGCCTCAGACCCGTCCCCATTCTCTGCCTCCTGTCTCACACCGCTCACCACCTCGCACTCCCCCTTGCACACACCCTGCCACGCCTCCTCCTCGCCCCTCTGCCACCCCCACGCTCTGCCACGCCGACACCTGCCCCCTTGCCCGTTCCCTGTCCCCGCCCCGCTCGCAGCCCTGCCCCTACCCTGTCCCTTACTCCTGTCCCCTAACATTACTTGTCTCCTACCCTACCCTCTGCCCCCTCACTGCCCCTCCTGCCTCGCCCCTACACACCCCTGCCCCACCCCTGCCCCACCCCTGCCCCACCCCTGCCCCACCCCTGCCCCACCCCTGCCCCACCCCTGCCCCACCCCTGCCCCACCCCTGCCCCACCCCTGCCCCACCTCTTCCCCGCCCCCTACTTCATTCATTGTTTTACTCCGTCCTTCGTCTCCAGTCTCAGCATCAGCTTTTTTCAATGTCACAGTCCCTCTCTCCCGTCACTGTTACAGACTTCCCCCGCCTCGTCTTCCCTGCCCCTTCTACCTTATCCTTTGGCCTCTTACTGCCCCACTCACCTCATGACCTTTTGCCACCTCACCACGTTCGTCACATTGCCGCCGTTTACGCCCCACCTTTCGCCCCGGCGTCTGCTGTGGGTCCCGTCCCTCCCCGTATTATCCCTTTCCTGTCCCCCTCCCCCTTCTCCGCTCGGTCGAGACTCCATGCCCTATCTCTCCCCAGTCCTCCCGCTCCTATTCGTCCCGCGCCGTCGAGCTGCGGGTCCCGGAAGTCGCTTTGCCGCGGGAGAGGCTCTGCTCGCGGAAAGAAAGACGCTCTCCCCCTCCTCTGACAGTTCGACTGTTCGACGGACTCCGATTTCAACCCCGCTATTGAAGCGAACCTCCGGCGAAACGCGATTGTTAGTATGTCCGCAATACGCTCGAGACGGTGAAATCTGCAGCCTTCGATTTCTTTCGATAACCTTCGTTTGTTTCAGCCGCTTCTAGAGGCGAAGAAAATAGCGAAGGCTTTATTTGGACAGCTGCTTGATATGATCTGGGTCTCTAAATTCGCGTGCTTGGCGGTTGTATTATACTCTGCTGTTCAAGCAGTCTATTATGGTGCAGCTGTTTCTTGGAAATGATAACAATTTCTTTGTCATTGACTTGATATTTTGAAGCAATATGGATGGAAGGAAATCTGAAATGAAACTATTCTGCGATAAGAGAGAAACTAAAGTCTTTGAACTTATTTTTAATAGTATTAAATAATGTTGAGTGTGTAAGGGCGCTATCAAATATAAGCTACATCATGTGAGGGTTAAGAAATATGCAGATAGTAACTTAGTGCAGTTCATTTATTTATACTGCTTAACCTCATATTACGGAATCATACTCTTATTTATAAACCATATCTTTTCAGGAGTAATCAATTAAAAATCTATTCAAAATACACCAATATTTTCAATATACCAAAGCACATTTCTCGTCATTTCACACTGGCAGGATGAGTGGAAAGTAAACTACAAAATAACATAATTTCCATTCTAGCATTCGTAATATAGAATGTTTTTATTATAAGCACGAGTTAATTATCACTGAAAGGAATTATCATATTTGGAACTACTATACAAGAACTAGTTGTAGATTTCAAAGAATCTTCTAGCCCACTATTTTTTAAAATAATTCCTTGTCAATAATAAACGTTAATCAAAAAGCGTCAGGTGAAAAAGAACAAGTTTTTGAAAGTATATATATATTGTTATTGTGAGATTAGATTTGCTTATGTTCCTCATTATTCAGTAACCAAATATTTTATCAATTTATTTACAGTAGTCACTGTAGTATTTACTGTAGAGAAGTCACCTACTGAGGATCTTCGAATCTAACGAATCTTCGAACTATAAATAACTAGAATTGGTATCTGAATAGCAAACAAACAAAACAGTATTATTTTGCGAAACAGTAACGCTTGAACGCTATTTGAAAGAAAAATGATTTGAACATTTTGAGAATTTTAATTTAAATTGTAATGTCCAGTACGTTTACAACTAGAAAACTTGCATTTTCTAGTTTTCTGGCGGTAAAAATGTATTGCAAATCCCGATTACATTGTATAATTCATTCCTCTGTACAGATGCACCACATACAGATAGAATTCTACAAACGATTACGTGGGCAGAGCCATGAGAGACTCGCACTTTCAGCAACAGAGAGAACCATGGACCGGAATCGACATATCAATACTGCGTGTACCCGCCATGGGCAGTACGAGAAGCCTTGATGCAGGCTGGCCTCCCATCGCACAAGTGGCAAAGTGTCCTGCACTACACTGTTCCACGCCTTCTGCACCGCCTCGTGTAGAACAGGCAGAGTTGTTGGGGGATTTGCAGCTCGGGCCAGACCGTTGGCCGACCATGTCCCACATATGCTCGATCGGGGACAAGTCATGCGAGCGTGCTGACCAGGGCAGTTGTCGAACATCAAGGAGAACGTGTTGCTTAGTGCGGGCAGTGTCAGGGCGGGCATTGTCCTGCTGGAACAGGGCACCATCCTCCGGTGGGAAGAAAGGTATACTACACAACGTGCGGAGTGTATCCAGCGCTGGTCAAAGATCCCCCAACGAACACCAAAACGAACGCACGTTGGGGCTGATGGCACCCCACACCATCACTTCCAAGATGGGCCCTACGTGACGTGAACAAACACACTCCAGCCGCAATCACTCGCCTATGCGACACCGCACACACACACACACACACACGGGCATCTCATCATTGAACACCTCTGCGTGCCATTTCCCCCCGAGCTGACTGGCACGTGCATCATGCCAGATGTGCTCGACGATGGTTTGGTGTGAACTGCAGTCGTGAAAGCGGTATGCGCGATTGTAATCCTGCAGCAAGTAACCGGTTTCCAATGGTGCGTGGGGACACGTTGGGGGCCACATGTGCCTGTATCTCGGCGCGGGCGGCCGAACGGTCAGCTAACCTCGCCCTCACGATGAGTCGTTCTTGACGTTCGTCAGTGCTCCGCCGTGGTCCCGGAGTGGGTCTATGGCTTTGGGCAGGCTCGTCTCCCCATCGTCGCCAGCACCGACGTCGCTTCACGGCCCACGTGGTCAGTAACACGCCGAAAGGACCACCTGGACCGACAGGACCACCTGGACCAAAGGACCGACAATCCAACCCCTCTCGAACTGGTCCAAATGCTTAAAGGACGAACGAGTGCGACGCCGTGGCAAACCTAACCTAACTAGACCTTGTCGCAGTGGGCAGCGTCTTTTAAAGCCGCAGAGTAGATGGCACGTCAGGGCCATTTTGCCACGCTGACATGACGTCACGGTATCCGCGTAAAAGTTAATCACGGCTTCTACTACCCCCAACCCTAACGTCCCATATCGCCTACCTGATTGCTCATGCCCTTCCCAGTGTTGCAATACATTTTTCCACCAGTGTATTTTCCTATAATTTCCTATTTATTTTTCTATACCGAAGATGAAGGGATCGTTCCACTTTAACTACGTGTCTTGTTATTACAGAACAATACGAATGTATCAGTTTTCTGAAATTACATAGTTCATTCTTGGAAACGTTGAAGGTAAATTGCAAAAAGCAGATAATTTTTCCATAATTTTGACACGATAAACTGTGACGTAGATTGTAAACGTAAATAACTATTGATAACGGTAATTGTATGGAGATTGTAAACGTTTCACGTTGGACTAAAAATAATTGTTTTAATTTTACTTGAACCCTATCTGTTATTTATATCCACTAGATTCATATTTTTGTTCTTTAAAATTTTATAAAATTAAACGTATCACAAAGGCATTTAATTTTTCATTATCCTTCCACTTCTCGCATAATAACAGAGAACAAACTATACAACCTATACATTTAATTGTCAGGAAAATCAGTCAGGTTAATAATAATTGTTTTCTGTGTGATCCCATAAACTGCACATTTTATAGTTTGAATGAATAACGTACAATTAAATACCAGCTGTTTAAGTTCATAACATCAAATAAAAAAATTCCTACCTTCCTGAACGATGAAAGGATGAGTCACATTTTCATTACCATTGATTTATTTTGTCAAAAACAGTGAAAACTGTGTGATGTATGAGGTAGATGTAAAAGATATCTTTGAGATATTATTGGACTTGATATTAGGAATAAGGAATTCAAAATAAAAGAAACCTTAGTACCGTTCAGACCCTATTTCATGCCAAATTCAAAAATATTCAACATATCATCATAAACTTACGCAAGGGACGTTGAATAATTGATTTATCTCCAAAAGCATGGCATAAGACAATATTTAAAGTTTAAAATATCTTATATACTATATACTACTCACAATGTTGAAATTATAGACACTGAAGTTTGCGAAAATTGCAACACCGATAAGGATACACACTATTACAATGAAATTTATTCCCCAGATTAGAAATATCACAATATACAAATGATTAGAATGATGTATCACTTCCTGTATTTTGACCATGAGTATTTAGTATGATGTATAGCCGTCACATACTTTCATCAGAGCCTGTAGATGTCATGGCATGCATTCAAAGAGAGCCTGGTCATGCTGCTGGGGAATACATCTCCACGCGGTTTCTTTGCGTGACCACAAAATATCAAGTGTGGCTGCAGAAGTACCAAAATAAACACGTTGAGTTTCTTCAAAACATTTTCGATGGGCGACATTTCAAGCCAAGGGAAGAAGTGGTACTCGTCGTTCATGGTAGAAAGTGTGCACATTCCTCTGCACATGCAGTCCTCCATTGTCCTGCTGAAATATAGCATGTGAAGATACTTGCAGGAGAGGCAGTATCTTGGGTTCTAAAACTTCTCTGACGCAGCGGTTGCTGTTCAAAGTGCCCTCAACACGTATCGCAAATCGCCAATGGCGATCCAAACCATCACACTTGGCGTTTTCCGTTATGTCGCGGAACAGGCTGGCAGATTACGGTCACCACGGTAGCATGGAATACGAACGCAGCCATCGCTGTAGCACAAATTGAAGCGAGACTCATCCGAAAACCCTATATTTGGCCACTCGGCGCACCAGTGAACCCGTTCACGTGCCCATTGCTGTCTGAGGCGTTTGTGGTTTCTGGTAAACGAATTCCGACACAATGGTATGCGTGACACCAGTCCAGCTCTGAGCAGACGGCGTCAAACCGTCGTGATAGACATGACCACACCCGTTGTAGTGGTACAAAGTCGAGCCAACAATATAGACGACACCGTTCTGTCGATTACGGTTCTGCGGTCAAGATGGCGGACATTTCGCGCTGTGGTCACATTGTGTGGTCTAGTACTCGCTCATCGCTGTGTACAACCCTCATCTATGCACTGATTACACACACACACACACACATACATCACAGCCCATGAAGAGCGCTCCGTTGGAGCTGTAATGTAACGGTACGTCAAACCCTCTTCTTGGAGATCAATCTTCCCCGTTCAAACTCAACCAGATGCTGATTTTGCGCCCTGTGGCGCCTACAGAATCTACGGGCACTTGCTAGCACTATTCGTTTGACGGCTCAACACCGACTGAGTGCGGCGTAACTCTGACCTGATATGTCACTTGTGTGATGTATTCATGAAATTAAAACAATCTGCTCAATTCGCTCGTAATGACAATTGACATCTATAAAACAACACATACTCCTAAATGACTTGATACAAAAAAATGTATAGGGAAGTAAAGAACATTCTTAAAAATGCTCTGAATCGTGGGCAGTCACCGAAAACATTCATTCCACGCTCTCGGCATAAACCCATTGCGTATCTTTCGTGGCGGCTTGCAAAGGCTCGGACGAGGCCGGGACGGTGACCGGGACGGAGGCCGGGACGGAGGCCGGGACGGAGGCCGGGACGGAGGCCGGGACGGAGGCCGGGACGGAGGCCGGGACGGAGGCCGGGACGGAGGCCGGGACGGAGGCCGGGACGGAGGCCGGGACGGAGGCCGGGACGGAGGCCGGCACGGAGGCCGGCACGGAGGCCGGCACGGAGGCCGGCACGGAGGCCGGCACGGAGGCCGGCACGGAGGCCGGCACGGAGGCCGGCACGGAGGCCGGCACGGAGGCCGGCACGGAGGCCGGCACGGAGGCCGGCACGGAGGCCGGCACGGAGGCCGGCACGGAGGCCGGCACGGAGGCCGGCACGGAGGCCGGCACGGAGGCCGGCACGGAGGCCGGCACGGAGGCCGGCACGGAGGCCGGCACGGAGGCCGGCACGGAGGCCGGCACGGAGGCCGGCACGGAGGCCGGCACGGAGGCCGGCACGGAGGCCGGCACGGAGGCCGGCACGGAGGCCGGCACGGAGGCCGGCACGGAGGCCGGCACGGAGGCCGGCACGGAGGCCGGCACGGAGGCCGGCACGGAGGCCGCGACGGAGGCCGCGACGGAGGCCGCGACGGAGGCCGCGACGGAGGGCGGGGACGAAAACGAGGGTGAGGGCTATGCAAAGAGAAAGTAAAAGTGAGGGCAATCGCGACAGGGAAGACAATGAAGGGTGAAAGTGAAAGTGAGGGTGACACCAGGGGGTGGGCTAGAGTTTGAGCTTGCGCGAGGGCGTGGAAATGAGCGATGGCGAAGGTGGGGACATGGGCAAGAACGAAAACGTGGACGAGCAGAGGGTGACGGAAGTACCGTGCGCGTGTGATAAATGCAGGCGTGGGTGTGGGCAAGGGCGAGGGTAAGGGCGATGGATAGGGCGAGGGAGAAGGCATGAGTGAAGGTGTGAGTGAGGGCATGAGTGTGGGTGTGAGCGGGGGCGTGAGCTAGAACGAGCGTAGGGTATAGTAGCCGCCCGCGCCCACATGAAAGAGCCGCCACAAGGACCCAGCGGTGAGGCGGCGGCGCCACAGGAAAATGCGGCCGCCGCTCACAAGAGGTCGCTGAGGTCGGGCGCAGCGGAACCGTCACGCTTCAGCCAGCGCGACTGTGCACGACCCTGCCGTACGGCCGGGACAGTTAGCGATCCCTCAGCCCTGAGGAGTATAAACCGGTGCGCAGCGGGCGGTGAGGCAGTTCCACTCTGCCCACGGTGTTGTGAGCCTAGAGAGTGCGAGTATTGCCGGCACTAGTTGCGGACGTTTCTTCAGGGTATTGGAATTGTGACTACTGCTTCGTGTTTGGACATCTCGTTAGATTATAGTGAATTTTGCAAGCCCTGGTAAATCTCTTGGATAATTGGTAACTACGCTTTGTAAACTGTTTCTCTGTGTATTTGGAAATTGTAAATAAAATTGTTTTACGAAAATAACTTGTTTTGGACATAACATAGGTTGAGGCCAGGAGCGTGTGAGAGAGTGTTGGTGAAGATGAGGGCGAGGGCGTTGGCGTGGATGGGGGCGAGCTAGGAGGAGCAACGCGCGTGCGTAATCGAAGCGTCCCGGAGCCGCACCCGCCGCCCGAAGCCGCGTCTGGGCCGCGCCTCGTGGAGCGAATTGGTTGGGCGGGCGGGGCCGGCGGCGCTGGGGCTGGCGCTGTCTGCGATGACAGATGAGGAGCGGCCCACCCGCCCGGGGGCGCGCGGCTCCCACGCAGGGCGGAACGCACGACCAACTTCTCCACCGCTGACACGGGGCAACGGCCCGTCGCAAGGGGATAGTATGCGGGTGGGGAAAAGTAGACGGGGGCCGAACAAATTCAGGAGTAATATTTGCTTCAGAGGCATAATGCCTAGCTGATGAGTAGGGGGTGGATTTCGATCTACAACATCGCCAATAATGATCAATAAATGACTCATAAAATGTTTTTATAATTATTTAAAAGCAAACAAACATTAAAACATTAAAAAACATTAAAAAATTATTAAAATCCGTTCAAGTCAACAACTCAAGCTGTTGGATTACGGTACTAATGTAATCGACGTTTTTTCCTTTCGTTCAAGTGAACTCAGCTAACAAGCTTTTGGTCTTTAGGTGTCGCGAATCGGCAGAACCGACAATGATGATTGGTGTCACAGGAAGACTTCCCGTCATACTCATAATTGCTATTACAAATTCTGAGCAAAGAAATTCAATAGATTATTTAGGATTTTTTAGAAAACATTTTTTGCATATCGTAAATATTATTTGAATCATGTATCATAAAAATGTTATTACAATATATTAAATCAGTAAAAAACGCTTTTACAATTACGAAAACTATTTAAAAAATCACTTAGTTCTCGAAATCGACGAAAAGTGAGATAAAGTCATAAAAACGTGACATTTCCTTTTGTCAAAATAAAATGCATACCTATACCACAAGGCATTGTTCTAAAGTGAAAATAAAAAATGACATATCATTAAAATTCGACCCCTACTGATGATTTTGACAGGACGCTGGCCAACGGGGGCACACGTCCTACATGAAGTTATTTATTCTTCTAATTACTCTCGAAAACATTTCGGGTAGAACACTGTACCAGTACATAGTGGGTCGGACAGGACTGGCGTAAAGACAAAGTTGCGTCATGAAGATGAAACAAATCAGGTCGAAAATCCATACTCTCTCTTCAGAGCGCTCGTCACGCAAGTTGGTGTTAGACCTAAACAGCTTTTCGTCCTGTCGCATTCATCAGACTCATGGAGTTATTGTTGAACCTTGCCAAATGTAAGTTCATCTTGGGTGAAACGCTCAATAAACTGCGATCTGGACACCGCGGTTCGATCAATTGCCTAGAATTCTGCGATCTGCAGGTGCCTGTACGTCAGTGAAGTTGCAACGGCAGAGCACCAAGAGAGAGAGTTCACATGCCTGCATGTAGCCGTGAAGTTGATGATTTTCAGGAATGTTGGAGATACGTGAGAGTCTCATAAGTTCGTTTTACCTGTACGGGTAAACACGAATATCAGAGCTAATATGCCACTAGGGTGAAGTGAACTAGGGAAGCTACAACAGCATATACTTTCTAAATTATTACTAAATTAACAATTTTCTAAAATTCTGAGTGTTAAAAGAAAATTAGACCCATGCCAGTCTTTTAGGCATCCCTTCTTCTATTCATGGAGAAAATTAAAGTAATAATTTGAAGCGTTTTTTGTGTAAAATTTGAAGTGCCTACTTTTCACACCAAATTAAACTTAGCAATTTTCAAAAATATGCGATTTCAACGAACATCAGACTTGCACCATTCTCTTAAGCGTCTTTATTCTATCCAAAGACAAAGTTTTATTTAAACATTTGGTACTATTTTTGAAAAATATTTGAAAATGTTTTTGCGGCTTCATGTTAAGTGCCCACAAACATCAAAATATCCATTTGAAACCCCCAAAGGCACGAGTTCATTCAGATCGATCGGGGAATATCGATCTTGTAGACAATAGGCTGAACGATTTAGGCGTTAACCACAGACGGGGAAACGGACAGTCAGACAGACAGACGTTTTGCCGTCAATCGCTTTTTCGGTATCAAAGACCCACATGTACTCTGGCTTCACCACGTGTTAGAGGAATGTTTTCTATATTTAGCAACAGGATTTATCCAATTTTTTCGTTAACAGTGCCCGGCAATAAGAGTTTTTCTGTCGAAATTTCGCCGTTTTCCGGCGCAGGACTACATAAATTAATTTTTTATGAAGTACATTCGTAAGGGAGAAAAAGTAAAAACTGCCACAAATTAAACCAATCAACTCCATATTTTTCAAGAAAATATTTTACCGTATCCAGAACTTGTATTCCCGTAAAGCTTTTCACGGTGAAATTTCGTAACATCTTCAAAAGTCGTGTAGCGGTAATACCCGCCCAGGCAAAGGCAATTTACTGTAGCAGCAGCGGGAGACTCGCAAGTCGGCGGCGAGGTGACAGGGGCGCGCAAATCCGTGCAGGTAAATGCGGTGCACGTGAGCGCTTTCGAGATGCGACAGAACACAAGCCGCGCAAACCCTACCCACTTCCCTTAAATGGGCCCCTCACCGGTTTGCGACTTCTAATAGATATGCGCACACAATGCGTTAGAAATCGATAAACAATCTCAGTGAGTCATATTTTTATACTATTAACTATTTCTACTATGAAGTTTCAAACGTAACAAGTAGAAATAATAATAATAATAATAATAATAATAATAATAATAATAATAATAATAATAATAATAATAAATGTAGGAAGTATAAAATGAACTTGATGCTGACTCTTGGTCAGTGTGCTTGCTTTCCACTACGCTGTCCCGGTTTCGTGTCCCGGTCGAGCCAATACTATAGTATTACTTCTCAGGTTGAGAAGACAGGAATACGGCCTGGGGATATCTACCACACGTACCCCCCCAAACTCATAGCCGCGAGGCAGGGACGTCGCCGGTAGGCCTGAGCTCGTTCTCGGGCAGCCGCGCCAAATACATACATACATAGGAAGTATTAAATAGGGTAAAATTAATTTAATAGTAGAGAGAAGTCTCTTACAAAATATAACGTATTGTACTTACAGAGAATTAAGTAAATGGCAATTAGAAATTATTTTCCCCTCCAATGCTTTCCATCAGAAATATGAAATTAATGGTAAATACAATTTTGTAGGTGTTCTCAATTAAATAACTGATGCGGTGTGATAAACAGTAACTAAAAATCAGAACGACCTAGTTTTGAACTCTCATTTAGGTACTTTATTTTAATAAATCCAGTATCAGAAATCATTCAAATGAATATGGCATACGCAAGTCAAGTAGGATTATTGTAGAGATGCATTATTTAATGGAAGAATAATATTATTAGAAATCCACCAATGAGTTATTCATTAATCAGTTATATTCCATTTTAAGGTGCCCATTTTAAGACAAAAGTGTCTTTATACCATTGGCTGACATTAGTTTGTATGATATCTGAAGTAGATTCAAATAAATTCAACTACCGGAAACCTTTGTATTTAAATTAATTTTGTTGCAATAATATCTCTCTAATTTAAGTGGTATTTTATTACAATTTAGAAACATTTTGTAAGTCTTAACGTTGAAACCTCTGTGATCGAATGATGTAAGTGTGTGTGTGTGTGTGTGTGTGTGTAGGGAAATGTAAACTATAAGTTCACACTAATTCCTTCTTTTAATTATTGATACCAAATGAAACTGAAATGTACATAATAAATAATGACACAACAGTAAATTGAATGTCACACAAAGTAGGACTTACTTTGTAATGACATTTTCCCCAAAAAATATAAAAATGTATTCCTGTTAACCTTACAAAACATGCGAAACCGCGGAACAGTTGATCTCTTCGACGCAATACACGATTCCTTCTACTCCGATATATTTTTTCTGCTTCTGCCTAAGCATTACACGAACAATGTTCTTGCATTATTACGTTTTTCCAGAACTCCCAGACTATGTTCATACCTGACTTGTAACTGTAGCGGTTTGATTTGGCAATTTCCCTCTCATTTACTAATAATGTAGTATATTTCTCCTCGTTTCCCCTCTCCCCGTCTTGTTTCGTTCCGCAATGTCCTCTCTCTCTTTATTGGAACAACTACCACCCTTTCGTTGTTCTGACTCGATTCAACCAGTTCCATCTTCATAAAACCTCGCCGGCCAGATGTGACCGGTTGAGTACATCCGTAGTACGATTCTTTTCAAATATCTAATTAACATTGTGTCAGACAAGAAAATGTAATCAAAATAAAATTGTAACTCATAGAATGTTTAATAATTTCTCAGAAATTGGAGTTTAGAATAGAATGCGCTGACATCGCGTGTTATATTCGATTAACAATTCATTTTCAAGAAATAATACGAACAATATAAAACTAATTTGCTAATATTAAGTAGAAGTACACTTATCATTCAATATTCTCTTCATGGAACATAAAATGTTGATGTTATTGAAAATGCAATTTTTTACTTCGAATATCTTCAACAATTCTTTACGGGTTAAAAATTTTAAAAAATCTTAATATTTTATTATGGAAGAACAAATACAGTTCGGTGTTAATTACTAATTTTTATTTACATGCAGTGCATTATTTACGACTATGTTAAGATGATTATGTAATATTTTGTAATGTCGGATTTTTCTGATATATAAAACTACTACATCTACCGTAGTTAAAAATTAATTTTAGTCTACGACTCTTATCTGCCAGCATATTACGAGCAGAATTCAGTAATATCAAAATTCGTACAACCATTTTCAGTTTTGAACATTATTTTTGTTACCAAATGTCAACTTAATTTTATATAGGAGTATTCTATGTTCACGCTAATGTTCTACACACGGCGTATTTTAAGATATCCGAAATACTACTGATTAAATATATTCAAAAAATATTAGTATGGCTTTCTAATTATTAAATGTGACTCACAGCCACCAAACACGAAGATAGATATCCAGTATTTGCATGTCATTGAACATAATGTAATATAATTGCTTGTGAGATGAAATGCAAATGGAATTGTGAGTACATAACTTTCATCCAAGTCCATAATTATGTGCAAATGAATATTACATGCTAAATTTATAATGTTGCTTGCTGTACGATTGACAGTTTTACATAATTGTTTTTCATTGCGGTAGATGAACTATTTACCGAATTGTAAAGATTCGAGTCTGAATTCGTTTTAAATTAGTACATTAATATGACGTTATTAGTAACGTTCACAGATATATTGATCAATGGTGCTCATTCGCTAATAAGTCTTGATTTCCTACACCGTTTCATGTTTTCCAAACATACTATAAAGGAGACAATTTATTTTGACAGATCACTTCCCCTTTCTGAAGACACTTTTGATCGTGGCGAAGATTGCATGTTCCCATCCATAAATTCACTCATAAATGTTAGCTGACCACTACTGGAGTTCAGAAATGGAGACAAATATAATGGCAAAAAATGGTACACATGTTTAACACGACGAAAAACTTCCTTACGAATTTATTATCCAAACATAATTCGCCGAAAACTAAATAAATTATTTTTGGCATATGATGCTTTCATAATTATTTTAAAAATTATTATTTCTGTACAGGACGACTCAATATTTTAGAATATGAGAACTTGAAATAAAAAAGGATTTATGTGACATTTCCGTTAAATTTACGTTTTTACCAGAATTAATTATCACGCCCTATAACATAAATAAGAACTAAAGGCCAGACTCATTTCTTTATAGTGATATGGAGTGAAGATATATAGCAGAAGTTGGTTGTGCCAAAAGGTTTAACGTATATATACAAACTCATTTTTTTAGAAAGTAAGAAAAAGGCACTTACGTCCTTTTTTGTATATCAAGCTTTCAATTATAATCCAAAAGCATCCGAAAATTTGTAGAAAAGTCTCACGTTCCTTCTTCAAAATACGGTCGAGTGAGAATATTTCTTAGAACTGTTGGTGCGATCGGGAAATCGGGAACAACCTTGGGGTTCAACAACCCGCGCGTTGCGTCGCCGGTGGAAACAAAAGCGCCGGTCCCCCTGCGGGCGCTGGCAAGCGGCGGAGGGCCCCGCGAGGGCTGGCTACTCGCGCGCGGCGGCAGCGGCGGCGGGGGCGGCGGCGTGGGCGGCGACGGGGGCGGGGCGTGGGGGCGGCGGGCGCTCGCGAGGTCGCCGGCCGATCGATGGCGGGGGTCAGCCGGAGCGGCCCGCGCCGTCCGCCCCTCCTCCCACCCCCACCCCCTCCCCGCCTCCGCCCCGCCCACCCAGACCCCTTCGTGTGGCGGACCGCGGGCCGCCGCCGTCGCCACCACCGCCGCCACCCGGCCGGTCGCGCCTGGCGCCATTCGGAAGCCCTGCGGCCACAAAGGACTCTGTCGCCATCCCGTCCCATTCCGTCCCGCAGGACGCCCCGTCGCCTCCCGCCGCCCGGCCGCTCGTCAATCGGGCGTGTGTACGGATACCCCGCGGGCCGGTGTCACCGGCATTACGTCGGCTCTGAACCCCCTTCGCGCGACAGAGGGCAACAAAGTTATTTCATTTTAGTACGCTGCACGGCTTTGCTACGCTCACAGAAATAGATTTACGTCATTTAGGTTTCTTTGCGTGAACGTTTCTTCGTTGCATGTACACTCTAATATCACGTCTAGACTGTAGTGTTAAAGAAGAAACAATAAATTTATCTATTTCATATTCCTGTTATTTTTCGTTTCTTGTATTGCGTAAGGAGCCACGAAATTCAGTATTTAAATGTAAAATAGTGTTATATGACTAATGCTACAAATTTTCTGTAATAGAATAAGGTTTTCTTAGAAACAGAAAGTGAAAAACTTAAGAGTATATTTCGTACTCACTTGCTTTAGATGATCCTACTCGTCGAAGAACGAAGAAAAGCCTCCCTTCGCAGATCTCGGCAACTCCTTAGAACTGCTCAGCGTCAGCGGTTCACGCGAAACGGTTCACGCAGTTAGTGTCCTCTCGCGCGACTAGCAGCCAGCGACAGCAGTGGCGGCGGATGCGGCGGCGGCGGCGCGCGTCTTTGCGTGGTGGCTGCAGCGCATGGCCCGCGAGGGGGCGACCGCGGGCGGGTGGGCGATGGGCGATGGGCGCGCGCGCGGGAGGGCGGCTGGGCGACGGAGCGCTGGGGCGGCGAGGGAGCGAGACAGCGCGCGTCCCAGAGACGGCGCGACGCGAGTCAACAGGGGCGTGCGAGAGTGTGCGCGCGCGCGCGCCGGCTCTGCCTGCTTGCCCCTGCGATGTAGGCAACACTGCACTGACCCGCTGACGCGCGACCGGCCGGCCGACCGACCGGGCAGGCGGCGCGCCTTCCCCCGCGCCGCAAGCCAGAGCGCTCTAGCGGGCGCCGGCGGAAACGCCGCCTCGCCAGAAATAGATCTTTACGGGTTATTTTTAAACACGCGCTTTTTGGACCGAATGGGAGATCTCTGGTTTGCGTGAACAATGGCGCGGGGTTTTCTCTTGGAACTGGGGAAAGTGATACTTGTATGGGGATGTCCCTGCGTTTGGGGTGAAAGAACGTGTCGGAAATAGAGAGTGGTCTGAGCGCCTGCACATGGCGATAGCAATTACACATTTTTATAAACGATTTAACTAATGTCTCTTTTTAAATATATTTGTATGTTATAGTGAGATAACAAGTCGAATTGTGGAGCGAAAACCCAATCTGAACTCCTGGAGTCCCTTAAAATGTTAACTATCCACCGTCCGTTAAGAAGAGTCGAAGGAAACGTGTTATATCTAAAGATGGAGACAAAGTAAATCTCTTCTACGAAATTATATTTCTTGGATATATTTTTATTGACAAAAGAAGATGGTATTTTCAAAAGTGCTGAATGGCATACAGCCTATAACTCAAATAACAGACACTGTTATAAAACCCCTAGATATGGCCCCGGTATAAAAAATGCAACACCCTCTGTTATTTGGTGTTTATCGACCTACTGTCGTTAAAAATGTTTATTGCAATATTCTTAGAAAATGAATTTTGACCCAGCATAGCAATTAAGTCTGTTATTTTTGACGTGTATAAGTTGATTTTGTCATATTTTATATAATTAAAAGGCACGTTTACGGAGCATCTAAACTCATTTTCGTGAAGAGATAATTAATTCCGTCACCGCCATCAAACTCAATTGCTTTTGATTATCTGAATGTCCGCGAGCGATTCATTTATTTTCGTGGAGTTGGCGGGGTACCTTTGGGCAGATCTTTCATCTTTTCATTGGAACATAATTGCGTATTTCAGCATCACAAACACAATTCGAGTTGCAATGTCTCGTTTTATTTGATCTCATCGTCAAGCATTTGTACATTAGGAATGTAACAGAGAAATATCTAGGTTTTCGCAATTAGCATGCGCTGATAACCCAGATTCGAGTTTTTGGCTTAGACACTTTATCTTATAATTCCCAAAAATCATATTATTACCTGATATTGAAATTAATTGTTAAAAGCAATAAAGATTGTTAAGGATAGAAAAAGAGAGAAATATTTAAAAGTTTGAAATATTGCTATTGAATTAGTATCCTTGCATAAGTATTACAAAATTAGTACAAAAAGACGTGAAAAACAAAAAGCAAAAAGGAAACAATTGTGAATGCTGCAGGTTTAATTTATTTTCAATCGCATAATTAGAGTTCGTTAGAGATATTTAAATACAAGAGATTAATACTTTGATCGTCTTGAATGTTTGCGGTATATGCTTTTAGAAATTCAAAAATTAGACTCTATTCCGCATTTTTTAAATACTATTGCAGATGTAAATTGGATGTATATTTTTTTATATATAAACTTTTTACATTGTGCATTCTCTGCACTAAGAAATTCTGTGAGAATTTTTAGGTATTAATTTTACATGTTTTATGAAACTGAAAATTCCATATTTTGAACATTGAACGAATTTCTATGATTCCCTTCGATTTAAATTCACCGGTAAGGAAGGTACAAAATATTTTCTTCAATTTTTATTACTTTAGTTAGATGAACGTTGCACAGTTCATATTATTAGAATTATTTCATATTCATTCATATTATTTACGATTGTTCAATCGAGACTTTTTGATATAGTATGTATACATGTTTATGAGATTATTCCTTTGTATAGAAGTATTGCTTGGTGGTACTATGCTAATGTACTGACATTATGGTGGGGTCCAAACATAGCACATTATTCTGGTGCAATAATGTATCTGTGCCTCCAGTATAAGCTCGTAAACAAAAAACACATATTTTTCAAAAATATATATCCTTGAAAGAATGTAGCTTAACTTCATGTTTTAATAATTTGGAAAGAACACTTACAAAAACACTAACTTTACCACTAATATTTTTACAATAGTATGTTTCTATTTTGTCAATAATTAAATATATGTTTTTATTTTTTAGCTAAAATATATCAAAGTTAATCCAATTTTTATGAAACCTTTTCAATTTTCGAAAATTTCAAAACTTCAACTTCGTTTTTTGCGCGTTAAATTTTTTTGCGCATTTGGTATTCACGACAAAGATGTTTTTAACACAATAATGTTTAATCTGTTTTTGTATTAAATAAAATACAGGTATTTCAAAGAGTGGACAATATTTTTCGTTTCCCATAAAACCTTCCGAACAATTAAAAATGAAAATAAAGAGTTTCAATAAAGAACTAAAATGTTCCAAATGCGATAAAAAAAACCTTCGAATTTAAAATAATTTCTATCGTTCCTTGATTCAACTTCATTCGACGTTAGAGGACTTTATTTAACAAAAAAATGTCGTATTTCTGCGCAAGTGAGCAGTCCTACGAGACTCTGAATACTCAAAGAGATCCACCGACTAGGTGGATCAGGGCATGAATAGACATCACTCCAGTCCCTCAGACGGTGCCCCGGACCGCTCGCGATCATGCCTTCCCTTTCCTTATTCTATCCTAACCACTTACTTGCACACACTCCATGTACGTGCACTACACTACCACACATGTCGGCATACCAGGAGCTTTGTGTATGTCCCGGCAGGGGCGATTCCCCGCTAGTGGGAGATACATGGCTTGAAAAAACTCCACAAACCGATAGGTAGGGCTCTCCATCTTGACGAGGAAGAACACCGTCACCTTCCGCGATAAAAAACATGCACTACACATACGGGGATAATGACCTTAGCAGTTGAGACACTAGGAATCAATCAATCGAAGAAATCCTGCAGAGCCCCTGAGTTAGTTGGAACGATTTTGAGGTTGTCGCAGCGTGCGTCCGCTTTAAAAGCCCACGCCACCGCATCGTCTCCGTCCTCAGCGTCAAGTCGATATCTGCCTTGTTGCACCACCGCCCCCGACGTTGTCCCTTCCCCGTCGACGCCTTTCCCTCCGGCCCCGCCCCCGCCCCCGCCTGACGCCGCTCCCGGCCGCCACCCCTTCCCGCTTCCGACGCCGCCGCCGCGACGCCGCTGGGTGGCGACCGCGGGGATAATGGCGGCTATCAGATTGTGTCTCGGCGCGCCGACCTGGCGGGCTGATGGCTGTCCGCTTTTCTGACGCTGCTGCCGCCGCCGCCACCGTTGTCACGGCTGCTGCCACCTACGGCAACAGTTAAGAGTTCCACGAGTTCTGCCCGCGCAGTCAGTCTGTGACTACAGACTGTAGAATGTTATGTTTTCTCATATAAATCAAGAACGTCGCAAAGTACAAATGTTTTAAATTTTCTACTATCTCAACAAAATTATTGTGTAGTGCGTGGAGTCTTGGAAATTGCTTCTAGTGTATTTGTATTAACATATATTTAGACGATAGATTAGAATATACTAAAGCTCCCAATCCAAATACTTACAGTTCATTTTTTATCAGCTTTAAATCATGTTTAATTTTTCGACCAAATTCTCAATATCTTTCTGAATAATAGACTATGAAACTAATTTATGTCACTAACTCTATTTGCATCGTGGTCAACGTATTGGTTAACGCTAAACTGGACTTTATTTTCGTAAGACAGGAATTTTATATACTTCCTTCCCACGTGAAAAATGTTTAAGCGATGAAAAAATACTAACCTCTATCATAGGTCATTTGCTACGTTTGAGGGCGTTTTGTACTATTATTTTCTCATAGGCGCAAATACCATGTAACTTTTTTTATGTGTATACTACAAGAGCGTTTCTTGGACTACAATTGATATTTTTCTGGCTCAAATAATGTTCGAATGAAAACGTAAATTACAAATGCACGGCATTCGTAAGAAAAATTGATTGCGTTTTAGCCACATTATTACCCTATTATTTATTTATATAAATGCAGTTGTGAATTTTGGCACAAACACCTCTCTCTATATCTCTGATACTTCCTTTCCTGCATTCCACTCACTATTTTCTTTTCAACAGCATTCATTTCCAACACTAAAACAAAGAAATAACCGTTTAAATAAATAAGGTTGGCAAATATTAATTATTTATTTCATATTTCCCTACAAAAAACTATAATAAAGTCCAATTTTTATAATTTACTAGACATTTAAATAGAATAGCATTATACATTTTCCCTTTAATCTCCCAAAGAGGGAAATTGTGAATCTGCCAGCATCGCTTAGTGCAATATAAAATGTATGCTTCAATTAACTCCACTTCACTCTCATCTACCGGTCGGAACGCGATACCATCGCAGCCATTCAGGCGTGAACACGTCCACCTGCGCATGGCGATCGGCGTGTCGTGTCGGTTCCGTAACATTCGCTCGGAAGGAAAACTCGGAAAATTCCAGGGCTTCGCCGCGCTCGCTGAGGCGGCAAGTGCGGGCGCGGAGGCGCGGGGGCGGGGGCGGGAGCGGAGGCGGGGGCGGGAGGAGGGCGCGACGCGGGTCGTTGCGTCCGTGTGGGCGTCGAGAGGTCGTCGTAGGCGGAGGGGGACGGGGGTTACTCGGTCGCCGAGGCGTGGGCGGCGGACAAGGCGGCTGCCGCGAGGAGGTGTGGCAAGAGGGGTAGCTGCGGTGATGTCGGTGACGGTGGTAGTGGAGTTGGTGGAGCAGGAGGTGGTTGGGGGAAATAGAGAGGGCAGAAGTGATGGCAGGGGGAGGGATCGGTGGAAAAATAATATGGTGGTAAAAGGGACGATGGGGGCCGTGCGAGGTGTGTGAAAGGGTGGGATGTTTTGCGACCTGCGGTACGGGAGGCGGTAGAATATGGTGTGGGTGATAGCGGCTGTGGCAATGATAAGGAGACGGCGGTGGCGGGGCCGATGACCACGAAGATGACGATGTTGGCGGCCATACTGGTGACAACATAAGCAGCAGCGATGTCGGTTGAGTCGACGATGGCAATGACGGGAGAGGTTGTGGCGTCTACGGAGGAAGAGTTGGTGGTCATTGCCATGGCTTGGAAGCGGAAGGGTGGTTGCAGGCCAGGGTTGCCACGGCAGAACGGAGGCGTAGGTTCTGACAACCTAAAATGGTGGGCGATCGCATGCCCGTGCGGGATATAGCACTGTTTTCATTTTCACCCCACTTCCGTCAGTTGACAAATTTGCTTTCTTTTTATTTGACATAAATTAGATAATTTCTTTGGAAGTACTCAAAATTATTTTTATACATTTCTTACTCTGTAATTATAACATTTTAAACGTGATAGAATAAGAAAAATCGTCATGACACGGCTGTAAAGAAATGAAACGTTTCTCAGCAAAATCACAGAGCATACTTTTGTTTATCTAAGTCAGGAGAAGACAGTGGCGATTTTTTACGACTTAAAAAAATGTTTCATCTGAATGTGATTATTTTAATTACCAGCTTTACAAACGTTATTTTTATTGCAATATATCGTCAATTAAATGACCCTCATTTATGACACGCATAATTGCGACTTCATATACATTATAGTTGTTTCACAATTTTTCTTAGAAACTTTAGAATGCCTTTGAATTGCATGAACAGTTAATAGAGTTTCCACGAAATGCCTTAATTTCATATATTCTTTCATGTATAAATTACTCGTGGTTTTAGGTACCAAACATTGTTCTGCCTTAACAAACCACATTTCAGACACTGGATGGGAAAAGGTTTCTGACATATCTAAATATGTTAGAGTTAATCGATTGAGTCTGCTATTAGAGGAAAATAAAATTTGAAATTGGCCGATCATTATCATCATCTTCATCAAAGAAAAATGTGTGTCAATCACATTATGTACTGAGTTACATGCATTTTTCTTGTATCTGTTGTGTTGCAGTGACTACAAAAATGCATAACATACAATCATTTTATAATTTTTGTATCGAATTAGACGTAGTATTTAAGTATCTGTAGATATTTTTTGATAATATTCCTTTCAACCTATTGAGAGAACTGTCAAAGTCAAAAGCCCCCGACGACAAATGGTATCTAACTTCCAATTATTGTACCAATAACAAACAACGTAGCACCAGTGTTTTGCGTGCGATTTAAGTTCGTGTATCACTTCACTACATGCTCTTAGGGATAGCGGCTCTTGTGTAGCGTCATTAATATCTGTACTTCCCATTTCCCGGTGCGCTTGCGCACTAATGACGTTATGTTTTGTGCAAGTACTTTATTACGGCTCGCACTCCGCGGCAGCGCACTTACAGCACGGACAGCGCGGAGTGATGTAATGGGGAAGTGATGGTGACGCGGGGCGTGCAGCGGAGATGGAACGAACTTAGGTGACTGCGGTGAGACGTGAAGGACATGAAGGAGTGATGTGGCGGGGGTGAGGTGGTGGTGAAGCGGCATGAGATCGCAATGAGGCGACGGGTAGCCGTTGGGGAGGTGGCAATAGGAGGGTACCCCGCAGTGTTGCTAGTTTAGCGGATTGGCCGCTAGATCTAGCGGAATTTCAACCGTTCTAGCGGCGAGAAATAATGATTTAGCGGCTAGCGGAATGAAAGCAAATTGGCGGAATTTCTAGCGACAAGGTTGAAACATGTTTCCATTTATAAACTTTTGTTTCGATGACCAAAAACTAATGGGGACATGTAAAGTATTCCGTCCCTTATTATCCAAAGTAAACAAATACCGCTGGAACCATAAATCTGATATCTGAGTCAAATTACCTTAACCCTCTACTAGGCGCGTGGTGCCTTTCTCATTGGCTAGCGGCCGAAGATTCTCTACCAAATATCCAATCAAACGTGGAGAAAGGAAGAATCAATCAGAAGTGCAAAGAGTAAATATGTGTTTTGAATCAAACGATGCCGATCCAACGAAGTTATTGGATGAATTAGAATTATTAACTCGATATATAGCGAGTAAATTAATTCGTCCAACACAAAGAATAAATCCTTTGACCGAGAATATAGAGGATTATTTAGATGCGAAACCATATTTAGGTTATAAAACAGAGAAAAAGTTGGAAGAATTTCGTAGAAGTAATAAATTATCCAATAATGACGAAGGAAATTTCAGGCAAAGGTGTAAACAGTTTTTGTTGTGTCTTTTTAAACAAATAAAACAACGTTTGCCGAATAATATCGATATTTTGAAAAAGACAAACCTTTAGTCTGTGTCAAATGCTCTCAAAGCATTAAAAGATCCATTATATCCAATATTAGAATTATTTAATGTCTCTGCTACTGACATAACAAAAATTGAATTTCAATTTTCAAAAATACATCTAATTGAATGGCGTGAATTGAAAAACACAATCAATTTTTGGACTGAAGTCAATCAATATCGGGATGCATCAGCCCAAAATCCCTTTAAAGAATTGGTTGACTTTGCCCTACAAGTTCTTGTTCTTCCATATTCCAATGCCGAAATAGAGCGCGTTTTTAGTCAACTGAACATCTTGAAAAGTAAGCTAAGAAATCGTATGGAAACCGAAATGGTGAATGCTGTTTTAAACATTCGATTTAGTTTAAAACGGCATGGAAAGTGTTGTAATAATTTTCGATTTCCAGATGAAGTTCTTAGGCTTATAGGTTCAAATGCGAAATACAATAAGCAAATAAATGAGGACAATAATGAAGTCCAAATAATAGACGAGCTTGTTTCAGAACTTAATAGTAGTGAATAGTAATGTAAAATTATAGTAATAATAAATCAATATTATTATTCAATTATTACTGTGATTCGTCTGTGTAAACTATTATATAGTGTGGCGAAACCGATTTCATCATTATTTTATAAACGAAATTCACTGGATCAAAATTTAAACAAACACACTCGGCCACCCAGGTTCCTGCCGAGAGATTACGCAGACGGTCACACGTGCGCAACTCCGCTTATCGCAAGAGTCCCTCCCGCCCCCGGCGCATTAACGTAGCCGTTTAGAGGGCTAGCATTGACAGATTCAATGGACACACGTGTTCGCTGTGCTGGCTGCGAAGTTTCGACAGCGCCCGCTCGTTTCGGGGAATCCCAAACTCATAAATTTTTTTTCACGCAAACGCGCCCCCTGATGCAAGCACGGGGCTATGTTCTAGAAGGAATTGGAAAATTCTGGGCGCTTGCAGCTGACGCGGGGAGCGGAAAGTTCTGTGGCTTCTCGCGTGGCGATTGGCTGAAAATAGCGTGATGCGCAACAACCTAGAGCCAATAGTGACTTGACTTTTATAAAGAGCTAGGGCACATAAGAGGAATTGGGTGGGGGAAAAAATTTACCTTATAAGATTTCGACGGAGAGAATTTTAGAAGAGCTTGGGCATCAGACGGGGCCAGATCATTAGACGGGGGGGGGACAGTCGTCGGTCAGAGGCAAAGTTCGCCTCTGCCGGACTTAGAAATTTTTCATCAATCAGACGGGGCCAGAGTATTAGGCATCGGGGAAAGACTATTGTGTCTCTGGGAAACCTCTTATGGTTTGAGCTTGAATATTGGACTGAGGGCAGTTGAGAGAAGAATTTATATGGGGGTGGGAATTATTCGGGCGATAATGCCTATGTGGGGACTTATGTTATTTTCCTGCGAGTTTTGAGCTGTGAGCCGACTGCAGTGGAGAGAGAATTTTCTCTGGGGTGGGTTTTCGCCGTGAAGAGAGGCGAATGTTTCTCCAATCGAATTTTTAAACTGTCCGAAGTTGTGTTCGACTTCTTATCATAAAAGTCAGAGAGAGACGCATAGTTGGTAACTCCGTTTCTGAGATCATCCGGCCAGCTCAGCTAGTACTGCCAGTTTCGACCAGAACTTCTAGTACTGCCAGTTTCTCCCAGAACTTCTAGATCTGCCAGCTCAACCAGACTTCTAGACACCGCCTATGCAGCCACGCATCGCGGCCTTTTCGTGAAACTACGAGGCGGCTGCCCAGCTGGCGACGAGAGAGGTCATTGCCTTTCCTGGAGGCAATTTTTTTTTGAAGGCCGCCAGACGACCCTCTCACCCGCGCCACGGCCGCACCCGGCCGCACAAAGACCCTTTTCAGGCAGTATCGTTAGGGCTACCGCCCTTATTGTGTAAATGTTTCATAATGCGGTGTCACGCTCTGACACACTGACCAGTAGTAATTTCACCGATTGTAATTGTTAGTTGTAATTCTTCTTAGTTTTTTAAGCTTAACTCCTAAAACTAACTTTTCATTTTTTTTTCTCCTCTTCTTCATCTAATTTTCCCGCTATTACTTTATTCAATTTAAGAGTGTAACTTCCCTGGGGCATTTTAATCATATTGCCCAGGAATAAATGTGAATTTTTACCAGTGAATAAGTGTTTATTCTTGTGTTTCCATTGTACTATGTAACAATTCCTTCCATCACCGACTTGAGCTAGCGATAGGGCCGCTATCCGGTTCCCCAGGTAACCGGAAGTGTTACAATAGTTAGATTTAAGTTATAAATTATAAATATAATTACACAAACATGTGCAATATTTAATCATTGCTTATATTTGTGTATTTTATATATATTTAAAATAAGTTGTAAATATCGAATTTGTATTTTTATTATCATGTAATAAAATAAAAAATTATAAATTATTTATTCTACACGCGTAATTAATATTATTTCTTACATGGCATATTTTTCACCCTAGTTCTGATTCATAAATTTCAAATATTTTCATTTTTAATACTTTTGTATCACATATTCATTTAATATTTATAAATTATTTATATAAACAATTACTCGATATTATAAATATTATTTATTAAAAACAACTGTTATTATATGTAAAATTAAATATCTTGATTTAGCGGAAAAGTTAGCGGCAAGAAGTTTTAAATTTAGCGGAATCTAGCGGAATTACGCGTGCCATCTAGCGGCCGAATGTCCATCGGACCTGGCAACACTGGTACCCCGTTATGGCGGTGAGGTGGTGATGAGGTGGGTGGCGGCGGGAGGGGGTCGGTGATGAAGCGGCGGTGAACCGAGGAGGAACCAGGGCTGAGGGGGCGGGGAGGCGGCGGTGATGCGGTGGTAAAGCAGCAGCATCAGGTGGCAATGAGGTAGCCGGTGAAGAGGCGGAAATGGTAACGGGAGACCGTGATGGCAGACAGGCGGCGATGTGTCGGTGCTTTGGAGAGGCTATGGAGATCAAATAATGAGGCAGCTGAGAGCCAGAAATGAAGTCCTGATAAAGCGGTGTGGGGAAGCGGTGGTGATGGCGTGGTCAAGCGGTTTGTGATGGCGATGAGGCAGTGGGGAGGTTATATAAAGACCACATTATGCTGTGAAAAATCAGCGATTGGTCGGCGGGGAGCCTTTTGGAGGTGGTGATGAGATGTGGTGTGGCGGCAGAGAGATCGTGGTGATTCGAGGGGATGATAGTGAGACTAGATGGACAGGCGCGACGGAACGCTATGGGGCGGAAGCATTGCATAGACAACGGGGTGTGAGTGGTGAGACCTGGAGAGTAAATAGGAGGCATTGACGTAGTGATGATGAGGCGAGACGTAGAGCGGTGGCTGAATGGTGACGGTCAAGAGATGGCAGGGAAACACTGGGAAGATTATGGGGCCGCGGTGAGGTGTGGATGAATATAACGACGAAATGGTCGGGAGTACATGGTCGCTGACGGGGTGTGATCCATGAGACAAGGCTGGTGGATGAGCAATGTGATTAGACAGTAGAGAAGCAGCGATAAGTCGTAGGTAGATGGTTAGGAGGTGCCGAGGTGAGATGAGCCGCAATGAAGTAGCAAGGCACGAGAGAAAGGAAGATGGCGTCAGAAACCTGGGTGGCAAGCTTTGGTAGAAACACGTGGATGGTAAAGCAAGGGTTGGGTCAAGGCCGAGGCACGATGCCTTGGGGCGCGAGTTGGATCTGAGCAACGTGTATGACTGGTACGGCGCAGAGCGGGTGCGTAGGCGGAGGGGCGCCGGCCATTGCAGAGGGACGATAGCGGCGCGGCGGTCGAGCAGAGGGGAGGGACGGTAGGAGAGCGGAGCAGAAGGATAGGATGGCGTGGCGGCATCGGTGAGGCGTTGAGATGGTAGTGACGAATGAGCAGGACGTGGAGGGGCTGCGGAGAATTGTCGGCGAGGCCCAGGCACGATGAGATGGGGCGGAAGCAGGACTTAAGCTACCGGGTATGAGTTGCGTGGCATGGCTTGCGGTGCAGCATGGGAGGTGTGCGTGGGCGGCGGGCCGTAGGCCGTGGGCGATTGCGGCGTGGCGACGAAGTGGAGATGCGATACAGTGTGATAGTGAAGTGGAGGGATGAGAGTTGTGGCGACCGGGGTGAGTGGGGAGCAGGTGGTGGTGAGGAATGAGCAGGACGGTGGGGGGACAACGGCGATGTGATGGCGCAGCCGAGGCAGGGTGCGACGGGGCGGATGCAGGATGCAGGGCTTGAGCAACGGGTATGACTGGCATTGCAGCGCACTGGCAGTGGCACGTGGGCGATTGCGAAGCGATACGGAGGGTTGGTGCGACGTGGCGATGGAGTGGAGCGATGGCAGAGCGGAGGGGAAGGAAAAGCGTGATGGTAGAGCGGAGGCATAGGGTTGCCTGGCGTGGCAGCGTAGCGGGGGAATGGGTCGGGTGGCGTGGGGGGTGGAAATGTGCAGGGCGGTGGAGGGGTAGCGGCGATGTGATGGCGCGGCCGAGGCGCGGTGCGTTGGGGCGGAAGCAGAGCTTGAGCAACGGGTACGACTGGCACGGCGACGAACGGACGGTGGCGCGTGGGCGATTGCGAAGCGACTCGGAGGGGTGGGGAAAAGCGACGATGGAGCGGAGGGACGGAACCGCGTGATGGCGGAGAGGGGATGGCGTGACGGCACAGCGGTGAGACGGGGCGGTGTGATGGCGGAGCGGAGAGATGGCATGGCGTGGCGACGGACCTTAGGAATGGGTCGGGGAGGCGGGGGTGAGTTAAGGAATGTGCAGGACGGTGGATGGGCAGCAGCGATGTGATGGCGCCGAGGCACGGTGCGTTGGGGCGGAAGCAGAGCTTGAGCAATGGGGTATGAATGGCGCGGAGGGCCTCGGGCGATGGTGCGTGGGCGATTGCGAAGCGTCCGCAGCGACGCCGCGGCGGAGCGGAGGGAGCGGGGCGGTGCGTTCCGGGCGGGAGCGGGGAGTGCGGAGGAGCGCGGCGGCGTGGGCGGCGGAGCGCAGGGGCGGGGCGATGGGGGTGAGGCGGAGCGGGCACAGAGTAAACGTGGGCGTCCCGAGCGCCGGCGAACGAGTGGAAAATGGCGTCGGAATGATTTTAATGGGCGGCAGAGCGGCGGCGTCGATATGGACGGCTGCGAAGGCGACAGCGAGTGGCAGAAGGGGGAAGGTAAATGGGGCGAATGGCGGAGTGAGGAGGGAGGGGGAGTGGCTTTACCTGCAACGTATGTTTCCACGAATTTCACCTCGTAACCGCAGCAGGTGCTAACAGGCGGAATAAGGGAAGAAGTTAGGGTGTAGGCAAGTGTAAAATAAGGATAGAAGATTAAGGTTTTAACGTCTTTCGAACTTTGATATCGTGATGGTTCAGACACGTGCGTATTCTGGTATGATGGTAACGAAAGGAAAAGAAATTGTTGAAACCAAACTGCATTAAAATTTAACAAAAAAATCCGTATTTGAGTTCAGAATTTACGTAGTTTTATATCACAGCGTATAACACCAGAGGTTAATCCTCATGTGTGTGGTATAATAATATAGAGTTAATAGTAAAAAAATTAATATTATAATCGTTTTAGTGATATATTCAAAAATATAATCGTGAAGAGAAATATTTTAATATATAACCACGTATTATTATTTGCCGATTTGGTCAGAGTGTGAATTATAATTTAATTTTAAGCCAGGAAATATATACTAGAATGGAATAGCATTTATTTCGTGTTTGGTAAAGTATTGGTGTTTTGCTGTGTTAGAGATACACAACAATGTGATCGAGTGGAGGAAATCAACACTACTTGATTTTCGCTGCCATGACTATCCGTTACGAAAAATAAATAATAACACGTTTAGTACTGAAGTTAAATCCGAACAACATCGGCCCAGTACAGCACAGAAGGGATGACACCACCACTGTTGCCAAGGAGGCAGATGAGTGCATGCGGGAGGAGGTGATATCGAAATTCTGCTTGACGATGGTAGAAGTGCCGAGGGAGCCACGCGGTCGCTGCTTCAGCAGAGTGGACACTGCGTACGACTATAAAGAACATCGCTGCGAGAGGGGTAGGCTACTGGACGCGCAATGAGAATAAAATACACGGGAGGGACGGGCTAGTTCGCAACGACAATGAGGCCCGTAATGTCATAACGGCCGCTCCCGAACGACCCAAGTGATGAACGCAGCTCGTTGCTGTGGTCATGGCAACAGCGGTGAGATCGACGGCGGAGGCTTCCAACGGGATGGGTCAAAGTTGATTGCAATGAAGAAAGTACCGACAGTAGTCGGTACAGACAATAAATTAGGAAAGCCACGCGGAAAATGAGAATGAAATACATCACGTCATGGCTTACAGACGGTGTGCGTAAAAGAGATGGTTAAACAACATGAATAAAACTCTCTTGCTAATACGACGTAGTAAGCAACGGTGTAGTGTTACAGAGTAATCTTAGTGAAAACACGTCTGCAAATTCAAGTTTCGTGGTCATTTAAATAAAAATTGAGAATAATCAAGACAAGACTCTACGAGACTTTATGTCTTTCTAGTTAAAGACAAAAGACAATGAATATGAGCAAAAACCATGAAATTGCTTCACTAGTTGTCGTAGCTTAATTATATAACTCACAAAGAAATTAATAAATTAAGATGAATAGATAGTAAGCATTACTACTCACCCTAGGCGTGAGTTCGTCCTAAAGCAAGGCGAGGGGAGGGGGTCAACTTTACTGCTGAGTCATTGAACTTTTTTATATTTATAAACGACATATTTTACTAGTAACTAAAAATAAGTTAATTTTAGTGATTGTCATATGTAAATCCAAATAGATTTATGTTGAACTATCTACAGGGTTGTCAGACGGGGAGAGGCTCTCCTCCATGTGTCGTGAAAAAAATCATCTAATTTACTGGATTTGACAAACTCATTTAAAAGATTGTAATTTAATTAATTATTCTAAGTTTTTATACTTTTAAAATAGTATTTAAGCGTAAAATACTATTGATCCCTAATAAATACAATTGTTTCTAAAGGTACTAAAATGAAATGAAATTTTAAAAAATCCTCAATGTTAGTTTAAAAATGGAAAAATATTGCATTAAATGTAATTATGACAATTTTTTTTATTATGTACAGTTATGGGACCACTTGGAATATTTTCAGGGAGGCAAAGACCCCCTGGCCTCCCCTCTGCACACTCCTACGTTACTCACTTTGACATCCGCAAATATACATACGCGTAAATTCGTATGTGCAAGAGAGCGTATAAATTGGCACACATCCAAAACGTAACATCTAGAACTACTAGCTAGGGGAGGTAGAACATTGAAAATAAACGGGAATAATGTATGGCAAAAAAGGCTACAACATACTAGAAAACTAAAATGCTGAGAGAGAAAAATTAAATGTGGGTAAACTAAGATAAAACAGAGAATTGGAGCAAACAGGGAATAAGCATAAAGTCGCTCTATGTGACACGCTGCACGCGAGGAAAGCTGCAGGAAACGATAGTAAACTCCGATCAAACAGGAAATTGGAATAAACAGAAGTAAACATCTCGACTTTCTGTAGCATATGTGAGAGAAGGAAAAGGAAATGCGGACAAACGCGGATCAAACCGGCGGGCGAGGGCAGTTTCTGTCTGGGCGCTGGCGGCTCTGCCGGAGGTAAATGGACTAGGGCCGGTCGATCGCGTCAGATCAAGCGGCGAGCTGGAATTCAATGTGCACTCGTTTCCTGTTAACGCCCACCGTCCGCCCACCGCCCACCGCCCACCGCCCACCGCCAATCACCTACCCGCCCCCGGCCACGTGATGGATTAGGGAGAGTGTGTGAGGCAAACTAGACACGGCCAACGCTCTCATGGAGTTAGCTTAACGGTTGTCGACTTGAAAGTAATCTATGCCCTAGTTGATTCTACGTACGACCAAATCATCAGAGACGAGCCGTGATGAGTGTTGTTGTCGTATCAAATTTGAAACGTATTCCGTCAACTAGAAATGTTAGAATCGATGTATGAGAAATGGATTGCAATTAGTATACCAAGATTTTGGGGATATAATGGAAAATCGATTCAATATGGCATATTCTATTGATCACTAGTAAAAAATATTTTATTTCTTTTCGATTTTAATGTCAACTGAATGAATTTGATATTTTTAAATGATAATAGAATGTATTGTATGTATAAATTTATACTCTAACTTAAATATTTTTATTCCTTTTAGATATTTTATATAGATAATACTTATCGCAGCGTTGGTAATCATGTAGTAAATAATTTTCTGTATGTGAGGGGGCGAGTCTTTTCGTGCCAACGCAATTTTTAAACGAAGGTAATAAACCTTAATGTCACCCCCGAACAAATACACGTGTACATAAATATACGTTTACGAAGCGACATTTAAACTCCCGACCTTTGAAGCAGAGTTAATTACGGCGATCTCTTCTTGACAAACTGTGCTACCAATTTTGGCTGAAACAGATGTTATTTATATCACAAATTCTCTCAAACACAGAATAACTACATTTGCTTTCAAACAATGTCATATTGAACATTCATTCATCACAGTAGTGCAGAAATATATTTCTCTCTCAGTTAATAAATCCTCTTTCATATTTTTTTAATGGCTTATTAAAAATAAACTCGATTTCTAACAACTCTCTTTCTATTTCAATAATGTGAATTGTCATATTCCTCGTAGTCAATATTACTTTGTAAAACGCAAAGAACCTTTGAGTTAAAATCGTGGAACATTTTCTGACATAACCTTTCTCGTTTGTTCGGTTTCTCAGAGTCAATGGAAATAGGGGGATCGATTTTCACGAATCCGAAGCGCCGTCCCCACTCATTGAGAAAAGTTTTCCTGTCCCTTTTTGCGCGGGCTCACCCTGCGGCTAAAGTCCCACCCGCCCGAAGAGCTCTGGTCGCATCGACCGAAACGCGGCGGGGTCTGGCGTGGGCGGGAAAGACAATGGTGGGCGTCGAGGCGGGCAGCGAGAGATGGCAGCGGTAAGGGTAGTGCGGGCGTGCTCGGAGAGGACGATGCTGGGTGCCGGCAAATGGTGGAGTGATTCCAGGTCAATCGCTTCGCAGGACAATGTCCAATTAACACAAAGCCCACAGTAAAAATGCCAACAAAGTAATATCCTCTACCTAGTGTCCAATAAACATAATGTCCGCAACAAAAATATCCGTTCCTTAATGACCACTGCATAATGATCATAAACGGAATGTCCACAGCAAAAATGCCCACAATAAAGTCCACTGAATAATGTCTACAAATCCAAATGTGAAACAAGCAGGAGTCTACAAAAGAAGTTCAGAGATTTTTGAAAATATTAGGAACGAACAACATGAAACTTAAAAACTCACGATATAACCCCAAAGCGGACACATTAATGTTCGACATCTCTTAAACAAGAAATATGTCTCAAATGAAAACCTAATTGAAGAAATAGTAAGCAGATACCAAGATTACAAGTTAACAACCTTGTGAAACAATATGTAAGTGCCATGTCATACCACAAGAAACTGCATGCCTAACCCTAAGTAAAAGCAAAATGAAATTAAATTACTAATTTTCAGATGAAATAGTTTAAACAGTCAATGAAGTTGCCATAGGTTTTTGTCAATGAAACGTCATTTTCCATATCATACTTAAAAGGGTTAATTTTAGTGGACATTGTATGCTACTGGACATTTAGGTACTGGTCATTTCCGCGATGGACTTACAAATAACTTGGACGAACCAGCACAGGACCAATAATGAAGGAGACATTTATACTAATACATATCCATGACTGGACAAGTTTCTCTCGAAGTGTTGACACCCGGTTAATTTCAAAGCTATCGCTGGGAGCACCTGGACATGTAAATGTTCCATTCTTCTTCTCATAATGCCTTCTCAATTTATTTTTGAAATAATTTTAGCGGTACCTATGTGTGGTTTGGCCTACAAACTTCGGCCCGTGATCATACCTCGTAGTGCTTCTGTAGCATAGTAGTATGGCTGACGGCAAGTTAACTCAGTGGAACAGAATTCAAGTCTCTGTGCGAAAAATAATTATTGCTGGTTGAAAACACGTTTTTGGGTTTATGTAGTAATAGAATACAGCTGAACCCAGAAATAATGCGAGAGATTATGTGCTAGTTATATGTAGCAACCAGAAGAGTATGAATTGTACGACACTGCGATAAACCAATGTTAATATCCTCGATAATGTCCATGATGCCTTCAAGTATCATTTCTAGTCAGTTCTTGAATGTTTCCTGAGGGATACACCAGGTACAAGGAAATTTAAGGCGGCATTTACGCTGATCGTATTCGGGACTCTAGGAAAAGGTGTAGCCCCTGTAACAGTGACACCGTAGGATTCAGAGAGTAACGCATTCCTTTGCACCGCCGATTCCGCCATTTTATATAAAGTTACCAGTAAATTTTGTAATGTGCTACATTGTTTGTGTTAGGAACAATCACACTACCCAAAACCACAATTAATATCCTTGAAAATATCCATAATTTCTCCATTTGTTGCAATGTCTCTTTGTCACTGCAGTCCCTCTGACCGGGAGGTCGTAGGTTCGAGTTCCGGCGGTGGTAGGATTTGAGGCACTAGCTTATCAGTTGGGTCGATTTCAGTCGCTGTCTGGAAGAGAATTCTAGCGGCCGGCTGCAAATGATCGGTAGTTTTCCGTGTTTTTCCGATCAACACTAGGCGGATGCCGGAGCAGTACCCTATCAAACGGGCCTCGGGCCCCGCGCAAACTTTCCTACCTCTTCCTTGTCCTATCCTCTCCCTTTACACACATACTTACGCATTACACTTACGCTTTACGCATTACACAAGCACACATGCCTGCAAAACGGTCGAGAGCTTGAAGCTTGTCCCGGTAGAGGCGGTGCTCCACTGGTGGGAGATACCAGGTAGGGGAAAATCCCGCTAGTCGACGGTAGGTCGGCACCGGATCTTGCCATTCAGTGAGGGAAAGATCACTACCTACCTCCCGCTACCTCCCGAAAGATCACGCTACCTCCCGAGCAAAAACATGCACTACACGTACGGAACTAACTAGTCTGGTAATTGACGTGCCTGAAATCACTAAAACAATCAATCAATCAATCAGTCAAGCAATTTCTCGTCAACTGTTACCATTTCTCTCCAACTGTTGCCATTTCTCTCCAACTGTTGCCATTTCTCTCCAATTGTTGCCATATCTATTAAACTGTTGCCCTCCCTCGTCAATTGTTGCAATTTATTTTCAATTGTTGCAATTTCTCTTCATCCTCTCAACTTTTCCTTACGGGGCTGTGCGGGTGCGAGGATATTAAATGGCAACGGCTGCAGTACTCACTGCACCTAGGAGCTCTAGGAAACGGCGGTTGTCGGAGTGAGCGTCCACGGGCAGTGCGCCACCGAGATGCGTAAAAGGTGAATGAATGGTACCGCTTGCGCCAGGAGCTCGGAGACCTGAGCCCCCTCGTTCTACGTAACCGTAAGCTACGCCTCGCCAGGCCGTCCGCACGCTGCTAGATGGCGCGGAACGCGGCGACACGCCTGCTATTGCAAGTGCTTCGACCAACCGTTAACGCCAGTAGCTGTGGACGTAGATGTAACGTGTAACACCGCAAATGTTTGCATGTTACGTCTAGTTGAATCACACATTCAGTTTCTCACGCAGAAGAAATAGCAGCACAGAAGTGAACACGTCAGACGGGCGAATAAACTGTGAAAGATTGCTCCTCCCTGGCTCCTTATATTCCTTCCTTATCAGTGGTTGGGCTTTTCTCCCGTTCTCGCTCTACGTCCTCTGGCCTTTCGCTCTGTGCCGCTGTTCTCAGGGGAGGGGAAGCCGCCCTGCCCGATTGGCGTGTGTCTCTGATACAACTCCAGTGTGGTTAACACTAATCAGCGGTCGAGCGTCTCGGCGGTTCGGATGTCGCGGATCCGATCCCGGAAAGGTGACAGAAATTTTTCGATGTTTTTAACATAAAGGCCGCTCCACACATTCGGCATTCGCCGAGTAGCGAGCTACTGCTCGCCCAATCCCGAACAGCTAATGTGTCCCGCGAATGTTTGCTCCCTTTGATGTGTCCTAATGATCGACACGGGGTGGGTAGGGCGAATACCGAATGTTCGGCGCTCGGCGAATCGATCGCAAGCAACACGTCCACACTACTCGGGATTCGGCGAGCGGTTGCTCGAGATTCGCCGAATATTGAATGTGTGGAGCCGCCTTAAGAGTGGCGCCTAATGAAAATGGTGTGATAGGCCGACTTTTCCTTATCTTTTCCAGACGTATTCCGGAGCTCCATTTTCTACAACGGGTCACAAAACGCGCGAAGTAGCCGGTGTATGAATTGCAACGTCGTTCAGCATGCAGAGCAAACCTACTGACCAGACTACTGGCAGTCGGAATCCCGCTACAGCGAGGTTTCGTAAATCGAAAATTAAAATTTGCATAATACATGACTCGGGCTGTATTCCAACTAATATTAATGTGTCATGGTAATTGCATAAATCTCGGTAACGTATAAATGTCATGTGTGTTGCCTAAATGACAAACGACATCGATTGGCTGACTTACAAATATGATCCTTACACAGTAATCATGTAACTTGCGTCTATCTGTCCGTCTTTTCATCACTGATAACCCTCTTCCGGACCTCAGAATGAGCACATGAGGCACCATTGGACGCGCCTCAGTCTCCTGGCTAACATTCTTTTGCGCATCCATGCAGAAATTTCGAAATTCATTCTCTAAAAACAACTATTTTTTTTGTTTTTATGCAAGTATAACGTGTTTTCGGTCACTTATAGCTCCTAAAAATGTAATTAGTGGGAATTGCTAAGTTGAAAGCTCCCTAATTATCTCTGTCATAATGATCGTTGGTTCTAGTTTTATGGCTCATTTATTCGGTTATGGCTCATTTTTGCTCTTCCATTCATTATTTTTTGTATGACCCAATTCTTCAATACGATTCTCAATCGTAATGTAATAATGAAACATCTCTAAAATATATTTCTTCTCTCTTGATTATAATTCACATGTACATGCCCTTGAAAAGAATGAGATTGTTCGTCATAACAATGACTGATCGGGTAACATTGTTGAACACTGATTCAAATGGGAAATAAAAACTGATAGTTGATGGAGAGTGCGTCGAAAAAACTTTAACTACAGCAAAAATAACCGCACAGAAGAACAAAGAATTTAAGAAAATAACAAAAATTATATAGGTATTCAATTGAGAAATAATTTCTAGACACCGGTATACTTGATTTACCTCTCACGGCGCTAGCAGTGCTGTGAGTTATGTGATATTATCCAAATGTTAAGAGCATATTAATAATTAGCGTGTGCACTATCTCCCATTTTCTCTTAAAAATTGTTCTCGGCTTTCTGCAATTTTTTATCACGTAAATTTTAAGAGATTAAATTAGAAGTGAAGTATTTCTGTGTAAAACATAAGCCATTTTAATTATTTCTTGTTAACAAGGAGAGAAGAATAGGAGTATATTTTTATGTACTTTTTCAGAAGTGCCAATATGATATTCGTGACTTCCTGAGGTAAGAGTTTTTGAATCACCGAGCAAATAATTCCAGTTAGGAATGGATTCCTGAAAGCTAAAACTGTATTTCCCTTGATGATGCTAGCAATACTTGTAAATGAAATAATTATTTTAGGGAATATGTTATTATCATGAATATTCAAGCTTAAGCTCTTGGGAATAGAGATTCACGGTACTGAGCATTGACAATATTATAACGTGATGAGGGTCACTGGTACTTCTGCTACACCAGTGTAATATTCTTAGCAAAAATAAACTTTCAATGAATAATTATTGAGCAAGATACTTTAACAAACTATAAATCATTAACATACTGAACATCTTCGTGTAAATATGCACATTGCCGTACATTCAATTAGGTGCATACACGATCCTGTAATCATCGAAATTTAAAGAAAGACTTATCAAAAGAACAATGAACAGAAAAATAATTTCTTAATTCGTATGTTTATCTCGCAGTAATATCTGGCTTCAAATATTGTCTTACGATATATGCATGTGTAATACAGTGTAATGCATGATGGGTCAACAGCTCATGGCTCTATTTAATTTGAATATACACGGCAAAAATGAATTTATGGATTTAACAAGTTTCAATTTGTTAAAAAATTATCGTAGATCACCTTGTAACTTTGTGTTTGAAGCCTCTTTAATACGTGAAATAAAGTTCGCAGCGTATACAAAATAAATCGGAGTTATCGATTTTTTATTACAATTCAACTGATGAAAATATGTATTTCTACTTATCACCAATCGTATAAATGTTTGATGCCATTTTCATGATATCACAATTGGAAATTCAGTTCATTCTTCTTAATTTGCATTACTGAAGATGAAGGTAACATGCGCCATTCCTCCTTAAATCGTGAAATTGCAATATTATCCAAACATCAAGCTAACTGAAACTTCTATGAAAATACATGCGCGCAGTTGACACAGACTGCGAAAGTAAGTTTTTCTTCGATAGTAAGAAACAATGGCAAGGACTCTGCAAGGGTCTGAAAGCAAGTAAATCACGCAATATCTACCGCCTGTGGAATCGAAGGCTAAAGTTCTTCCAGGAAGTTACGCTGTTGCGCAATGCTTCGTCAGAGACCCCCTCTTACCTCTTCTCAGAAGTCATGTTTCCGCTTTGTATTTCAAGCAGGAGGATCAAAGGAAGGGATGGCAGGTTTTTACACACACACACACACACACACACACACAAAAAAACACGTAAGTACGCGCGCGCGCACACACATACACGAGGAGTCTCATTGTTAATACCTTATCTATAATTGGGCTACTTTTTAAACCATGAAGTCTCGAAGTTTTATTCAGTACTTCCTCCACTAAAAATAGTTTTCCTTTTGTCATTGATCGCTAACGTTGCCGTGTGAATCTACACGAAGGAACAGTATTGACTTCAGTTAATCACTGTGAGTTTCTTACGTACATGTCGGGGAAGTAAATAGCTATTTGTAGTCTTTCCATGAATATTTCTGGATTATCGACTACGTGAACTTGAATCCATCACCGCATATTTTCCTGGGTACTATAACAGACAATAAATACATTTATAAAGTAAACAGCTGAATCCGAGGATTCTATAGTACAAAAGGACGTGTTGTTGAAACATTAGGACATAAAATACTTCATATCCCTGAACATACATTGTTTTATATTCACCAAGATCTCTACAGGTACGTACATAGATATTGTTTTGCCCTCTAACAGAAATCCTGCTGCCAACCTTACCTTAACGAATGTAATAAAATGTTTTAAATGCAATTTCAAAATAATAATCAGTACTCTCTCATCTCTTTGATGTTTCCCGTAGATATCATAAGAATGATATATAAGAAAGTACACTGAATATTTACAGTCGATAGTCACAAAATCGTTTTAACGATCACACAACACAATGTTTTATAAGCAAGACCAATTGCTAATCCTGCGAGCTTGCTAACTTACGCCATCTTCCCGTTTCCATTCTAACCACGCATTTGAAACAATACCAATTTTGTAGCTTCTTATTAATAAAGGAAATCTGCGATATATTCAATGTATAGTGACCTCCACTCCTAATTTCTTCATCTTTCTTTTTGTACCTACCTTACTTAAAACTGTTCACAGGGAGCCGTATAGGAGAGACATCAATATCGTTCTCTTTACAGCTTTAATATACGATGAAGATTGAATATTAACAAATGGTAGTTTTCCGAGACCAGTAATTGTTTGTTATCATTATTTTACCTTAACACCAGTTACATTTTCCCCCTTAATTTCTCATTTGAGAAACTGGTTTTTCATATTGTTTAAAACAGTAAGATTACATACTAACAATTTAACAGGTTTAAATGAGTAAAGAAAAGGAAGATGAATGAAGTGAATGAATTATTCAGTTACGAAAGTAACGAACGCTTAATAAGAAAGATTTCGTGTGCTAATGAGGACAAAAGAATACATCAATACCGTTTATGAGTAGATAATTCAAATAATAACCAGGTGATGGAATAAGCAGTTGCACATTTGCAGTTTAAGGCAACACTTAATCATACCACGAAATTTATAAAATGCCAAAATATTCCTGTACAATGTTCTCAATCAATAATGTCTCCTTCAATACCACTTCAGTCACTTAAACTTGGAACGTTCTCTAATTTCTTCTTCTCTAAAGCTGCACCACAAGCTTCTCCTATTGGAGGGACCTTCGTAACTGGCGTAGAATGAAGCCATTGATCGTCCGTCTAACTTATTCAGAACTCTGAGGCAATTTTAGGAACAAATATTTGTAAACTTCCTCCAGGAGCTTCCATAAACAGTTCACAAGCTTCTTGCAACTACCTCGCCAAGCCTTCCATCTCTCAGATTTTTATTACCGCCGGCGCTTCCGAACCACTCAGTGACTTCTTGCAATCCACTGCCATTTTTTGACTTGAATTTCTCTTCATATATTTAAAGAATACCCTACATTATCATTAAAACTACTATTACTTATGTTGTAGTGAAGTAAAACCATTTACCAATTACAAACATTCATCAACTGTAGCAAAATAAACGTTACAAATTCCTAGATCATACAGGAATAATACATAATAATCATTTTTGTCATTGAGCATTTGAGGGGAGGTATGATATCAGTTACACAGATGAAATTCGTTCCTTATTATAATTGTTACTTATTGTAAATGGCTGTTATATTGTATACTATTATATTACTATTGTATAATTTTTGTATTGTTATTGAATTATTATGAAATTATGCACCAGCTATTCACTATTGGCGGAATAAATCTATTAATCTTTCTAATCAGCTTGTACTCGTATTTGAGAGGCAACTCGCGTTCTGTAATAAGGAACTTAAAGGAATGTCATGGTGCGCATTTTTTTGTTGAAAAGCGTGAGCGCTTTTTTTATAAAGGGTTGATGACATGTCATGAAATACACAAATGATATATTAAACCGTACTCATGTAATGTTGATTCAATAATTCTTGGAATTATTCGCAGTTGCAAAGAAATTAACTTACGTTTGACGCTCATCCATACATCTCATCAACTCGTCATTCAAAACAGCTTTTAGCATTCACCAGGAACCCGGGTTCGTAAATAACACCTACGTAATTTATTTACATGTAATATTTTAATAGTGTTAATGGGAATGTGGAAATACTGAATTCGAAGAATCTCAACATCTAGACGAACACAATATCTAAAACATGCAAGAAATTTTTAAAACATTGGTAATTTTTTTAAAGCGACATCATCCTTTTCGGTACCGTATAGTAAGAAACATAAAAACCTTCCTCTTAAAAAAAATTCTTCCTACGTACATTTCTTGCAGACACAAAATGAAACATGAAAATTGAATGAAGAGTTATAAAAAGTAATCACGTAAGGACCCCAGAATTGAACGACTAAAATGGAGAGATAACCTACAATACAGACGGTTAGAAGAAAGTGAATAGATTTTCATAGACAAAATGTCTCTTAACAGTGCGAGAAGCAAGCCGACTAGTCATTTACCTTGAGAATTTATTTGGCAATTCTGATGCGGACGACTAATTTTTGCCTAGAATGAACAGTGCAGCATTTTGAAGTGAGGTCAATGAACAATGAGCACCTATTGTATTGTTGAAAAAGAGAAAATGAGCACTGCTTGCAATGTATTTCATAATTAACGAGATCTGATGTACGATATGATACCACACGATGCAATACTTTCGAGATACGATAGCTTCTGAGATTTATCAGTGAACGTTTTATTTTGTGTTAGAATGTTTAGTATACAGCGAAGGACGAAAATTGAGGAAACCTATGTTCATAATTTGAGTGATATGAAGATTAACCAGAATGGACAATTGATAGTATAAATCAAATGTTATAGAATCACATATTCTAAAATTTTAAGAAAGAATTATCTCCTTTTACGCTCAAGACCTTCAATTATTGTGGTTTTAGAGATACACTGATAACTATGGGGTGGATTTTGATGACCTAAAACATTATCAAAATGATCAATAAAATGCTCTTATAATGAGCTTAAAATGCTCTAAAATTGAAGAAAAATGACGTAAAAAATTGATCAAAACCACTTCAGATGAATAACTCAAGCTGTTTGTTACTGATGTATTTGAGGCTTCTTCCTATTGTTCAAGTGAACTAAGCTAGCAAACGTTTGGTTTGGACAATTCTTTAAAAGAAAATCTCTGCCTTTATCGCAAAATCGGCCGAACTGACAAAGGCGCCGATAGGCGTCACAAGAATCGTAGATTACATAGTACTCACAATGGCTGACATTACAATATGTTAGCGGAGAAATCGATATTCTTTTCAGGAATTCTTGCACTTCGTAAATATTGTTTGAAGCAAGTTCCATTAAAATGATATTAAATTCGTTGAAATCAGCAAAAAAAAGCAGTAAAAATGACTTACTGGTAGAAATTGACGAAAAATGCAAAAAACATTAAAAATGGGTAATTTCGTTTTGTCTTAATGTAAAAGGTGTTTCTATTCTCAACGGCATTGTTCTAAAGTGAAAAGAAAAAATATTTCATTAAATTCCGCTACTGATAACCATGACTTGGGTCGTAGTAGCGTAGAACATGATCGTGAATATAAAAGACAAACATACTCGTAGTATTTTTTCGTAAGTTCATGTGTATGTTTCCATTTCGTAAGTATAGTTGCATAAGTGTGTACATAAAATAAGTGGGTATTTCGAGACTTCCTGCAATACGTTTAATAAAAGCAAATTTCTTTAGGTATTTATATCTACATCAATATATTTTCTCTAAGTTCAACACATTACTAAGAAAATTACATTAGGAATTTGTAAAATTATTTGATTTCTAAGTGGGAGTACGCAAGAGTACCTTATTTTAAAAATCTCTGTATTGTAGCACAATTTATTTATTCACCATTGATAAGAGTAACAGCACATTATTTGAATTTTAATGTGAAGGAGGACTTGAATTACTAGCAAAGTCATGTCAGGGTGAGTCATTCAATTCTACAAAAAAATCACATTTCATCAAATATAACCTCAACAAATTAATATTTGAATTGCCCCTAACATCTTGTTCGCGACAATTTGTCTCGCAACAGCGGTACCGTTCTTGTCTTCTCTGCTCACGTACTTTGCAACTGCAAACCTGACAGCCCAGATCTCCCAACGAGCAGCACGTCTACACAAATGTTTATCAGCACAGACTGAATGAAACAACAATACCTTGTTCGTCCTCATTTCGCACTTCATTGTTTCATTTAGTTCCAGTGTCTCTTTTCTCTCTCTCACCGATTCGCCCCTCACCCCAAGACCCTCGGCTGAGCGCAGAACCAGTCGCCGGTAAACAATGGCGAGACCTGAGTTGCGCGGCCAGACAAAAGAAGCTCGACTGTCTGCGCCCGACCGCAGCGGGGAGCCCTGGCTGCGCGCGTACAACGCGATGCATGTGGGGCAGCCGCGGGAAAAAAGGAGAGTCACTGCTGGCGGTGAAGGTCCGTCAAAGCGAATCTCGTCTTGTTTACTTAGAATTCGACCCTGACAAACATGTCACCAAAAAATGCTTAGTTTGTGGAATTGTATTGGAGGAAAAAATGCGATTTTTGCGATTTAGCGAAGAGGAGATTGCAATAGATAATTAAGGAGCATATGAACTGGAATGTTGAATTTGCACAATTTTTGACACAACAAATTGTGTTTTCAGTATTTATATCATTCAGTTATTTTAACATAAAAACTTCAGAATAAAAAAGACTAATATCTAGATTTTAATTATAAATATTTTTGCTCTATTGCATAAAATATTTTAAAACGCATAACAAATTTCAAATACTTTTTAATACTTAAAAGAAGTTTCATTGTAAATTCATAAAAATTGTACATTGTAGAACATATTAAGAGAATGAAAGTTTGCTATTGCTCTCCATTATATTTGACATTTCTGTCATTTTTCTTGTTCAGAATAATAATTTGACTTCCAATTTTCTAACTATTACGAGAAATATCAACGGCCTTCCGCACCGGGTTCCATGAAATAATATTGCATAGTACGTTTTTGTTCTGTGTAATTAGTATTTAATGCGCATTTGGAAAGAATAGTCAAGAAGTATCGTCAGCAGTGTTGAATTGAGGCTCCGATTTTACACTAGTAGTTGATTTTTATTATCTCATATTCGTTGTGACAAATTTCACTGTAATCTTCGGTAAGCACACTTTGTTTACTTTAGAGCTTTCCTCACACGGTGTCACGGAACTGTACAATTTTCATACTTCTACTCTCGACAATCAGAGTTACTACCGTTAATTGTCGCCTTTGTCACTTGTGCAGTATAAAATGTAATAATATGTTCTCTTCTTTTGAAGTATATTCTCTTTTCCCTTGATTTTGCGAGAAATGCCATTTCATTCAAAGTGACAAACTGGCATTACATGAATATTTTTAATTTTTCCCCTTCAAATACTTAATATACCCATATCCAAAATATAACTATTAGCTAGTTACCCGGCGTTGTCCAGGTGTTCGTCACATTCATCTATTAAGCAGCAGCGGTGGGGGAATGAGAAGTCGGGGAAACAAGAGACTCTAGAAAACCTGGCGCGGACGCGAATTGTTCACAAGTTTCACGTAGATCGATGGGGATATAAATTGCGTTACACAGAAGTGGAAAGCAATTACGCCTGCGTCTGTGGTATTGGCCGTCCCTCATATTGACGCAGACTTCACTCTCACGATCTAGAACATATGTCCCTCCGGTTAAAGGTCAACATCCACATTGCTTCAACATCAACATTAGCATTAGCCTCTGCATCGCCTCCGCTTCACTTAGACTCATCTTTACTACCACCTCCCTCCTCGTACTTATTCATCTACAAACCCTCTCTCCCTCCACACTACCACCACCGCCACCGACATCACCAACACCACCATCACCACCACTATCACCTCCACATTGCCCCCTCCACATCGCCTCCACCTTTACATGATCTCCACTTCATCGGTCTCAACCTCTCCTGACTTCCATGTCATTCCAGAACTTACATGACCCTTTTCAGTAGCTTGGATGGCTCAGTAACAGTGTTGCTATTTCCTCTGCAGTGTCTCTGAACGAGAAGGCCTAAGGTTCAGACCCGATGATGGTGAATTTTCGAGACTACCTAGATGGCTTGGCCGAATTCATCGCCAAGGAGAAATATACCTACTAGCTGCTCTGATAAGTAGTTTTCCATAGCAGGCTAAGTGCCCAAGTAGTACGATAACAAACGGGCCCCAGACCGCGAGTGATATTTGCTCCATCCTTGTCTCACCTGTTCTTACACACAAGAGTACTTACAATTGTATGCAATACACTATCACACGTTACGGGGGACAAGTCAAGACCCTAGAGCTTGTTCTTGCTGAAGCGGTTCTTGAGGAAGATACCTCGAGGGGGATACTTTGCAAGACGAATTTGTATTTCGGAGTATTTCATGTACCTGATGGAGAAGAACACCGCTACCATCCAATATACAACATGCATTTAAGATACCTCAGTAATCGCTCCTAGAGCAATGAGTCATGTGCCTTTTATCAACCCCTTTTCCATACACATGAAGCTCTAAATAGCTTGCACCTCCAAATCAAACAACTTCATCGCCACCAACTCCAAATTAAGCCTCTCACCTCTCCAATTTCCAAATCAAATTCTTCATTACCTCCAATTTCCAAATCAACCTATGCATCACCTCCACCTCCAAATTAACCTCTTGAACGCCTTCAGCTTAAAAAAACCTGTTCATCGCCTCTACTTTTCAAATCAATCTCTTCATTGCCTTTACGTTCCACGTCAACTCCTTCACCGCCTCCACCTCCAAATGAAGCTCTTCATCGCTTCCACCTTCAATTCAAGATCTTCATCGCCTCCACCTTCCAAATCGACTTCATCTCCAAATCAATCTATCCATCGCCTCCACCTCTAAATCAACCTCTTCGTCACCTCCATTTTCCAAATCAATCTCTTCATCGCCTTTATATTCCAAGTCAACTCCTTCACCGCCTCCACCTCCAAATGAAGCTCTTCATCGCTTTCACCTTCATCTTCATCGCCTCCACCCTCCAAATCGACTTTATCTCCAAATCAATCTATCCATCGCCTCCACCTCTAAATCAACCTCCTAGTCACCTCCATTTTCCAAATCATTCTCTTTATCGCCTTCACTTTGCAAATCAACCTCTTCACCGCCTCCACATCCAATTCAACCTCTTCCTTACCTTTATCATCCAAATCAACCTCTTCATCGCCTCCACCTCCAGACTACCCTTCGCGTCGCCTCCACCGCCGCGTAAGCCTCCACTTGTGCATCTCCAGGGCCGTTCCGCGGCGCGCACGTCGTCTGGCACCGCCGCCCGCGCCGCCCGCGCCCCGGGCCGGGGGAACAATGGCCGCCTGGCGATTGCGCAGGTGCGGCGCGCCTACAATGCGGCGGGGCGGAGGTCGCGCGGGCCGCGATTCCCGCCTCGGCCCTCAGAGGCGCGCTCCCCGCCGCCGCAATCGCCCGTGAGCATCACACCGTGCGGGGAGACGCGAAGACGCTTCTCGAGGTCATCACTGTTCCTGTCGGTTAAGGGGGCTGGATGCATCAACCGATGCCACTACAGTGCCTTGGACTAAGAGGTCTAAGCGGTTTGAGTGCGACGGTGGCAGGATTTTCGTCACTAGCTAGATTGCTGGATTTAATTCAGTCGCTGCCTGGAGTGGAATCCTAGCGGCTGACTGCTGTAATCGGTAGCATCTGCTTGGTTTCTCGGATCAATACTAGGCAACTGCCCGAGCAATTTCCTCGCAAACGTGCCACGGACCTCACGCCTTCTATCTTTTGTCTTCCGTGTTGTATCCTGGCCCCCTTACCCACATTCACTTACATGCAATGCACTACACGTAGACACGCAAGTCGGGAACTTAAACAGCTTGTCCGATCTGGAGCGGTGCCCCCAATGGTGGATGAAAACCCCGCAAGTGGACGTGTAAGTCCGCACAAGTTCTTGCCTTCCAGCAGGGGAAGAGTGCCGTCAACTCCCGCGATAAAAACATGCACTACACTTACGGGACTAATAATAATAATAATAATAATAATAATAATAATAATAATAATAATAGCCAATCAGATGGCCGAGATCGCTAAGGCAGTAGTGCCGGAGTGGTTTCGGACCAGAAGATCGCGGGTTCGAGTCCCGCCTCGGGCATGGATGTATTTGTGTATGTCTGTATGTGTTGTCCTTTCACCCCCATTATCATCGTATCATCATTTCATCTTCCATACCCCCAGGGCTAACAACCGTGGGGGATAAAAATCGGATCAAGCTAAAATGCTGGTCCCCCCAAAAAGTTGTTGCAAGCACCTGCCACCGCGATAATAAATAAAAACTGAGCCACGGTAAATGCAGGATGCTTGCATGCGTGGTCCTAGTCGGCCGATTAACGAAAAAAAATAATAGTAATAATAATAATAATAATAATAATAATAATAATAATAATAATAATAATAATAATAATAATAACCGTTGTCGCACCCAGAAACACGAGATAATCGAACAATCATTTGTGTAGTTACTCTTACAGCACTAATGTTCTAGGTGGGTGGGAGCAACCGTTCTGTGTCAGAGCAACAAAGTGATATTATAACAAATTCACCCAAAAAACTGCCCACTAACCTAAAATGAAAAACGGTATATCAATTTCTTATAAACAGGATACAGCTTTGCTCTTAGTTCTGTGAAAAGTAGGGAAATATGTGACGTATCCCAAGAAAAATTCTTAACTCCTGTACGTTCCATTGACAGGTTAGGGCCACAACCACGGGAACATATTATTTCATCTTGGAGGCGGAACGATTGCGTTGGAGCGGCGTGCCAGTAATGCAACAGCGGGGAAGGAAACGGAGATCACGTGGGCTCCAATTCCCAGTTCGTCCCTCAAAACCGTGCGCCGCGTTGCGCCGCGGCAATCACCCGTGAGCATCACGCGTGTGTCACCTCGTGATGTGCGTGATAGAACAAGATCTGGTGCACTGAGAAAAGTACTCGTTTGCAGCGAACAGATTTCAGTAGACATGCTGCATACAGGCTGTTAGTGAAAAATGTTCTAAACAGGAATTCAGTTTGCCGGTCTGAATGGCTGAGATCTCTGAGGCAGTTGTGCCGTAGCGATCTCGGACTGAAGAATCGCGAGTTCGAGACCCGCGTCGGGCATGGTTGTATTGTGTTCTTTATTCACCCTCCATCATCATATCGTGTCATCCTCAGAGTTACCATACAGTTTAACGCAGTAGTGATCGCTAGAAGTTGATGCGACATTAACTAACAAAAAAAGAATTCAGTTCGCGGCAGCATCATGAACGTTTATTACATAATAGCACCATTGATTCACTTCGCTCAGGAATCAATTCAGTCTAACATTTTCGTTTATATCAAATACGTTCCTTCCACCTACCCCGGCGTTGTTAGACGTTTGAGATATTTTTTTCTTAATATGACCTTTCTGGACGCCAACACCATTTCTTAGTTCCTCGTTTTAGCGTTACTGTTTAAGGACAAGAAACAGCTGAATATATTATTTCGCGCAGGACCAAAAATTGTGATTGTAAATAAAAAACATAGTTTATTCAATTACTCAAGAGCATCATACGCTCTGCGCCGGATTCTGTTGCACCTGGGCGATATGCAATGTTTCTGCAAGACCTCTACTTATCGATGACATGTTAGATTCAGAAATGCCATTCGATAATGTTTCATCGTAGAGGCAGGACGATTGCAAAGGTGCAACGCGCGTACAATACACCTCCTCTCGCCGCGGCGGAGCCCTGGCAGCGGCGAAACAGCGGGGCGAACAGTGGAGTCAGTGGGGGAGGGGAGCGGAGGCGGTGCGCAGGTCGCGCGAGCCCCATTTCCCAGTTCGACACTCAGAAGCCCGCACCCGCTCACCACATTCACCTGCGAGCATCGTGCCTCAAACTTTGAGGAGGGACAGTGATGTTTCTGGAGGTCATCTCCATTTCTTAGTACTTTGTTTTTTCTGTTAATCGGCCGACTAGGACCACGCATGCAAGCATCCTGCATTTACCGTGGCTCAGTTTTTATTTATTATCGCGGTGGCAGGTGCTTGCAACAACTTTTTGGGGGGACCAGCATTTTAGCTGGATCCGATTTTTATCCCCCATGGTTGTTATCCCTGGGGATATGGAAGATGAAATGATGATATGATGATAATGGGGGTGAAAGGACAACACATACAGACATACACAAATACATCCATGCCCGAGGCGGGACTCGAACCCGCGTTCTTCTGCTCCGAAACCACTTCGGCACTACTGCCTTAGCGATCTCGGCCATCTGATCGGCCATTTCTTAGTAATATTTTTATTTATTTTTCCGCGCTGTAAAAGATAGAAAATAGAAGTAACCTAGCACGAATAGGATTAGCATTTCAGAAACGCGAGGGCACTACCTACTGGAGACCTCATAGTATACTCTGATTTAAACATAGTGGCACTTCAAGGTCACGAGCTGGACGGAAAGGGGAAGACTGTCATCCAATCAGGAGCTTCGTTACGACTTACATTGTTAGTATTGGAGCTCGCGATTGGAGGGCAATGTCTCACTCTTCTTTTAGCTCTTTACCTTGAAGTGCCACTATGATTAAATAAGAGTATAATTCTTATAACCGCTGTGTTAAGCAACTCACAGCTGAAGATATTATTTCACCTTGGACACCCAAATTGCCCCCTAAAGCAAATTGGAATATTTAAGTCAATTTCTCGCGAGCATAATGCATCATCTGAGTCTGTGCAAGGCTAGAAAATACATGACGCTCCTGTAATCCACCAAAAAATATTAGTCTCCATCTTACTATCAGTATATGATGGAAACAAACCTCTCACTATATTATTTGTATCATTTAATATAGAGTTGTAGGGTGCACCTGATATTCGTCAGAGAAACAACCGGAAAGTACTATCAGAGCAACAAGTCGAGAGAATACCCTTCCAAAGAGCAATTGCATTATATATAGCTAATTAGTGACGAAAATCCACCATTTATCTCTCAATTAGAGACTCGAAAGTGAAAAATTTTATTTCCCAGAGTCATCTCAGTGGGTGGCAATTTTTACAACAGGAACTGTACACACGTCCCAAGATTATTTCTCAAACCGTCTTTCACCATTCCAGCTCACAATACGACCTCTGCTCCAGGTCATTGAAGCACAGACCTCTTACAACCGAACACAAGCCTACCTCTTCCACAACACAATACACATCATCACACCTCCAAATCAACTCGATTTCACAACCGGCTCACAGCTGGCTCGTGCGAGCACGCGGGTCCATCTCTGAATAGAGAGCACGTTCCAGAGAGCCGAGTTTGGCAACCGAAACGAGCAGCCGAAAGGCCGCGCCCACTTCCACAGCGGCTGTTCACCGGCCGGCGCTAATATAATTACCTCATCGCGGAGTAACTCCAGGGACCGCGAGTTCATCCCCAGACTCATGCATTAAACATGGCGTCCAAAAAACCTCGCTCGCGCGCGCGCCGCTCAGTGGGCCGAAATGGAACTACCAATAGCACGCAAGGAATATATCGCCGGCCTTCTCACGAATGGTTGTATCTCACTCTTAATGTCATTTACAAAATTCTAAATAAGTTGGATACTGGAAAAAATTGGTTGTATTTGAACTCAATTTACTGAAAATAAGTACATGTCAATAGTATCACACGCAAAGTAGTAAACATTTGTGTCCAGTATCAAATTCTTTAGGATTTTTGTGGGTGACATTAAAAGTGAGATACGAGCATTCGTGAGACGGCCGACGATATGTTTTGAAATAAGAGTCGAAAGATATCACTCGGAATCTGTGTGTACGTCTTTGCTGACAGGGAAACCAATATTGTTGACTGAAACGTCCTTACTAATAGTTATTTAAATAAATAATCGTTTGTTTAACATTAAAACTCGTTTTTGAAAGTCAATATCATCAAATACAAAAGTATTTTATTCAATTAGAGTCCGTCTTGAGCTATTGAGGCAAAGGTAAAATATTATTTACATTTTAGAGACATTGTTGCACTTTATAATCTGGATATCTAATGTCATTTTATAGTGCTAAATTGTTTCAAATATGTTTATGTTCTTCTGGGCGTATCTATCTCGATCGGTTCTTCTAGATGCCTACCTCGATCGAGTAATGTAATGTTTGTTAATTTGAGGATTTTTTTATTACGTTAGAAATATGATAATTAAATATAGTGTGAGATTCAAGTCTTTCCGCAGTGACACCTGTGTCTGGTTAGAGTCCTAGCAACATAAATTATGACGGTAGCATGAACTACAGATTGTAAGAAACGAAAAATTAAATTGCGTTGACACCACAACCACAACAGATGCTGGAAGTGTTGTCCCCTTCACTTGTTCCCCAGTGATCTGGTTGCTACCAATATAAATGCAATTTTAGTAGGAGCCCGTGATTCGGTTTGGTGCGGAGAGACTTTCCAATAGCCCTGACAATGGTACATTAATATCATAAATGCAAATAAATTCTCAAACTATTCTAAATGAGTTGGAAGTTGTCTACATTTGGTCAGTACAGTTAACATATTTGTTTGACCAATTATCCGGGTACACGTTTAGATATACAAATGTGATAAATTTACATTAAAAATTATCTTCAATGAAAATATTTTTGTATTACTTGGATATCTTTGAAGACGTCCAGAGAATAAAAATTAACGGTAAGATAAATTTGTTCCTTAATGAATACTTTGGGGAGTGTGCTTTTAATAATCTTCTCTTCTCTTGTTTTAATTGACTTTGATTAAACAAGACTTTTAAAGACAGTGTCACTGTGGGAAAAATATTGTCAATAAACTTATATAGCTATTTCAGTTTGATTCATTTTTTTATTTAGCTTTTATTCTCACTAGGTAATTTGTTTTGTCTTACCTTTCAAATCCTTGTTCTTTCATATCTTTATGATCGCTGACAATCACAATAAGATTCAATGGGTTACGTATAACGCAGAAAACCTGAACATTGTACTGACTCACTCATGTTTGAAGCATTTTCTGAAGGAATGCGACTTGAAATAAATAAAAAAAGTTTTTCTTCTGTTTATAAAAACAAAGTTTAATTAACATATGTAATAAGAACTTTTAACTTTCGGATATAATTTTATAGATGAAGTTTTGTAGCCAACGTGTGCAATATTTTCCTTTATCACACCTAATGAATATATTATAAAAATTGCATCAGTTTCTTTCATTTATTTGACAATGACCCAAAAATTCAGTTTCATAGCATTTCTTTTCTAATTTCGTATAGTCTTTAGTTATTCGTTTCAAGAAATGAAAGTATTTGTAATGAAAAATTGCACTATTCTATTAGCACTTTCCCAAATCCTTCGATATTTTAAATTTCATTTAAACTAGAATATTGATTTTTTGCTTTATTATTCAGATGAGATGTATGTTACATAAAATATCTATTTCAATAATTTAGAAACATTAAAATCTATTCGAAATGTATTGGAGTTTATTCAATAAATAAATTTCTGAATATGTTTATGTTTTCAACTTAATGTCAAGAATCCATTATCAACATTGTATATTATTTACTAACAGGCAATTGAGGGTTGTCAAAGACTGCTTCTTTATAAATATTATAAATTGTTACAGATTTATATTGCATACACGAGTACATCCAATACTACGTATATTCTTAATAAACTATACTTAATTTTTGATAGTTAATAATAATAATAATAATAATAATAATAATAATAATAATAATATGCGATTAATTTCAGTGTGATAATCCTAAAAAGAGAAGAGTTCACGGGAACAATGTGGGTGGCTGCTCTGGCCTTTTGGCCCACTTGGAAGCCGTGTGCGCTGAAACGGACTCGCCCCCAGCCGTCGACACGTCCGCTGCGCGCCTGCTGCGTATTATATATATATAAGAAACACAATTACGCCGGAATGAAAAATGAAACAAGGCGGCAGAGACGACGAGGCAGAAAGACAAAAGGAGCAAACAGACGTCTTCAGAGAGGCCCGCTGGTGGCCAGATCGCTTCTGTGGCCACCGGCGAAGGACAAAGGAAGATCTCAGGGGAGCCTTGGAATACGGAATGGTTTTTGCGATGGGATTTTTCGAGGAGAAATGATGTGAAAAAAAGTAATTCTTGGTATATTTCTAATATTTATACTCTTAATCTGTTCAACAATTCATTCTTTTCGGCCAAAGAACAGATTTTTTCACAAAATTACCATCAGCGAAAAATAAAAGAATTCGGGTCATGGGATAAGAATAGAATATGAACCCAATATTGGTTCATATTTTGTATGTAGAAAATATAATGATGGTAAATGTAATTTACAATTTTTTTTAAATTAAATATTTTTGTGGTATTGTTTATAAATTACAACTTATTTTTTATATGTTCGTTATTTAGACAGACATTTTTCGTATTAATTTTGTCTAAACGAAAATATATTTGATTTAAAGATTAATAAATATTTTTATATAGTAATGTGGAGTTGTGAAGGACAAAACAAGGACGCTAACCTCAGAAGAAGCATGGATTGTGAACTAATTTTTCGTTCGAAATTTTCTTGTAGAAGAAATCATAATGGCCAATGTAATTCGTACTATTTTACTGGTTATTTCTTTCCCTGAGATATATTCAACATTAAATACAATCACATTTCACGTGAATCTGTGATTGTGACCAAGAATTAAAATTAAAAAGAAATTATATTTAAAGAAAATGATGTGGTTTGCAAATTTCAAAGTTAAGGTATAAACCGTTATTGAGGAATTTTATAAAGTATACGTCAAAACGTGCCTTCCCAAGACAAATAGGCTTCTATTTAAATCAGAGACGTGCCCATAATATTTGTTACAGGAGGCGTGGAATACAAGTTTAGTGTCTAGCCGACTTGATGTTTTCTTATAAATAATTCTTAGTTACGCAGAATATAAATTCTATTTTTATTTGTTATCTCATAGTTAATATTTCTTAATAGTGGTATTTCTTAATACATTGATATATTGAATGTCTCTCATTAGAAAATTAGAAAAAGGTATATTTTTTAAATATATCATGGGTTTGGGGAGGGATAAACATCCTTCGTCCCCCTCTCATGGGTGAGCCACCGATTTATATCGATAAGATCCAATTTGGGAAAAGTATTATAAAAATAAAAAAATAATAAAAAATATATTATTATTTTAAATCATGATTTTTGCAAAACACACATTAATTTTTTCCCAGTTCTTTGCAAAATTAATTGATGTTTGCATTGATCCTCTTATCATGAGTTGTTTTCTAAACTATGTTATAGGAAACTGCAGACACAAATAATTAAAAGAATTATTTAAAATTGTTTTAAATTACTAATAGTACAATGTGTTGAAGATAATATTACACAAACGTTTAACAGCTTAAAACAAAAATAAAATGGACTTTTCGATTATGTTTGGATACTGAAAAGAAACTGCTAGATGAAAAAGGTAACAATAGTAATTATTTCTTCCTTGCAATTTCCTCTTCCTTTTCATCGTCGTTTTCTTCTCGTTTGTCTCGGAGTTCGAGAGTTCTTAGAGCACAAACAAGTACACTCGTTAGTCGTCTGTTCGAAAAGGGGTCTCCAAAGATTTGCCATGAGGCAAAATATTAGCCAATAGGAAATAAATAGTGATTGGATAATTTAGATATTGTATCAAGAACGTGAAATTGTTTTATAAAATTCTAAATCTAGTTTTATATCAAATAATTGAATATTAAAGACGTATTGAATTATATAGTTGTATTGTTAGCACTGGTGAATAGTTGTAGTTGTGGTAGGGTTTTGTGAAATGTTTGGTTTTATTTATTTTTTATTTTATCAAAATGTTAACTCAATTCGCCTGAGAATTGAGTTAAACTTGCTGGAGCAGAGTTCGAAGTCAACTCGTAGTCTGTTAACCAACGTATTGATGTATTGTGCTCCAATATTTTGTAGACCAATACGACACGAAATAAATATCCACGTTGCCCCATAACGTGGTCGATGAATGAGAATTGATAACTGACATAGTTGAAGACAGCAATGAATCGGAGGGAGAGGCCACGCGAGGCGCGGTGCGTCGGTTGGGGCGCCCTGGTCGCGAGTGAGAAAGGAGGATGCGCCTGAGAGAAGGCAGCACGCGGCGGCGCTCTGGCGTGGCTGGAGATAAGGCACCTGAGGCAGCGGCGACGGCTCACAGTGCCCCGAATGCACTACATAGGCCGCCCCAAAAATAAAGGGTTAGTAACACTTGACGTAATGTATGAACAGCTCGAGCAATTAGAAGAAAAAAAACATCATGGTGTCGCTTACCTGAGGAGGAGTGGTGAAGCCATCCTTCACTACTCCAGAAGGGGAGGTCAATTGAATTCAAGGAACACCTTCAACGATAACTGATTCGATCTTGCAACTTCGTTCTCACGCTTCAACATTCTGGAGTTCGAGATGTCTGTCGAGGTCAAGCTGTCTTCTCACATCACGCCCAGGCCGAGGCGGCGGATCCTCAAGGCAGGAAAGTTGAGCCTCTAAAAGAGAGGGGGCCTTCCCCTCCGCCACGTAACGCGCATGTGCAGTAGAGGTTTTTTGTCGAGTTTCAGTGCTATAAATACCAGATCTAGCATTTAGTACGTAGATCAGTGAGATCCAGGCATTTTCAAGTACAGATGAAAATAAATTTAGAGACAAGATATTTTAGGTAGTTGTGGTTTTTGTATCCTCCTAGTGCTCATTTCAGAGTAACCGTGTATCACTCATTTGAACAGTAAGATTCAAACAAAAATCTAAAAATAAAATCCGTTTTAAGTTATCTAAATATACCTTACATATTCCAATATTTCTTCTCACTTGCAACAGAAATATTTTTAAATTCCTATGTGACTTATTATATTCCGTAATAGTGGATAAATGGAGAGCAATCGATGTATGTCTTCGATTCGTATTGTTTAGATGTGCATTTATGTAATGTTAATAAAAATATGATTAGGTAGCTTATTATTAACTTTCAGTGAATCACCATGAAGAGTAAATGAAAGCAGGCTACTGACTGTCATCAAAGATAAAGAAAAACTTTATATATTTTAATAAGATATTTGCTCGAAAGGATCTCCCGAAAATTCAGCATATACACTCTGAGAGCTGGTTTTGGAGCAGCGTTCAATAAGCATAGTTGATGGCTTCAGGTTCCAATTCTGCGTAAGAAATTGGATTTTTTACCGTGTGGCTGCAGCGTTATTGATGTCTCATATCACCGCCTACCTCTGAATCATCCCAACTGAGCATTAAAAAGAACATCATGCACCACTGGTAATAACTCTGTCAACCGACATACAGTAGTAGGCAAAGGCAAACAAATTCTGTTATCTCTTGCTCAAAAAAAACAACGAACAAGAACTTCGCAAAGTCCGATGCATACGCTTCTAAACGAGCATGACAATACCATTATTATTATTATTATTATTATTATTATTATTATTATTATTATTATTATTTATTATTATTATTATTGTTTCGCAAGTCGGTCATCATGGGGCCACACGATACGTGCATACCACCTGAGCTCCGCCATGATTATCGTGATACACGTTACTTTTCTGATTGCATTTAATGCTGATTCCATTTTACCCTCCAAGGTTGTACGCCTTGGGGAATGGGGTGAAATGAAGATAATGAAATGATGAAGTAGACTCACATACACGAACATACAAAGACACACACTTATTATTAATTAATATTATATTATAATTGAAGTGATGCTACATTTATGAACGGAAACAACCCAAGGGATCATCATATCATTTGCTCAAGGAATCAAGGTAAATAGGATGAGAGCTATGCAATACCAACCACGCGCCTGTAATAAGAAATAAGTATCTATATTACTACTTTCCGAAGCGTAAAAATGCAAAATGCTTTGCAGTCGTCAACAGAGTGAGAATCGTCTATTATTTTGTTAGATATCTAGGAACTCGAGAAAATTTCCAAAAACAATTTCTATTTTGACTTACCAACAACAAGTTTCGCTTTCGACTAAAAAATGCAAGTTTTTGATTACGTCATTAACATATTCCTAATACCGACTCAATATTCTCGCAAACAGACTGAATCCTCTTACTTAGAGCTTCACTGCTTACAACACAGCTCTCGTGCGATAGCAAGGCTCCAAGAAACGGCGCTTAATATTTGTATTTAGATGCTGCGTAATGGTCACATTTTTTGTGTTATTAAACACAAAAATATTAATTTTTGTGTTAAAAAAATTGTGTAAAGAACAGTTGTATTCCATACTGAAGACTCTTTTTTTCTAAATATTTCATTTATTAACATGTTATAAAAAATATTTTATTTGTTATTCTTGAGTCGTGTGAGTGCTATTGTTTGAAAAACCTTTTTGTGAAGTTTTGTTGACCAACATATTTTCTGCTTCGGGCCAATAATAGTGACACTGCGCGAATTGAGTTGTTTCTTCCCGGAGGGCGGCACGTGGCGTAGATATCAATCCACTTTCCTTCCGCGTCTGAGCACCGAAATTCAAATCCCAGTCCATCTACGAAGATTTTGAGATGGCCAAACGGCCTGCTGCAGGTTTTCTCGGGCCTCTCATTCCACCACCACCACCACCACCACCACTACCATAACAACACCTCCCAACTGTCAAATCCAACCATCCCGGGAAAGACTGAAGAGGGTAGCTACTAATGAAACACAATCTCACCTTAATCTGTTAAACACATCCCAGCTTATATCAATCTTCTCATTTGCTACTCAAAACATATATGTACTTCGAGTACGTGAATCTCAAAGTTTTGGATTGAAATACAAATATTGTAAATATTGTTTTAGTGATGTTTATTTTAAAATCGCGTTAGGTGCAAAAACGTTGTGTTCACATATTTATTTAGTGTTCTCAAAACATCTATGCGGACTACAAATGAGCAATGAGACGAAAGACGTTTATTGACTTAACCCTAGAGTTGCGTCAAATTTTGTAACGCCTGTAGTCGTGGCGGACTGGAAGACCACGAGTAGCAAAAGTGGATAAAAGCAAAGTAGACAAATGAAATAAGCGTCGTTATAATACGACCCTACTTACAAAAGGACAAGTCTAGACTGGGAGTCCGCAATCCCTGATAACTCCGATATCACGGTATTGAATTGAAATGACAGAAGTACTTAAAATGTTTGTAGGAAGATACTGATTTTTGTTAGTTATTTAAAGTCGCATCAACTTCTAGGTCATTAGCGACCACTATTGCTTGTAACGGTATGGTAACTGTGAGGGTGACACGATGTGATGATAGCGGGTAAAAGGACGAACACCATACAATACCCAAAGCGGGACTCGAACCCGCGATCCTTCGGTCCGAGATCGCTGCAGCCCTAGTGCCTTGACGATCTTGGACGACTTTGCATTTTTGTTTTATTTATAATAAAGCAAACAATCACGAACGTATCACAAACAATAAATAACATTCAGATAGCTACCTGAGGAAATAGTATCAATTTTACTACAGACATCCTATTTCCACCACGACTTAATGTACTTTGTTCATTCTTTTTGTATTTTTCAGTATCGTCATACTGAAATTGTGTGGTTCCTAACATCAAAAATATTTGAAGAAAAAATAAAAATAAACACTTGCATACTGGCAGTCCGCACGGAATTACTGCAGGGTTAAACACTCTCTTACGTTAACATATTTTGACTTGCATAATCGTTAGTAAAACATTTTACAATGCCTTTCGCTTCGGCCCACTGTGTGTGTCAGCGGAGGAAGAGCGCGTGGCGAGAAGCCGCCGGCCTTCGCGGTGCGTAGCCACGCGCTCGAACCGGCGCCGCCACATGTCGGCTCTGCACCCACCCGCACGCACCAGTGGGCGCACGCCCCGCCACGCCACGCCTCACCACTCACCGCCACGCCACACCCCGTCCGCACCGCATCCACTGCCCCGCCCCACTCCACCACACCACACCCCGCCCTCTACACCCCACCCCGTCCATCTTTAGCACCTCTTGCCCCGCCCCGCCCCATACCTCCCCGGTTCCCCACACATTGCGTCGCCCCCGCCCTGCATCGCCTCTCCACGCCTTACCGCCACGCCGACCTCCCCCACCCCGTTTGAACAAGGCGCCATCCACCCACACCTCACCTCACCCCATCTCACGTCGTCTCGCCTTGCCTTGCACCGGGTAAGCCTCGCCAGGGCTGGCTCTAAGCGTGAGAATACCAGGGCGCTTTTTGATTGTATTTAATTAGATTTAGATTTATTCTCATCAAATCAGTAAAAACTACACGTTACATATCGAAAGAAGTGTAATACTCGTATACACTCAGTTTCTTGAGCACTCGCATTACTACCACCAATACCACACTCAACCACCACCACTGCCACCACCGCTGCCACCACAACCGCTGCCACCACCACCACCACCGTCACTGCTTCCACCACTGCTGCCACCACCGCTGCCACCACCGCTGCCACCACCGCTGCCACCACCACCACCACTACCACCACCACCACCACCACCACCACCACCACTGCCACCACCGCTGCCACCACCACCACCACCACCACCACCACCACCGCCACCGTCACTGCTGCCACCACCACTGCCACCACCGCTGCCACCACCACCACCACCACCGCCGTCACTGCTGCCACCACCACTGCCACCACCGCTGACACCAACACTGCCACCACCGCTGACACCACCGCTGACACCACCACCACCACCACCACCACCACCACCACCACCACCACCACCACCACCGCCGCCGCCGCCGCCGCCACTGCTGCCACCATCTACGCCTGCGACGCCTCCGGAGCGAAGGATCTCAGAGCGCCCGGCCTCCGATCCAGAGCGCCTTGCTGCGCCTCGTAAGGCGCCCAGGGGCGTCGAAGGTGATGGGAGACTCGCAGGTCTCTGATCGCTCATTAAGGTCTTAACATTGGGGATTTATTCTCACATGTGAACTCGCTTAACGAGAGGTAACAGCATCATTAGTAAGTTGAAGATCTTTAGATACATGACTATTTTAACAGTAAGCCCTAATTTCATTTCAAAGATGGAAATATGTTACTCCAGTCATCCTCTTAAAGTACATTTACATTGTAAAAGTAATATTTAGCTCGCTTCTGTGGCATTTATTGTATCATGCGAGGAGATTATTTTTATTTATTCTTTAGTATGTTTGATTAAGGTTACAAAAACACTGCAAAAATTATTTATTTGTGATGTTCATTTCACTTTCGTTTCAACTGAACAATAATAATTTTTAGGAATGTCAAAGAGCGAAGGAAACTGTGTCATGAGTAATGGAAGAATCTGCTAATGACGTACTAGTCGGATTCGTGGAAATATTTCTGGTCGAACTTTTAAATTTTTGACGCGAGAAGTACTTATTATCTGTAAACGGGATAAAGGGTAAAAATGTAGTTGTACTAAATGTTTATTAGTCACATCACTATATCAGCAAATATTATTTTACTGCTATTAAATTTCGGAATTGCAATCCTATCTGTTCATATCCCATATTGTCTGGCAGGGTCTGCAAGGTCTGTGAGTATTGGGAATTTTTGGACATTGTCAGCTTCTACGGTGTTCTACGGTTTAGTGTTAAGAACAATGCCAGATTCTGTAAAAATATGTTTAGCAAAGCTATGCATCACATTTAGAAATTTTTAAAACATGAAAATACTTTTAAAACAGTTTACTGTATTTGTGAGGTCATATGTACCTAGTTTTGTAGTATAGTTCCCTTCATCAATCTTTTCAGGCATTTTTCTGTCATTTAAACATCTTTAGATTAAAATATGTTTTCTCCTTGAGAATCCAGATTTTCAGGTTTCTCTATGTATAATTCATTGCCGAATGACCTCGTTTGTTGTTGAGAATAATTATTGCAATACGTAATGATAAAATTATGTCACCTAAGTAGAGGGTATCAAAGGATCATCATGTATGTCAGAAGGAAATGAGTGAGCTAATAGCTTGGGAAATATTGCATTTAACGATATGAATACACTACTAAAGGTGTCATTTATTATGCATACCTATTGTAATAAAAGAAAATGCGTAAATTGGCGATGGGTAAATGATGCTCAGCAAGGAGAAGTATAATCCTTATTATCACATTTTATAACTCTTCTCTTTGAAGTAAAGGGATATTGATTTAAAATAGCAAAAATTAATAAACGTAAAAATAGTCACGTCTCACTCGAAAGTCATGAAGGAATTTTCGCACCTTGGTATTTTTTTTTTAATTTTATACTATAGTATCATTTCATAGTCACACAAGAGTCAAAAGCGGAATATAACATTTTGATTTACTTGAAATGTTTACTAATTAATGTTCAAAACATAAAAAAACAATTCAAAGCGATTTTTGTTGTGTATCCCTACATGAACATTTTTTAAACAAATGTTTTTGATTTTTTCTGTGTACTTATTTTTGAAATTTTGAACACGACACCGCTTATGAAAACTCGGTGATAACACCATTGCCACTGCACCATCATTGACCGGAAGGTCTTAGAATTTTAATCGCGAGGGGGAGGCCCGCCATCCAACGTGAGGGTCGGAGCTGGATCTCACGTTCCGTCGACGAAGAACCGCTACCCCCTCGAGTATAACATTCACTACACTTATGGAACTTATGACCTCAGTATTTTACATGTCTTGTGTCAATGCCTACTCGCGTACTTTTCGATGTCTTTATTTTTATAATTTGAGCATTACATCACAACATTTAAAGCAATTCGGAGTGTTCATTTCGTGAATGTTCCTAGTCAAAAGTTCGTCGTTTTCCTTTACTTACATTTCACTTACCCCCCCCCATTGATTATAATCTAGTACTGTTTGAAAATGTAAGAGAACAGCGAGATCAGGAACCAGCAAGAAACCAGCAGTGATTAAGGAAGAGCGCAAATGTTAGCACGGGTCACATTCACGCAATATAGTGTCTTTTGATTTCTCCGTCATTTTGTTGCTTCGTTTGTTGAATTAAACCAGCTCGTCACAATTTGAACCTTGGACCTCACAACCCACCACGCACAGGAATGTAAATTACAAAAGCGCTTTCAACCCGCCGACGTATCGATTATGAAGACTCATCGAAGGGTGAAAGGTGAAGGAGGATTTCAGATGATTCCTGAAGTGATTCCTTTCATTGATTCCTCAAGTGTTTGATTCATTCGCTAGTTTACGTGACAGCTCTTGCTTCCCTTATTAGGTTGTGATTAGATTCTCAATATATTCTTCTTTCTGGTCAGAATTTTAGTAGTTTCCTGGAGGTTTTACTGTATAATTTACTTCAATTCTGTTTTGTAATAAAAATGAAATTCTATTGTTTGAAAGAACTATTAAATAAGAGTGAAAGGGTCTTTTTGTCAAAAACACAATGCATAAATCGTTGTGGTTCACACTGGATCAAATTCTGGAAATCGTGTCAATAGATGGTTGCTTAATCCTTAATGGACACCACTCGGAGGTAATACTATAAAGTCCAAATACCGATTTGTTTGAAGTGTGTGCCTTGACTGCTATAGAAACTACATGTCAGATATGTAAATTTCACGGTCAAAATTTGTATGTCATATTTCACAAAAATAAAGAAGTGCACATTGTTTTGAATTGCCAAAATGCACATTGCCAAATTTCCATTGAATTAACAGGTTCCATGAGGACAAATAAAATAATAAATGCAAGCGATTGTGCAATGAGAGGAGGTTCATGCATCGTAAAGTCTCTTTTATAACCTGTGGTTGCTGATTGTCTTCGCTAGTCGTTGACAATTTGTTACAATAATAATATACTATTTTGAAGAAAAGACATCGGAAACGTAAGAAAAACTTATGTATTTTTAAGTTTTTAATAGAATGAAATTTACTGGTAGCAAAGAAGATGGCTGGAAAACGAGAATCAAACCACAATTTAGCCTATTTTTTATACCAAGCAAACTTTTCTAAAATTAATTTCTTTTCGTTTGACTTGAGATTTCAATTTGCGTTGTACTTTTTAAAAAAGAGTACATGAGGAAAGCAATGTCTGTTAACTGTTAACAAAAATAAAATCTTTTCATTCGTTTATGCAGAAGAATTATTTCTTAGTTAATTTTATCAAGATAACTTTAATTTTCAGCAGATTTACCAAGATACAAAGATCTCTCTTATCGAAACTTAATAACCTAACATAAGCTTGAACGGTGTATTCCGGTAGTGCTAAATTTTTTTTTCGTTTAAAGTGATTTGATATTTCGTGATTTTGCTAAGCATAGAAAAGTATGAAAAGTGAGCCTTACATTCTATTCTAAACCAAAAACAATAAAAGTGTTTTAAACTAGCATCCTTACTTATTTCGAAAAGCAACACAGTGCTGCACGCATTCCAGTTCCTCAGCTCCGCGAGCACAAAGGGGGCAGTCGTTTCACGTAAGCCTTGGCCGTGATGCGAGTTTTCGTCTCGTGTTTCCAGTTTGACGAGACAGGGGCTGCGCACGCAAAGGCCGGGCGCCCCCTTGGGCAGCGCAGCCAAGTTCAACCGGAACGCGGATTTCCGCACGTTCTGCCAGCCGCCCATCCCGCCTCCGCGGCGCTCCCTCGCACGCCGCTTCGCTGCAACGCTCTTGCACTCGCCCTCGCGACGGTTTCTGCCTCGGTCACGTTCTACAATAAGAAGTTACCTTCTTCATTTGCAGAATGTTTCGAGCAAACTGAATTCCTTTTTTGTCCTTCCTCTGTTGTCGACTAATTTTAATGCATTTTACGTCTATGCATATTTAATTCATAATATATCTATCATTTGACTATTATTATTTGATTTATTCTTTTTAATTGTTAATTTGTTTGCTTTAATTTATTTCTTGTTTTTCGTTTATTCTCTTATCATTGTTATTGTGAGCTTTATTCTATTGTTCATTTGAAAGCATGATATGAGCCATTTGAATTTCGTTTTGTCCTTCCTTTGTTATCGTCTAATTTAATTACGTTTATTCTTTCTTGCCTCATATTATTTTATTAATTTCCTTCGAATTGTTATTTTATTAACTTTATGTACCGGTTGTGTTTCGTTTAATATTTTTATTGGTAATGCTGATCTTTGTACCGTTGCTTATTGTTAATATTAATTTCCATTATTCATTTCTGTGCAACTTTTTATTGCATTTATATTGGTATTTAATTTTTCTTTTCTTCTTATCAGCGAGGTAATCCACTTTAATTATCAGTTTATCAAGTCGTGTCTAGTTTCATGATATTATATCAATATTTTCTGGATCATTATTTCTGATGCGTTTATGAAATAATATTAAAGTTGTAACTCCCTGATCTTGAATTGATGCTATTCAGGTAGAAACTAGGTTCAGAAATTCTGATATGTGGTTCTTGCCTGAGAAGAAAATTTGGATTTTGAGCATTGACTTATCAATTTGGTATGGGAATGTAATCAGAATATCAGTGATTTGAAGTGACGGAAGGGGATTCTATTATTTTACTCATGAAGTCTATATTTTTCGTTTTATTCACTATTTCAGTTTTAGCCGTTATAATGCTTGTATGTATTATTTGCATGTTATATTTCTCTTCTTTGAACTATGCTCTTGACTACTAATTCCAAGTTTATTATTATTATTATTATTATTATTATTATTATTATTATTATTATTATTATTATTATTATTATTATTATTATTATTTATTATTATTGTTTATTAATATTATTATTGTTGTTATTATTAGTAGTAGTTGTAGCACTTTCATCTGCCTGCGATTCTATCAAATATAAAACTCCTCTCTTTCTGTTATTTATTCCGTGCGTTCGAATATAACAATTTAGTATGAGACAACCCTCTCATATTGCAACAGGTCATTTTTATTTCTAAGATCCTCTTAAGTAGAAACATTAGAGAACTATCAGCCTGAGAACGTTTTATTACACTAAGCCTTTTCGATCTCATCGCATCCAGCTACAGTGCGAGTGTTGGCGGCTGGGGTCAAGTAGGAACAGTTTCTAATCGACGGACCAGAAAAGGTTTTCATATCATCCATTACTCTTACGACTTAAGCAGTAGAGGTGGATATTATGCAATATTAAAAGCTGGTTATGAAGGATGAATGTTCAAGTACATTACCCCTTCCCCCATGATCAAGGCGAGTTTCGAAATTGTCTCCCTTAGAACACGCGAACGTCGAACAAACGGTACTTCAAACCTTAGACTCTTCAGACTAAAGGCGCTCCCACCTTATGACCTTCGCTATCCAAGTCATTTCAGTGCATTCATTCAATTCATAGTTTCATCTGTCCAATCACGTTATATTCCTTCTCCTTCTTCTACTTCTTCTTCTTCGTCTTCTTCTTGTTCTTCTGCACTTCATGATTCACGAATTTGCAGAGCCTTTTAATAGTTTCTTCTACCGTTATATAGGAAGTCTTTCTACGTGTCTTCTTTCTGGATTTTATTTTCTGGCAGCTTTGAAACAGAGAGTGTTGCGATTGGTGTACAGCTCTTGCCAATTGCTTCTAAAATACTTGACTTTTTACCAAAATGAAAAATATTTCCAAAGTTTGCTCACGCTTCTCATTTTTTCGGTAATCCTTCATTTCTTTTCTTAGCAATCAATTTATAGCAAACTGAAGTTGTGGCAAGTCCCTCTTTCTCGATACCTACGATTAATTTCCTGATGTGAAGGTAAAGAAAATCTCTTCATGAAGTTTTTGTTGAATCTTTCCTTATTTTAAGTATTTGGACAAAGTAAGTGATACATCCCAAAAATCCGTCTTTCTGAACTGTGTGAGCAAATATGTTTGAAAACTAGTATCTCTTTATTATTCAAATTATGATTTACTTTTTTGGTCTATAGATTTTTCCACATTGTTGGACTGTGTTTGGTCCTTTATTATATAGACAAAATTGTAATAATATAACTGATTTATATCATTATATTACATGTGATTAATAATAGATTAGGTATAACATGTCTTATATTGATATAAAACAGTTATCCTGTAACATTTTTCTATCTCTTTATTAACACAAAATGCATACATTTCACTAAAATATCGGGATATACGATAGAATTAAACATTTTGCCTTTAAGTGTGAAATAAACAGTCATATCAGGTTAAAACCCCTGGGTAACGCTAAATGAGCAACAATGATTCGCCATCTACGCGCTTGACCATTGTGAGCGTGCGGATCCCTACAAGTTGAGAGAAAGTGTGCGCGTCTATACTGGTCGGCGCGTCACCAAATGGCTAACATGCCAAGAGTGGGCGTTGGCTAACTAACAAACAAACAAACAAACAAACAAACGTTTGTTATAATTTTCCACTCTTGTCCGAAATGTTTATTCTGCAGTTTCCGCATCTTTCATCTCGCAAACCATTTCTCCTTCCGACGCCTCCCGTCGCGCACCGTACTTTTCCCCCCACGCATCGGTCTCCGCTTTCTCCGAGAGGCCGGCCGCCACCGCCGGCCGCGAAGCAAGGTCGAGCGAAAGCGCGCGCATTTCCCCCTCCCCCTCCCCCTCCCCCTCCCCCCCTCCCCAACCACCTTTGTCCTTCCACCCTCCTCCACAAACGCCGAGCGCTGAGCCCGGCTTAGCACTCCACGTCCGCCTTCCGGATGAGACTTTCTCGTTAGAAGACAATCTGGCATTACGTAACCCAAGGTTCAAAAGCCTGTTTTGTTGTCTTGAGATGTCCGAGTGACCCATTGGATAAACATTTCTCTCGTTCTTTCTTTTGATGTTTTCGCTATCTTCTCATTTGCGTGTTTGTAAACGTGCGGAGCCAAAAAAATATCCAGGGGATCATGGTCTTCTTGCAACCCATTCGTCTGAGCACGCCCTCGGATATATCAGGTAAATATTGTATATTACGGATAAAGTGCGATTCTGACTAATTATCGATTTATCTGATACGTATTTACATTATCCAAAATAAGTATATAAACTGTGTGCAGTAGTATAGAGTAGTAAACTGTATATAGTAGTAAAAACTGTATATGACGTATGGGGGAACGTACTATCAGCGTACGTTTTCTTGAGCTCCATCACTTCCCAACTATTTAACTATATGTAGTTGAATTATGAATAAAAGTTCAAAAATAAACAAAGTTAGTAACTTTTGAAAACTAGGCATTTTCTCTCGCTCACATAGAAAACGTATTATCATCGGTAAAAAATTGCAAATTTTAATGTGTTTATATTACTAGCAAAATAGTAACACCCCCCCCGGCTCGACTCCTACCACTGTTAGAAAAAGCTGAGCTCAACAAAACGTGCTCGTAGTGAAGATACATTTATGTCCAGATGGAAAAGAAAGGGAAATCTCAGTATCTGCTCAATGGATAAGGGAAAAAACATGATCGAGACTTAAGCTGGGTGAAGTTTATATTAGCCAACATGATGTGGATTGGGTGAAAAACAGTGGCGAATAATAGTACATATGTGAAAAACAGAGATCAGACTACTAAAGGGAAGTTTTTGAGGAGAGTAGTTTCAAGTTCCACTGTATCAGTCGCAAATATAGTACATGTCACCAAACCGAACTTCAATACACCACCGTTGACGTTTTGCTTTGCACTTCTAAATTGGCCTGGAAGGCCTCAGGCCGGCGCTCTGTAAGTAACACCAACATTAATGGTTGAAGTCCGAAATGTTCCGTTCATAATGAAGCTTTATCCACAGCATCTGACCAATGTGCAATTGAAACGAGCATGTACACATTTTCTGCCATGAGAGTACACTTCAAGGGTATTCTAGCGCTTTCTGATATAAAGAGTTGTGGCCCTTCCACCGTTGGACTGAAGTTAATGTGGCTCATTGCTTGGCTTATTATTAAGTTAATGTGGCTTATTATTTTATAAGTGTAGCAAATATTTTTGTGTCGAAGAAAAAAACGACAAAAAAAGAAAAGCTTTTTTTAAAATTAGTGTTAAGGTCTAACATTTTGAAAGAACGACGATAAAAATAGCTATTCAATGATGATTCAGAACACTTGTGCCTTTCTGAGAGAATCTACGTGTGCTTTTTCTTTTATAATTAATATGCGTTTAAAGTTCAACCAATGCATTATGGCTACCTTCATAATTCATGAACGATTTTAGCATACAGAACAGCGGCAGTACGGCGAGTGATAGATTCAACTAGGCTGCGGAAAGTATTCTGGAGTATCTGAACACGGGCATAAGATGAGATTCACAAGCATAACATGCGGTTCTATTGTTATTAACGAGTTTGAATATACTACATAGAGTGGCCGACTTTATGATTTCAGCGCTCTTGGTGGAGGCTTGCAGAACTACGGTTGGTCATGTTTTTGCTGTCAAAACGCCAAAAGTGCCGGGTGGTAACGTGTAGAACTATTATACTGAATAGACGTGCTGTTTGTATCAGATCTTATTTCTCCAAAGTTGTCTTTTTCGTTTAACTGTATTTAAACTATATTAATGGTTATAATTATATGCACAATGTTTTCAGAATGTGCAGCATATAACAGTAAAAAGAGAAGAAATCGAACCACAAATATGTCATTTTTGGTATTTGCCGCCTTATTTGTGATCTGTTTCTTTGCTTCTTATTGCAATTACATCCCGTTTCAGGCGGTATACTAACTACAACAATATTTAAACAGCTTCCATTCTTATGAAAATAACCTACGCAGGAAGCAATGTGGTTTCAAATCTTCTCAGTTCGTTCGCCTTTCACACTGTGAATTCGTTTTAAATGATAGGTCGCGAGAAATCAGAGTAAGAAGATATTACGTGCGTCCCGTGCCCACCCGACCTTAATCAGCGCTTTATGAAATACTAAAATTCCCCAGAGATCGCTTGCTTTGGCTACAAACAAAATGGTTTCAATTTGCTGCAAAGATGCGGGTGCTGCAGCCTCTCTATGTCTCCAGGAAAGTCTCTCCGCAGTGACACCTTGCTGGAGAGAGCGCTTGCAACAAAAACGAGCTGCAGCTTATAACAAAAAAATGTAAATACTCACTCAAACAATCATAACAGATGCTGGAAGTGTTGTCCCCTTCACTTGTTTCCTCGCGATCTGTTTGCTACCAACATGAATGCAATTTTTAATAGGAGGCCCTGACTCGATCCAGTGTGGAGAAACGTTCCTGGTGGTCTATATTCTAACTCGCGTGGCGATAGGAGGCCCTAACTCGATGTGACGGGAGTCCGCTTCTCAAAGTCAATGTCGAATGTTCAAAAGGGTTTATATCCGGGTTATTTCAATGCCAGGTAATTAATGCAAATTCTTTGACATATCCTTCAAATTGGCCGTTGTCGTTGGAATTAAGGCGCCATGATGACATTAATTTTATTTCCAACAATTTCCATATGCCGGATAGTATTTAGGTACTCTTGTACTGGTGTAATAAGACCGAGAGTTTTCTACGAAAATATCACTCGGACCATTGAATGTTCTCTTCGAGTCTCTCTACGCCCAAACGTGTACGATAATAACCGATGTCCATCACTCGGCCTATATGATGAACCAATAATCGGGATTCAACGGACCAAGGGACCTTTTTTCAATCACGTACAGACCATTGTCGATGAATTTGTGACAACTTCATGCGCTGTAGTCCGTGGTGTTCCATTGGCGTAAGAATTTCGACTCCACAGCCTCATCCATAACAGTGTTCGATGAATATTGTGTTATGAATTATGTTCGTCTGTCTAAAAACTGTTCGTCTTCTAACTGTAATTTATGTACATTAACTCTTACTACTTGAATTCTCCAACATTTGTCAATTCCAAATTCCATAATATGTATTTTGAAAATGTTTTGACAATTCGCACGAGTCGTTTTAGTTGCATAATTATTGCGACATATTAAGTCATTCATGTAAATCATTGTTATTAATATTATATATTAATATTAATAATATTTAATAATAATAATATATTTTTTCGACCTGGAAGAGTGCAAGGTATTTTCGATCGTAATGACCATACAAGCTCAACTTGAAGCTCTTAATATGATATAATGAATCACATATTTGCTTCCTCAGGCACTCTCAAAACCAGATTTTTAGTTGTTTTTTTTTTTTCAATTAATGCGTTCGAATGTGATATTCAGTCTATGAACTTCAGTGTTGGTGCCTGAAGTTTGTAACCATACCGTTTCTCCTTTGCGCAGACTTTGAAAAGCAATGGTTCTCTTAGAGAATCCCCGAAAAGATGCCTAAGGAGGAAAGATCTCCAAAAAATTCAATTACTTTTTGCTAATACTTTTTTACTGCACATTTGTGCTATGTTATTGTTGCAGAGAATAAGGTAATGTTCTAATTTAATAAGAAGTCAAGTTCATTTTATTATCATTAAAAAACATTCTCCTACTTCTTTGCTTACTGGTTTGCAGATTCTCAGTTTTTCTATCTCGAAGACCATTTTATTTTTATGGCTTTTAGTTACCCAAAATTTGAGTACCTTCAATTTTTTTTACTATATGATAGAATCAGAATAAAGTGGTGAAATGGAGACAATTGTCAATTTATTTTCATGAATAATAAAAGATCAGTTCCCTACAAAGTCGTGACTGTTTTGCTGGTCACTTTTATGCAAAAATCAAAATAAATAGTACAGTGCATAATGAAGAAATTGTGGTTTGTCACGGACATATCAGAACAAATTAGGGACCAGTGTTTTATCTTTAATCTGTCGCTGGAAAGCGGAGGGCGTTAGCTTAGTGACTACCGTTAACAGGATGCGCAGCGGAGCATCAAATAAATAACTGCACAAACGATGTGCTGCTAAGAAGAAATTTAAAAAGGATGTTAAATAAAATATTAGCAACTACATCTATTCGACAGAAAAACTGAGCCTATTAGAAATAAAGAACAATTCAAAATTTAAGCATGAAGAAAGGATGTTGGGGAAGAAAACAAATTATATTTACTATTAATAAATGTATAATTTGCTGATATACAATGATTTATCAAACTATTGATTTGGTAAACTGTATTAAATATCATATTAAATTAATCATGTTTATCAGATTATACGTTTTTGAAATTAACACATGTTTTTCATAATGCATGTATATTTTCAAATGTCAACCCGATTTCACCTTCCTTTACAACTTAAACCTTGAGCTACAGTACTTATCTACAATATATCACTTATTTCCAATGAGCATATAAATTGAAAGATCTACCTCCTGTCATTTGATTGTGTTATTTCGCCTATTATCTTACTACGCGTATCGAATGAATTCTTATATTCAGTGCCCAGCTGCTTACATCTTACGAGAAGATGTCACACGACAGCAAGTCTTAAGGAAAAGGCCACCCGCCAAAAATTGTTATTCACGATTGGCGTTAAGAAACCTCAACTTTTTTATGCTCGTGGTAGGTAAACAACTGTTGAATTCGAATGTACTGTTTTATGTTATTGCAGTATTTGAGAAGGTTTTTTGTTCAAATATTGAATTATATAGCTGCAAGAGTGTCTTCTTTGTTCTTCAGCAGAGTGCATGCTACTTTTTGGAAAACCATTATGTGTGGTTTGATCTGCAGCAAGTTTGTTGCTGCAAGACACTTGTTTTACTTCATTTTCTTGATCATTAAGAACGGGGAAGATGTATAATTTCGTATGATACGGTATTGACATACGGTATTAAATATCATTGATTTCAATGTAGTAGTATTACTGATATAAAAAAGAGAGTAGAAAATTCAATTTCCTTATATTGCATTTTCAATTCCAAATCCTATGCGAACACCAAAACATTCAATACACCCAAAATTTGAATTTATCATTGGGATACAGTGTTTGAAACACGTATTTATATCATAAATGCACGTGATTTTAGTAATCTCATGTGCTTTGACACATACTAAAGATTTATTATGATGTTCACGGGTAATTTACAGCACAATAGTCTACGCTAGAAAATTTACTATCTCACTTCACCTTATCGTCTACCGCGAAGATTTCAACTCTTCATTTTAACGCTTTTATGTGCGTGGCGATAAATCATATTTTTTAAATATATCTTACTTATACTTTGACCTTCATTTAACGTTAGAAAACACTTAAACTCGCCTTCACGTAACAGCCTGGTATTCCCCACGCTTGTAAATACAAGCTTGTTAGAAGTTTAACAAATTGGTTCAAATACGTTTTGTTGCAGCTTCATTCACAATTATATCACGTCTTCCATATGTTGCAACCGTAGTTACCACGTTAATTAAGTTCTACAAGGACTGGAGAGGTTAATGTAGTTACAATTTAAGATTTATTTTCTTCTTGATGTACCAGGCTCTAAAACTGAAGTATACAATTGCAGCCCTCTAATTTTCAAATAAAACTACATTTACGAATAGTACTTTCTTTCATCTATCCATTGTGAGAGTGTGTGTGCCATACATTCGTCGAGATTTTTCAATCGTCTCTAAAAAATACGTTTATTTGCACCAATATCTATAGCGACCTCCTTGACGGGGGATTTGGGTCTTAGCCGCGTTCGGGGCGGGTGACGTCACGAGGACGGAGACTTCAACGCAGCGCGGCGCGGCGCCTTGCGTAATGGCGGATTGCATAAACGCGACGCCGCGGCTTAGGCGTGTCCGCACTATCGGCTGCATTGAAGGTGAACCGTTCTGTTTACGCTGCAGACGGCGCTGGACACCGCGCAGGTGGTGGTAGGGGTGGCGGTGGCGGCGGTAATGGTGGAGGCGTTGGCGGCGGAGGCGTTGGCGGCGGAGGCGTTGGCGGCGGAGGCGTTGGCGGCGGAGGCGATGGTGGCGGAGGCGATGGTGGCGGCAGCGATGGCGGTGGCGGCGGCGGTGGCGGCGGCGGCGGTGGCGGCGGCGGTGGCGGCGGTGGCGGCGGCGGTGGCGGTGGCGGCGGCGGTGGCGGCGGTGGCGGCGGCGGCGGCAGCGGCGGTGGCGGCGGTGGCGGCGGTGGCGGCGGCGGTGGCGGCGGCGGTGGCGGCGGTGGCGGCGGCGGTGGCGGCGGCGGTGGCGGCGGCGGCGGCGGCGGTGGCGGCGGTGGCGGTGACTGTGGCGGCGGTGGCGGTGGCGGCGGCGGCGGTGAACGCCGCCAGTTCACCTTAAGCACCAGTCACCTTCATTACGCTCGCAATATGCCAGAGGAGCCGTGCCAGAATCCTACATGGCTCCGTGCTCTATGTGTATTCTGTGATCTCAATATTTTAATCAGTGGCAAACAGAAGTAAACTAGAAGCCTGCTGGAGCAAACATTCTGCTGAACAAATTCACACAAAATGATTTTTCCAAACGTGTCACGCACGCTGGTCAAGAACGACAAATAAAATAACCTTGTACAACACAGCAATACATTAAATATTTTTACATTTGTTGTTCTATAATAGCATTGAGTAGCAAATTATTAATGGCGCGTGGCCTCTTCCTTGAAGCCTTGTTTTCCCATTACACACTAATATTATAAAATTTCAGTCACACAATATGAGAATGGGCGGAATAACACATCAAATATTTGCATTTTTCAGTCAAAATCGAAAGTATTTTATTGTTGTTTTTTAATTTTCCCCCGAGGTTCTGGGTACCTAACCATAGACCTCTCACATGGCGGGAGGCTGCTAAGTTTTTCTTCAATTTCTCCAATATCGCGCCTTATCGATCTGTACGTATGATCGATCTTAAGTGGTCGTTGTCGGAAACGTAATACGTTCTAAAAAATTGAACACCGCATCGAGTCCTTTGGTGATAGGAAAGATTGAAGAGTGCAATTGTTTACTTGAAGTAGACTTTCCAAGAATTACTAGTTTCTAGAAGTTTCTGGATCGTTATTTCTTTGTAAATAATCGGCAGAAGATTGTAATAGACCTTTAATAGGTAATATTGGTGACTATGTGCATATTTTACCCTTGTAATTATTCTCCGTAATCCATTTACCTTTTTCTTCCACAAATATTGCCGCTGGGCAAAAATAATAGTACATTAAATTCTCGATCTGGTTGTTTAATAGTCGAAACCTCTAGGATCATTTATCTAGTTAAGTGATGTATCAGCGTTTTTATGTTCTCTTGTTGTATTAAGACGTTTCCTAGTCACTAATGTTCTGCATTAACATACCTTTCGTAATTTAAATATCATTAAGTTGCAATCAAGCTACTGACATATGTACATACCGGTATAACAGTATTATGCAAGTTGTGTGCCAAATTACGCGGATAACGTAACTGAGAGTGAAGGTCATTCTAATCGACTAGTTATACACTATCGACTAGTCATACACAAATTGCACCTTAGTTTTTAATAATTACTTCTTCGGAGTTTCATTTTCATGTATTCTTGATATTCGATATGCAACGACGTGGATTCTATTGTACGTTTGCAGCATTTTTCTATTATTTAATCCAGAATGGGTTTTAAATAGCCTTTAAGCGGAGCAGGGTAAAGCAGATAGGGGCGAAGCGAAGTGAAGCAAGGCGGAACAGTGGTGGCGGTGTTGGCTAGGTTGTAAATTACGTCGCTTTAATTTCACGCTATTGATAGAATACGTTCACTAGTGTTCGTAATGCTGTATTGTTAAAGACAAGATGTTATGGAGACTTTTTGGCACCAGATCTTATGAATCAAAATTTACATCTTTAAATCGTATGATGTGTACTTAAAATAAAAACGTCAAATCAAATGAGAGAAAGAAAATTAATTTATTTTTAATTGTTTTGGAATAATAATTATTTACGATATGAGTGGTAAAAGTGATTTTGTATTTTGCGAGAAAAAGCAATTGTGACACGAGGAAATGGCGCACTCCTACGAATCAAATCAAATCATTGTTATCACGTGTGCCATACACTATTTTTAGAGTGAAGTACTACTATTATATTTTAATTCAACATCACTTAGTGATGCATTAAGCACAGTAGCTGATGCGGTCAGACGAAATTATTTTGTTTTCATTGTTGCATTCTCACATTTCTCTGATCACTTGAACATTGACTCACTTTTAGCCCTTGTGCTAAACAATGAACGTGAACCACCTTTGTATGCCTGTTAGAACCGCTTTTACTACCGCCTGTCTAAAAATATTTCATTACATAATTTTGTCCTACGATTGTATCATTATCAAGGCAACTTCGTACGTGCCTAAAGGCAATGAAAATATGTTTTCAGAAACACTGTAAAAACAACCATAGAATAATAAACCTTGATGAATGAATCTATTGTTTCAAATTTAATGAGTCATAATACGTGACAACATGCACGTTCAAGATGTTTCGCTCTTTTGAGTAAAAAGTTTTAATATTCTATTCACTAATGTTAATTTACTCTTTTTGTTACTAACATATTTGATTCTCGATAAACAACGTACGAAAGCAAAAAATAAGTTGCAAAACTCTCACATTTCTGATTTGTGCATGTACCAATAGAATTTATCAGTAAATTTAATGACAATGAAGGAATTCCCGAAGCAAATCAGTGGTAGAGATTCTGATGCGGAATGACGTGAACAGTTAAACAAATAATCGTATAAATGAAAATCAAATAGTGTATATTGAAATTTAGCGTAATCATTGTTTGAAATATATTAACCTTCCCTTCAATAATTCCAATAATTTCTTTATTTAAATTTAATATGAAATAATATATGTTTTTATTCGCATAAATCCAAGGCCCTTTCTAATATGCTACCCCAAGGCACACATCTAGGAGATAAGATGTCCAGCCTCATTTACTTCTGATCCCAATATTGAGTAAATCCGTGTCCTGATTCTCAATAACCGATAAGATGTCTTGATGAAGAGACAAATCATATGCGCGTTAGTCAGGTTTTTCATATGAAAACACTGAGATGGGTTACTCAAAGACATTATTTTGTAGCAAGACAACTTGCATCCACATACCGTCTACCAAGCTCTTCCAAATACGGAGGTATTTCTCGCTTGTATTTCATGGTGTCATTTCATTTCCGAGCAACCCGAATACAGATCCAAACTTGCCACGCCTAATTACTACATGTTTGGCCAAGTCAAAGATTATTTAAAAAGCATCCGACCTATTAGTGAAGAAGTGCGTACATACATGGATTGCTGTTCAATTGAAAATACCTTTTTCTGGGAGAATCCGAAAACTTGTTTTATGATGGATCAAGAACATTAAAAAGTATCGTGGTTATGTTGAAAAATTGTAAATTGTAAAAATTTTTTTTTCGTTTTCTGTGTAAAATGCAAATATTTAATTGTTTTATCCTACCTAATCTCATACAGCGGGTACCGACTGAATTCTCATAACCAGAGCGCCACTGCTTATGATGCAGTAGACGTTACGCAACAGACAAGCGCCAAAGAAGAGGCCATCGACCATTAAACATTTGCTATTCAAGTGATGCGTTATGGAAAAGCTGTTTTTTTCATATTCTTGGTTTGCAAATAACTGTTCTATTCATTATTTGTGGAGCTTTATTTTGTCAACATTATAATTTATTTTAGTGATATACAATGGTATTTTACTTGTTTATTTTAAGCATTGTGTGTGCTACTTTTTGAAAAACCATTTCGTGTGGATTTGATCAAGTGCATTTTTTTGCTGCTGCTATTATTCCAAAATTCGTCGACTCGGTATGGAATTCTGAACTAGAATCCGTTTCCTCCCTCTCGAAAAAGTTAATATCGCGATATGTGTGTTTCGGAAGAAAATGCGTGGCCCTTGACACCATGTAGGTCATCGAGGAAGTACAAAGTTGGCCAATGCCGGAAAGAAGCAATAACCTTCTTCCTAAAACATTGCAGCCCCATTGCAGCCTTGACCTGACATCCACATACAGCCGGAATCTATGAAGACCGTGAAAAATAGGCCATCTAAGAATGGGAAATCAATATCACCCGGGCCAAAAGATCCACGACAGAACAGAATACGGGAAGGAGAATCGCATGTAGCCCTTGGCCCGTTTAGAATCTCCTGTATCATCGTTCTAGATTGCATGGAAGTCAATTACGGTAACCACCGATCAGGAGACTTAGACTCAGTTCAATTCATTCAGCTGCTTAGCCAGCGTTGAAAATCGCCACAGATGGGTTTTGAACGTCGAACCTTCCTTTACTGCAAAACGTCTGTAAAGGACACGCCGATTCTATTCCGACTTATATAGAAAAATTTTTGAAGGATGGAAATCCATATTGTACTTGTAGCAAATAAAAGTAATCCGGATAAATGCGCAGGAACATTAAATCCTCCCATAATTCCAGTTCAAATCTGTTACACAAATTGTTTACCCGGGAAATGTAATTATCAAGCAATGGATAAATAGCACAGAGAATTTCATTGTAGTACTCCTTGGCAGCTCATATGAAAGTCGCAATTTACTGGCAACTTTGGCAGCGTATAGGTGTCACCTAGAAAATTTCTAGTAACATCAATCCATTTTGGAAGGAGAGGTGGTACAATGGATCAATATCTATTTACATGTACATTACAAACAAACAATATTTATTTATTCATAATGTTAAAGACGATTTAAAAAGCACCTCTTTCATCACCTAAGGGCGACCATATTTTTCTACTCTCCTGGCCGCCTCAGGCAGTGGCGCAGGCCCGCATAGTGGCACTGCATTCAACTATTTGTTCTGACGTAGCCTAACACATTTTCAACTTTACTAAAAATTAAAGCAAATATTACACACAACGATAAAGATTCGTTACTTGAGAAAGAGTATATCGTCGCTCGTGAGGTACTGCATTCGTCTCGTCGATAAAAGCCTCTCATTACCGCCGTGTGTAACAAAGTAATATTATTTTAACATTGAGAGTGATTTTCATTGAGACCCACAGAATAAAGCATATTCAACTATGGCTGGTCGTGCCTCCCGCAAACCAACGCACTTCCCCTATGCTTCACGGGCCTTGCACGCGACGCTCTGGGAGAGTTAAAGGCGGACGGCCGCCTCGCTTTGCTCCACCGCCCCACGGCGAGTGCGAGGTCGTTTCTCCCGTCACCTTGCTATCGAGGGAGGGGGTGGCTGTCGTGTAGCGGTCGAAACACTTGCCTTCCCCTGCTGGAAACGAGAGAGGTGGCTCAGGGCATCAACTGTGACACTGCAGTATCTGAGACCGGGAGCTCCTATGTTCGAGTTCCGACGGTTGCAGGACTTTCGACATTAGCTAGAAAGCTAGGTCGAGTACGGTCGCTGTCTGGAGGAGAATTCTGGCAGCTAACTTCTCTTATCGGTAGTTTTCCGTGTTTTCTCCGATCAATACCAGGCGAATGCCGAAGCAGTGCCTAAACAAACGGGCTACAAACTACGCGCGATCTTTCCTTCCTCTTCCGTGTCCTGACCTCACCTCTTACTTACACAACTTACACTAACATGCATCACACTACAATACATGCTGGTAGACCGGTCGGGAGCTTAGAGCATGCCCGGTTGGGACGGTGTCCCGTTGGTGGTACATACGTGGTTAGGGAAAACTCCGCTAGCCGAGGGTGCGTCGGCGCCGGACCTCGCCATCCACTCTAGAGAAAGATCACCGCCACCTCACGAGAAAAAAACCATGCATCACACTTACGGGACCAATGGCCTTAGCAGTTGACGCGTCCGGAATCACTAACAATCAATCAATCAACCACTCGATCCTCTGCAGGAATCGGGGGTCCAGTCCCCTGTCGATCGGAGGGAGTCGATTGTCATTGGCAGTCTACAAAGCGGTAGGATTTCTCGGGTTTCTCCCGACTCTTCTGCATGTCATTCGTCCATTGCTCCACTTACGTTCACATTATATTTGCATAGGTGTCTATCAAATCCTTCCTAGTGTGACTGTAAATCGTAGGCACTGGACACCAGGTATAAAGGGACTCACGAAATTCTGACCGCACGTGTCTTATGGGGAATATGCCCCCTCTACCAATACGTCACTGGCTAGAAGAGCAAGACTTCACGTGCGAGCCGGCTTCCTGTAAACATTCTTTATAAAAACACCATGTTGTGTAGTGAAGGATAGTGATGAATTACTTCTGTAGAGGTCATGGTTCACCAATTCAAATCTATTTTACGATCTGATAGATGCCTTCTTGTGTTTGAAAAATTATAAATGCTAAGCAATTTTATACTGTTTTGTTGCTAACTTCATACTACGATCTTTATCATCCCTCGTTTTCTCAAATATCTAATTTTCATGTTTCTTGTTCACTCTCTACTCCTAGTTTCTTTTAACTTATTTAAAGTCGCCGTAACAGCTAGATCATTAGCGAGCAGTACAGATTAACGATAGGGTTAACAGCATGATTTTATATGGTGATGGTGAGGCGTGAAAGGACAAACACAAATAGAACTATACTCGAGGTGGGACTCGAACCCGCGATCCTTCAGACCGAGATCGCTACGGAACTACTGCCTTCACCGCCTCAGCCGTCCAGGCGACATTCCAGTCTTTGTATCTCCTCTCAGTACAGTTTTCCAAAAAGGTTCATCATGCTTTTCACCTATTCCCGCTATCTCTGAAAACTTTTCAATAATGACTGCTTAAACAGTTCCGCCATTCTTCGGTTCCCTCTTCTAAGTTCAGGTTTCTCTAGCTTTGCATTTTTCATCTTAACCTTCACCTTGAAGTTCTCCGCATTTTTAACTTCGCTTTTCCGCGTTCTTTATTTTGGCCTTCGCCATCTCCGAGTTCACCTTCGCCTTTGTTATCTCCAGCGTCCTCGTCTACTCCATATAGTCGATTTCTCCACTCTCTTCGCCTCTTCTATACCACCACGATTTCTACTTGCACCTTTTCTACCTTCGTTTCTTCCTTGTCATTGCTTTAACTTTTCTTAGTCTGCTGTGCTGCTTTCACCTTCACCTTCCTCGCCATGTCCATCTTCACCACATTTCCTGAGTTCTCCTTTTTCTTCCTCTTGAAATTCTCAAACTCCTTAAATCTTTATCTTCTTTACTGCTTTCTCAGCCTTCCATGTCTTCTCCGCATTCTCTATCTACTTTGGGTTCCTGTCTTATATTTTACTTCTCCATTTTTGTAAACTTCCCCGCTTTATCTTCCTCTCCCAGCGTCTCTGTCCAGAAGGTTTCAGGCTTCGAGTCTCTTTGGTGGCAAATTTTCGACACTAACTACAAATCTGGGACGACTCGGCCGCTGTCTGGAGGATAATTCTAGCGACCGACCGCTCTGCACGGAAGTTTACGTGGTTTCTCGAACCACGCGGATGCCGGAGCACTACAATAACAGAAGCTCTCAGACCACGCGTGATCTTTCCTTCCTCATCCTTGCCCTCTCCTCTCCCCTTCGCTATCCTTCCACTTACGTATTCTAGAGTACCTCACATATCGGAAGATCAGTCTAAAGCTCATACCTTATCCTGGTATGAGTATGGTCCTGGTATGGTATACCTTACCTTGGTAAAATGGCCCACTGGGGGAGACACCTGGAGGGGGCAACCACGCAAGCCGCCAAGCACATCAGCGTCGAATTATAACTTACTATAGATGAGGATAAGCGCTATCTTGCGTGTATCATACGCACTACATTCACGGGACCAGGACGGAAGTAGGAGAGTGTATGATTTCGCGGCCGGATTCAGTAACTACGAGGCTGTCCAGGAGAGGTTGTCGACTACAGTGACTACGAGGCTGTCCGTACTTCGCTGTCCAGGAGACACGACGTCGTAGGCACAGGTGCCAACATTTCGGCCGCTATTCTGCGACCTTCTTCAGGGCAAAAAAGTATTTTCTCTTTGATCAAAGTAATTGTTGCGCCCCATTAAGTACTCACCAACTCATTCACTGTACCTTTCCCTTCCTTCCATCTTTTGCTATTATCCACCTTGTGTACTTTCATTGCTTACCTTCAGCACCACCACCACAATCGCCTCCGCCGTGTCGGCCACCGCGCCGACCTTTCGCCAGTCCGCGGCGGCGTTGTGGCGGGGCCGACGTGCGGCGCGCGGGTAGTAGCGGGCGGGTGGGCGGGCGGCGCGCAACGTTACGTAAGCCGGTTTCTCGAGGGCCCCGCGGCGGCCGCGGCCGGCTGCTCGAAGGCAGCGGCGTCGGCGGAGGAGGAGGAGAAGGAGTAGTAGGAGGAGGAGGGGGAGGGGGTGGCGGTGGCGGCGCGGGCGTGCGGCTGCAGTGTGGCGCCGGCCCCCGTCCAGCCCGCAGCCGTCGCTCTCCGGGCTCCGCCGCCGCCGCAGAGCCCCCGACACGCGACGTCCGCGCCCGCCCGCCCACGCCCGGCACACCAGGCCCTGCCCGCTCACGAAGGTGCGTCTGCGCGCCCCCGACACGTGGCGGGCGCAGCCTCGAGTGCTTGCGGAGTGCCTGACATGCGCGTTGCGGCCGAGTGCGCGTGCGGCCGGTGGTGGCGCTGCTTTGTTTCCGTGTTGTGCTTGTGACAGGTGTTGATGTTGGTTTGGTGTGTTGTGCCTTTCTGACGGTTGAGTTTTCGCAACGTCTTGTCTCTTTTAATGTAGTGTTGGTGTTGCTTGACGTCTGCGTGTTAGCAACTGTGCTAGTGAGTTTTTTTTTTGTTTGACAGCTAAATTCCACGAAAGTTTCATACATTGTTTTATACACGTTTACTAGATATCCCTAATTACAAACAATTGGAATTTACAGTCAAGCAGTGTGCGTGCATTGCATATTTTTTACACGAAAAAAAATTCGAGTTTGTTTTAATTATCACACGAAAGTGTTGCTCACAGGCCGTGCTCTAGTTCAGAGGTGTGTGCTTCGGGGTGTTTCTGACAACCTCTCTGGTCAATCGGCATGACGTGCCAACGAAGATTCAGTGCGAATTATCAGAGCGTGTTTAACAATATATTGGTGAGAACTCTATTTGTGCTATTTCTTTGCTCAAAAGAGGTAGCAACGTTTGAGGAAGAACGGAATATATATTGATAAGTATGCCTTCTTAAATACATAAATACCCTAATGTAAACCTTAATTATTGTTGCTAGAAACTAATGGTTGAATGCGCATATCTCACGAACAGCTTGGGAAAACAAGTACTTGTTTTTCATGATCGGATTAAAGACGGGAAGAAACGAGCTCTCCCTGACCGTAATTGTGGTTTAGATTGTGAGTACTCACGGTAAGGCGCATTGCAGAACGCACAAAGAATAGTTCCTGCCGGAAACTGTGAACTGAGATCTCAGAGATAACTTGGAACAATAATTCCTAATTCCGGCCGAGGATTACACTCGGAAAAATCTTTTTGAGCATTATAGGTCAGTGCTGCATGCAATTCTGTTCGCGTGTGTGGCGAGTGCAAAGAAGTCCTTTAACACTGTGAAAAATCCGATGTGAGGTTTGGAGGTTTGCGGGAGCAGTGTGAACGGCGTGGTGTCTTGTATGTTTTATTTGTTGAACGTCAGCTGCGGTCTCACAGTGTGGGTTATACGGGAACATGGGGTTGGGTTCGTAAAAGCACACTCGCTCTCGGTCGATTCATTAATTTCTGTACACCGCAGCTATCCATCGCAATATTTGAATACTAATCACTATATGGTAAGCATTAAAATCTGTTGTGATGGAAACGTGTTTTGTGGTCGTGACGAGTAATTTATTTAAAAATGCAACGTCGCGATAAAATGTGGCTGTCTCTTTTGTACCAATTCGTTTATTACTCTCAACGCCAAATTCTAAATATTTATTGTTGTGACAAATCGCATTTGTTTTGTGTAGTTCTGTGTATTGGTTGTTCCGAAAATTGCCTCCGTGTTGTTTGAACCCTGAATAGAGAGAAACTCCAGTACATCCATTTAGATGCATGAATCACTGTATTTTAACAACCCCTATATATAACCTTCGTAAACTTTATATACCAATTTCTCTTCCTCACGATCTACTCGTAATAAATAGTATGTTCAACCTCTTAATGACAATTGTGTCCGATGACAAGCAGGTAAAGTAATTACTTGAGTACATTTTTGACTTGTTTTCGCAAATATTTTAGGTACCCCTCGTTCTTATGCACATTAGATTGTATTAGAAAAATGTTTAAAGGGATTCCCCATCAAATGAAATGTCAATATAAATCATAAGATTAGTTTTGAAGAAAACAAGAAATCATTTCGCGTAGACTCTCCGTTGTCTGAAAATTCAGAAGTAAAACTAATCGAGTTTATTTCAATTGAATGCAATTCGATTCCATTGTTTTCGACATTTCTATCCTACGTGCGTTCTACAGAAAGTCTGTCTTATAAAACATTCTAACGGTGTTTTTAAAAGTTGCTTTCAATTTATTGAATGAAGTTCTGACCTCATTTCAGGGTTTGTTTGAAATCTTTTTAGATAGAAACGTATAGACTTCCAATCCCTGACTGTCTCTACATTTGATAATTATTTAGTCATTGTTTCCCACCAATTAAATTACTCTATCTCCGAAATGTAATACACTCTCTTCACGAGCTGACTTGTTGAAAACCGTATCGTGAAAATACCCTTTAATAAATGAATTCATGATAATTAACTAAACACAAATTAAGCCGGTAAATGATTTTATATCACTGTATTTTGGAAAATATGGTTTTGCTACTTCATTTTCACTTCTTTTTCATTAAAGTTTCAGATCTTGATTGTTTATAACATAATGCAAAATAAACACAAATGATACATCCGTTTTAGATATATTGTCTTAATTCCGTGAATTGTTATTTTATGAAGCTTTTGTTAGCATTGTTCTAAGGGAAATTTGGCGGTCCTCATAGAGCAGTCAGCAGAGACTAGGACGAAAGATTGTGGGTTCGAATGACGCGTAATGCCTCGAAGTCGGCTTCTTATGATTGCAGCGATTTCCAGAAGGGTGGTCCAGAGTTTGAGGGTTCTTGCTTCAGACCGCGATTCAGGCTCCAAAAAAACTTCACAGAATTCCGCGAGGCAGTATCGAAATCGATCTTTCACATCCATAATTTAATCGATTGGAAATGGGAGGAGTATTTACTTGTAGTAAAGAGAGAGCAGTTGATTCACTTTCCCAGGTCTATTTATTTCACATAACGTCTCTTATGATTGTACAATTGTAGACCACATATCCCATAATACCATTTCTACCATCATTCATGGTCTCGTTTTTGCTTGAAAATATTTATTTTCATAATCATAATTTGTTTTTATGATATTGGAAGGCCTCATCTGAGGGGAAATGCCGATAATTAAAATAATAAAAATACTCTTAAAGTAGTTAGGCTCATTGGGAAAGAACCTTCTTAAGAAATTCACGGGCAGCGCAGTGTTTCGATGCCCCGCGTCTTCTCGCAAAGGTCGACGTGAAGGGGCCGCCCACGAGGTCGTGAATCGTGACGTCCGGGAAGAGCAGGTGCAATCGTTTCGTTGACCGGAAGCCTCCTGCGCCGTCTTTTCCTGCCATGACGACTGAGGTGAAGAGAAATGTTCGACGTGGGAACAAACAAAGGTTGACTGTCTCGTAAAATTAGCACACTATGGCATTAAAGGTTGACGATTACTGCGTACTCTTTCGACACTTTCACGTCGTCACACTTCTTTAGGCTTCTTCGCGAATTGTTAAGTATTGGAAAACTGGGTAAACTTCCATGGGTAGTGCCTTTACCTATAGTTGTGATGCGATTCAATGGAGTGAAAATTGTCACAAGAAATGAAGGGTACTGAGGACCTACCACAAATATTGTTGTTGTTTTTTTTCAAATATAAGGGACTTTTCTCTGCTCCTAATGAATTAGAAAGTCGTGAACTCTGGCCCTAAACTAGTACAACCTACTTCAGTTGGGGACTGTGGTAAAACTGCTTTTTGTTCTTTCTTACCTCTATTATGTCTATCACTTTCAGTTGCATTCTGACGAGAATGAATCAATATTTACTCTCACGGTACACAAAAAATAGGATGGATTTTAGTGATTTAAAAATCGATATTAATAATTACTTAATTCTTCCTTTTCAATATTTGCACGTAGGTTTCTGGGATGTGTATTATACATATAGAATTTTCAGCAGTTCTTGCAATGATATTATTATCTCATTTCCACCAATTCTATTCCCGTTCCGTCTGTCTATATGCAAATCCCTAAAGTAGTCTGAAGATATTGTAATTATTACGTAATTCCATTCTACCAGAGGATCCATGTGTTCGTTTCGCATGTTGTGAATAATTATTATTTGAAAAGTGAAAAAAGTTTCATAATGAGGTCCAACATCGATAAAGAGAGGAAACCTTCCAAAACGTAATAGAAAATTCAAAAATTGTTCATTGTGTATATTACGTTCTAAACATAATATGAAGTACAAGAAATGGATTGAAAACGCATCGTTTGCAAATTACGCACGATGGGGAAATGTGTTTCAGGGTAAAGTGTGTAGTTAGTCGCACGTGAGCCTGATTCTCCCTGAACCACAATCTTCGAACTTACATTTTGTTTCGTGGAAAGTATGTTTTATGTAGGACTGAGGGTAATTCCGTATCTATCAGAAGCATATTTAGGTATTTTGCCGATAGTTTCTTATAAAGGGTACAAAACCAATATTCTTCTTTAGGGTATTAAATAAAGAGGGTTATCATTACAACTACCTCCACCCCTACACCACCACCACCACACTACATCCACCACAACAACACTACAACCACCGCCACCGCCACCACCACCTCCTCCACCACCACCACCACCACCACCACACTATAACCACCAACACCACACTACAAGCACCAACACCACACTACAAGCACCAACACCACACTACAAGCACCAACACCACACTACAAGCACCAACACCACACTACAAGCACCAACACCACACTACAAGCTCCAACACCACACTACAAGCTCCAACATCACACTACAAGCTCCAACACCACACTACAAGCTCCAACACCACACTACAAGCACCAACACCACACTACAAGCACCAACACCACACTACAAGCACCAACACCACACTACAAGCTCCAACACAACACTTCAAGCACCAACACCACACTACAAGCTCCAACACCACACTACAAGCTCCAACACCACACTACAAGCTCCAACACCACACTACAAGCGCCAACACCACACTACAAGCACCAACACCACACTACAAGCACCAACACCACACTACAAGCACCAACACCACACTACAAGCACCAACACCACACTACAAGCACCAACACCACACTACAAGCACCAACACCACACTACAAGCACCAACACCACACTACAAGCACAACACCACACTACAAGCACCAACACCACACTACAAGCACCAACACCACACTACAAGCACCAACACCACACTACAAGCACCAACACCACACTACAAGCACCAACACCACACTACAAGCACCAACACCACACTACAAGCTCCAACACCACACTACAAGCTCCAACATCACACTACAAGCTCCAACACCACACTACAAGCTCCAACACTACACTACAAGCTCCAACACAACACTTCAAGCACCAACACCACACTACAAGCACCAACACCACACTACAAGCACCAACACCACACTACAAGCACCAACACCACACTACAAGCACCAACACCACACTACAAGCACCAACACCACACTACAAGCACCAACACCACACTACAAGCACAACACCACACTACAAGCACCAACACCACACTACAAGCACCAACACCACACTACAAGCACCAACACCACACTACAAGCACCAACACCACACTACAAGCACCAACACCACACTACAACCACCACCAGCATCACTACCACCACCATCACTATCATCATCATTAACATAATTAATCCCTTCCTCCATGATGTAAGGGCCTACATCTCCCGAGCCAGCTCGTGAATCTGCGACGAGCTTCGATGTTTGTCGCACGAGCGCCGCCTTCGCGCGAAACACTCCACCCCACCCCACCCTTTTGGCCGCCAGCGCCCACTCACCCGTGAAGACTCCCATAAATTGTGCACGCGTTCCTGGAGCTGCTTTTTCATGAGAGCGTCGTGTGAGGCGGAGAGTGGTTGTCGAAGTTGCCGCACGTTGAATGCGCTCGAAATTGCAACGAACAGGGTTCGTTTTCACACGCACACCTGGCGTTCGTGTTCCGTTCTGTTCAATATTTGATGCGCTGAGCTCGCTGAGGAATCATCGTATAAATGTGCAATATTCGCGGGATGTGCGTTTTGATGAAGGGAACGGTTTTAATGAAAGTGGTCTCGCGCGTATTTTTTACTTGCATGAATTACATTGAATTTAATGTGATTCACAGTTTCAGGGGATTCGTCTGTAATGTGCGAGTGTAGTAATTTTTCTGTGGCCACATAAAGAGAATAGTGGCTTTAACGTCATGTGGTTTTTAAGCGCCAGGGTACGTTTAAACAGTTTACCTGTGATACTATTCTGCTAGTGACTGTGAACAAAAAAATTATAAGATGTATTTTACCTTTTGCTTGATTTATTAGCGTACTACTATCCAATAACAAAATCAGATTGTTTTCACTCTTCACCTCTATCGGATACTACTTTTCAAAATTAATTCTATGTATAGTATCCTATGTATAATATTCTATGTACAGAAATGTGATATATATTTTCAGATATCCCCTGAGATAACTTATTTAGAAGAATAAAACGAAAATACCCTGTTAATGAAGGATAAGCTTCATCGAAAACTTGTATCACGTAAAACGTGTATGGAGTAGCATTGAAACAGAGAAAAACCTCGTCGATAGAAGCGCTCTCTGTATCAAGGCAATATTTCCATATTACTAGCATATGAGTCCTACTCATATTATTATATTTAATCCAAAGATAATATTGAAATTGAAATTAAAATACTTAGATTACTTTTTTCCAAAACATTTGAGAGACAATCATAGAAACTACTTTCTTACACCGGAATTTCTATACTGAATATCAAGTAGTATAACATAATTACTAATTCATTAACATTATTTAAATAAATAACATTAATAACAGTAAATAACATTATTTGTTAAAAGTTTTTTTGTGATAAGACTGAACACTTAAGCGAAATTTGTAAATAACATGATTACATCATCATTATCAGAATGCGGTCACCTTGGCCATGAGACAGTGTTTTCCTTATGTTCATGAATATCTTAATAGCTTGCTCGTGCTCTCCTAACGAGAACGCTAAGTAAAGCAGTCACAACTATCGAACAGTTCACACCTGTTGTTCGCGGTACTGCGTTGCACTTCAGTTGGTAAGAACATTAATAACATATAATTGTTATTCGCATACACATAAAACTTGATATACTACTGTTTAGTTTTAGAATAATACTCGTCAAATCTCTAATTTTTTTACTTAAAAACTGGAAGTGGTGGCCTCAAATTCTCTGTAAGTGACGTAAGCTCAAAAAGTGTCACTAGTTTACTCAGATACGTTCATTAAACCTGTTAAACAATGAATGGATGATTAATAATTGGCCAGTAATGATGAAGAAAGGGAAAGAGATGGTTTATGGAGAATTCCTCCATAAACTGTGAGTGATGGGTGTGTGACGTAACTAAATAAGTCCATCTGAATACTCGTCCATGTACTAGCTCAATTATCGCGTCGATGAAATGCCCCAACGATTTGGTTGACTATTATTATTTAATGTGTTACGTTTTCCTGTACCTTAGTAGCGATCGCTATGGATGATCGGTGACTGGATAGAGATTAAAGACGAGATTAATAAGGATCGTGCTATAGATAAAAATGCAAAGATGCAAAGAAATACTAGGAAGAGTTTCTGCATAGCCTGATCGAATCCATAGTGTCTCCCATTAATGTTAATGGGATAGTCAATTGATTGGTTATTTTGCCTTCCCCTGTGCGTCAACTGCTATGGTCATTAGTTCCATAAGTTTAGTGTATGTTATAAGCAGTTTATTGGGGTGTTCCTCCCCTGCTGTAGCGTTCGATTCAGCGCCGGAATACACGTTCCGAACTACATGTTCGGAATCACTCCGATAAAACCTTTTTGAAATTCGTAAATTCCTATAATCGTAAACGTAATCCCAATTCCCCATAAAAGGGGACAGATGGCTGGAATGTTATCGTGTTTGATAACTTGGCTTAAAATAATCACAATACCCATAGAGAAATTACAAAATTCTACGTTTCTGGTGATTTCTGTACTCAGTTCTGTCAGCAGAAGGCGCGCAGCGGGCTTCTAAAAATTAGTATGCAATTAGTAATGTATAACGGTTTTCCAAAGTAGGTAGTGATGGCAAGTAGGAATGATAATTGACTTGACGAGTATGGTAAACGATAGTTGATGTTCAAGTCAAATATGGGTGGAATAATCATTTGGTACCATTAATTATTGGATTAATAAATAATTATGGTTGAATCGCCGTAATGAGAAGCAGCGAAGCTAGAGTGCTACATGCTAAAGATCGCCTGGCCAACGAGCAAGGTTCAGGGTATGATGGCAAGGAGCATACACAGGGCCTATCCTTACTCTTTTGGCTTCCGATTACCCCGTCCCAACTGCGGGTGGCTATCTTCCCCCGATGGATGGAGGGCTATCTTCCCCAGAGATACAGAGCCAACCTACACATCATCTTGGAGGGTGTGTCCCAACCAGGTATCTCCCAGTAACACAGCACTTCTCCAGACTGGACAAGTTCTGAAGCTTTCGACATGTCGGAGGTGTGTGTGTTTGTTTTACTCCATCTCGTAGGTGTGTGTATGTTCAAGTAAGTGTAGGGCAAGGAAGTAGGATAGATTGCGCGCGATATATTTTTTGGGTACTGCTCTGGCATTCGTCTGATATTGTATGTAAAAACCACGTAAAACTATCTATTAGAGCAACCCGTCGCTTCTCCCCCTAAGTAGCTTGTGTCTAGAATCTCGCTACAGTCGGAACTCGAACAAAAAAAGCAGACAGTACTTGTTGGCTAGAAAATTAAATCTAGACGATGAATCTGACGTTCATTATACGAAAACGAATACGAGACAATTGAAGTGTTCTGGTCCTGAACAGTACGGAAGAAGCAATGTGAAGTGTTTCATGTTGGACGCCCTAAGAACATTCTCTTTCATAACCGATGAGGTATTGTGCATGGACACGGCGAGTACCTCGTGACCCTGAGCAGTGACCTTAGGGCTACCGTGTGGGCAGATCCGCACTAGGTAATATATATGGAGTGCTTGCCGGCATGTTTTGCCCCTTTGGGTTTTTTTTCTTAGCCGTACTTTATGTTCTCTTCGCGGCATTGATGCGATGGAGAGACCACTTGTGGTGAACATCGGAATTAGAAAGGTTAGAGCGCGTAAGGATTTAGGTTTTGTAATGTCTTATAGGTCTTCAGCCTAGCTACATAGTAACTTAACAACTTATGTAATTATATATGTGTAATAATTACCTCTTAAATAAAAAATTAAAAATTACTGTAGAACCCCGGTATTCCGAACTATTATGTGGTCTGTTCAAATTCGGATTATCCGAAAGAAATGTACCGTACATATACAAATACATCTTTGGTATTATCAGACAATGCAACATAGCGTGTGATGTGAGAAAATGGCATCGTAGCGTAGCGATATTCGGAAGTGACAATGTTGTAAACAACGGAGTACAGTACGTATATCACCGACCGCATGTGGTAGAAGTGGACGAAGGCTGTGTTGCTGTCGTTTCGACTATCTTACATCGATCAGTTGTCTTCTGCGCAGATCAGCCCTGATGAAGACCACGATAATATGGTCGAAACGTCGCCAACGCAGCCTTCGACGCACTGTCACCCGGACAGCCAAGATCATTCACTGACTTACACTGTGTTTATAGTTTATACAATACCTTTTATTTTTAATTTTTTTTCTCCATCTCGAAGTTTGTTCGGATTATCTGAAATTTGGGATTTGCAGTGTTCGGATTAGTGTGGTATAAAGGGCAGTTGTCAGGGCTTCCGAATGCGGTGCGGTGCGTGTAGTGTCTGCAGCGCCTTGTTCTGTGCGCAGGAGGCGCCCCGGTGCCCGCGCGGAGCGGTGCGTGGCGCGCTCAGGGCCTTCGCTGCGATGGCCGCCGTCCGCGCCTGCTGACTCGCCTTCGCCATGCTGGGCCTGAACCTGCTGTGCCTGCGCCGGCGCCGCGGCCGCAGCCGCGCCTGGAGCCCCCCGCGCTCGCGCCCGGGGGCGGTGGCGGGCGCGGGGGCGGGCGCGGGGGCGGCCGCGAGCCACCGGGCGCCCCTGGCGGGGAAGTCCCCGCCGCCCCCGCCGCCGCCGCCACGCGCCAAGCCGTCGCCGGTGCAGCGTGGGAAGTCGCAGCCGCAGATACGATGCATGTGAGTACTGCACATTTCATGAGGCTTTGATGATTTTCGCATTCGCAGATGCATGTGAGTACTGCGCATTTCATGATTTTCATGAGGCTTTGAGTACTGCGCACTAAAAGGGATTCCATGAGGCTTTGAGTACTGCACACTATAAGGATTTTCATGAGTCTTCGAAGGGCCCAAGGGTGTGACACGTTTTCGGTTCTTTCATAATGATTTTTATAGAACCAATTAAATACTGGTTATATTTAATTTTGGATAAATGTTTATTGTTTATTATTTCATCACCTGTTATACTGTCGCACATACTCATTAAACAACTTGTTTCTTTTTTTTTACTTTAATAACTGCGCGTTTCTGTTCTTCAATCAATTTTTACCAAAAAGCAGATACGTACGTACGTACGTACGTTTGGTCCCTAAACGCTTCATATTCTTTATGATATTTTCATCCTCTGCCCTATTAAAGAGTGTTGGAAGATTCGAAGAAACATTGCCAAGAAGGCAGTTTACTGATACAGAACGATCAAGTGCTTTTAATAGCTCTAATGTACATTAATTTTAGAATGTGAGCACTTACAAGAAGAATTCGCGTGTTTTCCTTTCCACGTATTAAAAGAATGTCGCGTAAGGAAATGACAAAACTGTCAAAATTGAACCGTTGTTTTAAACTGAAGATTATGAATATTATATATTCATTCTTTGCAATATAAAACATTAAGTTGAATAAACGCAAATCAGGATGTTGATAAGTAAATGAACGATGTAGATGACTTTCATTGGTTTAACATTCATTTCTTCCTCTCTCGCATTTAAACTCTTGATTTGCTTACTAGCTACAATAGTTCACTTGCGTCAACTCAACATATGCCACGAGTAAACGTAACTGAGCAGAATTTAACGTGAGGCTGGTCACGCTCTGTCAAATGAATATGACGTGCAACTTCATAATAAATGAATGTCTTCACAATATTTTATGTTCCATGATTAAATGCATTCAACAATTGTCATTACAATAAGATTTTCAGTTGAAATTCTTAACTGGTATTAACATTCTCATAAAAATGAAATGGTACAGATAGGCAAAGAAGAGAAATTTTGATGGAAATTTTGTTGGAAATTATCTTTTAGTTAAAAAGGCTAGTGAATCATCGACCAGTTTCACGCTCTAGATATAGGTTCTGCATATGACTCACAAGTTGTTGCAGTGGGCGCGGTGTGCTGAACGAGTATACAGTCTTTACTGGCAACTCTGCATACAATACATCTTCAGAATTAAACTTTTGCGAAAGATTCATCTACTGAGGTTTTAGACTCTAGAGAATAAGAAAAACACTTAAGAATAATGGACGCCTTTCCGCATTTTTTTATTCATCCACTAGTTTCATTTACTCCTTCATTATTTTAACTACTCCCTCAACTACAAATGCGTTCAAATTATAACATTCCTGTTTTACTAAGCCCTGAATGAATCTCTTATCCCCGTCTCAGTCTGTATGAAATGAAATGTTTGTAAGCATAAAGATATTACGACCATCTTACAACACATGATTAACGACTCAAAGAAGTGGAGGAGATTGTGAACCGGTTTGTGCGTATCGTAAGAGGCAAATAGCATTGGATGCTCAACCTTTTCTTAAACGTCGATAAAAAAGGGTGCAGGGTTGTAAATTAACACGGAATCTCCACGGCCTTTAGATATTTCTCGCTTTGAAGAAGTAAAGGTGTCGGTGTAAATAAAAAGCTACAAAAGTTCCTTCCAGACGAATGGAAGCGTTTACTTTCATTTCCCACGCAACCCAGTTGAGAGAAATATACTTCCAATCTCTTCTTAGGAAATATAGGTTTCTCTTGAAGAACAGACACCAAATAACTCAAAAGAATGTCCCTTTCATGATAAACAATTCAACTTGAAAAATCCCTGGATGTAAAATCTATATTTCTCTTGTATACAATTTCCAGTAACCTGTTGAACAGAACAGATTACTGTTGTTTTCAGTTTCTCAGACGCCCGGTCTCCTATTCCCGTTCATGTAACGGCGTCAGGAAGATAACCCATCAGGAAGCTGATTGTATCTTAATATTACGAGACTCATTTTCTGCCTGTACACCGAACTCATCCGTTCTCGTGCTGATAGACTATGAGATGCACAGACAATTACAACTACTGTAGTAATTGTCTTGGCATCTCATAGTCAAATACCCAATACTGGGTTAAAACGGAGAGATAACATTATCAGTTGCTGCCGTGGAGGTGTAAAATCGTATGAGTCACTCTGTATAGTTTACGTTGTAAAATACGAGTCCATGCGAACATTTTCATAAAAAACTTAACAGACACACATTTTTCTTCAGTTTTATAATAATATTAATAGTAATAGTAATAATAATAATAATAATAATAATAATAATAATAATGTTTAAAAATGCCATGTAACATATTACATGACAAATCTATAGCGTAATTATTCATTACAAAAGCTGTATCACTCTCATTTAAAAACCTTGAAGAATCAGTTTCCGTGCCTCCAATTGCATTCTATTTCAATAACATTGCAACCTCCCTATACACCTATACACCTTTCCACCTATACACCTATACACCCCATTCCCTATACACCTTTCTAGGCACTCCCTATCCACTTGCAATATCCGCACCGGACTCCTTCCCCTCCCTCACCAGTCACCACCCTTCACACCCCACAGCCCCCTCACCACCTTTACTCCCTCAGCCCTCCCCCTCTAACCCCTGCCCCTCTGCCCCACCCCCTTCAAACCCTCTCGCTCAACCCCTCACCTCCTCATCCCGCCCCTCTCTGCCCCTTAACTCCGTCCCCACTCATCACCAGCCTTCAGCTTCCCTCACCGCACTTCCTCCTCTCCCGTACATCCTCCACGTCTCTTCGGTCTCACCACCATTTCTCTAAGCCTCACCTCTCTCTCAACGCCTCACCCCTCCACGCCCCACCCCTCCACGCCCCACCCCTCCACGCTCCACTCCTCCACGCCCCACCCCTCCACGCCCCACTCCTCCACGCCCCACCCCTCCACGCTCAACTCCTTCATACCCCTCCATTTCTTGTCCCTCCCCTCCTTGTGTCTCCCCTCCTTTCCCCTTCCCACCTTCCCCTCCCCCTAATGCCGCTTCCCTCATTACCCCTCCCATTCATTCCCACCCATCCATTCCTATCCCATCCATGCCACTCCCCTCATCGTCACGCCCGGTGTGTGGGCCGGGCACTACTGAAAACGAACATAATGAAGCGGGGCATTCGGCGTGGTGTGGCGCGGCGCGTGCAGGTAGCGAGCGGGCGACCGGAGCGGAGGCGGCGCGCCCCGCCCCGCCCCCGCCCCGCCCCCGCCCCGCCCCCGCCCCGCCCCACGCCAAGGAATGAGAATGGCAGGGGGCATGGGTCATTAAATCACCGCGTGCCGCCTTTCCGGTTCCCAGGCGAATGCCAATGAACCGAAGCGATGAAGCTGGCATGATAACCACAGCTGTCCCCACATGGCAGCACTGCGCCGCCTGGGAGAGTATGCACGGCGAACGAGGCTGTGCAAGGTGAAACATAAAGGGTAAAAATAGTTGGCAGTGGAATGAATTGAAATAGTACGAATAATTTGAAAAATAATGAGACTATTGTGATGCATTTCTATGACATACAAATGTCCGCCCTACCCTAACCACTCCTGCTGCTCTTCGTCGCCCTCCGCCACCCCCCACCGCAATGCACGGGCCTCTGCCGTCCTCCATCGCCCTCCGCCGCCTTCTGCCGCGCTCTTCCACCCTCCGCCACCCTCCGCTGCTCTCCGCCGCTGTCAGTCGCCCTTCACCGCCCTCCGCAGCCCTCCGCAGCCCTTCGCCACCCTCCGCCGCCCTCCACAGATCACCGCCACCCTACGCTACCATTTGCCACTCTCTGCCGCCCTCTTCCGCCCACCGTCACCGTCCAACACCCTCCAACACCCTCCACCGCCCTCCACCGCCCTCCGCCACCCTTTACAGCCTTCTGACGCCATCTGCTGCTCTCCTTCGCCCTCCGCCACCCTTCGCCGCCATTCCCCGCTCTCTGCCTACACTCTCTCCACCCTCTGCTCGCTCTGTGTCCGCCATCTGCCTGCCCTCCATCGCCCTCCGCCGTCCTCCGCCGCCCTCTGCGCATCCTCCGTTCTCCCCCTGCCCACCTTCAACCTGGTATCTGCCCGTCCTCCGCCGACCTCGATAGTCCCCTGTCGCCTCCTGCCTCTTCCCGCCTCTCAGCGCCGCCGTCTACCCGCCTCTTCCCGCCAACGCCCACCGCCAACCGCCTGCGGTGCCTGTCGTCCTCTGCCGCCCTCTGCCGCGTGCCACCGCCCCCTTCCCGCCACCCTCCACCCTCCGCTTCCCGCTTCTTCCTGCCACCCTCCACCACCCACCGCCTCCGGTGTTCGCCGCCTACCGCCTCTGCCTCCGGCCAGCACGTCGCCCGGGGCGGGGACCGGTGTCAATGATCGCTCACGGCGTTGCCCACGCTTCCTGCCGGCCTATGAAGCATCGACGGCGGCGGGCATTGGGCCTGCTTGATTTACGAGCGTGATTTGTTTTAATTCCTCCGCTTCCTGGAATTTCCGAAGCTCGCGTGCGGTGAACACCTGTGATTTATACGCTGCCTGACCTCTCCGCGCGGGAATTTATTCTAAACGATTGAGCTGCCGCCTGAAACGAAGATTATTGTGCATCTATTTGTTTATTTGACTTCCACGTGTCGTGGAAAGAATATATTGGAGGTGGGTAGGAATGTGGAACAAGTTATGTACACTTTTAAATGGTTGATTAAGGTGCTCGGAATAGACGGAAAATTTACGGTCGCAAGCGGAATGGTGTCAGGATGTCCATCATGAATACTCTCAAAACCTCTTTTGTATGCTAATTTTCGATTAATAACACGCGCAAACTTTCTTTCAATTAACCCAGCATTTGGGGTAACCTCACATCCACAAATCGCTAGTAGATTGCATGTGAAACGAGGGCTATTGTGCTTCGGATTATTTGTTAATCTTCTCGGGGTATGGGGAAGAAAACATATGGGAAACCTTAGGAATGTGATATAATGTAATGGTTATTTCTCAACAATTGTTACTGTAATGATGAGAACGTATTGAGCGTGAACATGTTAACCCGTCATTTTGTAAGTTGGAACGGCACTTTCTGCACGCTATTTATGAGCATTCTTTATGCGTTTCAGTAAAAAAAGAAACAAATAATATACAAGTTACCTAAGTAATGATGTACTCAATAACATCTTCGTAATAAAATACGCGTTTGCCATACGAAGTTCTTAAGTACGGAGTCAAAGGAATTCCATTTTCACTGTAGAAGAAAATTCCTTTCTGTACACGTATACCTTGATCACTTCATGAAATCAAAAAATAATATCACACAAAATGTGTGAAGTTCTAAAATACTAAATCATAAGACCGCAATGTCAAGCACAGGCAAATCCTTTCTGTACTCATATACCTTAATCATTTCACGAAATCAAACAAATAGTTTTGCGAAGTCCTAAAATACTAAATCTTAAGACCGCAATGTCAAACACGGCCAATTCCTTGGCAATGTAGGTCACGCTAGTCCATCGCTCCGAAAACACGCTTTCCCCATTTCGCGCAGACGTCCCTTGTCATGTCGTTTAATTGCCACTCGAGTAACAGAAGCCGCTGTACGCAAAGGCCTTTCGGCCGCTGCGCGTAGGGCGGAGGACGATCGAAGGCGCAGGCAAGGCGAGGGGCGGCCCCGCGGCGCGGCGTTGCGAAAGAGGAGCGCCGCTCTTTGCTGACTGCGACTAACATCGCCTCTCGGCGGCAACACGCAGCACTTAGTGTTTGCATGCGGCGCCGGCCCAGCTATGCGACCGCGAAACTCGCAACGCTGCGCCCCCCTCTTCCCTCCCCCTTCCCCACCCCCTCTCCACCGGCTGACCACTCCGCCACTGCCTTCGCCGGCTCCCATCACCCGTTTGCGAGAGCGACATCCACGCGCTAATTCAGACTTTGATTTAAGTATGTATGTATGTTTGTATCTACTGTATTTATGTATGTATGTACTGTATGTACTGTGTGTACTGTGTGTACTGTATGTACTGTATGTACTGTATGTACTGTATGTACTGTATGTACTGTATGTACTGTATGTACTGTATGTACTGTATGTACTGTATGTACTGTATGTACTGTATGTACTGTATGTACTGTATGTACTGTATGTACTGTATGTACTGTATGTACTTGGCGCAACAGCCCGTGAACGGTCTCAGGCCTATCGGCGACGTCCCTGCCTTGCGGCCATGGGTTGAGGGGGTACGTGTGGTTAGCACGTAGGTATCCCCACTCCGTATTCCGGTCTTCTCAACCTGAGAAGTGAATTTTCTCATCGTCACACGGCAACATATACTGGGACATTGCAAGGAAAACGCGCACTATAGTCTTGACGGGGATTCGAACTCAGAGCCGCGTAGTGAAAAGCGAGCGTGCTGACCAAGATCTAGCCACGAGCCCCATTCAGACTTTGCTCAGCCAATCAACTCACATTCTTGCCTTATCCTCTAATCCGGCTATCGGTTCACACGCACGCACATACATATCCGGCGGCTTCGCTATTCGTCCGCCTTCCTGTATTTCTGCCCGTCTACTCGCTCTGTTCCCCTTCTCCTTTTGCCCGCCTACTTCCTTTTCTCGCTTACTCTGCTCACTTGTTTATCTGCTCGACAACTCACTTTGCCCGCCTATTTCCTTCGCCTGCCAACTTACTCTGCCCGCCTACTTCCTCTGGCTGCCAACTTCCTCTGCCTGCCTACACTGCCCGCCTACTTCCTCTGACTGTTTACTTCGCCTACCCACGTACGTCAATTCCTAGTTAACTCGCCTACCTTCCAACCCGCCTCTTTATCTGTCCGCCTGCTCGCTTTCCAGTTAACCCGTTCCCGTTGCCATCTCTATTTCCATTCGACTAAAATTCCGTCTGTCCGCCATCCGGGTGGCTTTCATTCCGGGTGGCTATCATGACCTGTTCACACATCCATTGCCTTAACGACCCTTTATTCAACTCATATTCCGCCTGCCCCGTCCTCACGCCAGTTTTGTCAGGACAACGACCCTCCTTCTACTCCATCCACCGAAATTTCCGCTGTCATCCCCCAAACGTACCATTCCTGACATTCTCTTCAAGTTTACACTGCCCATTCCCATGACGAACGGTATATGCATGGTGTTTGCTCACCGCAGACATTACGTCTGTCGACCTCGGAGCACTTACTCGTCGTGATCTCCTTGTTGTCTCGTCAACATGACACTTTTTCATCAAATTCTCTTCACCTCACTCCCTCGCATACCTTAAATGCTTATTCTCCCGGCTTGGTTTCACAACCCACGCCGTTCTTTGTCAGCTCCCTTTCACAACCATTTTGGTTCTAGCAATCGCTCGTCACCCGAAACCATTGTGAATGGTTAAATGAGGAGTTTGTGCACGCCGTAGCGGACAGCACTCTCTATCTCCTGCGCATGCGCAGTTCACTCTGTTTCGCATCACTTTAGTGCATCTGCGCATGCGCAGAAGATTGATAGTGCTCTCCGCTATGGTGTGCACAAACTCCCTGATACCTGGTCTTCGCTCACACATCTACTCGATCTCAGGACTTTGAACCGCTGCCCACTTCAACCTATAGACACCTCCGGATCCCGTCTCAATATCTTTATCATTATTATCTCCCAAATAATTTCCCACATACACATTATTTATTATATTTTTCTCTCCATCTCTCCCCCTCTATCTCCACAGTTGATTCACACTCTACGTAGCCCACGCACACCGTCATTGTCAGACTTCTACCCTTTTGCGTTAACGATATTACATTATTATCCTTTACCCCAAACCCCACACCCCATTTCTTAAAAAATGTATGAAAAATAGTGTACAATTCATTTTACATCTGAAATCGTGCTCATTCACTATCGTAAACTCGGCAACGTTTTATCTTCACAAAACCATAGTAGCTGCAACTACTATGCCCTATCCACCCGCCTAGCAATCGCCTTATTCCTTCCCTGAGATTGATCAGAACATTTTTATAATCCACATACACCCACTCTCCTTGTCTCTTGGCAGCTCTCCGCCTCTCTGACCCGTCCATTCCGCTGCCTCCAACTGCAGTCGCTGTCTCCCCAAACAACCGCACCGCAGGCTCATAGAGAGCGCCGCAGGAATTATTCACGTCCGCTGTGAATGTTTAACCAAATCCGCTTTCATCGCTGCTCGTTTACGGTTTGCGCCGCGAATCCCTTTGTGGGGCTTCTGGCGCCGGGTGGCGTCCGCGTGCAAAACTCTGGAGAAGGGGGAATCCCCGGAAAACAACCTCCCTTATTTACTCGTTGAGGTTTGCTGCGTTTGAATGTTTGTCGTGTATTTTTGCTCTTCTAATTTTGGATAATAATATTATCCAAATTCTCCTCTAATCAGTTTTAAGCAATGGAGGAGGATTATGGCTTTTGTGTTATCTCTGTTCCTGCGCACGTGACTACATATGTGTGGCTACAGACTACAGACGTGACTACAGAGGTGGTTTACTTTCGCTTTGTATTGTATAAAGTGTACTATGGTGATAATGGTGAGGTAAATGAAGATGACAGATAGGAAATAATGAGTTCATGATATGATTGGACACGTTTTGGTAGGAACGCGACAGCGAAACGATCGTCAGCTATGTTGATTGATTATTTTGTTATCAGGGACGCGTCGACTGCTATAGTTAAGTGTAGTTCATGATTTTATCACGGGAGGTGGCGGTGATCTTCCCCCGCTAATAGTGAGATCCGGCGCGGTTCGATTTGGGGTATTTTCCCCATATAGGTACCTCTCACCAGCGGGGAACCGCCACCGCCGGGGCAAGCTCGAATCTTCCGACTTGTGTAGTATTGTGGTGCAGGTAGGTGTAAGATGGGGATGAGGATAAGACAAGGAAGAGGAAGAAAATATTGCACTGGGTTAGTGGCTCTTTTGATAGAGTACTGAATTCGCCTGGTTGAGCGAAAAAAAACAAACGGAAGACTACGGATGAGAACAGCCGTCCGCTAAAAATCTTCACACGCAGCCATCTAGCTTGTGTCGAAAATCCTGCCTCAGACAGGACCGGAAACTTACGACCTCCCGGTTGGAGACAGTGCAATGTCATCAGCTGGTGTTCTGAACCAACCATGACTTACACGGAAAACGAACCTGCAGCCTTACTTTAAACTCCTGTTAAACTTCTGCACCACCAGACTAGTATTCAAAGCACTTGAATCACTTGACGTTGAACTGTCGCAATTTGCTTTGTAGTTTGCTTTGTCTGCATTACTTATAAGAACTTGCTACTGAACATCTCACGAATCATTTTTATGCAAATATCTCTTTACAGAACGATTACATCATTTGACTATTACAAACTTTTATATGTATTTAAAGTGTGATCACATAGTGTTGAAACAAGTTTATTGGTGTTGGTAATACAGTTGCAATATTTCACATTGTCTGCTGTGTTAATAAATGTAAAACATTGATGTAATTGTCAGTTATATGTAATTTTGAAATGATGTGCCGTATTCAATGATAATATTTTTCTATTCCTCTAGTAATCAGTATTAATTAACTACTTAAGCAAACCAAAGCAAATCGAAACAATGTATTTAATCCTTTAAACAATTAACTCTCATTCGTTCTTTAATGCCATTATTTGCAATGTATAATGTACACAATTTCAATATGATTACGTTAAATTAATACGATTCGTTTAATTGACAAACTATATCACTTCCTTTTATGAAACTAGCAGTTGCGTAATGCTTCAGCTCTTAAATAAAATGTATTGCGTGGGTAGATCAAAATCAAGCGTTTTATCAAGGGCCGGTCTTCTCAAACCCTGACCAAGTTTGAAGCAACCAGATGCCCCTTGCTCGCAACGGAGAAATACGGGGGCTGTTGTGAACGATAGAACGTTATCCGAAACCGAGTTAAAGACGCTTATGAAGTAAAATTTTGTAGATCCTCTTGATATTCTATTTCTCATTTTGCTATCCTCATTCCTACTTATTGTTCGCTCGCGGAGGTGAACGGGTAATGTCGGCATAAAACTGAATGGAACGTTCCTGTTAAATGATCCGTGTTGAAAACAACGTTTCGCTTTCCAGTTTATGGGGAGATAAGCATTTATTTCACTCACTTCGGGTTCTAACCTTCCATTCTTTCCCGGAAAGTCGAAGATATATCTTGAAAACGTCATTGCCTTTCTTTTAAAATATTGGCGTTTTAGTGTATGAAATCAAGAAACATTTTCTCCCAATGTTTCGGGTTCTTCTATTTGATTGTGTAACATTTTTATCTGAACTATCAATGTGTGCAAAACACATATTTTTAATATAAATTTGCAAATTCAATGTTTTAGCCTAAAACGCATGAACATCGTAATAAGTGGTGCAATTGCTAAGGTCAGTCACAACTAATTTGATTTTATATACTTTTTGTGTTCTATATTATTAAAATTGAAAAAATCGTAGTTGATGACCAACAAAAAATTTAATTATATGAGATATGAATTTTCTTCTCAGTGTACCTTATTAGAAATACATTGAATGGTGTCAAGGTAAAAAGTTCTATCTATGATGTCGATTCGCTATTCATGCTCATATTCATGCACAGCATAAAATTGTCCTTTTACAATATATCCGAGAGTTCTTTTTATTGGACAGGTAGACTTTGGGTAAAAACTATATGAGTGCATCTATCTAGTATAACGTGGTTTTGTGACGGCGTTCTCATTTCAACTGTTATTATTCCCAAGCAGAAACTATTGTGTGAGGATTATATTCAAAACGTCTCTTCAGCTACGACGCCATCACTGTGCTGGATGAATTGCAGCTTTCTTCCGTTCAACGATCACGCTGGCGCAGAGGAGGTTTATAGGACGCGTGCGGAAACGACGAATTGATGTCTGCAGACCCTCTTTCCTGTCGTTCTATGTAGGAAACGGTTTGCAAGCGATCTCTCGCCGCAAAAAAGGCAGAGGAAGGACGCTCGTTGCAGTTGTCTTGGAGTCACGCAGCCGGTCTGTTACGGTCACCGCCTCCCCACCGGTCAGCAGAGACGAGGGCGCACATGCCGGGTCTCGACCCCCGTCCCCCAACCGTTCGACTTCTGGTTACGTGGCACACATGGCTTCTGCAACGAACGACCGGGGAATTTTGGGATCATTAGCTGCAGAATTGGCCAAAAATGCAAACGGAGGAAAAATTACTACGTAAGAGTAGGGAAGGGAAATGACGTTTGCTAAACGAACTACCTTATTCCTCGTGATCAGTGAGAAATTGGAGTTGTAATACTTGGAATAGCTTCAACAACAATATAGATTTTTTTGTGGTTTTTTTAGAGCTTTTATCCAGTTGACAGACAGTTACCCTTTACATCCCGATGGGTCCAGTATTCGACTACACAATAGACACAAACACACTTGCGGGATTCTCAGATCTACGGTCAGCAGAAAGCGATGCTCTCCGTGACAGCACATACATGAGAGACAAAGGACAAACAACCATGCTCAAGGCGGGACTCGGAATGGAGTAAAAAATCTCTATTTGAAGTATATCTCAAACATATGCAATACAGCTTAAACGTACAACTCAATTGCACTAATTAGAAAGGTAATAATCAAGCAAAAGGATTGTTAATTAAACCCCAAGAGTAACCTTTAATTTTCCCTAACGATTGGGAATATACTCGAGGCCGAGACCCTGCCGCTCGACGCGCCACTTTGTAACAAGCGGGCCACGAACTCGTCCATGGGGAACGCCAGGGCCGAAGCACCGGATTTCCGTAGTTTCCCACTGCTACCGCCGCCGCCGCGAGCGCTGCAGATGCCGGGCGCCCGGGCGTCTGCCGGCGCTTCTTTCCAAGGCCACGGCCGCCGCTTCCTCCATCCGCCCACGCCGCCCGCCGCCCGCCCCCGCCGCCTCGTTCCCAGGCCTCGAGGGCTCCCGTGCGGCCGGCCAAGCGCAGGAGGGCTCGTAATGCTGAGGCGCCAATTGTATTCTCCTACTTTTCAAACGTGTTTTCCCTCCAGGTGCTGCGGATTGTGGCTTACGTAAACGTTATATGACATCCGGTAAATTAACGGCCAGATGTGGGGAATTCACTATGCAGTCATAATAAATCTAGAGTTCCGCGAATGATGAGTTTTTTATACGTTAAATTGTTTTTTGTTCTTAGTATTTTTAATGTATAGTGTGCCCTGTGTTGAAGATAATGACTTCTTTTTTAATTTAGTACATCACTAATACTAGTTTGTGCTGTCTAAATGTTGCTCACCTATGAAACCGTGCTCACTGCTGTTTTTGGTGTAGCAAATAACTTCAAATCAATAATAGCATAAACCGTTTGATTGTTGAGCGTACTGGACATTCCTGTATGAAAAGTACCAAACTAACATTATTCTTGGTGCATATGTGAAGAAGCGATAGGAGCGACTTTCCAATTCTATAAAAATATTTTTCCATACTGTTTAAACGTTGAGTTATTGTCGTACTGACGAATTTTCAGATTCCGTTTCTGTAATTTTTTCAGGTCATCATTCTACAAACTTAAAAACATGAGAAATTTCTGTTTAACAATAAAACACAAATTTTAGTGAATATCTATCAAACACTGTTACACTAAGAATACACTCTCCTTTGTTCCCGATGTTATCTTCTTAATTTCATTGATGAAAATCTTCGCCTATAATGACCATCTCCATTTACATTCAAACCGCCTCTATGTGCATCTTAACTTCAATCAGAATCACTATTGCCACATTCTTAAACACCATATTTTCATCAACACATTCATCAACTAACGAAATATTTTGTTAAACGTCTTCCGTGTTTATGAGTAAAGCGGGCGCTTACACAATCAAGTGTTTTCTGGGGGTCTCATTAAAGTTGCCGCCAGTTCTACACGTACTGTACATTTTTACTGTATCCCGCACACAAAGGGAGCAATGTAATACCTACACGAGAAAGTGACCTTGCGATCCTCGAGTTACTAACTCTCGAAACCACAGAACAATGTGTCATTTGCCACGAAAAAATATGATATCAATTGTTGTAGGAGCCGTATATAAGTTTATAAAGAACACTTAGGAGTCATATTTTTATTATTTCTTTCAAAGGAAAATTAAAAATGGGACTTGTCTCATATAAATAACAGTTCCTATTATTCTTTAGCCACAGTATGGATGAAAAACTCAAGATAAATATTTCCTCTTAATTAAACACTTTGATATATGTATTCGTAACTGCAAATTAAAAAAATAAGGCGTAGTAATGTATAATTTTATACCAACAATCTCGAAATTTATTTGTGATCAGTTTTAATTTGTTAGTTCAATTATTCTTCTTGGAAACCAAGAGCTGATCACCATTAAAATTGGGTGTGAAAATGCAGCTCCTTTGGCGGAAATTGAAATGTTTACATTTCCGAATTCCTGCTAAAGATGGATCTTGTACTACAAATATTGCTAGGACATGCTCGTACTGTCAAAGAGAGCAATATTCATGTAATGGTCTTTGATTTATTTTCTTTGGTCTATCTTCTGTTTATTTTCCGCCATTTGCCTTGTTGGTTTTATATCAATAAGCACTATAGAAAGGAAAGACTGTAAATCGATATCGAACCAAATATTTGAAAATCGAAGGCGTTTCGCAACTGAGAAACCCCTCAGTTTAGTGTCCACCAACTGCCAGTGTTGAAAACCGCTGTACATGGCCAGTAATCGCGATGCCAGGAGACAATATTTCTCAAGATATTACGTCTCCGCAGCTGAACAAGCTTAACGGACAGCTGGCAGGAAGCAAAAGCTGCCGACGCAGGGCATGAGACTTTGTCAGTATGGAGCGACGCGACTCCATCCCTACTGCCAGAGCCTCCGTCTGTCTCCGCCTCCATATTCACCTCTTCCTCCGCCTCTTTCTCCGCCGCCACCACCTCCTTCTCCGCCTCCACCAGCTCTTTCTCTGCCTCCATATCTTCCTCCGCTTCTACCTGCAACTCTGACTTCTCTTCTGCCTCCTTTTCCACCACTTCCACCTCCACCACCGCCTGCCTGTCCACCTCTGCCTCCACCTTTACCTCACCTCCTTCACTACCTCCACCGCTGCTGCCTCCACCTTTGCCTCCTCGGTCACCAACTCCCCTTCCACCTCTGCCTTCAACTTCTCCTCCACCTCCATCTCCATCTGCACCTCCGCCTCCACCTTTACCTCCGGCACCGGCTTCGCCACCTCCGCCGCTACCGACGCCACCTTCCCCTCCGTCTCACCCTCAGCCTCCACCTCTCCTTCCACCACCCCCCTTCAACTCCGCCTCCGCGTCCGTCTCCACCTCCGGCACGCCAATGCCACCATCACCTTCATCGTCACCGTCATCGTCATCTTCATCATCGTCACCGTCACCATTGCTGTCATTGTCATCGTCACGGTAGACACCACGTCATCGTCACCGCCGCTGTCGCCAGACACCGCCACCGCCACCGCCGCCGCCGCTGCTGCCGCCACCGCCACCGCCACCGCCACCGCCACCGCCGCCACCGCCACCGCCACCGCCACCGCCACCGCTCCCGCCCCCACCGCCCCGCCGCCGCCGCCGCCGCCGGGAAGGCCGAGAGGTCGCGGGAAGCAGCCGCCTCGGGGGCAGCTATGTCGCGCTGACCCGCCACCGCACAGTTAGACGCGCCGCCTAACTGGACTCGCCATCTCGGCCTCCCTCCTACTGCCTGTACCACCGTCACCAAACTGTTACTATTGCGTGTGCTGTCTCCGACGCATCGTAATCTCCGTTGTCGCAACTGCCGCAATCCTCAGCCACAGCCTCTCAAAATTCAGTGCTACCGCAGTCACATATACGATACGTGTTGGTGAGAATTCGCAGTGCCTTCCACTTTGCTGCATTTAACAACACCCTCATCACTCTCATCCCCACCACCGTCATCGATATCACACCACCATCACCACCACTATCCCCACATTGATACCAGTATCCATAGGACCTTAACACTACCCCACTAGCACTATCATCAACTTAGTCGCCATAGTACAAGTTCTAGTATCCCTATCCCATCACTTTTAATATCGGACACGATCACTGTATTCATCACAGTCACTGTTCGCATTACTATCATCACTGCTAATTCTCAATATAACATGCATGAAATATTATATTTACCTCGGTTTTATTCACAAGCTATAACTCGCTGCTGAGGATACCATGATCTCCATCTGCAAGCCAGTTGCTTCGGAATTCATTGCATACTTCCCTCTGCCCTCACAGATAACCGTCTGTGTGTGTAAATGCAATCTCCTTTACCGGTCCTGACCTCCAAGCTTTGACGCAACTCTTCAATCTACCGTTATTGTTACTCTTATGATTCTTAACCTACCCGCATTGCTACGTCCACATTTGTTACTGGAGTTGCCTCATCTAGCTGTCCTGACATACTTTTTTTTATCTGGTTCTTCTTTCTCTTTTAACAAGGTTTCTCAATACATACAAGATTAGCGGAGATTATCTCTCAATTTCTTCAGAAATAAACTACTTGAAATCGAATTGTTCAAAAAATAAGCAATTTAATAACCATTTGTGTAAATATTTTGTTTATCGGAAAAACGTCCTGAAATTGAGAAAATATAGACTAATCCAGTATTTCCAGTGATGACACTTTACGCATTGATGACCTAATCAAATCTAATAAAAATCGCATATAATCTAACAAATAATCTAATGTAATAAAATACATAATTTAAACTAATAAAATGTTCTACTTACTACTGACTTAGCACTACCTGAGATTTACTACTTCTTTTAATTCTCGTCGCTTATATTTATAATAGCTTCCATCATGATTCTGTTGTTAGCGATCCATTTTATTTATTAATGTTATGATAGTTAATAACTGACAGTTAGAGGGTAATAAATGTTATATTTCGTTTACAGAGATAAAAGATAGCACTACTTCATATCGTGTTTTGCATTCTTCGAGAACGGAATGGTAAACGAAAATGTTATGTACTCGGTCGTCAATAATATTTGCGTGTTATTTACGATACTAATTACATTAATTGCAAATTCAACTAGAATTTGAAGATTTATGTAGAATAAATGCATAGATAAAAGTACACAAACGAGCAATAAACGCCGTGTTAGAGCTGTAGTAAAATTTAATATTCTTGTTTATTGAAGATGTACTAGTTTTAATGGCATAAAACAAATTAAAAACAAATATTATAATGATTACTACGTGTATGTAATGCCTTAGTGTTTTTTTTTCTCGATCGTTGCAAGTTTTTAATCAGTAAAATATAAAATGTGCGCGTTGGCTAGTTCATTGTTTATTTTGTTCCTTTTGATCGTTCCGCGCTGCAGTGTCTGCATTTACGCAATGCAATCCGTTGCCTTCCCCTCCTCTGCTTCTGCCGCCGGCGTTGTAGGCGCCAGAAAAACTCCCGGATTTCCCGAACCCTGCGGCGTAAATAAATACAGGTAACCAGAAAGTCTGTGTAGCGGAAGAAAGCTACAACGTCTCTAGATGCTACGATAAACTTGTAGAGATGGATCCTACGAGTGGTAGAGGAAGAAGGAAGAAGAAATGCGACTGTTGATTATCAAATTTCTGTCCAATATTTCGATATTCTTTAACGTAGATAAAATATTGAAGAATATGTATGTATTAAAATAAATTGTAAATGTCAGGGAAAATAACTCTATGAAAATTGTCTCTTCTATAAGAACGTGTCACTGAGTAAAATGGTTAAACATTTAAAATTATTAATTTGTTATACAAAATAGCAACAAAAACTATATAAAACTCCTTGATGGCTGCAGAGATCCATTATAAAATTGTAAGAATCCAAGAGATATTAACAACAAAATTATACAATATCATACTATTAACAAAATAAATTAAAGACGTGTATCATTATTGCATTGAGACAATTCATTCACCGTATAGTACGAGTTTTTCTGTGAATGTCAACAGATATATTATAACTCTTTTGATTTTTCCTTGTGCATTAGACTTGATATTAAACAAGTTTTTGATTATATCACTAGTATTAAAACTGCAATGAGAAAATGTATCACGTGAGACTTTCCTTTACAGCAAAGGGGATGTCCTTTGCAAAAATGTCGAGAATGTAAGAAATGTTTATTAACTCATTTTTAGAAACTGTAGTCAATCATGCATAATAGAAGAGAATCATATGAATTCGTTGTAAAACATAAAATTGCTATCAGTGATACGGAAACTACCATTAAAATACCTGGACTCTATTGAAATTGAAGTGGAATGAATTATCACTTTGAGACCACAGTAATTTGAAGCAAAGTGTATAGTTCGAGTCTTGAGCAATCATCCTTCAAACCACTGAATCTCGTACCGATCTAGAAAATAGTAGGATCACATCCGCAGTTTGCTGTGTACAGAACCCTGTTATGTGACATCTTGACTCCTTACCGTCCCCCGAGCGCTGTAACGACTTGCTGCAAGACTGCTTTTTCTCCTTCACTGAACAGGTCACCCCCACAGTGACTAGACAGCCGCTAATCGAGCGAGGAGATAATCGTAGGAGCAAAGAACGACTTCTACTATACAGGTGCACTCCGCCGAAAGAGAACCAGAAGGACTAACTGGATCCAAATGACGGCTAACGATTTTAAGCCTCACGAGCCAATTACCTGTTACAGATGTACAGCTACAAGGACGCAGAGTAGATGAATACAGGCTTTTTTTGTTCTTGTTGCATAGCAACTGATTCGATTCATTATTGTTTCTTTCTGTGAGATGACGTGGCGTTGTTTTATTGCGCATGACGGTGCTGTCAGTTGGGGAATATTGATTACTCGATCTGTGTGAGATGCTTAGCTGCAGAGAGAAGTCCTCATTTTCTTGTTCAGCTTTGGTATATGATATGAGCCCAAGAACTACTTTGGTTTGCCAAATGCGGTTTAGCGTAATAAATACACCCACGACCTACTGTGCTCTGTGTGTCGTGAAGTATGACCGCCCTGACTCATTGCATTTCCTGGTCGTTCGTTTTTTCTCCATGTCTTCTTCGTTATATTCACCTTTTACGTCCAAGTGAAGGGTAGTCGTGCCTCATTAAAGTGCTCGCGAAGATTCTGGTGCAAATTCTGCAAGTAGAGAGCTTTTCTTCTTCCCTTTCTAGGAAACTAATCATTTCGGAAACTAATTGCTTCCATTCCTGCAGGTAACGTGAATAATATGTCAAGCAACAGTTCTAATAGAAGTAAAAAGTATTAACAGAGTATCTTTCTTTTGCGGAATGTTAAAAACCAACTTTTTCCGATTTGAAATTAAACCAAACCATGAAGTTAACAGAAAAAACTAAATATAAAATAATTATGTTATAATACTCATAATAAGCGTGGCTTCTTGTTGATTAGAAGCATTAATCATGGTAAATTTTCTAGTTATATGACACTACCATAACGTCAAAATCGTGAATGTAGAGTTCCCCAAAATTTTAATGTAACTAATGTTATGTTTAAAAATGAAAGTAATGAAGAAAACTTACATTTTCATGAAATGAATTCCAAATCTTATATCGGAAAATATACTGTATTCCGAAAACAATAACAAGCTCCAATATTAAGAGCGATAGACAGGTTCGAAAAAATTAAGTTTTAAACCTGGTAATTCAAAAATTGCGCAAAAACTACAAACGCGTTCGAGAAGCATTCATAAAATAATTAAAATATCTGATATTGAATAATAAATTGCGTTATAAATAATCTTTAGATCCAATACTCAAGGTGGAGGACATATTTGCAAACAATATAATTAATGATTCGTTTGAATGAGTCATGAAATAATAATAATAGAAAAGATCAAGTTCTCTAGGAATCAGTTCATATATCTAGACGGAAAATTCCTAAATGACATTAGAACTTCACGAAAGAACACCCAAATAAAATATTCTTTAAAAATTTTAGAGGCAGCGATATCAACGATATCAATTGGAAGGTATTAATTTTGGCAAAAATTCTGTGAATGATTTATACACTAGTGTTATTCATAGATTGACGAGAGACATTTTGAAACAAAATATAATTTTTCGTAAAAAGGGACACCCAAAATGTATTTTTTCGACAAAATCTTGTAGGTTCTATGTTTACATACCACATTGTAACTCAAAGAAATGGCAAAATCGTACATATAACTTTTAAAAACAGCTGTATTACCCAAACCAGTGACCTCTTTCAGCTTTTAATCATATGATTAATTAGATCATACTTCAAAGAACTTCGTAACATTAACTACTAATTTTTTCAATTTTCCTGTCAGACAACCGTGTAACATTACGGCAGCGCTATATCGCTGAAATATAATTTCTACATAATTATAATTTAATTCTTAGAAAAATATATTTGATGCAGATCTGCAACTTCTTTATTCCATTCTTTTATAATATTCAACTTTAATTATATTTCATTTTCTTGCAATGTACCACGAATGTTACTTTGTGTCCTTTATTTCGTCTCCCCTAATCGTTTATTCTTACTAGTTGTTATCCTTTTCTTCTTTTCTCTTATTCCCTTACGACTATATAATAGTGCTCCACCTCGTTCTCATCATGAAGTTTGATCGTTCTGTGTCAAGGCCAAGACGAGTTGATCTGTCACTATTGTGGCGCTCACTTGGTCTCTATCAGATTCCGACACACGACATAGCCCCTTTTCCCTCCCTCCCACTATCACACAAAAAAACACACGGTTCATACCTTTGTACCCTATTGCCTCCAAATCATCTAATCTCCCAGACAACCCACACCCACTATGCCCAGCCATCATCACTCTGAAGGCCACAACGCCCCGCTCCGCAAATCCTGTCAGCGCCCCGCCCCCTTAGGTCTCGTCTTGTCTCGTCTTCCACCTTGTCACAGTCAACCCGTTACATATCGCTCCACCTCAGTTGCCTCACACAGACCCTCTACATCATTTGTCACTCCATACCAGCCCTCTCACGCAACCCTCCCTGCCACATAACACTCCGTCTCAATCTACTCAGTATCGCACGACTCCGTCTCACACTTCCCGGCCTCACACTACCCGACCTCAAACTACCCCGACTCACACTACCCCGACTCACACTGCCCGGACTCACTCTACCCCGTCTCTATCCCGTCTCACACTACCCCTTCTCCCTCCACCCCGTCTCGCTCTATTTCGTCTGATTCCACTCTCCTCCACACACACTCGTCTCATACTATTCCGCTACTCAGCACCTAACCTCAAACTACCCCTCCCCACACCATCCCGCTCCCCCGCCACCCCACTACGCGACCTCCTCGCACCGCCCCCTCCACCCGCCCAACGCCGCCTGCTTCGCCCTGCACCGCATCTCGCAGCGCCGTGCGGCGCCGACCGCCGCCGCCGTCCCGCGGAGCCTTATGAATGTCTGCGCGGGAGAGCGATTACGCCAGCGTGACACGGATCGGCGCGGCGGCGCGGTGCCAGGGGGCGGGGGGCGGCGGCGGAGGCGGCAACGGGGGCGACGGCGCAGCGGGCGGACAAGCCTTGAACAACTTTTACTATCGGACGTGATCGAGAATGCCCGAACGCGGGAGGTGGAGACGGAATGAAAACACACGCGTCGCCGCCTCGCGCTGTCAGAATTTGCGGAGTGGGACGTTGTGGCCATGAGAGTGGCGATGGCTGGGCGTAGTGGGTGTGGGTTGTCTGGGAGATTAGATGATTTGGAGGCAGTAGGGTACAAATGTATGAACGGTGTGTTTTGCTGTGTGAGGTCGGGTAGTGTGAGACGGAGTCGTGCGGGACTGGGCAGATTGAGACGTAGTGTTATGCGGCAGAGAGGGTTGCGTGAGAAGGCTGGTATGGAGTGACAAATGATGTAGAGAGTCTGTGTGAGACAACTGAGGTGGAGCAATATGTAATGGGTTGACTGTGACAAGATGGAGAAAGACGAGACCTAAGGGGGCGGGGCGCTATCAGAATTGGCGAAGCGGCGCGTTGTGGCCATGAGAGTGACGATGGCTGGGCGTAGTGGGTGTGGGTTGTCGGAGAGATTAGGAGGCAGTAGGGTACAAAGGTATGAGCCGTGTGTTTTGCTGTGTGGTAGTGAGAGGGAGGGAAAGGGTAGTATGTCGTGTGGAGTGGGTGAGACCGCCGGCGAGCGGCACCGCGCCCTCAGCCCTGTGGCCGCCGGAGATGGCACGAGGCCGTGCACGACCGTTTCGAAGAACCGCGAAAGTTGTATGTGATCGGGGAGGCCTTGGGTTTGGGTGTGTGAGGTGGAAGAATAGGCGGGGATAGGCTGGAGAGGGTGAAGAATGTTCCAATACATCAACTCGAGAATCATTGTGTAAAAACGGATATTTGTGAATCTTCACCGAATCTTTACCATGTACATGTGTGTAGCCGTGTGGGCGGAACAAGGTGTGATAAAAAAGAAATTCATTTTAAAGAGCAATTTTGTTGTTGTAAAGTTTACATTGTTTTATCGATTTAAACCATGAGGGATTGCGTTGTTACATGTACTTTGTCTTAAGCTGTGTGTGGTGAGATAGAAAAATATACGATAATAAACGTGGTGATATTAAATTCGACTAAACATCCCAGGAGACTTGGTCCAAAAGAGAGTATCGTTATCATCGTTACCGAACCTTTTGCATGAACGTAGACATGCGAGTAAAACATGTTATAAAAAGGGTTTATAATCATTTTAAATATCATAATAATTTTGATAATTTTACATTATTATCGAATTTTAAACATTTCCATACCATTCCTGAATAATTAAGTTATACGTATTCGAGAGAATGTTACATTAGGTTTCTATGGAGTGAGACTAAAGACGATGTGAATATATAACAAATCAAGAATCCTTGTCCAAAGACACAAATCTGTAAATCATCACCAAAGTTTTCCAAAGCATGTGCCAGTGTGAGAGATTGATGTGTAATAAAAAATAAGTTTATCTTCAATTTAAGCGCCTTCTTAATTTTTGTGTTCGTTAATTTATCTACTTTCCAATTGCAGTTCAATTCCACGCGTGGCTGCGTAAATTAAATGAGTTGGAAAACGTTGCCTTGTTTTTCATTTCGGTGAGATTGAAGAGTTCGCTCGGCTCAAGAAGCTTTGTCCGAATACTGAAATTTTACCACAACGCCATGCACATGCATTAATTAGGAAACAGGAGTATGAGAAAAAATAAGCTCTCTCCGCTGAATCGTCTTGAATCGTCCATTAATTTAAAAACGTATAGCATTTTATCTATGTTAAAATAACAGTTTGTTGTCACATTTTACTTAACTAAGACCAAAGGTTTACTCACTTTCCTGTTATTAAGCTTTGAATGTGTGAATTGATGTTGAATGTTCTTAATTATATAAAAATCTATTATCATTTTTATAATTAAATAATAATAGTAATAATATATTCGCTATTTTTAAACGTATGGCATTTTATAGTATTGAATATTTTTGAGAATAATATTACTCTTTGTTACTTAATGTGAGTTTTCCTTTTTCTCGCATTCTGTCGTGTTAGTTGTCATTACAGTTGTGTTTGTATCTCGTTTAATTATACGGATAGTAAAACCATAATAAATTAAATTAAATTACGATGAAACTTCATTAAATTAAAATAATTAAATGTAGTTGCATGTTCCACACCGTCGCTTGTAAATAACATGGTACATGATTTCTTGAGTTTATAATTAGAGAGTACAGTCTGTTACGTAATTTACTCAAGGAAAATTCTCAAGTTAAATATTACAAAGAGCACAAATGTGGGAAAGCATAAACAATACAGCTTTCTATATTCATTAAATACTTGTACGTATGCGTGGCATACATGAGTTGAAGTTCATCCTCATTACACCTTTGAGCGGCATGAATTGTTACGAAACTATTTTCGTCACGTAACCTTCAAGAGAGTGTCAAAGTTTCGTTTTAAAAACATATGCCAGTTCTGACAGCTTATTAAGAAACCTTTTACAATTAGATAATTAGCTCTGAAATATTTTACAGAACATCCACGTTAAAAAATATTAAAAGTAGTTTTTTATGTATTTTTTCAGGGTGTTTTAAGGTAAAATTGGTTGTTAATGTTTTATTACGCATAAATTAAAAGTAATACAAATGATTCTAGATGCATTACGAATTAATAAACATGTATAAAATGAGATTCTGTAGCTAACACGGTTAAATTTTAGAACATACTTGACCTTAATCATTTTTAAATATCTAGAATTTAAAAGGAAATTTAGTTGATACTTATTCTTAAATATACTTCTCCTCAAGCTCAATTATATTTTGCAAAGAAATAAGTAATTAGAGTAAGGAATTGCTTTATTCTAGAGTTTCGATTTCGACAATATACTGACACTCTTACTTGGCCACAATGTTTCGTCTCTTGCAAGACGTATCCGGAATTCCAGAATGACTACTGTAATGATACGTATCGACATTTCCAAGCAGAGACACGTTCAACACACGTCGATAAAAACCACCACGTGCTTGAAGAATGAAACCCGTGCCAATAAAATGCTCTCAACCGACAATTTGTGTGTCGAGACACGAAAGGAGATTCTGGTCCCCAACCCGATTACCTTCACGTAAAAACAAACACAGTCAGTGTTTCGTGCGGTCCGCTCTCCCTGCGGTGATCATCTTCCGCCAAGATCAACTTCTTCATTCACCCGGACTTGCGCCGAACCCTCGGCGGGCCACTCGGCGCCACCGCACGCGGACGAGACACCGCGCAGCGCAGCGCCACAAGCGAGACGCGATTTTTGCTTTTTTTTATTACTTTTTTTTTGCTTTTTTGTTGCCTTTGTGTTGATTTTGTGTTACTTTTTTTGTTTTATTTAAATGTTTTTGTGGCAGATTCCGCCATGAAGTCATTTCGGCACGTTCGCGTTTCGCTCTCGACCACTTGCCTCGCCTTTGCTTCCCGTATTGAAAGCATTGCGTGGGTGATGTCCAGCTCCTCTCGCCTTAGAGACTTCATGTGTTCTCTCTCTTCAACAACGAGTCTGTGGAGTGTTTGGAAATTCAAAAATGTGCTTTCCTTTTAAGAAAGGGTTTTACGCATGCGTCGACTAGCCTTTGAGCAATGTAATATTCATATATTATTTTCTCAACAATGTAATTAAAAATAAATCAAAATAGTACATATTTCAATAAGCAATATGTATTTTAGAAACAAGTGTGAGCAAGAATATTTCAGTGAGCATGAATAAGCGCATATTTCATAGAGCAGCGCAGCGCCGCGCAGTACAACCGCAAGCGAGACGCGCATTTTCTGCTATTTTTTTAAAAACATTTGAATCTTCTTGTTGCCGATTCCGCCATGAGGTCATTTCGACACGTTCGCGTTTCGCTCTCGCCTTTGCTTCCCGCATTCAACGCTTTAAGTGGATGATATTCAGTTCCTCTCGCCTTAGAGACTTCATGTGTCCTCTCTCTTCAACAACGACTCCGTGGAGTGTTTGGAAATTCAAAAATGTGCTCTCCTTTTAAGGAAGAGCTTTATGTTTGCAACAACTAACCTTCGAGCGATATAATTCGTATATTAATTTTCTCAACGTTGTATGATGGTAATATAATTTAAAATAAATCAACATAGTACATATTTCAATAAGCAATATGTATTTTAGAAACAAATGTGAGCAAGAGTATTTCAGTGAGCATGAATAAGCGCAAATGTTAGAGAGATGCGCAGCGTCGTACAGCCACAAGACGCGCGTTCTGGCTATATTAGCTATATTTTTTTAAAATTTGAAACTTCTTGGTGTTGATTCCGTCATGAGATCATTTCGGCACGCTTCTCGTACCGCTCTCGACCAATCCCCTCGCCTTTGCTTCTCGTATTGAACGCTTTGCGTGGATGATGTCCAGCATCTTTCACCTTAAAGACTTCACGTGTCCCCTATCTTCAACAAAGAGTCTGTGCAGTATTAGCAAATTCGAACCTGCTTTTCTTTTAAACGGGAGTTTTATGTTTGCATCGGCTTATCTTCGAATAATATATAATTCATAAAGAAAAAGAAGAATATAATATTAATATACTGAAAATGTTATAATAGAATAAAATAATATTTTTAATTATAACTTTTTGAAAACATTTTATTATAACTTTAATATTTATCACTCAATAATTTTTCATTTGTAATAAATAGTCTACAAAATAAATCAAAATATTACATGTTTCTGTAAGCAATTATAATTTATTATTCATTAAATCTATACCTTATAATTATCTCAAGTATTGATAATAAGTAAATAGAAGTTAATGGAATAAAATGAAATAGGCACTGGTCAATTCAACATTGGATAATGCGAAGAAAAATATACCCCTTTAAATCTTAATGACTCTCGATTAATTCAGTGCCAGAACGCATTTCCATGAAACCCTCTCTAAATAATATAAATGAGTTTTCACTTACTTTTGCAAATGTGTCATGTTTTTCTGTATTTACTCTGCTTCGTTTTGCTAATATCTTATGGCTCTAAATATAAAATGACGTAGCGTCATCTTGGTTACCAAAAAACAATACAGTAAATAACATAATTATCACTATTAATTCGATACATATTATTATTGTGTTTAAAATTTTATCTTCGAAAGTTGAATTGTTACTTCTTCAACTTTGTGGGTTACCCTGATGTTCTTGGTATGTGTATTAAAATGAAATCACAACGAATGTGCATATTCTACTGTGAAAAGCTGCTGTCAGGCAGTCACTTACGCTAAGTCACCTGAAGGTCTAAGTAGGTGCTAGTATATCTTTATTACATCATTTCATAAGTGTGACGCATTGTGTGTCATTGGTTTGCATGACCCCAGTGATTCAGTCGAAATTGCCACCTTGTGACAAGCATCACAGAGTTGTGGGTTGCATACTGAAATACGAGGTAGTAAACAATCTTAACTGAGCATGTCCCTCGAGTTCTAGGACCGGGTAAGGGAGCTTCAGGCATCAATTGATGTCATTGCTGTACCTCTGACAGGAAAGTCCTAGGGTTTGAGTGTCGTCGGTCGCAGGATTTTGCAACCCTAGCTACATTGTTAGGTCGATTTCAGCCACTGTCTGGAGGAGAATTCTTGTGTCCGGCTGCTCTGATTCGTAGTTCTTCGATCAACACCAGGCGAACACCGGAACAGTACCCTAAAAAACGGGCGACACCGCGCGCAATCATTCCTCCCACTTTCTTGCCCTAATTCTCACTCCTTACTTCCACAAACTTGCTCTTACATGTATCACACTACCACTTATGTCTGGAGACCCGTCTGGAGTTTAAAGCTTGTCCCGGTAGGTGTGGTGCCCCGCTGGTTGGAGATACCTGGTTAGGGTTAACCCTGCAGCGAGTAGATCAGCGGCGGATCTCGCCGTCTAGCGAGAGATGATCACTGCTACCTCCCTCTACAGAAAAATCACTACAATTACGGGACTAATGATCTCAACCGTTGACGCACCAGGAATCGCCAACCGGTCAATAGAGTTCTATGGGAATCTCGTATACGCAGTGGATTTGTTGTCAACGGAATAGCCACAATCGTCCCGGAATCGCCTATCGGCCAATACAGTTCTAGGGGAATCTCGTATACGCAGGGTATTTGTTGTCAAAGGACTAGCCACAATCGACCCGGAATCGCCAATCGGCCAATGCAGTTCTAGGAGAATCTCGTATACGCAGTGCATTTGTCGGCAACGGAATAACCACATTACGAGCCTGACCGTTTTTTTGCCGTCGCCTCCACCGCGGGGCCGTTTCGTCTGTTCGCGGTTCACTCTCGCCCGCCGAACAAGCTCGCGGCGCGGCGCGCGGTGGCGCTGTTGTTTTCGTTAAACATCTGCCGGCCGCGCCGCGGGCGCGCCCTCTTTGGAGTGTTTTGCGAAGGTCGTTGCGGCGGCGCGGCGAGGAAGGGAGTGCGGTCCATTTGAGGTCGTTTCGGTTTTTGTAAAGGCGCTCCTTCTGCTCCAAATTGCGGTTCGGCGCCGGTGTCGGTGGTTCCGCCTGGGTGGTTCGGCTGCGGTTGACTGCGCAAGCGCGGGCGATGGGCGATGGGCGATGGAGATAAGGCTGGGTCTCCCGCGCCCGGGGCGGTCTGCGGGGGGCAGCTGAGCGGGGGAATGCGCTTTTGCAGCAGGATTGGAATTACTTTAAAAGATTGTGACGTATCGACACGCCGATGCTAATTGTGACAGCCTACGACTCCCTGTTACTGTGAGAAGCGGGTTACCGGTTGAACTGGTGATGTAGTACGGCCAAACACGCACAGAGTGTAGTTTCGAAGTAACTAGATCACAATTGGGCATGGAGACATAATGTATTAACAAACGTATGAACATCCGCAAATTTAACTACTTTTCAATTCTAATTTTTCGGGAAAACAAGAAATATTATATATAATTGCAAAGGAAATTAAGTTTCTCCATTGAAATTATCACTCAAAGTTCATTGGGATTCAAGTTGATGTTTAACTCATTTCTAGAATATTACAGCTGTGGTTAATGACCTTTGAAAGTCAGACATCTCTCAGAAACAGAAAAAAACTATTGAGAAAGTATACATTGATTTGTTTTGCATTACAGCCAAATATACAAATATTTGCCTTTTATGTTAACAATGGTGGTATTTTAACAATTCAACTCTTGTATAATTTACCCATTTTTCATTTTTCGCTGTAATAATATTTGTACATTCATACATAAGAGCACATAACAAAATATTTTTATAATGTTTTGATCACATTCATTACTAATAATATAGAAATAAAAAATGTATAATAGTTTCCTGGGTTCTTTTGCAGATCTAAAAATAAATAGTCAGTGAAAAAATACGTTTTCCGGAATGAGGTGTATCGTCATTAAAATCATTCTGCAGTAATATATCAAACTACGTGTATTAATTCCAAATTAAAAAGAAACAGGTGCATTTTTTGTTTGTTCATATTTTGAAAGAACAATTCAAAAGAGACGTTAATAAAAGTATTAGCCAAACTCACCTCCAGTAAATGTTGATATTTCTAATAACGCTAATGAAATCAAGCGTGGACTTTATATATTTACAGGAAACCTCACATTAAGCTCCGTTTAATTCAAATTATAATTTAAATGAATTCAGTTGTGAACGTATTCAATAATATTGAGATTCAGGATCACATTTTAATTGAATATAACCACATCTGGATTCAGAAGGGTATTGGTGACTCCTGTGTATTGCATCATATATATTTCCTTCAAGAACATCTTTAACTGTGACACGTGCACATGAATATTTAAAAGCTTTGCCACTATTATTGTGATTTTATCATTATTATTATTATTATTATTATTATTATTATTATTATTATTATTATTATTATTATTATTATTATTATTTTAAATATTACTATAAAAAGTATTTTCTGAAATATTTTTCCTTTTCACTGACATTATGTTAACTTCCTTTGTTTCGGTAAAACAATAATAAATTGATAACTATATTCTCTTATTTTCCAGTACTTTCAACAAAAAAAGAATTAATATTTTTTTAGAAACACAATACTATTCTTGAAATTTACTTTTGATGAAGTGAGTAGTTCCTAAATAGTTTTTATTATACAGAATGCGACTGAGAAAGCATTGCAATGAATGTTTATTCAAGATATGATCACTAAAAACACACATTTGAATACTAAGTAAATTAGCATTACTATTAGCAAGCAAAGAATATGATACGGTTTGTGATTAGTGACCCAATTGCGTTTATTATCAACAGCATACAGTACTTCCTTACTTAAAGTCTGCAAACGGCTTTAGTAACTTAGCATTACCTCTGCGTAGACTGGGTCGGTTTACGCAACGTGCTTTCTTGCGACTAAAATATCTCCACGGCGGCAAAAACTAAAGTCATTTTTCTTAAGCATTATCATTCATCTTCCGAGAACACTACGTGAGAATTTTTCCATAGAGGTTATCCCCTTACGGCCGAAGACCGTTTTATATAACGGTCTTGCATACCGAAGAGAGTGAACCGGCGGCTTCGGCTTCGGCTAGCTGTTCCCGTCCGCGCGCAGTGAACTTGGGTAGGCGCGTCGCTCACGCACCTCACGCTCATTCACCTTGGCATTTCCTGTTTTCAGACAAATCCTAAGACGTCGATTGGATGAATTAATCAGTTTCTTGAACCAGTAACTCACGACTTATGAGAAAGGTGGGGAATTTCGTAATTAATTAGTTACAGGAGGGCCTACAAGGGGAGGGGGGACGCGACAAATATCGGGGGGCGGAATTTGGGGAGCGGGGCAGAAAAGACTCTATAAAATGTTCTTCTTTATTCATTCTTGTGATTTTTTAAGATCCGAGTCAATATTTGTTATAATTTTTTAAAAAATCAACTTGGCTGAGAAAGTTAAGGGACGGACACTAAAGTTTGCCTAAGACCTGTGAAATCAATGAGCGGTACTAGATGGATGTGGCAACCAGAGTCAATCTGCCAAAACCAAACACTAATAATAAGATATTACTTATTGTCGAACCTTCCGGTGACAAGTAAATCAAATTATTTGGATAGCAATTAAAACATATAAGCAAGGTTATCGTAAAGCAAATGCGATTAAAAAAACTAATTTGACACGCTTTAAATTTTAATGCGGTTCATAAAGTAGTATTCATTTAGCAATTAAGGAGAAGTTCATATTAAAAATTCTGAAGAGAGAGGTTCTTACATCATGTTCGACGCATGTCATCCAGGAATGAGGACAATCATTCGCAATTGATGAAATGTTAGTATTTATTTTAATCGTCAACTAAGTTTTACTTTCCAATAAAGAAAACAATTGAGTTCAACCGGGGCCCTTACTACTCTAGTATGTTTAGAGCCTGATCTATGTTGATCCCTTAAGAACAATCTGTATAAAAATGAAAATTGTTCAAATTTTGAGTCACCTCGACTTGAAATGGAACTCAACTCCTTTTTTCCGGTTCACCCGCTCTAAACAACTGATCTACCGAGGTAACCTACATGATAAAACTTGAGCAGTTCCTGGAGTACCTCGTTTTTACTACTTCATTGCCGTCATAACACATTATTACCTTATTATGTCGGTGATATACTCAGCATAGAAATGTCACCTGTAAGCAATTGAATTATTAAATACAATTTTTACGACTTCACAATCATACGTTGTGAAAATTAAATGAAATCGTACATAGTGACAAGATAATATTAAGGGCAACATTTACCGTTTGAAGCATATTTTCGATTATTTTTGCCACCAGAATATTTAATTATAATATTACTTTATATATATAATAATTTTATTAAAATTTAATATAAAAATTACAAATAAAACAATAAGGGATAAAGAACCTAATATTAATATAAGACAGACTTGCCAAATAGATATAATCTCAGACTGGGTTCGAGAAAGAAATGGAACGAACATATAGACAGAATGGAAGAAGACAGACTGGTAAAAGTGACTAGAGATAGAAGACCGGAAGGAAAGAGAAGAGTAGGACGTCCAAGAACTAGGTGGAAAGACATTTTGTGAAACAAGACAGCATGAATATAGTGCCAATTTATAAATGTGACTACATAAATGTAATGTATCAGTTTTTTTTAAATTTTAAATAAGTATCCTTTGTAAAGAAACAGGCTCTAGCCTAAAATAAAAGGAAGAAGAAGAAGAAGAAGAAGAAGAAGAAGAAGAAGAAGAATATGATTACAATGATTGGCGATGAGCTACATTCATACAAAGATTCCGATGAAATTAAATTCTTTATCATGTTGGTAGCTCTGTTTAATTCGGATTTGCTGGCTCTTTGAGCGTTCCCGGCGCTGCCGCAACGAGAGCGAATCAGTGTGCGGCACGCACTCTGCGGCCTTGGCCGCCCAATGTCCTAATGGCGCTGTGATGGGGGCGCGCTCTAACGCGGTTTTGACAGCGCCCTTTTTTGCCGCCCCGCGCCGCTCGCGGGCGACCGCGTGCGTACCTGCGCCCCGCGGCCTCACCGCCCGCGGCCGCACGCGGATCGCCCGTTTCGCCTGTGACCGCCCACCGCCGGGCAGGGCGACGACCTCCACTTTCTGCCGCGTTCTTCTTTATTTTTTTCTCTGTCCGATCTTTTTTCTCATCCTCCTTTGTTTTGTGATTCTCCTCCGCATTTGTCCTTCCTCTCCTCGTTCTCCTCATTCTCGTTCTCCTTCTCTTCCTCCGCCCTTCTTCTTTTCCTCTTCCTTCTCCTCCTCTTCCGTCTCCTCCTTTTCCTTCTCCTCCTCTTCCTTCTGAATCTTCTCATACCCTTCCTCTTCATTCTTCTTATTTTCCCGTCCCACTTACTTCTCTTTTCCTTACTATCCTCCTCCTCCCCTTTTTTCTATATGTTCTGCGTTTCCTTCTTCGTCCTGTCGAGTTCTATATCGCCCAACATCTTCCTTCATCTTCCTTCCTATTTTACAGACTGCAAATTCACCTCATTTCTTCTGTTTTATATCCTTGCCACAAATAGAAGTGAATTTGCAATTGTTATTTCTTCATGGATGACACTATCTTTTTATTTTTTTAAAGATGTTTTCAAACATTTATTTTACATTATTTTCATTGTAACTTTGATTTTATTCTGCCGTTTACATTTTATCTTTATCGTGGATCAGAAGTTTCGCTATCGTTTACGAGAATCGGAAATAAGATTGTGATATAAAATTGCAGAATATTTCTAGCGTCGACTTCTCAACCAAAAATCGCAATCGCTTCTCAACCAAGAAGTTCATGCCTCCGAACTTGATGGAAAGAATGCCAGAACGCGTAGGCTCATACACTACGTTCAATAGAAAGATACGAAGGGGTGAATAAGATATCATTGTAAACCTGATCATTCTGCGATAGGATTCGAGAGAAATTGCAACCTGTACGCTGCATGCCCTGAGCCTCTCTTTTTGCTTACTTGAGATGATACTTGGTGGTTGGAAGGCTCCTGAATAGTTGCCTGCAATATGATTTTCGCATGCACAAAGTTCCTAATTAGAGTGTATCCTGAGAAAATTCAAACCTGCTTGCTGGATTCACAACGGCCCTCAGCTTATTTCCTTCATGAGGCATGGAGGCGAGAAGGCTCGTAAACATCAGTAAAATCAGTGTATTTCAATGCGGATCATCCACAAGTCTCTTATTAGATCATTATGAATTAGACTTCGGAGGGAATAGCCGACTGAACAATCTGCGTTCCTCGGCTTGCAAACATACACGTGCTCTTGATGAAAAGACTCCAATGCAGATCTCCAATGCATCAATGCAGACACTACAATGCATCAACAAACGATGATTCAATAATTGAGAAGGGCGGCCAGTGAAGTGGTCAGAATACACACGTTCCACCGCTTGTGCCAGGGTTCCTTCTCGGGCGGATCCAAGTGGAATTTGTGGTGGAGAAAGGGGTTCCAGGCAGGTGTTCTCGGGGTACTTCCATTTCCCCTGCCAATATTCTGCCGGTGCACTCCATCATTCAATCCCTTCCCTATCCAATCATTAACCAGAATCTCAGCGAAGGGCTGCGGCTACCTCAGCTGGTTATCGATAGGTAGAGTCCCGGCCTGGTAAACTCGAAAGAGAGAGAGAGAGAGAGACAGAGAATGACAGAGAGAGACAGAGAGACAGAGAGAGATAGAGAGAGACAGAGAAAGATAGAATGAGAGACAGAGAGAGACAGACAGAGAAAAAGAGAAAGAGAGAGACAGAGAGAGACAGAGAGAGACAGAGAGACAGAGACAGAGAGAGACAGAGAGAGACAGAGAGACTGAGAGAGACTGAGAGAGACTGAGAGAGACTGAGAGAGACTGAGAGAGACTGAGAGAGACTGAGAGAGACTGAGAGAGACTGAGAGAGACTGAGAGAGACTGAGAGAGACTGAGAGAGACTGAGAGAGACTGAGAGAGACTGAGAGAGACTGAGAGAGACAGAAAGAGACAGAGAGACAGACAGAGAAAGAGAAAGAGAGAGAGAAACAGAGGGAAATAGAGGGAAATAGAGGGAAATAGAGAGAAAGAGAGAGATTGAGAAAGGGTGGAATGGTGAGGGAGTGGTGGACGTCATTCCCAAGACTAGTTACGGTTGATATAGAGTGGATGTAATACCAGGAGGGGCGAGGTGTATAGCTTCGTTGAAGTTGCCTCAAGTAGGGAAATACGTGTTAATTTTGTTCAATTATTGACAACCAGGCTTCGGGAAGAAAATCCCCTCTGAAGACTCGACGTCCTGTGTCTCTTGACTGCGATGATGCTGGGAGGCGGGAAGGCCTCTGGACCGCGTGGCCTGACCTTGCGGGAGGCGGCTGCACTCGGCGCCGCTAGCTCCTAACGGTGAACGCCATGCGGCGCTGCTGTTACACTTGGAGCAAGGCGGCGGGCGCGCTTTTGCCCTGACTCATGCACACCGCAACACACACAGACCAACATACACGCATTCATTCGCACTTAGGAGCGCACAAGGATGAATTCAGGTAAGCGAGATACTAGCATGGTCCGTTCTTTCCCATCGTTTTTCTCGGAAGAGACCGCCCATGAGATGCAGGTTTAGGAAACACTGCAGATGGTTGTTGTGGAGGACAACATGTTTTCGTGAGTACTTCATTTTGTGAAGTTATTTGAATTTTATGAAAAGTATTTTATGAAGAAAATCATGAGAAGTTATTTGAATTTTAAGAAGTAATGCGTCCAGGTTTAAAGCGTTATGCAAATAGTTTTAGGGCATTCATGGAACAAAGTAACATCGTCTTTCAGGAAATCTATGTAAGAAAAACATTTATTATACATATAAAAAGGTAAAAATTCAAAACTATAGTCCTATGCGCAAAAGAAACTCAACCGCTAACCAAGAAAGTGTCTCTCGAAAGCGGTAAAAGTAGAAATGTCCATGACACAGATACACTGGTATGGTCAGTCTTTTGTTTCATGATTTGATTATTTTCAGTTATGACATTTACCGTATTCTATTAAGTCGTTATGCCATTGCTTCAGACGATGTACTTTTCTATTGAGGGATGGCAATCTTCCTTACTTTCTGCACTGTACAATCCCTATGTAGATATCGTATTATCGGTAATAGGTTTAAGGATACAGTAATAGTGGTGCAATCGTCAATGGAGAATAAGTAATCATTATAACATATCTCATTTTCCGCAGCCTGCGTACCTCTCTCGCGCAGAAAATAGCTAGGTTCTTCCATCAAATTCGAGTTCTGTGTTTGGGGAGCGCATGTAAAGAAGCGGTACATGAAATGGCTACTTCGTGCTGTACACGTTGTTTGGACACTATAGAGAAAAGCCGTAATCAAATGCGTGCAATACAGACTTTAGATACTAGCCGTATGTTACAAAGAGGAGGGTATTACAGTGTTACCATACCACCGCAAAAATATACCCGCTCAGATCAACAAACATAATGCCAAGGTACGCCTCCGTGAACGACATGCGAAGCTAAATCGAGCTCCGACTGCGTCATACATTTCGTAAAAACAGTTCCATCAAAATAACATAATACATTCGTGACTGAGTAGTGGTTTAATTCCTTTACTAGACAATACAAAAATAATGAATACGTGTTCAGATGGCCGAGATCGCTAAGGCAGTAGTGCCGGAGTGATTTCGGACCAGAAGATCGCGGGTTCGAGTCCGGCCTCTGGCATGGATGTATTTGTGTATGTCTGTATGTGTTGTCCTTTCACCCCCATCATCATCAAATCATCATTTCATCTTCCATACCCCCAGGGCTAACAACCGTGGGGGATAAAAATCGGATCCAGCTTAAATGCTGGTCCCCCCAAAGAATTGTTGCAAGCACCTGCCACCGTGATAATAAATAAAAACTGAGCCACGGTAAATGCAGGATGCTTGCTTGCGTGGTCCTAGTTGGCCGATTAACGAAAAAAAAAATGAATACGTGTTGTAATTTTCAAAGAGATAAGCAAAGTTAGTGATATATATTTTCGTTATACAAGTATGTAACAGCAAACAGTATATTTGACAAGTGACCACCCAACCACCTTCTTTCCAAAAAAAAAACATCAACTAAAAACGTTGGTGAATTGATAAGTTGTGAGGGCAAAAATAACTTTAACAAAATGCATGTTAAAAACACCATAATTTTCCCACTTCTGTTGAGTCTCGTAGAAATGAACAGCCCCTTTATGTTCGCTAGAGCGCAGGGCCAAATGGGGAAGAAGTGAGCGCAAGGCTTCAGGCCGGCCCTGAGCAAGTGAAACGGCGCCGAGAGCACAACGTCGTTTAGCGCTCGTTGGCGCATCCCCATCCCTCCGCCATAATTCCCCGGAAACGATGTCACTAGCCCTAAGTGGGGCGCAAATCACGCACGGAGGCCGCAGAGGCGCCGCAGGCGGCGGTTTCACCCACCTGCCATTCTTTCCCCTACCCCCTCCTTCCCCCACCCTTTCTTTCCTCGCAACCGCGGGGTTCTTACTCAACCCCCGCGTAAGAAAGAATGCGTGGAGTGGGCGGGGCGAAGGGGAGGCGAAAAAATGAGAGGCGTGAATGAGCGAGTGCTGATTGCGGACACGAATCATTAGCCCCGTAAGTGTTATATGTCATGAGGTGGCGGTGTCCCTCCGTCTGGTTGGAAAGTGAGGTCCGGCGCCAACGTACACGTCAGCTTGCCTTTCGGTTTCCCTCTCCAGATATTTGCACCATCGGGGCACTGGCCCAGTCGAGCAAAGCTCTAAGTTCCCGATTGCTCTCCCGACATGTGTGGTGGGGTAGAACAGGTTTGTATGCACGTGGAGAAGAAGGGACAAAGATGAGAAATGGAAGACTGCGCGAAGTCTGTGGACCATTTATTAAGGTACTGCTCCGACATTCGCCTGGAACTGATCAAAAAAACACGAAAAACTACCGATCATACCAACGAGTCGATGGAATCCTCCTCAATACAGACGTTGAATGCAACCCTCCTAAGTAGCTGAGGTGGTGGGTTCGTGAAATAGAAAGGGTGAGATTGGAGAGATCGGTCGGCCAAGGGTTGATCACGACACACAGGGCGTGCAGGAACAAAGAAAATAATAATAATAATAATAATAATAATAATAATAATAATAATAATAATAATAATAATAATAATAATAATAAAAGCCTTTGTTGATGGCAGAACAGGTGTTCGTACTGTTGCGCCAAATGATGATGTGATGAGAATGTCGAAATCATGATGTTATGCGGAAGACATTGATTCAATGAAGAAAATGTTGACTGAACTCGAACATACGACAATAACTCGCACAATATACTCAGAACATTTAGAACTTACAAGTATAAAACTCATTAACCGTAAAACGAATACAGTCTCTGGCCATTACTGACAGGACGAAACAGGGCAGTGTACCGGTGACAGATCGTCACCCCAAGAGAGAGTCACTTGAAAGAGAGAGTTTCCGGTGTGTACGACAGGAGCGGGGCGAACCGGAAGGTGGGAGGGGCATCAGGGGATAGGGTAGAACAGGACATAGAGGTGAAGTAGAGAGAAAAGTATGGTGTTGGGTAAATCGAGTAGGTCTGAACGACGAAGGACGGGGTGGAATGCGATGTTTCGCTAATGGCGCCGATCCGCCCCGATGATTCTGACCGAGTTCACCGCAGACGTTCGCGCTCGCTGCAGCGAAGGCTGTTTTGCCTGGCAGAGAAGCGAAATTCGCCTAGTGTGTAAACTGAGACCTGCACTCCGCCGCTAATGATGGCTCCCGGAAAATTTCCTCGTCACACTACGGTTTTCCCAACTCTCTAGTTCGCCTCTAAGGAGAATTTCCCTTTCTGGCTGTCTAGCAATAATGAAACCCCGTGCATTTCCGTTAAGCGTAAATTAGTGACTTGACAGTAAATAATAGTATCTCACTGACACTCTTAGGGTTTTTAGGCCATATTTCCCCCTTCAGTCATTTATTTTTACCGCGTTATAAACATTTGATTCAAATGAAATCTCTCATTATCAATCACGATGGTAAAATATATGAATGATTTGATAGTTTCTATATTTAAAATGTACGAATGAATAGACAAAAGATCACAATAGAAACGATGATTTTTTTCAGGTTGTAGTTGTCAACAGTGTCAATACCACATTTGCGCATCACCACTGTTAGAATTATGTTTGGAAGTGCAGAGACCATTATAAAATTTTCTTCATTTATCGTAATTTTTTCATTGAGTGTGACATACAACACTCCAGGTCATTATTCATTAACAAATTTAATTCAAAGTAATTTTAAATATTTATATACTGTTTTATTTAAATAACTCTTTGGCTCCAGAGATATTTTTTCTGATGAATTCGCTTGTTGAACAAAAGGCGAATATTAATTTATTTTGTTAGGAATGATCTTGCGGATCAAATTACAGATCTTTTAAATATATTTTCCATTGTTCTTTCGTTTCGTCCACCATTATTGACCTTAATTTTAATTTTTACTTTTCTTCTACCTGTGCAAATAGCTCTGAGGAGAATGAAAATGTTTGGCAAAACGTGAGTAGTTTGATAAATTCAAAAAAGTTCAAACTTATTTGCAATTTGATTCCTAAAGGCATTCCTAACAAAATTCCTCACAAAATATCTATTCTATAAAACTAATATCCATTTTTCAACAAGAAACCATCCAATACATCCAATTTTTCAGCACGATAAACTTGCTCTTCAGGTCTGCTAACCCTGAAACTACAGTTATACCTCCTCCATGGGCAAAATACCTCCCTGTGCGGAGCACTTCACGCGAAGTGGTTTCGAACCCGCGACCGCTCGGATCAGGTCCGCGCGGAGCGGAGCGGGGCGGCGCGTGGCGTGGCGGGGCGAGGCGAAGCGGCGTGCGGTGGGGCGGGGCGGGGCGGGGCGGGGCGGGGCGGGGCGGGGTGGGGCGGGGCGACGCGGCTATTAGAGAGTCCAGCCAGTAATTGCGCGCCAGCCTCCGCCTGTAATGCGCACCCTGGGAGGCAACTGTGCCGGGCGGCCGGCGGGCGATCGAGGGCTCGAAGCCCGGCCACCTGCCTGGGAGACGGGCCCGCCCCGCCCACGTGTGCCTCAAATTGCTGTTTGCGCGCTCGCTGTTCACGTGCGTATTGATGGCAGTGCCACCGTTGATTGCCATCACTATTAATTCGGTATGCTTGCCGCCATGGGAACGAGTGTGAGTTGCAGATGTCATGTAATTTGTATAAGCATTGAATGAAGTTAGATCGTCATTAATAGTTGGACATTTTCATGTCCATTTCTTTTCTCAGAAATGGTCTTGAGAGTAGGAGGTAGGAGAATAATGGTATCGAAAGTTATGAAAAAGTACATACCTCTTAATAAATGGTTATTATTAAAAAAATGACATGTTGTGGATTTTTAATTTTGTTAATATGTCGTATTTTGTGTGAAAGAAAATCGCGCATTACTCGTTTGAGCTAGTGGAGTTACTGATTTTATTATTACTGATGAGGTAGGTAAAAAATGTACTTCGAATGTTGGATTCACCCATCTCAGAGTCGGAAAGCCCAGTGCAAAGTCCATTGGGCTTTGCATTGCAGCCCTATTCGTTACACCAAACTTCTCTGTTCTTGACGTTTGAGAGTCAAGTGATGACGTTAACAGGTATTTCCTAGTGGCAGGCAATACCTGCAGATTTACTAGTGACGTATCTTCTTTAGTTACCACAAACTCGGAATGATTAAATGAAGGGAATAGATCATCGTACTTGCTGAGCACTTCTGTCACTAATTTATATCGCATAATATCAAGCTTTCACATCATTAAAAGAATCCATCAAGTGCAGGTAACATATTGACAAATATCAATAATAATAATAATATTACATTATAATCGAAATTTTCTATTCGCTATAGATTCCTTGCGAAAGATCACGCAGCGGTCATATGTAAATTCAGTAGAGTGCAGTAACGCTGCCTCTCACGAAACCCAACTCTCAAGCCCAAAGAATAATAGTGCAACGTGTAATAGTTGTTAGTTCGGGCAACGTTACTTGAATTTAGGTCGCTGATCATCTATTGATTGCAAGTTCGATTATTTTATTACGCAAGCTATATTGAGGAGAATTTCGAAAAAGAGGGATGAATCGTAGTCTATACGAACGTAATTTGTATTGGGATACATTTATAAGCATTTTATAATTGGTTCTTAACTTTGCTAACATTAAAGAATTCGAATTAGTATGCCTTTTTCGGTCTCTATAATTCTTTTGCGAAAGATGACTTATATTAGTCAATTCTATGTTCTATAATAATATTTTATTGTCATATTTTCACGTTAAATGAGACATATTTACATAAGTAAGTAATTTAATGTGAATGAAACTCGTGTATTCTTATTTGAAAGAGAACTTACACTTTGTGATTTGTGTGTTCACCTGTCTAGGAAACATACGCGTCCCGCCCACATTGCTTCTCATTGCAGCCCGAGTAGCTGTTTGCGCGGCGTTTAGAGTGTGTTCGCTATTCAAACGGGGATCGTTGGGTTTTCATCGCCGTGCAATCATTGGTTGCGAACTCAATTGATTCGTTATGCATGAAGTTATGCATCCTAGTTAGGGAGTGTGTATAAAAAAAGAAGGATGAATTGCAGTTATTACGTACGTAATATGTATAGGCTTACAAACCATTTGCAGGCATTTCATAATATCTTCCAAACGTTGCTGAGGAATAAATAGACTCTTCGTTCTCTTTGTATATTGCCTGAAAAGACTCTTGTGGTTAAGAAATTGAAAATATAATTACGAGGTTTATGAACTAGTTAATTTCTTGTAATGCATTTTAAAATTACTTATTTTACCTCTATATCTTAATATAACGGAAAGAGACATGGGAAATCTCTGTATTAATATAATTTATATTTGGTATTCCTGTTGTGTTACGACAGTAGTTGAAAATATTGTTGTTTATTTTTTCTTCTGACATGTACACTAAGTGATCTCAAACTATCTTGTGAAAATTTATGAGTATAAAATTCAAATTAATTACTTTTGTTTTTGGTTTAATTAAATTTATATTACAGTTTGTACGGTTGAGATTCTATGTAGAAATTTTGTGGAATAGAGCATCATATCACTACAGTAATTATAGCATGTTCTGCCACACGACCGTTCCGTGTCCTCGTTCGTTGCTTAATGGTCGCAATTACAGCTTTTGATCCGATGGAGCGAGTTCTGAACACATCCCTCTTGACCGATGACTCCGCAGGGTGATTGCAGCTCTGCAAGTAATCAAAGGCCGCGAGTACTCGGTGCGACTGGCTCTTCCAAGTACAACTATTTGGGATCTAAAGTCTAAATAGCGGAGTAGGAGACGCTATGGTGTAACATTTGCTCGGAGGGAGAGTAGTAATTCGGCTTGGAATTTAGCCATCACCCTTGGCCAACATTTGTATGAAAATTGCTCTTCTCAACAGATACTCTTCAGTTGTGGGTCAGAGTTATGAGAATAATTTTATTATTTGTTTTCTTTTTCATCTCCTTCATTGTTTTCTTCTTCAACGGTACTTCCAAGTACGAGAAGAACAATACGACGATTTTCTCTTTCTACGTGACTTTTAAAATTTCACTGCATGCTCTAGTTTCATTTTAGTTTGAACTTTAATTTTTAAGTTCATGTAAGCTATTTCCTCCAGAAGATTCTATTGATGTTATTTTGCCCTACATTAATATTCCGAATAAATGAAAGTAGAGATTTCAACCCTCTTCCACAACTTCCAGATCAGACCACACATGCTATTTCATGTCTGCGTCCGAATCTCGTTTGTGAACGTCCCGGCATATGTCATTGTGAATTCTTGTGTTAGTGAATTCTTCTGCTCCCTGTTCATCTACTTCCAACTGTCACGCAGCAAACACGTTTCCTAACGTATTTTCATGTATTCCGCATTAAATAATTATTCAGACTAAATATATATGTTTGATACACGTTTCTCAACGCAATTCTACGTGTTGCGATACTTCTCGAAGGAGAATGGCGTGTGCTATAATCTATACATTCTAGAATGTTCATAATGTTGCATTCGTTTTAACTCACCAACACTAATATATTTCTATCTTTCCTAATTCAATTTTTAGTGAAATGAATGTTAACAACATATTTTATTTTTACTAGTAAAAATTTCTTGAATGTATTTCACAATAGAGACGATGTATAGAGTAAACACATTATCTTCATCCACGAAATAAATCGCTCCAATCAAGATAAAACCGCATCCCGCAAAATTTTGAGATGGGTCACTTCACTGTGTGCAACGCCAAATTCAATTACAAGAACGCCCGTTTTCTATTAGATGCTAAACGATCTTCCCTACCCACCCGTTGAAATGTCCTAACTTCCCAAACGCGTTGACTATCATACTCGAGGATTAAAAGTATTTCTTGAATCTCCCGCTGATCTGCTCTTTTATTTGGCGTTGCCCAACCTGGCTCACTTCGTCAGCTTTCGGGGCCCACGAGCTGTTGCGTCACAAAGCAGAGGTTCCGAGGTTCCTCTGGCGGCGCCGGACGGCGGCGGAGGCGCGCGCGCCGGTCGGTGTCAAGGACCCTGCGGTCGCGGCGGTGGGAGGGGCAGGGGCTCCGCCATTACGGCCCGACGTGACCGCCCCGCGGACGGCGGCGGCGGTGGCGGCGCGCTGCGTGATAACAGGGCCGCGCCCGCGCCGCGCCTCCCGGCCCAAGCGGCGCCGGCGGGGGCAGCAGGAGAGGTCGGGCGGTGGAGTTGTGAGGTGGACAAGGTGGGGGCAGGGGAGATGATGCGTGCGTTGTTGATGCGGAACATTTGTGGGGACCGGGCGCGATCTTTCCTTCCCCTTCCGTACATGAACCAAACCGATCTTTCCTTCCCTCATACACACATACATGAACCAAACTGCCGCATTCATGGGGTCACCTAAGGAAAGTATTTTGAATACTAAATAAGACCGGGTTAGATGGCACAGGGCATCAACTGATGTCAATGCAGTGCCTCTTAGGTTCGAGTCCCGTCAGTGGCAGGATTTTCGACACTACCTAGACAGCTAGGTCGAATTCAGAGACTGTCTGGGGAGGAATTCTAACGTCGAACTCCTCTGATCGGTAGTTTTCCGTGATTTCTCCGATCAACGCCAGGAGAATGCCGGAGCAGTGCCCTAACAAACGAAACAAAGGCCTATCCGGACGGCTGAGATCATTAAGGCAGTAGTGCCGTTGCGATCTCGGACTGAAGGATCGCGTGTTCGAGACCCCCCACGACATGGGTGTATTTTGTTCGTCTTTTCACCCCCTATCATAACCATGTTATCTCATCTTCACAGTTACCATACCGTTAAATGCAATAGTGGTCGTCAATGTCCTAGATGATGATTAAATAACGAAAGAAAAGAACGAAACATGGGCGGCACACTTTTCCTCCTCATCCTCGCCGAACCCTCACCCCTTGCTTATACGCACTTTCACTTAAATTCACTATACTATCTCACATGTCGGGTGGCCAGTCGGTAGCTAAGACCATGTCCCGGTTGAAGTGGGGTCACACTGGTGGGAGAAACCTGGTTGTGGAAAACCCCGGTAGCCGACAAGTACATTGGCGCCAGAACTCGCCGTCCTCCGGGGCTACGACGCGTGGAAGACAAGAATATGTTTAGAAGTTGCAACACATAACAATGATGAGCACGTAGCAATATCTGAAGGGGTGGCGGAGACGCCCGCGGCGATAGTCGGGGGTGGCTGCGATAATGATGGCCATGAAGTTAACGACGGAAATAGCGATATCATCGTTGGATGGGCGAAAGAGGTGGTAATGTCCAGGAAGTAAAAGGCAACGAAAAGGAACGTAGCAGAAGTAATGAGGGCCATGGTGCCAGCAGAAACTGTGAAATTGGCAGACACGGTGGAGGTAGCGGTTGCAATAATGAAGCCAGTGTCTTTCTAGGAATATTTTGATGTCGGTGGTGAACCCGTATTCAATGCAGGTGGAGGACAAGAATGTAGGGGCAGAGGCGTAGAAGACGGAGGCGGTTATAATGAAGAGAAATGATAGTGATGAATGAAGATAAAATGAGGCCAGGATGGAGGTGGAGGCGGAAATGGAGTCGATGAAGGTGGAGGAAAGAATAATGTAATGGCAGAGGCACCCGAGTCGGTGGCGGTTAGAATCAAAGAAAACGTTAGCGATGAATGAAGATGACGATCGTTGGGGAAGTCGAGATGGATGTGGTGGCGGTGATGGAGGTGCGCAGGGAGGTGGAGGCTGACATGAAAGTGGAGATGGACATGACGATGGAGGTGGAGATGAAAGAGGAGATGGAGGTAGTGGCGGAGATGGAAGTGGAGTCGGTGATGGAAGTTAACATGAAAGTAGATGCGGACATGGCGGTGGAGGCGGAGATGGAGGTGGAGACGGAGGCGCAGGCGAAGATGCAGGTGGAGGCGCATGTGAATATGAAGGTAAAAGCGAAAGTGGAGGCGGAGGTGGAGGCCGAGACGGTGGCGGAGGCGAAGGTGGTGACGGAGGCGGAGGAGGCGGAGGCGGAGGAGGCGGAGGAGGCGGAGGCGGGATGGGGAGCTCAGATGGAGGTGGGCGCGGAGGTAAAGCAGGAGATGAACCCCGAACAAGAGGCAGGCATGTCCGCGCGGGCTCTGACCTTCGCTTTCCGAGAGGGGCCTCCGCTCTTCCTGGACGCGTGTGCTGCCCCTGCAATTACGGGGCGGCTTTTTGCGAGGCGATGCGATCGGCGGTAGGAAGTAGTTCTTACACATCGATTCCCTTACAATTACGCGAAATGGAATGATTTCTTGTCGCCCCGCGTGCTGTTGTGGCTAGTGAGATCACTTCTGCACTTCCTTTTCGAATCCACTAAGCGGATCTCTTAAGGTATTTTGGTCCTCCATCATCCGGATTGGGATTCTCATTATTTATCAATTGCATGCATTATTTTTCCTTGCTATGTTTTAATCAGTTGCGAATGTGCAAATATTCAAAAAGGACAGTGTGTCTAGCTCTGCATAATTAAATATATTAAAGGACACAGATAGGAGGAGGAAATTATCTCAAAAAGTGTAGTGAGATCATCAAGAGTTATTTAATTAGAATTAAGACGACGTCTAACCGATCCACATACATGGTCACAGAACATTTGGGAAGCTGAAGAACGAGATGTTCAGTGACAGACTAATGAGATGTGTTAACATTCCATCTCTTTAGGTACTCTTATTTTCATTTCTAACTTCCTATCTCTACTCCTGTTTCCGTCGAATGTTCAAAGGTCACAACCGAAATTTACACTTCTTTCCGTCACACACAGATTCACAAATTACCTTCGTCGACATTGTTACTCCGTGATCATTACTGTTAATAATGTAATTGTAAGATATACATTGTTGCTATGATGCCAAAATGTCCCGAATATATTTCTTCTAATTAAAAAATTTACAAATTATCATTCGTTTTACTTCTTTCTTCGTCATTTACAACATATCTGAGATATTAACGACCAAGGAAAAGAGAACTTATTTAGAATAACAACACAATTATGAAATGCTTTTCAATAAACTTCACCAAATGCAACGTCCGTGCTCTGATAATCCTAAAGTCTGATATTCATGCATAATTATAAAGGATCATTAATACATATCAAACCCTTGTTTTCTCACCATCGTCTAATATTTTAATTTCATTCTGAGGCTTTTCTTTTCGGGAAGAATGGTGATAAATAATATATTCATCGCGCTTACTACACCTTTCATGCAACCAATATCTTGAAATGGATAAAGATGTAGAAGCAAATAAGTTAATTGATCGGCTTTCAGGCGAAATAGAAATTTTATTACATATCTAATACTTCCCACTTATTGAAAACTTTCATATATTAATAATTTGTTTCGAACAGGACAGAAAGTAACTAAATGTAATTCCAAAAAGAAAGCTTGCTAATTGCAATTCGACAAAAACACCAATATCATTGTTCAGGTTCATCATGTCCAGGGATTAATGCAAAGTATACTGTTCGATATTCTCTTCTTTCATTTACCAAGGCAAGTAGCTGTTACTTGCCGATACATTTCCATAAATAACAGTCAAATATCTTGTTTACTTCCTACTCGGAATTGCTAACGAGCGATTCCCAAGCCGCCGATGCCCACCCACCGCTCAGGAATCACGCAGACCTCGCCGATTGGATTGCGGGATAACGATCGGGTTGCTTTTAACAACCATCCGCACGATAACGGGTTCGCGTCGCGGGGTCAGAGGTCGCGGGCGGAGTTGGACAGGGCGCGGCACACCGTGAGGCGCCGCAGGGGGGAGGTCGGGGGTCAAGGACGTCGCCTGCGTGCTCGCGGCGGGACAGCGAGGGAGATTGCGTGGGCGAAAGCGGCGCCGGGCGCGGCCCGCGCGGGTCTTAGCACGCGTGCTGGCGGCCGCCGCCGCTGGCGCATTCGCGGCCGACGCTACCGCCACCATCGCCGCCGCCGTTGCCCCTGGTACCGCGCCCCCCGCCCGTCACTTCGCCCCGCATCGTCACCGCCAACGCAACCGCTACCGTCAAAGCTACCGTCACCGCTACCGTCACGCTACCGACATGCTACCGCCATGAAACCGCCACGCTACCGCTTCCGCCACCGCTACCGCCACGGCTTCCACCACCGCTACCGCTACCACTACCGCTACCGCCACTGCTATCGCCACCGCCACCGCCACCGCCACCGCTACCACCTCCGCTACCGCCACCGCTACTGCCACCGCTACCGCCACCGCTACCACCACCGCTACCGCCACCGCCACCGCTACTGCCACCGCTTCCACTACCGCTACCCCAAACGCTACCGCCACCCTCACTGCCGCAGCCACCGCCATTGCCTCAGCCACCTCCGTAGTTACCGCCGCTACCGCAGCCGTCACAGCTGCAGCAACAGTCACCGCCACCATTGCCCGTATCATCTACATCTTCATCGTCATTATCGTCGTCTTCGTCACCGTCTCTTTGTCGACATCAGTCTCTTCGTACTTGTCATGGCTTTTATTTCACTTGTTTATTATAGGTATTGACGTATTCATTTTAATGTTGTTTTGGTTGTTATTCTTGTCATTCTTATTGATATCAATGTTGTTCCAATGTTGTCTTTGCTGTTCTTGCAGTGTTGTTATTGTTGATTGTTTTTGTTGCTCGTGCCGCTACTACAGCTGCATGCGGTAGCAGCTACTACAGCAGCATGCTACTACATGCTGAACAGACAAAATAAAATCTACAATACTTTGTTTTTCAAATTAACGGCAAAACGAATTAATGTTTCATAAAATGAAATCAAAATTTTGAGCACATGATGTCGTGGGTATGGTGGTCCTTTCAAACTAATAATAAATCTCAGATTTATTGCGTGAAGATTTTTCAAGCAAATCTGCTTTCAGCAAATGCAAGGCTCTAGAATAATATCTTTACAAAACTTCAGTGAGTAGTTATGAGTAGTTTCATGAAGTAGTTAACAGTCAATTTCTTTAGTTTGACAGATTTTCATCCTCAGATGACATTGCTATGTAAAATTTGGTCTCGCACATAGTAATTTTTAATTGTTGTACAAGTGTACTACATTCTTCGTTCAGTATTAAGATTCTGCGAACCGCAGCCAACGCGCTTAAGGGCAAATTGTCTCAATTATTTCACTTGGAAAGAAATGAGAGCTCAAGAGTCATTAGTTGTCGATATTCATTTATGTATAGATTCTTACGCTTGTGCGTTACTGCTCCTTCATTAAGGAATGAGGACAAGATTACAGATATTTGTTGCTTCTGTAATGTCATGATTATACTAGTCAAATCTATATCATTAAAAAGTGAATCTTTTCCAAAAGGTCGTCCCCAACTTTTTCTTGATGAGTATTTAGTTGCTGCCGACAGATAACTCGACTATGTAACGGAAAACCCTGAGCAATGATACTCGTAGCATCGTAGTGGTCCTTAATGTAGTATATATCCCGTGAAATAGCAGCGTGTTCGTGGTGCGTTTAAAGGCATCGTACACATAGGCATAGCAGTGAACCTGAAATGTTGCTGAAAAATAATCGTATTTCCCGAGTTTGTCAATGTCATCTGTCTAATACCCAACCAGTTACACATGCACTAACATCATTATTAAGAATTTTACAAGTTCTTTAAGTTCCGTTGATGGTATTTGAACGACCACGCGCGTAGACGATGCTGAAATAAGTTTTGTTTTGTAATTTAATTATTTGGCCGACGACACTATCGATGTTAAATTGTCATCATCGGCACTTTTTATTTTCCCATCAATTCTTGGGATGTAAGTGACAAAGCCGCCTTGATGTTCGCATTATGGAGGGCACAATTATCATACAATGGTAGATAGGTGCATTGTCTTTTGTTGTCTTCATTGTACTCATCATTCCTCATTGTTGACGTAACTGTGACATACATTCTGCCGGGACTCCAAACCTCCAAATGCCATTTCATGCGGGTAGACGTGTTCTTTTTATGGTGCTTGCGTGAGAAACAGCATTGCTATTACCACATATTTTCTTTGGAATTCTTGAAGATTTCAATCCGATTTCTCTTTATAGAACATTAATCTAAGATCTATTTTGGAGATACATTTTAATAAACCTCTAGGACGTGTTAGTAAATTTAAAGTAGTCTCCCAGTGATTTTTTTAGTACAACGGAAATAAGCAAAATTGGGAAACGCTGATAAATCTTGAAATTATTACAATTTAAATTGCTTTTCTATTTTTCAAGTTATTTTTAATGTTCTTTTTCTTTGTAATCACACGTTTTGCAACATTTTAAACATTTCTTACTTCATTTTTATTAGTTCGTGTTATGTCCCTAGGCTTACGGCTTCCGTTTCTAATCCTATTTTATTTCCTCCACAGTACCTCCGTTGTCTATTGTCGTGCCAAATTTGCGACAGTGTCGCCTCCTTAACGCCACGCTATCTTATTCTTTCGGCTCCGCACATCCGCCTTCTGATTTGTTATGCCTTTGTTCGGCAGGTCGTTTAAGCCATCTGCGACTTTCTTTGGCCTACTCCGACCGCCATTGCATTTTGTTCACAGCGGGGAAGCTGGGCGTTCCTTGGCTGTTAAAGAGTGAAATTCGGAGCCGTGAGGTGAAGTAGTGTACAACATAGCTGCACACTTCTCGCCGTCGACGCTCTAACGTGCTTTATCGGCAGGCAGCCAGAAGTGCATCGGTGTTGCAGGACGAGGATGGAACTCAGTCGTTTTCAATTACGTTTATAGATGGTTGCTTGAAGACGGAGGTTGATTAATTAATGAGTTATTCCTATCGCGTTAACTGATAAGGTTGTCATGTCAGAAAGATGCCGACCGACACGTCGGCTCTCGGGGTTTTCCCCATCCAAGTATCTCCCACCAGCGGGGCCCCACCCAGGAAAAGCTCTAAGCTCCCGACTGGTCTCTGGTATAACTATAAAGAAAATTATGATAAATGCATGTGCGGTTACGATAACATTCGGTATGTGTGGTAATTTAGTGCATGTAAGTGCAGGTATGTAAATAAGAGGTGAAGATACAAAGAAGAGAGAGGAAAGATTGTGCACAGTCCGTGACTCGTGTGTTAGATTACTGCTAAGAGATTCTCCTAATATTGATCCGAGAAACAACGGAAATCTACCAATCAGAACAGTAATGGAAGCTGAAGTCCTGCCACGTCCGGGACTCAAACTTTAGGACTTCACGGTCAGAGGCACTGCGGTGACATCAAGAGGGACATAGAGCTTTGCAAGAAAATAGTAGACACTTTTTGTTGATGGTATTTTATTTTCAAATATTTTGCGTAAGTAGGATAATATCACTGAAGTCCCTTTACCTTTACTGAAAATGCATCATATTTCACCAATACATTATTGTATTAGTAATATACAAATTCATATGTTCAACGCGTATCTTTAACCTTTTTTTAATCGAAGATTCACCAAAATTGGCAAGGATAATGCGGAGGATTAAGCACTGCCCACCTTGCTTGAGTCTAGAAGTGTTAGAATGAGAGTGGATTCACGATGTTGAGAATCTGAGAGCCACTTCACCGAAAGTGACAAAATTTTGTAATAAGAGATTCATTTTTCGATACTACCGTGTTTTAACTCCAAACACATTAAAATTATTAATTTTGTAATAAGTATTTTAAAAGGATATTCTCAAAAGAAATTCAATCCAAGAGAAGAAAGTAAGACATTGCGTTTCAGAGTTTTCATTTTCTTATTTGATTGCTTTTAGTTTGCAAATCTTGTTCACAACTACTCTCGTTAGCTAAAAACTTAATATCACACATTGCGGTACCTGGTTCGTTGCGTAATGGCACAAGATTAGAGTGTACCTTTGAAGAATGTTTGCGAGAGCAATTGCAACCTCGCAAGGTCAGATTCAATGGGGCATTAATGCCACTTTGCCAATCATCTTTTTCTTTTGAGTCACGCATTTCGGTTGCTGTGCTTTATCTTCTCGAAAAATACGTAAACGATTTAAGATGTAAATATCCTATCATTTTCAGAAGTAAATGCGTCCAACTGAATAAATATAAATAGTTGATATATAAATGCTAATTATATTCAATATATGATTTTTATATCAAATATAATTTATTATTATTATTGACGACCGCGCTCCTGTCACTGAATTATCAAACGTCAGGGCAGGCTTTAATAAAATGCTTTCGTCGGGTACTAACAATTTTGATTATTATATTTGAGATTTTAAAAATTCTTAATATTTTTTTCAGTTCATAAATAACAAAAGAAATTAATTTTACATTTAACGAAGTACACTTTTGAGATTTACAACTGTATTTAAAAATGTTAAGAATCCGTTTTCATATAGAACATTACACAAGAATTGTTGTCTTAGAGCATTCACGCAAACAGGAACGGCAGTCCACGAATCTCGTCACCATATATCTCCCTGGAAAACATTTTAATATACATATGAAAACTGCGAATGTTTTAAATGTGACACACTACTAAATGAAAATATGAGCTGAATAATACATGACAATATGTATGCGTATGTATACGCTTCTCTATAACAAGAATAAATCCAATGCCGGAAAAACGTGTTGTGTGCTGGTACTATAGATCGTGTTCGACCGATTGACGCAACTCTAATGAGATTCATGAATTTGAAAGTTTAGCTGCGACCGACCGCCTCCGCCCTCGATGAGCGGACATCCGCATCGCCGCAGACAGCTCCGCGTAGCGCAGAACCGTCGCGCCGGCAGCGGAGGCGGTGCCACTGAGCGGCCCCGTTGGTATCAACCCCATTCCCCTCCCTGCCCACTTTCCTCCCACATCCCGCCCCGCCCGCGCCCTCGTCCCCGGGAGCCATCCCCGCCGCCCGCCTCCACACGCATCCTCATCTGGGTCCCCGCCTTTGATCCCGTCCGCTGCCCTCTTCTCCGCCTCCGCCCTCGTATCCGCCTCATCCTTCGCCTCTGCTCCCAGGGTCCGCCCCATTCCCCCGCCCTCATCTCCATTCCCGTCTTCCATCCGCTCTTCGTCACCGCTCGCGTCCCCACCCTCGTCCCCACCCTCGTCCCCACCCTCGTCCCCACCCTCGTCTCCGCCCTCGTCCCCGCCCTCGTCCCCGCCCTCGTCCCCGCCCTCGTCCCCGCCCTCGTCCCCGCCCTCGTCCCCGCCCTCGTCCCCGCCCTCGTCCCCGCCCTCGTCCCCGCCCTCGTCCCCGCCCTCGTCCCCGCCCTCGTCCCCGCCCTCGTCCCAGCCCTCGTCCTGCCGCCATCGACCCCTCACCATCGTTCCCTCGTCATCTTCTTGCCATCACCGTCCCTCCATTATCGTCTCTCAACCATCGACCCCTCCCTCGCCATTGCTCTCTACCCACCATTTACCCGGCTGCCCGCCAAAATCCCCGTCCACACCTTCGTCCGTGCCCCGCCCTCTCCCCACCCCTGGCCTCGTTTTCATCCCCAGCTCGTCCCCGCCCACGCTCACGCCACGACTACGCCTCAATCTTCCCGTCGCTTTCGTCCAGGCTCCCCGCTCTCGTCCCCGAACCCGCCTCTTCCTCGCCCCCTCGCTCGCCCTCGTCACGGTCTCCTGCACTTGTCTCCTGACTTTCTCTCTCCCACCCACACCATCGCCCTCACCTCCATAGCCCGCATCTGTGCCCCGACCTCCTCCTCGTCCCCATCTCCGTCGCCGCCTCTGTCCCCGCCTCCACAAACTCCTTTTTGCCTGCGTCGTCGTTACGTTACCGGGAACTCGTAACACAGTCACCTTGAGAGCAACCGCGCCTTCTCTCCACATTCAACTTTTGGCTCGACTTTCAGCGTCTCGCAGTGCAGCTGCGCCAGATTGAACAGAGATCGCGAGAGAAATGCGGTCTCATTTGCAAATTCTTTTACAGAGTTTGGCCCTTTCTTCAGAGATATTCGTGTTCTCATTTCATTTATTGTGTTCAAACATGTTTGAGGTTCGCATTTATTTAGAGAATTTTAAAGACTCCAAATAACTCTCGTTTGTAATTAAGTAATGTAGATTTCGTGCTCTTATTCATATGACGTGAATGATTATAAATGGCGCTTATTAGTTTTACACAATTTTTGTTGATCACCTGCTTTCTTTAAACTAATCGATCTGTTCTAAATAGTCTAATGGAACATGTCTAATGGTTGAGCCAGCTATAAAATGTATAAGTTCATAGTAAACTACACTACACACTACAAAAATCTACACTTTAATATTAGAAGAGATGTGAATGTGGATCAGATAGCGCACGAACAGACAGGTGAATGAAAACTTTTTTTATCGTAAAAATATTTCATATCCGTCTGTTTTTACTCATAACCAGGCGTTGAATCACAACCTGCCGTAAATCAGTTAAACAAATGATTTGTTTAAAATAATTTTACATTGCTTGAAATTTCAAACTAAATAATGATGACACCAAAACAATCAAGGGTATCAAATTCATCTGATGATCATTTACATATTTTGAACCGATGTATCAGGAACTTATTTTATAAATATTGTTCACTCTTTAGATATTTTGCATCAGGAAAACAAAAATATATGGCACTTTTACAGGTTCATGTATTTGGTTGGAACAAAAATTAATATATTTTCCAATAAAGGAATATTTTAAATAAGCGACACTTTCAGAGACATTTTCAGTTACAAGTGTGTATTATTGGCAATTCCGTCCCAAGATCCCCCAGATCCCCAACACAACCCACATAAAAAGAGTGTAGACCGCTTTCAAACATCCTGTAGCCGAGGTCGCTAAATAAATCGAGCACACGCCCCTGGCGAGTGGCGCGGGAGGCGGGGAAAACAAGCGACGCGCGGCGCGGCGCACAGAGCCGCCGGCCGGGGGGCGTGGCGGGCCAGCGCGCGGCGCCGCTCGCTCTGATTTGCGACGCGCAGCCCGTCATTACGCAGCCGCTCCAGGACTCGACGTGCGCGGCTCAGACGGAGACATTCGCACGCCCACCTGGGAAGCGGGGACTAAGACTAGGCGATCAATCGATGTTCTTGCGACATGCAATCAATCGATGTTCTTGCGACACGCGATCAATCGATGCTCTTGCGATCAATCGTGTCACGTACTTATTTAAGAATGTTTTGCTGCCGCTCCAGGACTCGACGTGCGCAGCTCAGAGGGAAACATTCGCACCCCCGGCTTGCAAACGGAGACTAAGACTGCGCGATCAATCGATGTTCTTGCGATCAATCGTGTCACGTACTTATTTAAGAATGTTTTGCAACCGCCCTAGGACTCGACGTGCGCGGCTCGGAGGGAGACATTCGCACCCCCACCTGGGAAGCGGGGACTAAGACTGCGCGATCAATCGATGTTCTTGCCACATGCGATCAATCAATTTTCTTGCGATCATTCGCGTCACGTACTTATTTAAGAATGGATAGTTTTGTTCAGGAAAAGTCATATCTAATATCGAATATTTGTCTTGAAAGGCACCTCAGAATTCTTCAGTGATCGAGATCCATTTGGATATTATATTGCAAATGATAATGATGAGAAAAATAATATTTTAAAAACAACTTTTAGCAAACGATTCGATTCTGAATCATATCATTGTATTAGATACGAAGGGAAATCACCATTGCCGATAATAAGTTTAATGATAGTCCAGATTCGCTTCCGCGGTCAGATATATAATTTTACTGTGACATACCTTTGCGTAGCCACCAGAAAAGCTATTGTCCACTTGAATAGAGGTTATTCAATCTTTCTTCAGATTGTTTTGTTGAAACGACCTTCGTTAACACCATGCTTGTTCAAAGGCTATTCATTTGTAATTGTACTCCAAAAACTAATGGCAAAGCCTAGTGGCTTCAAAAAAAGTGTGTCATGTTTTTCACGATACAGATGTTAAGCATTACCTGTTGTTCACGTTATTGTTATAATAGTCCTACGAATTTAATTCCTCAATTATTGGAACTGCTCAGTTTCTTTTGCTTTCATAACAGCTTTTCTTATTTCCTGGTTCAAATGAACAATGGTTTCACGGATAGCAACGTCAGGACAATATTATTACTTATCCTAAAAACTAACATAAACGTAACCAAGTCTGATACATCTAGTTTAATGTGAGTATTAGAAATTTTCTTTTTGAATTCACTTGGAAATGTGCTCATGCATTAAAAGGGACTGTTTAAGAATCTTCACATTTGTCGGCCTCTGCCATGCAAATGCCACCATGCCATTTACTCCAACATTATGTTTAGCATATTCTGAAGAATCTCCAACCTCTATGTCGCCGAGGAAGGCAACAAATACGTTCCACAACATAAAATAATCTTCAAGTCAAGTATCACCTGTAGAGAAATGGTATTTCATTCCATTTAACAATAATGAATAATTATCTTTTCCCCTTTACATAGTAGAGACATATTACTTACAGGGCGCAATATGTGAGCAAGACCTGCGAGTCTCTTCTTGAAAGGTTTACTCTAATGGATGATATTTACGGGCAGCTTCCACGACGTCCGGGTAGTGCCACCAGGCGTGGAGCGAGGGGCTGAGCGAGGGGCTCAGCGAAGTGAACGGGAAGGAGTGGTACGATGCAGGATGTAGATGTTATCTGGGAGTAGCAGTTGGCTCCAGCGACCCGTCAGATGACTCGTAAACTCAACGCACTCGCGATATCGAATTGAAAGTGGTAGGGTAACTTTCGCTTTTAGAAGTTGATGCTTTTGGAAGGGAATTGACGGTTAGGTATTGTGAATGTTGTTTCTTTTGTTGTTGTTATCGCTAATGTTGTACTTGTTCCTGTATAAGCTGTATCTCATAGTTTAGAGAAAATCAACTATACGGTTTACTTTTTACGCTTCAAGGCACATAACAAATTGCCTTATTTTTTAAACTCATTATTGTGAACCGGAAAATACCGATTTCTAAACCATTTTAATTTTAACATTATGAAGGATATTTATTATAGTTAAAAAGATGAAAGGAATTAATATTAAATGACCATTAATATAAATGACATTGCTAATCGTGTTTGTCCAAGCTTTCTCAGAGCATTGTAGAGAAAATACAATTTTGTGTCACAACAGTGAAAACAGGTTGATGGATTTTTTATGTTGCCGAAGAACATCTTTGCGCAGACATCGCACCAATATCAATGTACAATTTATTTGCACATTGATTAACAAATTAAAATGTTCTACATTTTCTACAAATATACTTCTACAAATATAATTGTATTTATTATCGGTTTCATTCTATTAATTGAGAATAGTGGCCTCTTTTTCCAATGGCGAGATGTCACTCGTACTGCAGTTTGTGGCTTGACCTTAGTTTAGCTCAAGTAGTTTTAATTCCCAATTAAGCAAATCATATTTCATTGGGCTGCGATATTCCTTCTTTCAATTCGTCATATTTACAAGAATGTTGTAATAACCGAAAACATCTGGTATATTTAATTCAAGAGCATTAATTCTACGAGGGTGCTGACATGGATGGCCGAGGTGGCCAGAGTGTGTGCCGAATCATCCCCTTGGTCGGAAGGGTCGCGGATTCGAATCTCACCATAGGCATGGCTGTTTGTCCCTTGGTTTCCGTGTGTTGTCGCGGAAGGCCCTCTGAGTCTGCTGACCTGGGACCGAGTGTCCCACAAGTGTGTCAGTGAAAAGGTTAATATGTGTCCTCATGAAGTACATAGTGGGTACCCAGCGCGGATAGTCGAAAATCGACATTCCCTGAAGCAGAAAAAAGACCTAAAGAAAAAAGTCATACTAGGGTCTTAGCATCTAGAAAGTAGCCAACATCTTCTCTTCAAGGATCGTTGTTGCCTTTGCTGGTGCCAGTGCTAGTGCCCACGCAGCTTCTTTCAGTGGTGTTGTTTCCACCGTCAGAGTTATGTTATATTAGTGACTATACTCACTATACCCACTCAGGTATACCCACACACACTTAAGTATACCTGAGAAGACCAAGGAAGATAATTGCGTCGTCTTTTACGCAAGTTTGGTGTAGAGTTTACCAAATTCTTTCGACACGGCGGCTAAACATTTACTTAATGTTGATTATCAAAAACCTTTCTTGATTGGTCAGAAATCCAAAAAGTATCCCTTGAGTTCTATCTAGCCCCGATCTGTGAGACAATATTTATTCAGCCAAGGCTTTTATTGTTTTTCGTAACCATAAGCCTCCTGGTTCATTTAATTCCAGAAAGTCGGTCTCGGTGTCAAGAAAATGGCCAACCGGTGTCCCACAAACGCTATTGCCTGATCAGTCGTCACTGCTGCCGTGATTTAGTACTATTCCCTGGAGCCGACCAAGAAATGTAATATCAGTATTTTGGGAACAAATTAAGTATTAATCGCCTATTTCACTTACTCCAAGAAGCCGGTACTGCATATTGGTCAGTAAAGGCAAGGAGTTTTCCGATCTGTCCTATTTCAAATATTAATTATTTATTGGGATAAGACTTTCTGTATATTTCGTAACCACAGACTTCTGGCACATTTGATTTGCGAAAGTCTGTCCCGACATCAAGAAAGTTGGCAACCCGTGCTCCCACAAGAATGATCGCTGCCCTAGTTGGCGTGCCCGCTCAGTCAACAGCGCCGCCATGATTCATTGCATTAGAGATTAGTTTCCTCAGAGAACCAAGAAAGGTAATTGCAGAATCTTTTCGACAAATGTCATGTAACGTTCACCATCTACCCTGCCTACCTCAAGCATCCGTCACTGTAGATTGGTCAGAAAACGCCAAATTATTTCGAGGAGCCATAACTATCATATTTCAAATACAAACCGTACGTATGCAGCACAATTATTTGTTAAACTGAGCCTTTCTATGAACTGCATAACCGAGAGACGTCTGGTACATTTAATTCGCGAAAGTCGGTTTTTGGCATCATGAAAGTTACTATTCCATGCTACCACAAAAATTGCTGTTGTCCTTGTTGATCTGCTCACTTAGTGAGCCCCCCACTGCGAGTTAGTTACATTAGACATTTCTGAAGAAGAACAAGGAAGAAAATTAGAGGATTTTTGGCACGTTTCGAGTAGCTTTTACGACCTACCTTTCTACCCCAAGGATTCTTCATTGCGGATAAGTCAAAAAACGCCAAATTATCCCGAAGGTACATAACTATCCTATTCCTAATACGAACCATACATAACTATAAACTGAGCTTTCTATGCACTGCATAACCGAGAGACTTCTGGTACATTTAACGCGCGAAAGTCGGTCCTAGCATCAAGAAAGTTGGCAACCCGTGCCCCCCCCCCCCCGGCCATAAGAATCGCTGTTGCCCTTGCTGGCGTGCCAACGCTGTCGTCTCGGCGGGACGCCTGCCAGACGCCAGGCGTCGAACGCGGCGTCGGCCAGCGGCGAAAGTGGAGGACGCGGCGAAGCCAAGGCCGATCTGCGGCTTCCGACTGTCTACGGCTCGCGAAACCGGCTTGCCGCTGCTGCCCACCACACATAAATCATGTAATGCATTACGCTGCCCGGAGAACGACGCTCGGTAAGCACAAGCGGTTCTGATTGGACGTCGCGGAAAATGGGACAGCTATTTTTAGCCCTTCTGAGGAGAGATTTCGCTTCGAGTGGATGTGCAATGTGATCTGTACTAGCTGTAGCCTCAAGCATAGAAATCGCATAGAGGAACTGATGTGTGCTTCAGTGTCGCTTTCAACTAGAAGAAGTAATTTAGTATTTTCAGTAAATATATTCAAGTTTGTGTCACATCGATGTGGTGTTTATTACAATCTCAATTTACTGTTCATATTCATACACTTGACTTACAGTTTTCATTGAGAAGAAACTTTCTAATATACGTATTTCATCTTAGTTTATTTGCTTCTCTTGTCGCTCCCTCGCTTATCTTCCACTTTCATTATGTAGGAGTATAAGGCCGAAGTCATGTCTGCTTTTTCAGCATGTTGCCCTTGATGGCGGTACAATTGATCTTGTTTGCTTGACAAATTAGGCTAACATGTTATAGGAAATTTACTTGTAAAGATTGTATCACTATCTCAATTTACATTTTATAAAACAATGCTGAATATGCCGTTGAATTGGTTTGTTTACATAGCTTTTTTTTTTCTTAGATCGGCATTATACTACATGTTCCCGGAAAAACTCAAATATAATGTTTGAAACATACCTCGGAATTACTACGTACACAGCCCTTTTTTCGGTATTTTTATCATGGTATTCTGTTTCTTAGTTGGTATTGTATCAACGTTTTTGCTGCTAAGATAGAGACTTGTGATTATATTTTAATATGCGTCTCCTTTTAAAAGATACCTTAATTTGGCAAACGTTCAAGAAATATGTCAGGATGAAAAAATACGGTTGTCGTTTCACAGTAGTTACTAAAGATCATCGATAAGATAATTACGATTGCACAACAAAAAATCGCCAACGTTAGATAGTCGGCTTCTCTGACACATGAGCAAATGATTCATTTTGGATTTCACTTTATTCAGTTATGTTTGTACCCTGTTATTGTGCCGGAGTAAACAAAATGAAACGACATTGTGAACAATATAATCCCCTAAATTATCATTAATTCCATGGTCCTTTGCAAAAACCTTATATAACTGTAATTCGGCGCCAAAAATATTAGTGTGTATCGGAAATTCATCCGTATTCCGTTAGAAAAGTGCTATCGAAAGATGAAATTGATGAAAAATAAGTAAAAGAAGGAGAAACATAACTAAAGGAAGAAGAAAGGAAAAGAAGAAGATTTATGAGAGTTCCGTAATAGTAGTTTGTGCATTTACTTTATAATGTTAAGCTTTATTGCATGAGTACATGTTTTGAAAACGAGCGACTTTAGGAGCGAGTTTTCAAATTTGTACGAATGTAATAAAGCAACATTATAAACGAGTTGCATACTATTCTTTTTGTATAACAGCATTATACATTTATAAGAGAATCAAACTTAATTTTGCGAAACACCTTCCCTGTGACGACTCGGGTATTTAACATCGTGCGAGTAAACGGTGGTCGGCTGTTCCGTTTAACTCTACCTCCACCCGATTCTCTCGCTGAGATTGGCTGAATGTGTGATGACGCAATCATTCGTGACATAAAATCTAATATGCCATCATTTGTGCCGTAAAATGTCCGATTATGAACAATTTCTTGCAGCAGAAAAGGTTCTTTTATAATGCTGGAATACAAAAAAGAGTAAAATGGTATCTTGCTTATACGTAGTCAAAAATTGTATGTCAGTCCTACAAGCGAGTGCGTACCGCTTGCGGAGGCCTACACAGCGAACACTTGAACAGGCCTACACTTGAACGCAGCGCCTGAATGGTTACTCGAGGTGGAGTGGCAGAGGTCGCGGGGCGACTGAGCCCGTGAGTTTTTGCGGCGTCGGCGGCGGCGTCGGTGGCCTCCGCTGTGCCTCCGCAGGAATTCCCGTTTTTCCGCCGAGGGAGCCGCCACTTCGCCGACGCGACGCCTCAAGTGCTCTCCGGCGAGGGCCATGCGCCGCGCGCCGCCTTTCACGGGGCGGGCGGGGGGCGGGTAGGTGGGCAGAGCGGCAAAGCCAGGGGCGAGCGGGGTGGATGGGGATGTCGTAGCGGCTTAAGCAGAGGCACGCGTGGCGAGACGGCCCGGGTTGAAGAGAAGACGGAATAGCGAGGAGGGCAATGACGGGAACGGGCAGGGGAGGAAGGGACGGGCGAGGACGGGCTAGAATTGGCGTTGACAGGCGGGGACGGGCGGGCGGGAACGAACGGCGGGGACAAACGTGCTGGGACGAGCGGGCTGGGACGAAGGTGCGGGGACTAAGAGGCAGGGACGAAGGAGTGGGGCCGAAGGGGCGGGGCCGAAGGGGCGGGGCCGAAGGGGCGGGGCCGAAGGGGCGGGGCCGAAGGGGCGGGGCCGAAGGGGCGGGGCCGAAGGGGCGGGGCCGAAGGGGCGGGGACGAAGGGGCGGGACGAAGGGGCGGGACGAAGGGGCGGGGACGAAGGGGCGGGGACGAAGGGGCGGGGACGAAGGGGCGGGGACGAAGGGGCGGGGACGAAGGGGCGGGGACGAAGGGGCGGGGACGAAGGGGCGGGGACGAAGGGGCGGGGACGAACGGGCAAAGACGAGCAGGCGAGAACAGACGGGGACGAGGCTAGGGCGGGGCGAAGTGGGCGGAGCAGGGTGAGCAAAGACGGCTCTCGTCGGGCGCACGGACGGTGTGGGTAGTAATTGCGGGTAGCGCAAGCGATGTAAGCGGGAGGTGTGAACAGGCCCTAGTGGCGTGGGAGCTGGCGGGCGGGCGCCTCAAGCGGATGGTGTGAGTGCGAGTCTTTGGGTTGTTGGGTGTGCGTGAATAGGGAATGCACGCAAGCGGTGGCATGTTGCAGTAAGATGCTGGCGGATTGGGGAATTGGCAAAGCGGGAAATTCTGCATACGTGTGGGAGGGTGAGTGGGTGAGCGTGCGGTTCAGTGGGTGAGCGAACGATTTAGCGGGTGTGAGGTACGACGGGGTAGGCATGCGGACAGACGGTGAACTGGGCGGTTGGATAAGCCGACAGAGTGTGGGGAGGGCCGACGAGTGAAAAGGACGAGCGACGCAGGCGGGAGCGGACGAGACAAAATGGACATGGAGGGGGGCGGGGGCGGTAGGTGAAGTTCATGATTGACGCGGGAAGTTTGGCGAACCCGTGACTGAGTTGTACTGGCGAGCGGGCAAGCCGCACAAGAGACAGGCATTGCAAGTGAGTGGGAGGATCTGGCTGTCGAGCAGCTGGGAATAGCGGCGGCAGAAACGCGATAGGAGCAGGTGGGCGAGCAAGGGAAAGGATATACACGAGCCGCAGCAGCGAGCAAAGGGCGTCTGTGTTAGCACTCTGCTTTGGCCGCATCCAAGCGTGCCAGAGAGGGACCGGCAGATGTTTGTGTTTGCATAGCAAGCAGCACTGAAAAGTAAGGGCGCTTGTGCGGGCTTAGGCGGATTTTCAACGCTTTTGAGGAGGATGTATGCTGGAGTTGCTTTTATTGGATATTAAGCGTTTCTAAATATTTTTATGGATACATTCGGTTCTGACACGTTCAAGACTTAAAATGTGATTTTATTTTTTTGTATTTTGGGTTCGGTAGTCTTGAATATTTTGTAGGTGCTCAAGATAGCTATTTGAAGTACTATTCATTTACACAACATTCAGGACACTAATGGTCCCCAAGAAATAACTTATCTGCTCTAGTTACTTTTACATAGTAAATTATTACAGAAGACATCACGTAAATAGCATGTTATCAGTTTGGTACACAGAAATGAATAGTTTTCTGGTCATAATAGCCGCATAGTAAGTTTTCAGATATACTTCATGGATTTGAAAAGAATTAGGTACATTCTTCTGATATTCAAGGGGCAAAGTGAAGCAAAATATACTATGAATTGTTTATATAAGAAAATAGATCCTTAGACACCCGCTTGTACCTCCTTCATGGGACCGCTGAGTCACTCCCACCTGCTAAACCCCATCGCCAACTCCTTACCCACACCCTCCCCCTTCTCCACAGAGTATTAAACCAGTACCCGGGACGCGGCGGCCTTGACTGCAACCAATAAAACTTACGCAACCGCGCTCTCACGCCCGCTGGCAGCAGCGCATTTCTTCAGCAAAAACGCGGCCGCCTCCTATTTTTTCCCTCCTTCGCTCCTCGAACGTGTTTTCGGTTTTCGCAACGCTCGTCTCTTGCGTGGAAGACTTCGGGCGGAAGCGAGTCCTCCCCCGACTTCTCCGGCGGATGTTTCTGGGTCACGTGGGGAGGCGGCGGTGTGGGTGCGAGTGAGAGGAGTTTCGCAATTTGCCACCACGGTCGCTGGCGGCCACTGTGTGGCGGCCATGTTGACAATGTCGGTCGCCCGGCCGTATCTGCGAGCTAAATCTGTGTCGCGATATTTATGTTCATCTTGATGTTGGGGACTACGTATACATTCAATGTTTAGCCTGCTTCGAAGCATTTTATGCGTTTTATCGACGATTTTTATTGAAGTTTCCAGGGCGTGGTTTTTGTTGTAGCTGGGATTTGAGTATTACGTCGCCTCTATTGTGAAGTGGTTACGACCTTACCTTAAAATAAAGGAAGACTTTCTTCAAGAAATGTACTGGGCTAATCAGACAACAACAATAATAATAGTAATAATTGTATTAATAGTATTAATAGTAATAATAATAATATTAATAATAATGTCAATGGTGCAGAAATCTGTGATATTACTAAACTACCATATGTAAGAAAATTCTTGCAAGACTGGCTTGAATGAAATTGACATATTTTCTACCCGACAAGTTAGAAAACACTTTATTTAGGTTTACTACAAATAAACTGTAAACACCATTGGGATCCAATGATGTGGACGGCTTAATAAAGGAAGAGAAGAATAATTTGTGATAAATGTGTGACATCTAAATTATTGATTTTTTATTTTATCATTATTAGATTATCTCTTTGTATTACGGTCTCATAAGAGTTCAAAAATTACATTGATAAACATTATTATCCCACGATCTTTAATTTTGTAACATTACAACAACCATGGAAATTTTCCATTTCGTTTTAGATTGGCGATAACTCGGTATTTTTAGTAAATTCGTGACATTTTAGTTAATTCCTGACATCTAAGTATATGTTTTGACATGAACAAATATTTGTCTTACGAATAATTCCTAATAGTTATAATAACTTTGCGGGAGAAACAGTTTGTGAAAGGAGTCTCGACGAACTTTAACTCTGCTGAGAAACTTTTTAGGGGAAGACATCTCATAATATTGTGTTGAGTTTTTCCAACGTCCCCTAACCTTTTCCCTTTTGGTCTGTGCAGAACTCTCGCCGAACTACTTCGTCCACAGCCACCTAACTTTCTCGATTATTTTTATAAGAGAAAGCACGACGGTTGAAGGTCATGCTGATGACTGTCTATGTGATACTGCCCGCCATTTAACAGGGAGGAAGGAAAGCTGTCACTCGTGGTATCCGAATGATCGCATTTAATGTGCCGTACTAATTGTCTTGGTAAAATGTAGGTTGCAATAAACGTAATAGCGGGCTGTTTATGAGAGAAGGGATCCAGTGAAGCGGAACATTTTATGGAACTTCAGTTTTAATGAAAAACTAGTCACTTGACTGAGTAATTGGGAAATGTCAGCGTTTGAAATGAATAGAAATAAATTAAAAATTGAACGATTTGAAGGAGCAACAACAGTATACTCTTCTCTCAAATCTAAAAATTCTGAAGACAGAAATTAAACATCAAATTACCACCTTTTTGATTAAGAATAAAAAATCAATACAGTAAATAATTATTATAATTTGAGTTTGCTTCCAGAAGATCCATTTAGAAAACTTTTGTTAATCAGTTTAAAATAACCAAACAGTTACAAATTTAAAATCCATATCTTCCAATTACAAGTACTAATTACTAAATTTTGTTTCTAACTGGAAAATAAATACGTAAAACGAGCTTCTGAAGTCGGGAACGAAGGAATTTCTTTACAAGAACCAATGTTTAAGTAATATTAGCGTGATCGATACAATGTTCATGTAAATAGGGCCTTCCATGAGACCGTATTCATAGAGAATGTAATATAAGTATGCAATACGAATATATCACCGTATTTCAATATCTGGTGAGAAATAGCTTCATTGAAGCATATGCAAATGGTCAAAAAAATTATGTCGTTCATTTCAAAATTAAACGTCATTTACGCAAATAAATTGTTTTTAGGAAGCATATTGAGAGCAGAAGCAAAAATGTGATACAGTCTTCAGTTCAAACGTGCACACTGTCTTCAGTTCTCTCTGATTGCGAGTCACGAAGGAATACGCAAGACGTTTCACTTAAAGGTAAAACGTGGAAGGAACGGTGCACACTAACATTACAACATCTCTAATTTATAGAGACATTCCAATAGAGCTAATCTAATGGAAATCTTATCATTGATGAACCTACTAACTTAAAATCCTGGTGTAATTATTACAATTTCCGGCATTAATTGATACAAGTCTTATTTTTCTCAGTTATATATCATACACCTGTTTTATTATATTATTTCTATTTTATTACATCTTACATCTACTTACTCATGTTCCGCCCTTTCCTGATTTCAATTATAACTGCAATTCTCCTCTACATCGATGATACCCACCAGTCATGGAAAACAATGAGCATATCATATTTTGTATTAATATATCTATTTGCATGGAGTTGTGCATACATTGAAAGATAAATTGCGCTATACGGTGACAACCATGCCGAATGAGTGAATTATAAATTAATAGTGTGTCCACGTGGGAATTACCCCTGTTTTGCCAAGAGAGAAGCTGTGGGCAGACCACGCGTCCTCTCCCATTAAAACGCGACTTCATCCCTTGGGACGATCACAACTGGACGATTACACAACAAGACCAGGACAAATCAGTTTTACGATTTACACATCGCATCACATATGATGTCCAGTGATAACAAGTTGTGCATCCTCGCAGGGGGAATGACTCGCTTCGTGTCATCATGGAATGCCACGATTTTCTCAACGCAACTAGCATCGGGGAAGGAAACTAGTATCTGTAGTAACCCCGCCATTTTCCAACTTGGTGGAATCGCATGTAAAAAAGAGGATATGCACAGAAAAATAATAATAAAAATAACAAACGTTCTTAAATGTATTTATCTATAACCCGCTTAATCGTATTTCATGTGTAAAGCATAAGAGAGTGAAGGTTCACTTTGACTACCTAGTGCTCCCTTGAGTTGAGGTGATCAACAGCGGGGTGGGATAATTTCGTCGTGCTACCTAAGCGACAGGCTCCCGCCAACGGCAACAACATCAATGATCTAGTCTTTTAATATAATGTGGTATAAATCGTGAAGTTCTCTATTTGTTCCTTAGAGAGCAACAGAGCATTTTGGATGATATTCGTTCTTTCTAGCCAAATATCTCCAGCTCAACTAGTATTTTATGTATAAATTTTAAACTGAGTATGGTGATAAAATTGAGAGATGTGATAAATTATTCACACTTAATGCACAACTTTAATAGGTGGAGGTAAAGCTGTGATTTTCTTATATTGTTTATTATACTAGCATTACAATACATTATTGGCAATATTTTTTTTATTTTCCTTCGTGTGAATTGGTATTATAATTTCCATGACATAAAAGAATGTCTCTTCGCAGAGTATCAAGGCTTCATTTTTCTATGAGTATCTATTACGTATCAGATGTAAACAAAGAAACATTTGTAGTAAAAAATATTCTGAAGAACTATTTGAAATGTTATATGTAACTTTAACACTTAACATACCATTTTTAAGGGTTCATACTTTTTTTATCATCTGACTTCAACCCAAGTAAACTTCACCCCAGTATGTGTGGTACTGTAAACGGTAATGGGGGTGTGGTAGATATAAAATTGGAAATACGTACCACACCCTCGGAAGCTGTCAGATCTATACCGAATATATCCTGTGCCGTCGCCCAGCCAGCGTGAGAGAACAGCTAACAACTGTGGACCCAAGCGTCGGATGCACCTCTCGCCGTAATATGCACACGTGACGTCACGGCCGCGCGCAATCTCGGCCGCGTAATGCGAAGCGATTGGCTCTAATTAAAGTCCTCACCGCACTGCACAGCACCGCGCCACGCCGCGCTACGCCATGCCGCCACCGCCGTCGCCGTCACCGCCACCGCCAGCGCTGCCCACGACGCCACCGCCACTGCCACTATTAACATCTCCACATCCACCTCTGCCGTTGCCGCCACCACCACCACAGTCGCGGCCATCGCCACCGCCTTCGCCACCATCGCCACCGTCACTACCATCACTACCATCATCGCCACCGCCAGCGCAGCCGCCACTGCAACCGCCACCGCAGGCGCCACCGTCTCCGCCACCGCCACCGCCTCCACCGCCTCCACCGCCGCCACCACTGCCACCACCGCCACCGCCGCCATCGTCGCCATCGCCGCCACCGCCACCACCACCATCATGACCACCACCATCACCAACATCGCCACCGCCACTGCAGCCACTACTGCAACTGGCACTGCAACTGCCACCGCAGGCGCCACCGCCTCCGCCACCGCCACCGCCACCGCCACCGCCTCCACCGCCTCCACCGCCGCCACCGCCGCCATCGCCGCCATCGCCGCCACCATCGCCGCCACCATCACCACCATCACTACCATCACCGCCACCACCACCATCATGACCACCACCACCACCATCATGACCACCACCACCTCCACCAACATCGCCACCGCCACTGCAGCCACTACTGCAACTGCCACTGCAACTGCCACCGCAGCTGCCACCGCAGCTGCCACCGCCGCCACCGCCGCCACCGCCACCGCCGCCACCGCCACCGCCGCCGCGCCGTGCTGTTTTGATGGAGAGAGAGCGGTGAACCGCCGCGGCGGCTGGCGTTTGCAGGCTTTGCGGTCAGCTGTCGACCTCGGACGCAAACAGTCCCTGGCACCTGAGCCACAAGCGCCGGACCTTATGTTAGGAACTGGGGCTCCCCTGGTGAGATCCTCGAAAAAATCTCACAAGGTAATTATTTGACCGTACTGTGAAGGTTTTGTCTGTAACATAGCGAATTTGGTTAAAGAAACAAAAACATTTTATATCCATATCGGTAATGCCATTCATCCGTTCGCTGTTAATGTGTGATGCAATAAGTTCTATCGCTCCAAATATTACAGTACCGTTTTTGATATCAGTATACTGATTTTGACATTGTACATTTGTAGTAATGGCGCACATGATGAAGCATTTGGTTTCCAATTTTTTGCTATGTGGTTTATTTTAGACTTCTTTATTTCTAAAAAAGAAATTATTACAGAATTTCCTAGGCCAGCCCCGACGCGGATGGGCTAGATCAAAATGTTAAAACTGAGTTTGAGCAAGAGATTTACGTAAGATTTGTGCTACATGTAGTAGCCATTCTGTTGGTAGTTTGTTTGGGGTAAGACACATTTGTGGTGTGAAACATTACGTCCTCAATGATTCATTGCCTCAGCGTAATGTCGTAATACCCACAATAACATATTTTGTGAATTGTTTCCTTGTTTAATTCTTATCAAAATGTATATATTTATTATTTGCATACTTCTTACTTTCAAGTTATAAACAATTTAACCCTTTGTTATCTTCGTTGGATTCCGTCCTTTGCAATATATTCTTTTTAAACAGCATTTACTTCAAGGACAATTATGTGCACAATCCACTGAAACCTCTGTTGCTTAGTTTAATTGTACTATTTTGCATGCGCATAATTGTCGGGAAAAATTTCCGCCTTTTTTTATTTCGCATGTTTTATGTATGAACGCATAATTCTAGGGCTGCAATGTTTTTACAGCACAACTGTCCCCAGTAGCTCGCTTTCCCGGACGGTGGTTTTTACTTCTGGAGCGATAAAATGGTCGAATATACCAGTTTAGAACCGCTAAGGGCGAACGTGGTTTTTTATTCGTTTTTAAGAGAGATTTCTCCTGTGTTTCTCCAGTGCTATGCAGTAAAGACAAAATTAGGTCGTAATTTTCCGAAGGAAAAGAGATGTAAATAGGTATTTCCTTCTTAAATTCATAATACTAGGATTTCGTGAAAAATCGAACTTTTTTTAAATACACTATTGTTACTTTTTACAAAAATTGCTATTTGAACAGGTATTGTTTTAAATACGAGCTTCGTGTCATTCTAATCACTTATTTTATTAATTTTACAAAGCTTGATGTGGTAAATGTGATACTCTACTCCGAAAGTTGTTCGTACGAGTATTTATATTAATAATTTCAATTATCGATGGTTTAAAAGAATTAAAAACTCAACTAATACATCGATCAAAATCTCATGTAGTCATGCCATAACCGTATGTACTATCTCCCTTGTTTGTTGTTATAAATAAATTACATACTAGATGGATTTATAAAGAGCGTATATTTCACTTTTGAAATAGAGGGGAGATTCGTCTAAGAGGCTCTACATGTGAAACTCGAATAAAATGTATATTAAAACATGTGTTTTGAAATCCTAATATTGCGAAAAATTTAACAGACCGGAGTTCGAGGAAACAATATGTTCCTAAAACTGAGAAACTATTTACCATTCCAGCTTTAAATATGCGGGAAAAGGTAAAACACTATTCGAAGAAAGCAACCCATGTCATGTAAATTGGAAATTTTAATGTTCCTAACAAATATATTCCTTAGTCTATGGAACGTTACTACTCGGTGAATAAATTCAAATAAAATGACATTTCATTAAATAACGTCTCTCTAATTCTGTAATGATTCCCCTCATTTTCTTTCCTCGAATTGAAAATATGACAAAAAACATGCAACCAACAAAGGATTGGGGCAGATTACTGAGTTTACAGTTGGCGACAGTAGAACTATACTGATCCAAGTGACATTTTTTCCTCTTTTGAGCTTTTCGCTTGTGTACATAGGATAAACTATAAATGTTTATATCACAGTGATCTTAGTGCAAAAACCATCATTTCCTGTACGAACTTCTCAATCCCCCACTTCCCTTCTCGTATTCCCTTATACCAAACTCAAACGCGTTTCCCTCGTTTTCTCTAAATGATGAGAATGGCACTTGGATCAGTATGGTTCTCTTCTCGCCAATTCTCAGCGACCGGTGAAAACTTTATCTGCCCCGAGAAAATTAAATTAACATTCCACAATTCGTTTGCATGACCATCTTCTCCACCACAGCCATCTAAATGTCCGGAAACATGTGCTTCAGACCCGAGAGAGCACCACGGTTGAACATCACTGGGAAACTGCCAGGACGGGCGACGGAAATTGTCAATCTTCGTAACGATGCGACTTCTGGTTGCAGAACTCCGGTCAATGCTGGCTGGCTTTCTCGACGTCAGCTTTTGCGAGTTCGTCCGGTTTTTAGAGGCATTGCTGGCGAATTAGCCCCCTTCGCGGTGACATTTCGTGACACGGACGTCTCCACTGCCACGAAGCTCATGCACTGCGCTTTCCCTCAGTTCCCTTCCGCTAAAAATGGTTGAGACACTCATACCTCCCTCGGTGACCTCATATCGTCCATGCATAATGAAAGTGACATGACTAAAAAAAGTGTTATTTTGCGTAAAAAAATCTGTCTCCTGAACGCCAACTCTTTATTTCGAGACTAAGGACGAAAATTCTACCCTATGTAAGGGCTGTCTTGAGAAGTATCTTTATGAGTTTTTCTTTATAAAAGTGGAATATTCTCTAACTAGATTTCATTATTTAACTAAATGGTGCATTCTGAAATGTGTTACTTCTTCTTACACGCCAACCTATGTGTTTGATAGCATTAAAGTATATTTTCTCACACCGTTATAATTTTTGTTTTTTTAGGTGACCTTTTTAACTACTAGGCCATGTAGCGACCAGTTTGAGTTTACATTCGAGTAACTGTAGGGGCAACACGACACGTAAGGACAACATGAGCACACACAAACATCCGTCCCCGAGGCAGGATTCGAACCCGCGACTCTTCGAACCGAGGCAACTACGGCCTTACAGCCATAGCGACCTCGGCTGACCAGCTGTTGTCATTTGCTTTATATATTTTCTTAATTCCATTGATTTCGGAACTTTAAGCTATATTTGGAGAAAATTGATTTTCTGTTTCACAAACTGGTGTTCAAAATAAACATATGTATTCATATATCCAAATCTATTGGATAAACACAATAAACACTTAAAATATTTTAACTAGAAGTTCTAAAAACTAAACATCCACGTCCTGCAATTTCTAAGCAAATCATGAAATCTTGTTGGCGAACACAAGTCTTAGGTTTCATATTTTTGACCCAGAAACAAAAAAAATACTCACGTAATGAGGCTATTTAGTCAAAAGTTACGAATTCGTGTATAGATATAATTATGTTACAATGATTAATGGATAATTATTGTTTATTTAATGGTTTTTAACTTGCCCTCCACATCTTCCTCGCCAACCTGGAATATATTAGAACATGAAATACTCCGCCCACTCGCAGTGAATAATATGCAATTTCTTTTAGAAATTTGCATTGGTTAGTTCTAATTTTTAAGGTTCACATCGCCTCTGAAAATACTCACAGAACATAAGAACAGGAAAGCAATATGGCTGAGCGTTGCACTATCACATTTTGCAATAAATAAAAAAATAAAAAATATTTTGCTAATGAAGTTTTACCTCACTAGATGTATGGAAAGTTTCGATGACTCAGGGGATCGTCTAAGACGAATTCAACTAATACTGACTAACAGACTTGAATTAGCCAACAGATGATATCAACAGGAGACTCGAAGGTTGTTTTACTTGAAATCATATTATTAACAAATTCATATAGTCTCCTCGCAGAGTACGTGCACTTCATCCACAACACCCCACGCAAGATTGTCTTATTTAATTACTTGTAATATTACTGAACGACTAAGTAAAAAGCTATTTAGATAACATTGTTGGGCAGCCATAATCAAGAAACTGATGGAGCATTTATTGTATACCAATAGATTCTCGAGGAGATACTGTACTCACTTCTCCTGAGTCCGCAGTGGAACAATGACGGGAAAGTGTTACAATTAGATTACGTCCGCCGATTGAAGCAGCAATTCTTCGAGTCATTACGGGTGAATTAACCGCGTTCCACAACAGCAGTTCGCGATACGCGCCGCTTCCTTGGCAGATGAGGTGGCGGCGGCAGCGGCGAGGGGGTGGAAGGGGGGCGAGAATGGAGGCGATCGGTAGGATGAGCCTTGCAGAGCTGGTGTTGCTTGCACCAGACTCTGGAGATCTGAGTTTCCCTCTTAAGCGTTCTGAGTGGCGTAGGGGCTTGTGGCATTTTCTCATAAGTACGCAGGTTGCAGGTTCGAATTCCGTGAAGGGAATTCACATTGTGTACTTGGCATGACAGGTATTCCTAGCACACACACTCACACACACACACACACACACACACACACACACATGCACTCACCACAAGCCCCACACACTCACAGACGCACGCACACACACAGGCGCGCACCCACATACACACATATGGATATTCATGCAAACATATCACCCTTTATTGATAAAGTTTCCAATTGGAAAATTTAAGTCAATCAGATTTGTTTTTCACTTTTTCTTTGAGAATGTAACATTAAATGAAAAGTGATAAAACAAATTGTGATTTATTTTTTCCAATTTTACACAACTTTTCGGAGATCGTGTGTGTCTCCATTTTTCAATAAAACGAATTACAGACAATCATAATTTAAGTGATAAACATCATCATTTAACCAAAATTCTTCTCTTAATTTCTATTTCTTCTCTGGTAAGTTTTGAGCGTAGATAATTCCAGATGAGCCGCGAACGAGCCGTTGCTGCGCCATGGCCACCTTACTCCTTCATCTAATACAGAACTATGCAAGATGAGCGTACACCTTGCTTCCTTCATCTAATACAGATCAGTGAGCGTATGGGGTACGCTTACCCCATATACCTCGTCCATTGACCGACAAGGTTCCCGAGCCTCATCAGGTAGGAATCACGGTGGCTGCCTCTGGAGGAAACAGCCTCCAAGCACGGTGATGTAACGTCTGTAGTTACCGAAAGGTGCAGAAGCGTAAAATAGGAAGACACACGTACCTGAGTTTAAGCGACAGTGCGTTAGTCAGCGATGGGAATGTTGTAAACCACTGCGGACAGCGCTGAAGATAGCTCGTAGGACAATTAACTGCTCTCCCTTACCTGGCTACTTTTGAAATAGTTCAGTAGATAGAAGATGCTGAATGTACACTATTGTCTCTGTGTGTACGAGCAAGAGAAAGAGACGTGTTTATAGTATATGCATTTTGTTGTGAAAGATTATAAACATAACATTTTCACCGCTACCTACCGCTTACGCAGAAGAGATAAATTTATGTAATCCTGCGTGAAAAAAACGGAGAATTTTCGGCGGAAAACTCTTATTACAGGGCCTGGTAACGAAAACGTGGATAAATCTCGTTGCTAAATTTAGGGGAAAAATCCTCTAACACGTGGCTGGTGAAGCCATAATCCTTCTTTCGTTGGTCCTTAATACCAAAAAATTGAATGTCATCAAAATGTCCGTCCATCTACACTAGTGGCTAAACCGGTCAGCCGATTTCTTCCAATAATTGATATTTACCAATCGATCTGACTTGTGTCTTGTCCCCTTGTATTTCAAACCGATATTTTAATTTTTACACGAACCCATTCAAACAGCTTCGAAGATGTCAAAAAATGGCTCCAGTGTTTTGATTACGTATTGTTGTGGGAAAGTGTGAAGGACGTTTAAGAGAATGGTGCAGGTGTCGTGTTCCCTGAAAAACTTGATTTTTCGAAAATTGCAAAACTTCAAAATTGTTTCTGGTCTTCCTAAAGCTAAAATATTGATTGATACGATATTTCCCCATAATTAAATCTGTTTCTTAAAGATAGATTTTGAATAAGGTCGTTTGCACTTTTTCTAAAACTTGAGTATTTTTTGCGTAATTTAGCGTGAGAGTACGGGCGAGGAAGTACTTGTGGTTTTAGCACCACTAGTTCGGTAGTTGATTCGCGATTACGATGACTGGTCGCCGCGCTGCAGGGTCTCTGAACACTTGGCGAAGTCATCACCTGCTCTAATTGTATCTAAATTTAACAACACTCCCCAAGGGTACATGAAGGCAATGGCGATGGATATAAGATATATTTAAATTTTGTTTGTTATTTATCATAACGTGATGGGAAAACATTTTATTTTTTCTATTTCAAAGTGCTATTTTATAATGCAAAATCACTAGGCTTTGTCTTTCTCAAGCTAGGGTTGCACGGTATTGACCGTTGTTGTTGACAGTTGAATATTTGACTAATGTTGACTGTTGACAGCTGAATATTTTTGTGTTGAAGTTCATGCACCGTGACTAGATTCTTATTTTTTGCCGGACAGATAACGTTATCAGTTTTTTAAGGTTATCGTAATTTTTTTATATGTTAATATGTATTTACAATAAAACAAAGGTTTGTTGCTTGTACAGATAGATACATGGATAATGCAATATTTCTTACTCGGTTTTGTTCACGGAAGTAACAAGAACATCTGATCTGCAATATCTTCCTCATTCTGGAATCTACACAATGTTTAAGCATATTATGCTTTGTACTCTTTTGTGATATAATGAGCATATCCTTAACTATATCAAATCTAATATCAATCTTTATTCTGAGAACACGAAAAGACTACATTCGTGGACTTTACAACTACAGATATTCATGTAATCTCACTCTTCACGTTCCATAAAATCCGGATAATTAAATACTTAACAAATTCAGTGGTTTGAGGGTTTAAATAAATACAAATTTTGCATTCACTTCTGAAGTTCCGACCTTCCGTGTAGCGTTATGTATCTTCAATGCTTAATGGTTGGGTAAATTGATATAATGAAGTTCATAAGTGGGCCTATCAGAAAAAAGCAGCTAAAAGGAAAAAGTATCTTTGACCTAAATTCCAGAATTTCAGATAAATTCCAGAAATCGAGGCAAAAAACTAATTTTAAAAAAATCATACTGCTCTAGAATGTAAAGAGAATTCAGCACAATTGTAAAAACCATACACCATTACCTTTTCCAAGGAAATATTCTAACAGTCTATTTTGGCATTCCAAACAATCAACAATCGTGGTCATGTGACAATACGCGCCCAACCTAGCATATCGATAAATCCCGAGTTGCGGCAAACGAAAGTACGTGCACCTTTAGGCGGGGGGGGGGAGGGGCGGGCGAGGCAAAGGAAATCGCTGCACCACGTGACGCGCAGATCGGGCGTGACGGAGTGGTGCGGCGCTGGGAAGACAGAGGCGTCGCTGCGACGCCGGCGTAACGACAGCCGCCAACGCTTTCTCCTCGTCTTTCTTTCCTCCCCACTCTTCCCTCACCCTCACCCCTTCCTCGTCACGTTGGTTCGCAAGTAAAGGAGGCGAAAAAAATTAAAAAAGTATGTATTGGAAAATGTTTTGTAAACTCTTTCATGTTTCATGAATTTCAATGCACATGCGGTCTCGGATTCCCTGAATACGAATATTAGGTACGAATTTGGAAGAAAAAAAAAGAACGGACGGCGTGTGGACAATTAGAATGATATTACATAAAAGGTGAAAATTTATTTTTATTTTTATTTTAATAGTATTTATTAACATGATAGATTTATTAATATGATAGATTTAATGGAATTTTGTACCTTCATTATAGACAGTCAACAACTTTAACGTATGTATTAATACGATTTATTTTATTAAGGAAGTTTTCTTTATAGTAATAACATTTGAAGATTCTCTGTGTTAGAATAAGTTCCGTAATGAAATAAATCATATTATACCATGTTGAAGAGATTGACTTTCTATAAATAAGATGCAAAATTCCATTAAAATGTAAACGGACGATCAATAGAAAACTTTTATTTAATATGATAGTTGTTTCAGATTCGTTTTTTGTATGTATTTTAAGTATAATTCGGAAATTAATATTTAATTTAAATGTTGTAGAGTGAAGCTTAAACAGTGAAAATTCTGTGAAATACGCAAAATCTCGTTTGAAGTTCAAATACTCACATCAACATACTTTTTATTGTTGTTTTTTGTCTTGCTTACTGAACATGCCAAATTATAAGGTTGTATTATCTGGAGCCATAATAAAAACAGGAAATGTAAACGTCAAATGAAAGTCGGAATTCATTAAATATATCAGTTACTAAATAAATAGTTAATTTACAATCTGTTAATTTTCATTCTGTCTGTTTGGTAATTAAAATAAATTTATGGATCTTCTCCGATGCCTCCCTAAAAACCAATTATTACGCCCGCCTCATACACAAATTTAAAAAACAACAGACCTTGATTTGCGCATGATATTAATAGAGGACATTAATTGCATGAGGAAGTCAATTCGATCACATCCCAGAGGGGCCCCGCCCTCCACCTAATTAAGTCTTCCCGTGCGGTTCTTCATTGCCAACCACTGTGCGGCTTCTTATTGAATAATGCGCGGCGCGGAGTGGGGAGGCGGGCGGGGCGGTCGCCTGCGATATCCGCTTCCTCGCCGCCCCGCCCTCGCGACGCCTTCGTCCGGCGCCGCCCTCCGACGCCGCCCTGCCCCGCCCCCGCTTCCGCCTGCCCCGCCGCCCGCCCACCGCCTCGCCCAGCCTCGGCGTCTGCCTGATTGCCTCCGCGGTGAAGGTTCGCTTCCGCTTCGAGATGGGAAGGGGGGGAGGGCTATATTGGGACCGCTCGTGAGCTCCATTGTTCATGCGCCTCGCTCCTTGTCTTGTTTTCATGTTTAGTAATTTCCGCCGTCAGGAGCAATAAGCAGTAATTATTTAGTATTATGTAAGTAGTAATCAATATCTGATACTGATATATCAATTCATACTTCTTGATGTATTTTCCGAATATGAGTTCTTAAACAACAATTTGCAACTTAAACAACAACAATATATTACATAGCAGTACATGTTCAAAACTGCAAGTGTGCAACCATGATTTTCGTACCTCCAGAAACCCGAAATTAAACTGATGGTTTCCTCAATATTACACAAAAGACTTCATTCACAATTTACTTACCAAGAGTACTTATACATAGTGGAAATATAATATTTTTCAAATGTAGTAAATTATCCTTTTCACTAAAAAATAAGCTATTGATTTTTTTAAATTTTTGCGTTACTTTACTTTGTACATTGGCTTTATTTCTGTATACTTCAAGAAAGGCATCTTCAGAAGTCTTATTACTTTATACGTGTGTATAACCTCGCTCACAAATGTGAGTATTGGCTCTCACAATTACTGTTCATGATTTTTGACTATTTACTTTTCATTCTTTAATCGTCTTGATGCTGAATAAGAATACGTTTTCTCTCGGTGCAGATAAAATATAATTTGTAAATTACGCAATAAAAACATACCAAACAGTTTTGTGAATTCTCATCTCATTTAACATTTAATTATGTACTACAAAAATGCGCGTTTATTGATAATTGTGTGTTTTCATTATCGATAATAAATATTATTAATGTGTCATTTAAAAACAATTTTTATTTCAATTCCATTTATGCATTAAATAACGGTATATTTAGGTGCATTTATAAATTTGATGAGATAATGACCAATGCGTATACATTCTAACAACTTTTAGAGGTTATTTTCCCTCTGAAATAAGCCTGAAAACAAATGTGTGTTGTATTTTCTATGTGATAAAATCGTACTCCAATTTAAACATTTATTTACCTTCGAAAAGAAGGAAATAATTCGCACTTAGTGATGGTAGCTGTCTCCAGCCCCATAGTTCAGGATTCCATTCCGCCAACGTCACAACACCGCCCACGCCGCATCCGCTCACCGCCATTTTCGCCCCCTCCATCGCAGAAAACAAAACCGCCATTCCCGCCATCACTTTCACCATTACATCCGCCCCCGTCACTTCCGCCTTCTCTGAGGATCCCGCCCCATGCCGACCTAGCTACTTTCGTCGCCTCCACTGTCTTGCCTGTCCTCATTGTCCTCACTGCCCTCCCCTCCTCCCTGCCCCAACCTCCTCATTGCCCCAACCTCCTCATCGCCCTCACACTTCTCACTGTCCTCAACCTTATCACCGATCTCATCGTGTTCACCATCCTCATCCTCCTCACTTTCCCCAGCGCCTTCACTCTCCTTACAGCTCCCACCACCCTTCACCATCCGTGCCATCTTCACGCTCCTTTCCGACATAGTGGTTCAGAGCATCAATTGATGTCACTGCAGTGCTTCTGACCGGGAGATCGTATGGTTCGAGTACCGACTGTGGCAGTATTTTTGACACAAGTGAGGTAGCTAGCTCGGATTCAGCCGCTGTCTGGAGGAAAATTCTAGCTGCGGCCTGCTCTGATCGGTAGATTCCCGTGGTTTCTTTGATCAACACCAGGCGAATGCCGGAGCAGTAACCTAACAAACGGGCCATGGACTGCGCGCAATATATCATTTTTCTTCCTTCTCCTATCCTCACCACTTTCATGCATTTACACCGCAGATGTTGGGAGGTCAGTCGGCAGCCCAGAGATTGTCCCGGCTAGGGTGGAGATACCTAGTTGAGGAAAACACCGCAAGTCAACGTGCAGGCTGGCTCCGTATCTCACTATCCGGCGGGGGAATGATCGCCCCTACCTCCCACTATCACACAAGCACTATACTTGCGGGGCTAATTGCCTTATTCGTAGACACTCCCGGATCAATCAACTCACGCTCCATGCATGACCTTCACTACAGCCAAGTCCAGTGTTTATGCCTTCTACTTCTTCCTCCATCTCCATCACCGCCTCCGCCCCCTCCCCCGCCTCCGCCCCCGCCTCCGCCCCCGTCTCCGCCTCCGCCTCCGCCTTCGCCTCCGCCTTCGCCTCCGCCTTCGCCTTCGCCTCCGCCCTCGCCCTCGCCCTCGCCCCCGCCTCCGCCCCCGCCCCCGCCCCCGCCCCCGCCTCCGCCCCCGCCTCCTCCGTGTCCGCGTCCGCGTCCGCCCCCGCCCCCGCCCACAGGAGCGCCTTGCACCCCCGCGCCGCTCGGCTGAGTGCCCGGGCGCACGGGCATTCGCCCACGGCGCTGGGCCCTCGCTGCCTCCCCTACCGCTCACCCCTCGCCCCGCGCCCACCCACCGATTCCACATTCTGCTTGTTCCACGCGGGTTACGCCTGCACGCAGCCAGCGACTCCTCGTTTCCACTTTTATGGCCTTTCCTCACGATGGGAAGTAGGTTGGCTGCTGTAAGAGATAATCAGAACCATGGAATAATCGTTTGAATATGTTATTGCAAAATAAATGTCAAGCTGAACTTTAAATACACGGGTACTTTCAATTTCTTAAAGAAACATTAAATAAATCCGCAACTTTATGAGCACCATTTGAATTCATAAATCCATATGCATAGCACTTTACCACTCAGCTAGGTCGTGCAATTTGCATTTAAAACACTTGTAATATTGGTGTGAAATTATCTGTACTTGACACGCTTTTGTGCTATCCTCTCCTGCTTGATTTATTCATTTGTTATAACAAATATTTCAAATGGTCTTTTTTTTAGTTTTAGATCCTGTAATTACTATTACTGCAGTATAATATTATACTATTACCACCTTTGTTTCAGGGAATAAATTGAGAATCGATAGAACAGTATTGGACTCAACATGGAGCAAAAACGTTTAGTAACAACAGGGATTAAATTTAATGTAACAAATTATTTTGGGTGGAATGTATTCTGACCAGCCCTCTAATAATATTGGGGAAAAATACGAAGTCATTGCTTGTGGATTTAACATATGTAATATCTGAAAGCGCAGTTCTCATTTGCAATGAAACCTGGGGCAGAAAAAAATACAACCCATAAATCATAGCATTTTAAATTACATCTGTTCGTGAAAGTAGCAGGTGTTTGATATATTAATAGCAGCCTGATGATTGCATATCATACAGCTAACAAGATCCTATCTGTGGTGTCTCACACTTCATCATTTTAGAGACACTGTTTTTAATAAAATCGTGTGTCATGGAACAAAATACAGCTATAATGCCTTTCTACCTTATCAAATCATGAAAGCTTATATTCAAGTCATTATTTTTCTCTGGAGACCTTGCCCCCTGTTGAGTCCTCGACCTGAATGTGAAGTGGACCGGGCTTCAAAACCCCCCTGGGGTTCCTTTCAACTTCTACGCCTCTCTTAGATCCACTGTATTATTACTTCTCTTTCCTACGGTACTACAGCAACACGAACCATCGCATGGATGCTTGCGTACTCCCAGTGCTATCATCATATGGTTTGCTGGTTCAGTTCAGTCCTAAGGGGGTTCAAACAGGATGGTGAAGGAAGAGTCGGGCGCTGTCCTTAACTAAGATGCTGTTATGCCATCTTATAGAATTGCTCGGAGCAAATGATTTCCATTACTCGGAGGAAAAAAGACAACTATCGATCAGAGCAACTGACCTGTAAACTTCCTATGAATACGGAAACACTGTTAACTACTCTTTCTTACCTGGTATCGAAAATCAATCAAGATCCAAACTGAGGACCTCTACGAACTTTCCTTTGTTAGCTCAACGCGCTTACTACTATGTCCACTAGCACGCCCTTCTCTCTCATATAACGGACTGTGACTGTTATGAATCGAACAAGCGATAGTCCGAAATTGCCTTAAAGCTGCGCTCAATAAAACAAGTAAATAGCTTCTGTCGGATTCCCTTTCACTCTGATTGCTTTCATATCTAGATTGCTATAATTCATACGAGAAAAATACTACATTGAGCATGATCAGAGAGAGAGACTAATAATAAAAGCAAGTCCGACAAGATCGTTGAAATTCTGTATTATAATTACTAGGAGTAGTGGTGTATACGGTACTTAAAAGCGAGATTTGTTTCTTAGTCCAGAAGAAAGTATGTCATATTCTAGACGTCTCGCGTGGATGGAAAATGCTTGAATACCCCCATTAATGTAAAGACATAGGAAGTTGTCATGACATCAGTAGTTGGTACTTTCAAATACACAACAAATCATCGCACTCAAAATTATTGCTAAACGTATGATAATTACTGGTTTATAATGAAGATGGTCACCGTACAGAAATCATATAAAGCAATAATTACTTTCTTATTTATAATAATTGAATTTTAAAGTGCCAACTACTGACGACATGTCAACTATCAGTGGCTTCGCCTTAAGATGCGCCACCAACACCAACTGCAAATAAAACCGATACGGGCTGAAACAGATAGCGTAAAAGCACGACTTACACATAGCAATTTTTACTATCTCCATTAAACCTGTAAGTAAACCATATTTTTACAAATCAAAATTAAAACTCAGGTTAAAAGAAAGAAATCATAGGATATGTTATTTCATTATTACATAAACTATTTTTTTTTATATATATATATTTAAGGTCGCATCAACTTCTAGGTCATAAACGACCACTATTGCTGGTAACGGTATGGTAACTGTGAGGATGACACGATAGGATGATGATAGGGGGTGAAAGGACGAACATAATACAACCATGTCCGAGCCGGGACACGAACCCGCGATCCTTCAGTCCGAGATCGCTATGGAACGTCTGCCTTAGCGATCTCGACCACCGGATCGGCATAAACTAACTTTGGATATGAACGAATGGAGAAACAGTATGCAGATTTAGAGATGCATATCGGTTTTATTTGCAGTTGGTGTTCGTATCTTAATGCGAAGCCACTGATAGTTGACATGTCGTCAGTAGTTGACACTTTAAAATGCAATTATTATAAATAAAGAAGTGACTACTCTCTTTGAGCAGTTGATGGTGGGTTTGCACCAGTCAGCCGTTCGTCGGTGAGCCTGTCACCCTCTGACATCTCACACGTCACCACGCGCGGGCGGATGACCCCGGTGACCCCGCCCTCGGTGGCAGCCGCGGCACCAGATTCCCGCACAGATAGCCGCCATTTCCCCTTCCCGATTGGCGCGCTCCCGCGGTTATCCAACGGCTTACGCAACAGGAAGACGCTCATGCTTTTGTGTTGAGTGGGCGGGCAGCGCAAGGGTGTGATTACGGGGAGGTGATGGTAGCGCAAATGAAGTAACAATGGCGGCAGGACATGGAGTAAATTATCAGGGAAATCGCACGATCGTAAGGAAGGCAGTTTCAAGGTAATGCACATAAAAGTGTGAGGGGAAGGTGCAATAATTACTCAGGCCAAGAAAAAAGTTATGAAAGAATCCATAGTAAAAGAAACAGGAAGCCTAAGCTGACGACATTCTTTTTGAAATAGAAAATGTGTAAACTGAAATAATGAGTAAAATAGTTGTGCAAAAATTACAACTTTGCAATATCTTTTAAATAAATTGTATTTGTACTTGGGAGTACTACTGTGAAAAACTTTAGAGCTCAGCTTAATACATAAAAGAGGATGTGAGTGTGTTTCAATAAAAACACTGGAGTCATTGCTCTTAAGTTTGCACCAACACTTCCGGATAATCGAGAACAAAAGAAAAAATGTTACCATGAATTTGTCTAACGCCCCTAAATGCTACTAGAAATTATGAAGCTCGCGTTGCACGTTGCCGAACGACGTGGGGTGGAGTGGGCGGGATGGGTGGACAGGACGAGTAGGGCCTGTAGGTTGGACAAGGCGTACGAGTAAAAAGCAATCGGTGCGGAGCGCAGGGCAGGACGGACGCGCAGGTTGGACAAGGCGAAAAGAGCAAAAGGTGCGGAGCGAGGTGCGGGGCAGAATGGGTGGGCAGGATGGGCAGGGCGTGCAGGTTGGACAAGGCGTACAAGTAAAAAGCAACAGGTGCGGAGCGAGGGGCAGACGAGCGGAGCATGTGGTGGGAATGCCGAAAAAGTTGACAACACAGGGAAATCAGACATTAGCTATTAGAATTGAATGTTTAATTTTTTTTCATGAACCAAACTAGTCCTAATTTGAGACTTTTTTCAGGAGGCATAAAAAACTTCGTAACGTAGACATGCGTAGTGATGAATTTATGAATTTTGCATGCCTTATAGCTATCAATATGTTTGGCACTTATTGAAACGAAATGTTCCAGCCGTGCTGCTAACTGTAGGATATAACTTAGTTCAATATTTCAAAATATGAAATTTGAAACTTGATTGGTTCTTGAAACAAACCCTGAATTGTGTTTTTGTATAGCCGTTCGGATACTACAAAAACATCTTAGTAATATTGTAGCAAAACGGTTAAGATTGTTTTATTCGAACAGAAAAATATGAAGGCAGATTTGATGAAGTGTTACCGGTATTCCGAAAATATATGTGTTCAGGTAAATATAGACAACTTAAGATTATTAATTTAGAACAAATTGTGAATGTCATGAGTCATTATGTGAAGAGTCTGTCGCTGATGAGCGGCGCACAGGGCATCGATCTTCACTGTCCGTTTCGCGGGGCAGCAGCCCAGCGGCCGAGTGGTGGCCGCCCGGCTGCGACCTTGCGTGGGCGTCGTGAGAGCGGCGGCGTGCGGTCTCCCATGCACACAATGGGAGGCGCCCCCGCGCGCGTCCTTGCAGATGACCCGCGTGGGAATGCCCCCCCTCCCCACGCAGCCGCGGCCTCGTCCCCGCTCCCACCCCCGCCCCACCCCACCCTACCCCCATCGGCGCCCTCTTCTCTGTGCCAGAGCTCCCTCCCCTCCCCTCTCCTCACCACCGAGCCACGTATGTCGTCTTCTCCCTTTGATAAAACTTATCTCGCATTCTCTTCCACATTTCGGGAGCTTAGAGCTTGTTCTTCCTTTAAAGCCTTGTCCCGCGCCCTCTTCGTCTATATTTCGCATTCTTCCCCAATTCGGGAGTTTACAGCTTGTCTCGGGTCTCCTCTCTTCCAATCCTTCGCATCTATTATTCTTATCAGATTTATCTCGCATTCCATACAACATGTTGAGAGTTACCTGGTATGGCGGTTTGCAGCCGTGGCCACGTCGCCACTCACACCACCGCCCCACCCCCATGGCGCCCTCTTCTCTGTGCCAGAGCTCCCTCCCCTCTCCACTCTTCCGAGCCATGTATGTCGTCTTCTCCCTTTGATAAAACCTTTCTCGCATTCTTTTTTACATATCAGGAGCTTAGAAGCTTGTCCCGTCTCTCCTCTCTTCAAAGCCTGGTCCCGCGCTCTCTTCCTCTATATTTCGCATTCTTCCCCAATCCCGGAGTTTACAGCTTGTCCCGGCTCTTCTTTCTTCCAAGCCTTGCCCCTATTATTCTTATCAGACTTACCTCGCATTCCATACAACTTGTTGATATCTGAGAGAGTTACTCGTAGGGCGGTTCTTTTGGGAGAGATACCTTTTGATGGAAAACCACGCGTAGGTCAGCGTCTCACGATCCTGCGGCGAAATAACACCGCTCGGTAGATAACGTACACTGCACCTGGAGTCTGATGGCAATAATAGTTGTGTTCGAAAGTGCATAATAATTACTGACAAACTCTTGTTATTACTGTTCCACCGAGACCCCTTACTTGCATCCCTTGTGCCCGCTGTTCCTGTATAGTTTTACTAACTCCAACCGCGACTTTCATTCCCCATCCTTCCCTCATTCCAGTCTATTGAAAATAACCTGAACATTTGTAACACTAGTGTTAACTTTAAAACACTTACTGAAAACTTCTATTGACGTGTCCTAGAACGCTGATACATCCCAATGATTAATTAAAGATTCGGTTTAAAAGTACTCTTTAATTTGCAAGACCACTGATATATATGGTATATAATGGAAGTAGTTCTAAGTTACTCAATGTTATTTTACTGCTAATGAAAAATATATTTACTTGATAATTTACTGGATAAATGGTTAAGAAAATCCTCAAGAAAGTAAAAGTACTTTCATGTATGTTCATTAACGTTCGATTTCTACACTAATATCTTTTGACATATATTCTCAACCACTTACGAACGCAATTAGATAATATTATCTATTCACTTAAATATAAGCCTCAATTGAGTTCTCTACTTTTCGAAACCAACAATAAGGCAATATTGTTTCTTGATAGGCAGGCTCACTGAACAGCATCGTCCGTTCTGAACAAGTCCACCGGATCGAACAAGATTATAAACCGGTTGCAGATGAATCTCCATTACTAGTTTACCAGGTGTACAGGTTTTCCATACGAAGGAGTATGATTACAAAATGTGCATAGTGCAAGTTGATATCATGTTTTTTGGCGGCGACATTCTGCTTTACTTAAGCTCTCAGGGCGTAATCGTATAACGGGAACCAGTTACCCTCACTATTAATTCAGTTTCTTATATAACGAAGAGATGATTATAGAGTAAATATTCTAAAAACTTCAGACAAGTAAGGCGTGGTTTAATTGTCACTGCAAACTGAAATGTATGTTAATATAAGCAACGTAAAACCCGTACAAATGTTCTTAGTCTGATTTCTTGAATTTCATTATACTTCTAAGACCTTGTGTTCAATCAGCAAGCAGACTTACGAAAACATAATTTATTTCCTGCGATGTAAATGGAGATAGCGAGAAGCGAGTCGTACGCTGTGAACGGCATTGAAAACATTCACATATTGCTGAAGAGAATGAGGCGTATGGAACTACAAAAATAGCAATTTATGGAATATCTGCCCTTTGAAATTCATTCGGTAGTTATTTAAATTTCCAAGAAAATTAAGGTTTTATGTTTTCGAATCAAGTGTTACCTGAAACATGCGTTATCTAAAATATAATCTTATCGTCATTCCACTTGGCTGCCCGGATGGCCTTGTAAAGTAGAATATTTGTTATATTTCCAACCGGAATCAACACATCACATAATATTTTTCCTGTACTTTCATTCTTCTTGGCAAAATAAAATTTCCAAGAATAAATGGAGTAGGATTAATGTTCCGAGTGATGATAGGGTATAATATACTTCTGGCAATCAGCCAAGCGGATGTCCAAGTAGAATTTTCAACAGAGAGCTAAGGATAACACCCAAATTCTCCTCCACTCTGTGCACCTACCAATTCTTAGGGCCGATATGGTCTGGTCCCTTATCCACAAATGCCCCTTCCCTCCAAATCCTGAAAGTACGGCGAGAACGCGAATATCAGGGCACAGTCCAACTTAGCTACTTTTCCATCCGAGAGACTTATCATACACTACATCGTTCTTATATTCGTAATCCTCTTCTTTCTTCTTAGGGCTTTTTCCAGCCGACAGCTGGTTAACCTTTGCGCCCCGGGGGGTCACATATTTGACCCTCCACTAGACATTAACATTGCTCTATTGATCTGTGGTCAGCAGAACGCGAGGCCCTACGCGAGATTACATTCATGAGATACAAGGGATAAACAACCATTCGACCACTTCTCTCTCAAAAAGAAAAAAATGAATATTCAAGCTACAGAGATGAAATGTTTGAGGAGAGTAAAAGGTTGTATTTTGCTACACAAACAAAGAAAATACGATATAATAAAATAATTAAATATATTTAGTCTAAATGATTGTATACAACTATACGAACAAGACTGGAAAAAACATTTAGAAAGAATGGAGCACTATAAGCTACCTAAACAAGTGCTGCAGTACAACCTAACAGGAAGAAAAGAGTGTAGGAAGACCACGCAGAAGATGATTTGATACGTGAAGACGGAACAGGCAGCCGCCTAATCCCTGAAGTGCAGAAGAAGAAGACAACCATTCGAGCCCAAGGAGGGACTCGAACACGCGCCCCTTCAGACCGAATCGCTGAGTCGCCACACACTCTGTAGCCACCTCGGTCATCCAGATCGGCTTAGATTCGTAGAATCAGCTCCGGGAGAATCAGGCAGTGGTGGGCAGCAGTCGCCCTGATCTCGTACTCGCGCGGGGCAGAATGGCACTTGTGGTAGACTTCGCGGTGGCTGACGCACGAGAAGGCAAACTTGAGAAGAAATTAGAAGAGAAGCGCCAAAAATACGAAGCCACCCGCGCCCACATTATCGTCGGTTACCACAGCGCCGAAGTACTCCCGCTTGTGATAGGGGCACTGGGAGAATGGTGTGCGGGTAGTGACGCCGCACTAAAGAAAGTTGCGGATGGCCTCAAACTAAAAGCTTTAAGGGAAAAGACAGTCACTGAGGCCATTGATGGCAGTGCGGCATGCTACTACACGCACACCGGCAATATACACCTGGCCCCGCGTGAGTACAAACAGATAGCGCGGGACAGAGTCCGCAGAGGTGCCCTCCTCCACCCCGTGCCACAGGAAGCTAGCTGCGGAACAACAAATAAGATCTGCAACAACACCAGACGACAAGCTGGAGTCCCTGCGTAGATCTCGAATAGATTTATGTATTATAAAAAATATATGTATATATGTATAATACTCATAGAAGTAAGAATTTACACTAAGCCAGAGGGCAACTGAAATGTATAAATGTATATATGTATGTATAAATGTATATATTAGATTAAGAAATAAATATTTGTGTTCTATATATGAAATAAAAATGCTCAGGTGCTCGTAGAAAAGGAAAGTTACTCATGACGTCAAGTGACCTCGTGTGCGGCTTATCCTCAGCACTTCTGGTTATCTTGACACGAAGATGACTCATGCAGTCACGAACCATGAAGGCTACAACAATTCTCTTACGTCGCACACGTTTGAATTATTTATTGCATTAGATAATTCGAAGTAGAGGAACGTGAAAAAACTATTGTTACGTAAATACATCTTGGAGAATAACAGGTTCGAATTGCAAGTGCACTAATGCATGGTGACTGAAGTTGCGTTGAAGTTTCCCGTTTCTGCTAGGAACGAACATTCAAAGCAGAATAATGTCGTAAAACGAACACAAAGGACGTAGAAAGGAAGATTAATAGTCGACTGGCAGCAGAGCAGAAATCCTGTCGAGCGCCAAACGGTCTGATTATCTTCGTTTGTTTGGTGTAACGTAAGAAACGCCCCAACGATTCAGAGTTGAATTACGAATTCAAAGCATCACCATTCCACATTGTTTTCCTTCCATCACGAGGAAACAACTGATTAACTGCTTACAGTGCGTAGAGCCCATGTGGAAAATTTCCGAAACATTTCATTCTCTGGTAAATTCGAATGTGCGTTTACGGTAAAGAAAATTTGAAATTCAATAAAACACGCGGTTCAAGTAGTACAAAGCAACGCATGCTAGAAGAATCCAGAACATTTCTATGCCATTCAATGATATTGAATCTTGAAATTAAACTTCAACAGACCCAAGAACTGTGAAATCTTTCCTTCCTCGTCGTGTTCCATAATTACAAGACACGAGGAACTTTTAGACAACATGGAATACTTGGACTAAAATGCGTTTTTAACATATTTCTCATTGCTTGCATACTATTTCCAGAGAAGGTAGAAGAAAAATAGTTCAACATTTTGTGAAAAAAACATTATTTTTTACCTTTTGCTAAAACACTTTATGAATTTGAAAGATAATCTTCAGTAAATGAAGTCTCACTTCCATTTCTCACTAGAAAGTAAATATTAAATTAACGAATAAATTGCAAAACTATGTGCTTGTAAAAATATTTGATATTTGTATATTTAAGCTTAAAACGTATTGCTAAGAAAAGTGATACCAAATTTTTTAGAGGCGGGTAAATAGTAACAACTGTAGACCGTCGAAGTTTTAAGTTGTTGGTCAAATCTGAACGCAAAAAGAAGTTCTGTTATCGGTAATGATACGGTGCTTCTCTAATTAACTTGATATAAAATTGCAGTTGATAGACGAAACTGTTTTAGTAATTAGAACAAATTCGGTTAATTTTGTTCATACCACTAATTTTACCGCAGCGAAGACCGAAGGGCGGAAAAAAGTCAAGGCCACTTTTTAGTACTTTTCTGAAAACTTGGCATTTCCTCTTACATAAACACAACACTTACTTCACTACACGATAGCTAAAGAGACGACCATTTCTTGCTACTTATGAATATTTTAAGATTGTGCACCTGTGATAGCTTTTGTCAGAAGGCATTTATTACATTGAATGGAACTTTCCTCGACATTTCTTAACTTATTTCTGCATATTTAACAATTTATTAAAAGGAAAAACTACTTTTCTTTTTAGTTGCTCCAGGAACGTCACATTACTGATACATTTTACATTACTGATACATTTGAATCATTTGATTTAATCAGTGCAGTATCAGCGAACTTATTTAAATCGTCAAAGATATGGTTAGAAAAAAGTTAGAAGTTTCCTTTTATGTTAGACAGTTCTCAAAGGCTGTTTGTAAACAAACACCAACCTTTGCTAAATATCAAAACCCAGAAACGGTATTTTCTCCAATTTTTCTGCGTTAATGTTTCTCCAGAACGAATACTACTATGGAAAGGGGATTATAAGATGTTAGTCAACATTCACTTGGCGTAATCTTCGCCCATCCCAGTTTAAATTTTCTACTCTCCCCTTCACCAGTCAAGTTCCTATGATCAGCTACTTCGAAGATGCACGCTTAGCTCGTCTGTCTGGCGTTGGAGCCTGCAGTGCACACGCGTGAGGAAGCAACCACGTAGCGTGCGCGAGGCAGCTGTCGGTCAGCGGTCGGTAGGCGCGTGTTCAGCGAGCACCGACGCGCCGGCCACTTAACACCGCAGCGGCCCCGCGCTTTCTCTGAACCACAGCGGCGGTGGCGGACAGTGGTCCAGAGCGAATGGGACGACCCATGATATGACTTGTCTTACAGCGCTGGAATCTTACTGGAAGTTCGTCGTTTTGTTTTATTATAGACAGTTCTCTAAGACTGTAACCAAACGCCAACTTTTTCTAAATGTCAAAATACAGAAACGATATTTTCTCCATTTTTTCTGCGTTAGTGTTTCTCGCAGTTACTTAGTTACATAGTTACTAGTATGAAATTCCGGTTTCGAAATACTATTAAAATTCCAGTTGTTACATGTGGAATTTGTGGTGAGCAAAGCAAAATTGATTCACGACAGTTTTTCTCGGGGTTCTCCCATTTCCCCTACCTATCATTCCACCTTTGCACCATTATTATTCACTTCGACTGAACTATAGTAAAAGCGTCCGCATATTGGACAGAAGTCAAACCCCAGTATGTCTGGGTAACGGGCTTCAAATCCCGGTCAATATTGTGGGATTCATGGTGGCAAAGAGGGTGAGACGCAGTTTTTCTCTGGGTTCTCTCGTTTCCCCTACGTCACAGCCCAATGTTTCATCATCAGCCTTTCATTGTCGTCTATCCTTCAAAGCATTCGTCCGTTCCAGGTGTTTCCACAAAGCTTAGACACTGGGATCTTAATAAAGAAGGTCCGGGATGGGTGAAAAAAAATTCATAGGATATTGCTTACGGTCTCCTCCCTGAAGTATACCGTTTCCTGCATGGGGACGTATTAAGGGGTTGGGTGCCAATCCTGATAGATTATTGTACCTAAGCCACCTGAATTTGTCGGTGGTACATCGTCGGTGCCAACGAGTTTGCAATAGGGAAGGGAACAGTAATCCCCTGACTCATTCAGGTGGATTCTCTTGCCTCAGAGACAACTGAAACGGGATAAATCCCAACTGCACGGTGTGTAGTACATCTCTGTCCTGACCAATCTGAGAGTTGGTAGTCTCTAACTCGGTACAACGGAGACCTACCCGTATTTCCTAAACTCTGCTGGTGGAGGAGGTGGGGCGCCCAAGATCTGTAGCATTTCTGCATTAATTGAGATTCCAACCTCCATGATATATTCGCCATGCGGAAGGGGGTTTGAAAATATCTTACCCCCATCTAGTACACAGATATGCAGATAAACCCAGTACGTGAAAAGTATAAATACTCTCTTGCTTTCCACCTCTGGGTATCATGGTCCAAATCCAAGTCGGTTCGTGTGAAATTTGTAGTGGACAAAGGGTATTTGCGACAGGTTTTCTCTGCATTCTTGCGTTCCACTTGCGTCCGTTTCACCATTTCAGCCACTGACCGCATATATTACCAAAATGACTTCGTTGATAAGACTAAATACTGAATCAAAGTAAATGAAGAATTTCATTCCCCCACATTAGGATATATTGGACTAGAATCTCAAGTTCTGGGCACAGATATGTTAGATTATAAACGTCCACCTCGTTTTCAAACCAAAGTCAGGTATGATAACTCCTTCTTTGTGCTCCTCCCTGATCACTAGGCCGAAAGACATGAGTTGATGTGACCTATTGGAGATTTCGTTTAGGATTAATTTTGATTCCTTTTGGAGTAGGCGGGCGCCGTAACGGGGATTAAAATGCTACCCATTTGTTGAACGAAAAGTTTTTTTTAATTATATATTTGCAGTAGTTCTGCTAGTAATGATAGAAACAACATTAAAACATAATATTTAACACATTTCACCAGTTTATCACGTGGCCAAAGCGTATTGTACATCCGCCAGAGGCTTTCTTAAAATGTTTCAAAGAGTTTACTGTCTTGGTAGCTAAAGTGATAGAGCTACTGGGCGTATACCGAAGAACCGATGGCTGCGTCAGTCAATACTTTGAAGAGACAAAATAGCCAACTGCAAACGAACGCATTAACGAATTGAGAGTGGATATTACCTTCTGTTATGTTGCCAAACCGAGCGAAGGGGCTCAGGGTGTAGCGTGCTGACTTCGCATTCAAAAGGCCCGGATACCGGTCATCCTGACTGGGGTGTTCGTGATTTCCCTCGATCATCGAGATACCCTCGGCCACTCTAATGCTGGGTTGGTTCTACTGAACGACCACGATCGCTAAACCGTCATCGCTAGCGGAATTTGTTAACTTCTGAAGTGACGAAGGTTAAGTGAATTCGACACATGGCGGGTTTCTGGTTGAGTTGACCGAGATGTAACGGCGCCAGGCCGATTGCGAGACGTATAAAGGCTGAATCTATGTATGTATTTTGGCTCAACAACACTTTACAAACCAAGGTCTAACCAGTAGCGTCCCGGCCGAGCGGCCTTGAGTTCAAGAGTACGTGAGGATACGTAAGGGGTACATGTGGTTAGTTCATAGCCACCTCTACGCTGTATTCTGGTCTTGTCAACCTGAGAAGTGAGCTTTCTCATCGCCACAAATCAACATATTCTGGGACATTGCAAGGAAAGCGTACAATTAATTTTTGTCCCGACCGAGTATCAAACCCGGAGTTGTGCCGTAGAAAGCGAGCCAGCTAGGCAACGAACCACCGAGGGCACTATAATGGCTAAATACCAATACAAAAACGTTGGCAGAAGTATCAATTCAAGCAGTAGCTATCAAAACGGTCTTAGGGTTATACCTGAGTGTTAAATGAATGATTAAAAGTTTCTGCGATGCGCGCCAGTGTTCGTGTTTCGGCGCACTGTGCGGGGCGGGTGTGGCTGCGCGGCGCCGTGGAGCGCCATCGCCCGGAGGAGAGCGGGAGGCGGCTGCGACCAGGAAGAGGCTGCTCGCGTTGCAGCAGCCCCCCCGCATGCGATGCACGGGATACGGACTTATTATGTAAAGAACCGTGCGGTGGTTGATACTGAAATACTTTAGGTTCGCTAGAACAGACGAGTATTAGTGCCGTAGAAACTTCGTTCAGTGCAGTGGAGCTTTCATAACTCGAAATTCGGGAAGTCAATGTTTTTAACTTCGAATTTCTTCATTCCTCTTTGGATCTTTTTTCTATGTTAGTAATTAGGTGACTCGAAAAAAGTTAAATTGAAATAATTCATAATTCGGCATTTTCCCCCTTGATATTTTAGATATCAATCTTTCAATATATGATTGGATGTCATATTTATTCTCAGGTCTTTTAGATCCTGGTACTTACTTGAGATGATCAAATTCATGTGTAACATACTGACATAAATAAATTTTTAAAAGTTTTAAATTTTTTGTATTCTGCACTTTTCTCTGTACTGATACTTTGAGTTAAAATACATTTATTAAAAGGGAAGGTAGAAGTGTATTTGTAGTGTATTTATTAAATTTTCTACGACAGTTCCTGTTTTCATACCAAATATACTACGTGAATTAATAGTCATAATGTATGCCAGACAATAGTGGATTAAGAGGCAACGGAAAAGCAATAGCTTGAAACAAAATGTCTATTTTGCAACACAACTATAGGTAGTAAATGATAGAGTACGCTTTCCACATTAGTGGATAACCCCAATTGGAAATTATACTCCATTCTTTACAATGCCTATGGGTGTTTTCTCCTCTAGTCAATGCATTGGTAGCTCAAGTGTTCTTTTGTTGTGACATTTTGTATTATGTTAACTCCATCAGTGCCTTACACCCTTTGCTGGATATGAACTTGTAAACCCAGAAGCGTACGATGTTTTGTCCTAGTTAATGTCTGAACAAGACTATTTTAACCACGTTGATGACCGTAATCACGAACACGTAATCAAAACTGAGGAATTGTGAATCTTCAAAGTAAAGACTTTGAAATTTCATAGTTTTTCTTGAAATGTCATTTCATTTAGCTTAGTAAATACTGAGCTTTCGAACTGTCTGGAACTTGGCACTCCCTATGCAAATGACGACCACTGAATGAAACCCTTCAATATCGCTGAGTGCTGTTAAGTGGTACTGAAGAGGATCGCTTTTTCGTTCAGGCAAACACATCTTGCAGATGTAAATTACAGCTCTATTTGTGTTTACCGTCCCTCTCAGACTAGGTATTTTCACAACTTTCACATGTTATTGAGAACATTATATGTATTTTAAAGACCCGGGTGCTACTTTTGGCGAGAAGAAATATTTTAAAGTAAAGCAAATGTTTTAATTAAACATTGTGAAGGTCTGACACTAGGGAAATAATTTGTTGTAGCAGTTGTAAGCCAGCTTACAATAAAAGATGCACATCCAGATTTACATGATTGAATATTGCAAATAAAATATAACTGAGTTTTCATCAGATTGCTGAGATACTATTTTGAGCTACAAAAACAATAACCAGATCGTTCTCTTTAGATGTTTATAAAGCTATAATAGACGTTTATCATGATTTAGGTTTATATTTTATATAGATGTCAGTAACCTTAAGTTTCATAAGCGCACCCATGCCAATAATTTTACAAGATTCATTGCAATACTTCATTTTAGTACCATAAAAAATTATTATTTCTTAAACAAAAATATTTGTTTAAACAATGATGCTTCATATAAACGTAACGGATATGTACCATTCATTGTTTAACTCCGCTGTTACTACCCACTTTATTGATTTTTAAGTATCTCTGTCAATCTTCTACCATTCCCCACAGTATAATAGATTGATTTCTTTACAAAAAATCTGTAAATTACTTGAAAAATTCAAGAGCAGCAAGAAACAAAGTTTTCGGCCAAAAATGACTCTTCATCCTTGCCGTATATTAGTATAAAAACTCTATACTTAAAAACTGAGGGTCCCCACAAACGTAAGACACCACACCCAGAAAATCGAATTGCCTTTGACGGCATTGTTTCTCCACTTCATTCGATTGCGTCTGGAAGGTCGTCAGCTATCGGTAACCGATCCCAGTGGCTTGCGAAGCACTTTCTCGTGCCTCTGCCGCAGCTGTCGGACCCTCCCCGGTCGCTCACCTGCATTAGCTTTGCTGCCTCGCGTGTTCGATTCTAATTAACGACGTTAACGCTGCCGTATATTTTTCCATGAACTCCAGCTATCGCACGGCGCTTGTGATATAAGAACGAACGCCTGAAATTCTCACTGTATCAGCTCTTTCGACCGGTACAAAAGAGGCTATTAAGAAAGTAGTCAACCACGGGTATACTGCAGAATGTGCCGTGTTAAATGAAGTGGGGTCTTGTTCTTATCAAATTTTGCTAGAAGTTATTAACTTTTATTACATACACTTAAGGTTTCTGGTTAATTAGACACATCGTCACCACCGCTGTGGTAAAGTGCAGAAGTGGTAGCCAACCTATTAATGTGCACACCTTTCTCAATAACATTCTAATTTAATTCCACGTGCATGCTGCATGCTAAATCTGATGATTGCTCCCGTTATGAAGGCAGTACCTCCAGCATTTTTTCTTTTTTTCTTTACGTTAATATACTGGGCGGCCCGTAGTGTAGTGGTCAGAGGTATCCTTAAGAAACGAAACATATCCTTAAGAATATGTGGTGAACAAAGGTATTTGCGACAGGTTTTCTCATAGTTCTCCCACTTCTAATTCTCATTTTACCATTTTCCATTATCGTTTCAATCACTTCTTCTCTACTCATCTATCAAAACCATTCATATCAATTTGTCGGCAAGGGTTGTGGATCACATCAAAATATACATTAATACGCTGCATTTTATTTCTCTCTCGAAATAAAAATCTCATTAAAAATATGTCAGATTATACTACAAGATGAATAATATTTTCTCCATTATATGACAAAACTAGTAACTTCTGCGTTTATGACCGAGTACACATGCAAAATTAAAATGTGAATTTAATCCAATTATCTTATATAATTACCTTTATTGGGTACATAACTCTAAAACGTAGTACTTCGAATACATAGAACAATATTTAATTTGTATTCATAATATCAATCACCGTCATCTAGACACTACCTATCGAGAGAACGTAAAATCTCGTGAGTTGGCAAGGATACTGTTAAGTATGTGTAAGTTTAATAATGGTAATTACAATTGTAATTAATAATAATGATGATAGGATAATATTAACTTTAGCCAATTCTGAGTATGTCTACAACAGCATTCAATCCCAGGGCATTAAAACCAAGTTGAAAATTTACAAAGATACTAACGTTGCGGATTAAAAGCAACAAAGTAACTGGGTAACAGTGTGCAAATCAGGCTACCGTACAATCTCAGAGGACTTGAACCCATACGGTGCATGATGGCGACATTTCGTTAAGGAGCAGCCTCGCATGTGGGTCCAGTGAAGAGCGAGTAGATGCGTGGAGACGCCGCTACTCGCCTGCGAGTTGCTCCACGACTCGTCGAGCGGCCGCAGTGGAGAATGAGGTTCGTGAGGTTGCGAAGGCAGCCCCGCCGACCGGGGCAGCTCGCAGGCAACAAATCCAGCTGACAGCCCTCAGTGCGTAGTCACGAAACGAGATTATCTTTAAAATAAGAAACAAAACACGCAACTCATTTAATGGCTATTTGTACATCAAGAGGTTAAAAATAACTTCGTCCAAGAAGAGGGAAATGGTGAGTCTCAGGCCCCCTAATTCGAGGGATAGAATCTGTCGTAGAAATAAACAGTTTTTTAAAACTTTTTCTCATAATTTTAAGAACACAATTTCACATGAAGACTTACATAAGAATAAATAAATGTGATTATTGTGTTTGTGTTCAATGGAGTTACTCTATATTATTTTGGCTAAATAGCCCCTTTAATATCTATTTCTAGTAGTAAACAGTGTAATAACAATGTTTGAAACAAGAAAATTCTTATCTGCTAAGTAATATCTTATGTTTGACCATCGCATTCATGAGGGTAGTTTTGTAAGTTTTATTTTTCCGCAAATTTATTTACGATTTCTTTTGCCTAAAAAAACAAGCATTATTGTGAAAAACTAATTAATTAATTAGTTCTGCATAATAATGCTTGTTTTCATAGACAAGAGAAATCGTAATTTAAATATTTAAGCTTAGTTCACATTGTCCTAAGCAATCTCTGACAGTTTTTAAAAAAATATTGTATAACATATTACCAAACAAGAATTCTCCAAAATGGAATAAAGGCCGAGATCACGTCTGCAACATTTATACGGGTTAGTTATGGGTGTATTGAAACGGATTGTACAAATATATTTGATTGGTTCCAGTTGGTTTAGTGCAATCAATAGGTAAATCGTTCATAGAACAAACAACACGATTATACACCGTGAAAGTTGGATCCCAGCAGCTAGATCTCCTGCTTTCTTGAGATCCTGAAAAATGTGCCTTAGATGCCTGTCTGAGAGACTAGTTAGCATACGCATTCTTAACCGTGTAGTACTCGCGTCCTAGTTTGCTCGCGAGCTACGTACTCAAGATAAAATTACGATTTTCTAACCATTAAGAGTTTCATAAAAACGTTCTGAAGAAGTAATGTGTTATCTCAAAATGTTTATTTATTTGAATATTATGTGGAAGCCATTAAACTTTAGCGTATGGAATTTAAATCTACCTGTGTAGTCGCCCGTGAGAAGAATGGCGATAAGAGTCGTTTATTAACATACGAAATATTTTATTTCTCCATTGATAATCCATCATGATTCATTCAACAATCATGATAATAGTATGTAATATTATACAACGCTGATAATATTATATCGTCTTTTGAATTTCCTGCATGGGAAACTTCCTTTTTATTACCCACAACAGTAGTGCTCGCGCGGTCTACAAATGTGTCCACACCACATTTACGTCTAATATTCCAATAATAAACCTATCTGACAACAAGAAGCTTGCAATGAAAAGCATGGAATCAGTCTGGATGGTAAGAGTAACATGTTATCATAAGCTACTGATCCTCCCACCACTCTAAACTCAGTAGAGGTTGCGCACTAGCTAAAATAAAAACTACTGAAGTCCGCATGAGTACTCCAAGGTTAAAACAAAATTAAAATTTGAATGAAAAATCATATTTCGAGCAGGCTAGGCATTCCCACATTTGCCTTCGCGCTCTGAGAATCACATGTCTCAAAAAGGTAACGTGTTTTCTGACGCTACTGATACTCCCATCACTCTAAACGTAGTAGAAGTAGCGCGCCAGCAAAAATTAAACGGCTGGTTTACAACTGAAGCCCACGTGGATACTCCAGGGTTAAAATCAGAATAATACAGATTTCTTCGTTTGAATATTTTAACCTTGCGGCGTTTTGTGCACGTATGCACCTCCCTGCCTGAAGTTGTCGGTCGCTCAGGACGAGATCTGGCCCAGCGCGTGGAGTTGCGGGTCCCGTCAGGCGGTGGCGGGGTTTGAATGCGGAACTCCCAGACTGATGGGACCCGCTCGTCCAAACCGGTTGACGGGCAGTGCTGCGGCTTTTATGGCGCCTTCTGTTTCAAGGGCAGGGGGTGCCAGGCTGCCCCACAGCTACGGGCACTTCGCACTCGATAGGCTATAGCAAGTGCTAGGAATTTGAACTGCCTTCCAAGCGACTGCAAGTATTAGTTGCCCCTCGACTGCTTCGAACATTCACATTTCGATATTTCAATTTTTATTTCACTTCGATTATTTATAATTCTACTACATACCAAAAGAAATGGTGGGAGTTTCGTATCTCGGGCAAAAAGAGCAAAGATTGTGCTTCCGTTCTCTTACAGTCTGCACTGTTTCTTTGTTGTTAAAGAAATAATAATAAATAAAAGTACATGGGTTTCTTTTAAGTTTGGAATATTTCAACCCTCCTTTTATTTATTTGTCTGCTGACACATCTCAATTCCAGTCTACCTGATATCGCGTATTTCTGGAAGAGCGAATATTGACTCCTGGCGCGACACATCATTACTTCGTTAACCCCGTAGGTGTAGTGCATGTTATATGCCGGGACATCGTTAGCTATCGTGCCCATTCGCATACGTCAGGGGTATTTCTGGGTGGTGGAGAAACTTCCAATGGAGTTCATCATTAAGATGTACTGGTGCAAATGTGTACATGGTGCAGGTGAAGGAAGAATCGAGAACTATTCTTGAACTGCTGTTTATGATACTGCTCCAGCGTCTACTTAGAATTCATGTTAGAAAATCACGTAAATTACAGGTCACAGCATCCGTCCCTCTAGGATTCTCGTCCACGCAGTGATGTCACCCAACCCAACCACTTAATGCCACCGTCGGAACTCGAACCTAGTAGAACCTCTTGGATTATGACACTTTAGTAGTTACTAAAGAAGCTTGAATGTGCCCAGTTTCTTTTATTCATTGGCAATTAAAATTAATTTTTTTCTCTAATATACAAAGCAGATGTAAGTTGTTGTTGAATTTCATGTGTTGAAGAACATTATTTTGGTTTAAGTAGATATTTATCCTTATATTTCATATTTTTATTTCCATCATTATTTATTTCCTTTATTTACGTTTGAATTTAAGTGTATTTCTACAAGAAAAATTGTACGAACATTTTATTTTTTAATACATTGTACAATTAATTAATATTTTTATATTTTAAATTAATCGATGAAATGGTGGAGATTACCACACAACAAACTATCCCGAATATAGTTGCACAAATTATTGTGAAGATTTTTTAATCTTTCGCAGTTCGTAATTGAAATACAATTCACCTATTGTGTATTATTAATAATAGAAGAATTTAAATTCGAAGCAATAAAACATTGTTTTAGATAACACTATATGAACATATCTACATTTTGACTCGTCACTTCACCATAATAAATCTGGATGAACAATTATAATGAAATTTCCGCATATTATTGGATACATTGAACCATAATTAGATATTTATCATCTCTCGTTCCATGAAGCTCTACTATTTAATTATTACTACAACACACACCCGCGTGCATGTAAGCAGTATGTTTAAGAAAAGCACAATTCAAAGTACATTTCTTCCTGATGTATGCCTTTCTATGCACACGAGTCGTGAATTCCAGTGCACTTTCACTCAGTAGATGCAAGCTGAAAGAGAAGCAGAAGGTCGAACCGATGCATGCCTACGAAGAAGCAATAAAGCGCCACCTAACCAAGAATTCTTTACGCGTAGGACGATCAAAGATCGTAGACAACATATTGCACGAGCGGTGAAGTTATCGCACATGTTCGACCACCGGGAAAACCGGTTGTGGAAAACAAAACGATTGAGCGTTATGTAAATGCCAATACACGGAAGAAATTCCTCTGAGATGTCGTATGTACAGTACATGACCAGCGACATATACTGGACATGAATATGTTACAGTGACAAATATATAGCGGCAAGTTAACGTTCAATTTTGTTTTCTTTTCGGTTGCAAAAATTGTCTCAAGATGAGATTGACAACTTATATGTACTATTTCAAATTGTGAGTCTATCGCCTAGTTCTTCGTATTTAGAATAGCTATAATAGTTCGTATTTAGAATGTTCTTTAGAATAGCTATTTTTGTTATTTATTTATCTTTACAAGAATACAGTCGATATCAACATACTTTCTTCTATTGTCAGAATCGATGGATCGAATTTCGACAATTGAATTGTGTTAACACATTGGAATTTCACATTATGTTTACAGACTCCTAGAACTGCCTAGAACTGTAGAACTGAACTGCCTGCCCTGTGCGGTTATATTGGCTTAAATTAAAAATAATTTCTATTGCATATTAATTAACTATTCAAACAAATGCTCATAATTCATTCTCCCGCATCAGCCTGTATGTTCAGAACATCTCATGTGATATGAAACGAGCACAATTTCATGATCTTTTGTATTGCGAGGGGAAGAAAAGTTAGGTGAAAAAGCTGAAAGTAAAAGATAGAACTATAGCATTTAAAAAGAAAAATTTGCAACGAACGGTTTTATTTATTGCCAGAACAATCAAACGATCAAATTATTTTATTTCCCTCACGATTACCTATCCCGCTTATTAATAAATTAAGAAAATGTGTATATCATCTGAAAAGGTACATAGGTCATAAATTCCTCAGTCAAAAAGATCATAAATCGATAATTATCTTAAATTATTGTTGTTTTTCTCATAAAAAATACATATAATTTTGTTTATCATATAACAGTTAATCAGTCTCTCTCAACAATTTCTTATCTCATCAATCAATCAGTTCATAAATTCAAAAGTCGCCCACCACTGCTGGGGGCAAAATCATAATTATATTTGAGAAATAATGCAAAAATTCAAAGTCGTCCAAAATCGTCAAGACAGTAGTGCTGTAGCGATCTGGGACTGAAGGATCGCGGATTCGAGTCCCGCCTCGGACACGGTTGTACTTGTGTACGTCCTTTCACTCCTTACCATCATCTTATCACATCAAACTGTTCACCGTATCGTTAATCTATAGTGGTCGCTAATGACCTAAAATTTAAAAAAAAATAAATAATCCACATCTTTTCTACGGATAACCAAAATGTTCTCTCCAACCACCAGTGGTCCACTGATCTAGTTCACCCGAGAGGGCGCGCCTGTGGCGGGGAGTGACAGAGCGGAGCAGAGCGGAGCAGAGCGGGCAGCGTGCGGGCACGCCCTTCGTGTGGCTTGGCGTGGCGTGGCATGGTGCGCTGAGCGACTTTCGGATGAGGGAGGTGCCCCCCGCCCTGCTCATTTGCATCCGGAACCGCTGATCACACACGGGCGCGGCCTCGACCTCCTGCTCCTCGTCCGACGCGGACTCGCCCTACTCAGGGCTGCGTCTACATGCGAGCTGAGCGCCGTCTCCCAATGCCTCACTCAAGGGGACGCTGCCCAAAGTCGAAAGCGATTATCAAACTAAGCGGTCTTCAGTATAGAGTTTGCGCGCGGCGATGGTGTAACGGTTAGCGAATCGGACTTATATACCCAAGTTGGCGGATTCAAAACCGATCGAAGCCGGTTTTTAAGGACGAAATATCCTCCGGAGGAGAATTAAAGCCGGCTGCCCCATGTTAGTAGATTTACTTGCATGTAAAAGATCCTCAAGTCTAAATGACGCCTGTGAGCTAAATTCAAATCGCCTGTTTCTCGCCCAAGAAATACCTCCTTTCTCTGCTAGTTGGTGAAAGGAGCGTAGCGAAATTTGCGTGGTCAGAAGCCTGATGGCCAGAGTCTCGCCACGTAAAATAAGGCATTAATTCAAATGTAAATATTCTGCTGGGAAGAAGGTTCTTCGTTCTGAATGGGTTGGTCGTATTATTACATCAAGTTCATTTCAAATTAAGTGTCCACTGATATATTATCTTGGTCAGATATTCATATAAAATAACTCGGTTGAATAAAATATATTTTATTTATTAGTACTCTTTAATTTCAGAAGAAAATTAAACAATTTTTTCCAGTGTAGGAATTCTTTGGAAAGTGTGGTGTAAGTTACTAGATGTATGAATGAATGAAAAGTCAATTCAGCCATTATATTATGTTTATTATTGAAGGTCGGCCTTGAGGTTGATACAAACAAAAAGATGTGCATCAATCTTTCTTATCTACGTGTAATTATGTCACCGGAAATAAGACATTATTATATTTTCTTACGTATTGTCTTCGTATTCGTAGAATATTCTATCTTTTACGTCATTTAAATGTTGTTACATAATGTGTTCCTTAAATCCGCACCCACGTGCAGTTTATCACGTGTCCGTACCAATAAAATATAATGAAAAAATGATGTTTTATACCTAAAAAGCATTTGTTTGAAACATACTTTCAGTACAAAGTAACTATTCTCTGCGTTTAAAGATTTATATCATCACTTTTTTAATTGAAAATATATTTAAACTGAAAAGATTTTCAACAAGAACGGAACCAAATTAACATTTGATTAAAGCGATTCTTTTATATTTTTTTTAAATCCTCGGCTAAAATACGAAAGAAGAAATATTCGATAAAATATAATGTGTAAGTCAGCTAAGGCATCAACTGAAATTAAGTAAGAGTATATACTCGTTAGTTTTGGTGCCATATGTTAGTAACAAAACGATTAAATATATTTGACAGAGAATTTTATTTAGTATATTTTTTTAATTGGTACGTAGTTCAAAATTATTTTTGCGTAAAAACTATGACAAAGATATCTTAACATTAAAACAGCTAAGAACAGAGTATCGTAATAGTCATTTATGTACCAAGGGCAATATAAAGGTCGATGATCGAGTGCCAACAAAACGCCGAGGGCGTTTGGTCGCCCGATGTCATTAGAACCAGTTAACGTCCGTGGTACATACACAATGTTTACCTAATTTTATTGATTCATATTTACTTATTTACTCATTAACTAGTTGTTAACTTGATTCCGACACGCCCTTTCATTTAGCACTGCCTTAATTCCCTTTCATAATTACTTCTCACAATTCCTTCCGTAACGGGACATGAATCATTATTCAACTGTTTTCATATTTCTCTCGTAATCACAGTCCTCTCGATTGACGTAAGTTATGCACCGTATATCGAACTCCGTTTCGAAGACAATAACAAGGTACAACGTATCAGTAAAATATAAAATACAATTTGTATCTTCAAGTGGCCCTGTTGATTGCATTTTACTCGGGTTGTTAACAGGTTCAAACCATGGGAAAGTACCTTCTCTTATGTTTTCCACTCATTTGATTTTGAAATCGAGAAATGAATATAACTGGAGATACTCGTGACTCAACTTTTTAAGATGAAGATTCGAAAAACAAAATCTGCTTAATAACACTAGTCGTGTATCACGATCATAAAAATAACGGATATTTCTAGTGGAATGACTGATACTCCAGGCTCCGGTCCTTCCGTTCCTCGAGTATCTTAGTCCGTCTCTCTTCGCCGTCGTCGTGAATGTAAGCGGTGTATACAACGGTATCTTTTCAAATGAAAGACCCGCGTTACTCTTTCGTAATGAAACAAATAGTCATCATCCTAATAAACGCTCTTCTGTTGCCATAGGAAACTTGTCATAAAAATATGCGAAAAATCCACTGAATAAACGAACTACGTTGTCTCGTTTTCCTTCCATATGTCTTTAGAATGTATAAAATGTACTAGGTTGGTGTATTGACATTGACAAAATGCGTGTTCCAGTAGAAAACCAGACATGGCTGGTCAAAATAGTCCGTTGCGACTCCATTGACTCATGACTGTTGCGTGCAACTCGGAAACATACTCATTTTTTCTAAATTAATGATATTTATGTAAATGTTATATTTTGTTTCAACTTTTAGTTTTTAACATTCACTGATATTTCTAATATTTAATGTTTAAATGATGATAAAATGATGTGTAATTACATAATTAAAATTTATCATACAAAACATTTTCATTATGTTAATAACGACGATGATGATAATAAAATTACATTTTTAACACGCCATGCGCGAAACGCGTTTTCTCGTGCTTCTTTCCGAGTATCAAGCAGCTAATTTTTCCAGAGTGTGAGAAACATCTGTAACAATTCGCAATTATCTTTCGTCTTGATAACTTTTTATTTATTTATTTATGTATTTATTTATTTATTTATTTATTTATTTATTTATTTATTTATTTACGAACAATAGTGTTAAAACAATGCGTGGAATACATTCACTTTTGTAAGAGAAGGTGTTTCTAGTTATTTGACAACTTATATTCCTTTAGTTGACACAATGCGTGCGCTCACGGCGTGTTAAAAAATAGTATACGCATTGCGGGCGCGAGGTGACTCTCGCACTCGCCCCTTTGTCGTCCTGGCTACGCTTGGGCGACAAACCCGACTCGTGCGTGAATCACCTGTTTTGCGCCCTTGTTACGTAAACTAATATCTTCATTTCCATTTCAGTGTAAAGTAGAACGACGATGACAAAAAGAATGTTATTATTGGAAATAGCTTTACAAACTCATCAAGGTAGCTTTACTTCTCGTAATTTATTTCTGCAAGTTGATGGGTATTTTACTGAAAAGGATATTGGCGAAGTTTCTTATTAAGGACTATGATGCCAACAGAGAGGGTTAGTTTTATTTTCAGGCCATTATGTTTTCCTAAAATTGCATAGTGTTGCTTCCTAATTGTCGACCACAACTACCCCGCGGTTACTGCATAAAAGGAAGTGGCTCTTGACAGTCAAAAGAGATCCCAAACTACCTTTGCATCAAGGTTCTTATTGCTTCTTCTGGATGGCAGTATCTTGTAACCTTAGCGTGAAAGCCGGCAGTACAGCGAGTATTCTTTTGCTAGGAACACTACGTGCTATTTCTTGCTTCCCTGATTTTTCAGCGGGGTAAAAGAACGTTAAAAAGTCAGAGCACCAGCCTGTTCCATGATATTCAGGTCGTTACGACCAGTGTATCCGCAATAAAAATATACTACAAGGACTGGTGATTATTTGTAGTTGTACAATAGTGTTAATGTTATGTTTATCAAGGGAGGAATTATTAAAGATAAGTATTGCGTTTTGACAATTAATTAAAATTGTGTTTTCATTGGTCTTAAGTAAGAATCAGTATTTTCTTTAATGATACAACAAGTCTGTATTATTCTCAATAATTTTTAATTTGAGTGATTTAGTTTGCATTTCCTCGTTATAGGCAGTTAATTTTTTCATTAATAATAAATATGATAACCAGCGCATTAATATTTTTAAAGAAGGTGATTCTCTTGATCGAAGTAACACACAAATTGTGTCACAGATGAACACAATCATATGGTGAAGTAACGGTCTTGCTTTCCTAGGAAGATCCCCTCCTCCCATTTTTGCAATACGTTGTGCCATGCAACTTCAAACGCTAGCCTGTTTTGTGCAGTGGAAAGATAGTCCCATTTAAAACTGCCTCGCCGTTGTTTCCGGAACTTCCACTTCAACTTACCACAAACGCTGTCCTGGGACCTTTTCTGCTCCTTCGGCTACTTTCCCCTCCCCTCACATCCTCGTGTCGTCATGAAACCCTTTTTTTGCACGCGCTCACTTCCGCACGCTCGGCCGGTTACGTAGAGGCAATACTTCGCCGAGAAAGAAAAAAAAAGATGTCTCGTTGGTAGATCCCTACAAGGAGCAAAGTGGCTGTGTCAGGATGGGTGCAATGTTCCGAGCCTGTTGACACAAGCACACGCGTTGTGCGCGGTCTGTCCATTGCGTGAGTCGGTAGCCGTCTTAACGAGGGCTCGCAGCTACGCGAGACCAACGGAGGCGTTCAGACATGACGAGGCACTTCGCGTCTCTCTTGTCTTCAGGCTGCTGACGGCCGGTTGTTTCCGCGAGCTTCATGCCGCGTCGGTCAGTGGAGCATTGCGCAACGAGCTGCATTGAGCATTTGCGCGCGGCGATGGTGTAACGGTTAGCGTATCGGACTCTTGTACCCAAGTTGGCGGGTTGCCGATCGAAGCCGTGGATTTTTAAGGGCGAAAAAAATCCTTCGTACTCCTGCCTTCGGAGGGGAAGTAAAGCCGGCTGCCCCATGTTAGTAGATTTACTTGCATGTAAAAGATCCTCAAGCCTAAATGACGCTTCTGAGCTAAATTAAAATAGCCTATTTCTCGCCCAAGAAATACCTCCTTTCTCTGCTAGTTTGTGAAAGGAGCGTAGCAAAACTTGCGTGGTCAGACGGAATAGCAGGCCTAATAGGCTGAGTCTCGCCACGTAAAATGAGGCATCAATTCAATTCAACGCACGCTGGCTGAAGTTGGCGGGACAGAAAAATACCGCCGATATAACATGTTACTTTTTTCACTTATTTACACAATAAAATTTCATATACTATTTGTGTATCTAAATGTTGTAGGAAGGAAGGTCAAACTTAATAGCAGAATCGATATTTCTTTGAATATGTATTTTCACGAAATAAATACAGATATGCGCAAGAAGGAATGGCTTTACATTCAGCGATTACGCATCTTTTGTGAGGTCGTCAAACGCATTCCAAAGAAAAACTTCGCCCACTATAAATAAATATATACTCTATTCATGAGGACCCTCGAAAGTTTCTATCGTCCTATATGGCTTATTTACAGAGATGGTGATTCAGTTTAATTTAACTTTATATACAAACGGTGGCTTACTAGCTATTTTTAATTCGAACTTAAAACAATTACGAAGGTTGAGGTTACCCATTGGGCTACACTAGTCGGGACTTAGTTCGGAGAAATTCTCGTAGAAAATGTGAAAGGGAAACTTATTTTGTTCTCTGCTTGCTTGTGATGGGATTATCCGAGTCTGTGTACTGATAGTGAGCGGATTTAGGATATATTTGAGAAGTTGTGTAGCTGGTGATGTGCCTGCAGTATCTAAGTTACATTATTTGTGTAGTTGTTTATTTGTGATATATCAGGGAGCATTTGAAATTATTCTGAGAAAGTGTATTGACCTACTTGCAATTTTCTTTGTTTGTTTTTGTTGCATTTAAGCAGCTTGGACAGACGTTAAATAGTAAGGGCTTGTGTAAGGTTGCTTTGTGCATTTGAATATTGTAATGTGTGGTAAGGGGGCTGGATCTGTGTATTTTTTGCTTTAGGTGTATTAACTTGATTCTGGCTTGAGTAATTTTGCACCTACATGCTGAAGGGAAAGGTGGTATCTTTACTCGTACCCTCTACGCGTATATATTATTTTTAATGTGAAAATAGTTTCGTAATGTAATTCAAATTAATAGAGCACCATTGAGCACCCAAAAAGCTCTCATTTTGTAGTTACGGCATAAGAAACATAAATCTTGCCTCTTTTGGAACTAGAAAATCGAAATGTTTCAATTGCCTATGGGTTCATCGTTTTCGAGTTATGCACGCTGGTAACGAGTTTTGTTGTCTAATATCGGTTGTGACTTACATGTGATTCAGCTGTTTTCCTTACAATTTAATCGGTGACATTTTTATTGTACTTTCGTACATTACTATATACGTAGTAAAAAGAGAATCAGTGTATAATAAATTTATCTATCCTAGAATGTGCGTATTGAATTCTCTGACATGTGTCTGGCAAAATATAATTGTACTGTGAAATTGTATAGTTTATAGCATAACTAACGAATAAATGTTGACCCTCTCCCGATGGAAGGGAAGAAGCAGACTTATAACTGAGAATTAGCTAGTCCATTGAACTGTTGAAGTAATTATTTATGACCAATGTTAAAGGTAATATTATTATTTAATAGAAAAGAGAATTGTAATTAGAAAGAAAAATTGTAAAATTAAGAACAATATATAAGTTAAATTACAATGATCTATGTTGAACCTAAAACACTAAAGTATTACTAGTCGTAAATGATAGCTTTATCTACATTATATTCAGATGTAAACCACAGTTATCATGCTATTGGGTCGTGTTTTTCATTCAGTTTTTCATCAGTTTTTTTTTATTTCAGTAATATCAAGCAGTGTAGAAAAGTAATAAATCACGTTACAAAAATGTCAACTTTCGTTCAGGTCTTTCTTTTAATTAATGAATAAGATATTTTTGTACATGAAAATATATGGAAACTTAGAATATATTTGTAGAAATAAGTACAACACATAGTTAATTACGTGAAGAAAAGGAACATAAATAATGTGTATACGTGCGTGCAATTGTACGCGTGAGTATACGTGTGTAGAAACTACCGAAGAGATAAACAGAAAGTTGGGAGAAACAAGACGCCACTTAACCTCAAGAAACAAAACATTTCTCCGGAGAGGAAGCAAGTACAGTTTGCCTCGTTTTCGCCGCGTCGTAAATGCGGTCTGTGAAATCTGGCTTAACAAGTGGCGACACTCGACATTCCCAAACATACAAACTAACTAAAAAACAGAAAGTAATATGTTGTCTCTTTGCAAATCATCACGTTCCTTTGAGAGAAATGTCAAACGAACGGACACGTAAAGCCCACACCATACACGTGTTTCAAAAGTTAATGAATTAGTGGCCATCTGAAAGCCATCTGGAACGACAAAAAGTTTCGATGGTCCTCATGAATCGAGTATATATTTATTTATTGTGGGCGAAGCATTTTTCTTTGGAATGCGTTTGACGACCCCACAAAAAATGCGTAATCGTTGAATGTAAAGCCATTCCTTATTGCCCGTATTTGTTTTTATTTGGTAAAAATACACATTCCAAAAAATATCGATTCTGCTAATAAGTGTGACCTTCTTTCCTACAATATTTAGATACACAAACAGTGTATTAAATTTTATTTTAAACATGAGACTCTTTGAATATTTGCTTTTGAAATAAAATATTAAATAAGTTTCGTTACATTTATTAGGCTATAACTGAAAAAGAGATTTAGTATTTTTTTTCAAAAAGATATTATCGTTCAAGTGTAGATTATTATGTAAAAATATTTTAAATCATCTGCCACTAAGAGACTTTTTCTTGCTCCTTATTAATAACACACTGGTAAATATTCCTTTGGATCTTGGCGTCTTCTATCACGCATCCTCTCGGTCATGGCACTGCACGGTTTCTTTCGCAAAAGTTTTGGATGCTAAACTTACATTTAGAATGTTGCTTGTTTACTTATTTATTCTACATGTATACGGTACACTTGCTTTTTAAGAACATGTTTATGGTACATTTCACAACCAAATATTACTATGATTTTCATAAAACATGTCATATCTATCTCGTGCACGACATAATTGTATTTTTTTTTATTTTGCAGGTAAGTTCTATGGAAATTCCTTCTTAGCGGCTATATGCATGCAGGTGCAATGGTGCAGGTGCAACGGTGAGTAGTGATCGATACTTAACTTAATCCAACTGTAACTCGAACTACTTAATTGCGAAGGTAACTGTATAGAATCAAAAATTATGTAGAAAAACTATTATATCTTATATCTATTTATTTGTTTATTGAACTTAAAAACATTAAAACTGTGTGTGACGTTCTTTATGAGAGAGGTGTAATAAGTTCTCTAACAATATCAATACGAATAATACTCGTTTTATATTAAGGAGTCTCTTACCTTCAACAGAATACAAAAGTGACAAACCCAATATGTTTTTAACACTTCACGATTTTCATAAATCCATCCTATCATCAATGAGAAAAACATTCTTCGTTCATTCAAACATAAAAATCGCGGGCTTACTGTCTGTTACATAATTTTCTCTTCCCTATTTAAGCCCCTTATTGGCAACGCGCGAAGTTTATAGATCCGCGTCCCTGTTTAGCCTGCCATCGCATTTCACCGGCGCTCCGATGACGCAAGCCAGTCCGTGCGCCGGACTCGAGCGGCGGCCGCCGCCGCCGCTGGCGCTCCCAGTGGGCAGTGCGCCAAGTGAAACCGCCGGCCGCACGTACCCCGGGAAAGGGGCCGCCATCGGCGCCACGCTCCATCGGCGGCGGTGGAGGCGGCCTCGCGGGCGCCGCCGCGCCACTCGAGCCCAAGAATCAAGGATACGTGTGAATTACTGGGCATTTTTGTTTTAGATGTGCGTTGTTCGGTTGTGTGATTTGTTCTTGTAGCACATGACGCGTCGTGGGTTCTGAATGTCAGGGAATTTCGTAATTGCATACAGAATATTTGAGAATATTGTAATGGCAATATGCTAGAGAACATTTTGCGAATATGTTGAGTATAATTATCTATGGATATTCATTGACGGATATATCGTCGGGAAACATTGTGTCCGAGAGTCGGATATGGCACCTTCCGATCAGGCAAGAATCTATTAATCCTGGCCACAGGAGCCCACCATTTTCAAGAAATTGACACATATATACTTTTTTTATTCTGTAGGGGAACAATTTTATCATGGGCCAATCCATTTTCTTCGCAACCAAAAATAGTTTTTCTGCCTACACCTGCTGTTTTGAGTACCAGTATAAAGTATCAGTATAAAGTTTTTCTTTCTCAAATATATTATTTTATAAACATTTTTCTTCAATTATCCCGAAAATCGCAAATTTTGAGATATATAAATTTTCTTGTGTACTATTGATATGGACCATAACGTATCATCTTTAATTTGTCATTTATTGAAAAACAGTTTAATAATACACAATGATATTCCTTTGTTTTCGCCTTTTCGTTGTTTTATTACTCATTGTTTCAATCAAGCATTTCATAGACATGTCTGATGACGTATTTTTACTAGGCGAAAACCCAATCACTATTTTAAAATGTAATATTTGCATCAAGTCTATCTCCGCCTCACCGGTTGGCAGAGGGAAGAGCTGCAGGATGGCGGTGACTCTATAGCAAATCCTCTGCAGCCGGTGCCCGTAGAGTAGTCCGCATTCGAGACGGCCGCCCACGCGAGCCGCGGGTCGTGACGGTGGCCACCTGCAGAGAGGTTTGCTCGCACGGCCACAGCGGCTCTTCTGTGTCTGTTGCCGGCCGTTATTGCTTCGCCATTTGCACCATCACTGTTGGTCGTCCCAGGTTCGGGACTAAGCGGCTAAACGTCCGCACCCAAGCGAAATTTGCGCCTTGGGAGGCGGAGATTGTCGACCACCCAGCAATGTTGGGTACAAGTAGAGTGGTTGAAATGATTGAGATTGTTCCGCTCTTTGAATTTCATTCAATATCGTGCTAGAATTTGGACCATACGATGCAATTAGAAACGAATTACAGAAGAAAAGTATTTTTAAATTTTTTCATTATCACCTCTCGAGAAGTAATCATTGCTGTCGTTTTGTTGACCTTCTCCTCCTTCTTCTTCTTCTTCTTCTTCTTCTTCTTCTTCTTCTTCTTCTTCTTCTTCTTCTTCTTCTTCTTCTTCTTTTCATATTTTCTCCTATTCATTATAAAATATAATCCGTGAAATAGTCATGGTGAATATAACCCGTACTTTCGAAACTCTCAGATAGATTTTGAAGCACTCGCGGTACGACTTTTTTATAATCAATTTATGATACTTGATACACCCTATTGTGCAACATCTCTCTAACATTTTACATGTCTGCGATGAATACATAAAAGGTTCAGGTGTTTCTTTGATGGGTTACCTTTATTTAATCCTTGTGTTTTTATTACAACTGTTGAAAAATCTTTATGAATGTTTATTATCCCATTTAAAAAAAAGGTAATAAGCAAACGATATTCCTTTGTTTCCAAAGACGTTAGTACTTGTTTCAGCAACTACTTCGTTGCTGAACTATTAAGCGTTATTACGACTGGTAAAAAGTAGCGCAGTCAGAGAAGCTCCTTCATAAAAACGTGGGAGGATTTCCAAACGAACATTTTTCGTAAAAGTCGAATCGGAGATGCGTAACAACAACGCTACTAGAATCGGTGCCGAGTTATTAACTTCGTAAATGAATTGACGGCAGGTGATTGGGACTGGACGAGGTGGTCTGTGGTGGCGGCGGCGGCGGCGCCCGGTCCGCCGTCGTGCGCAGCTATTGGCCGCGGGCGCCGGCCGGCCGGCCGGCCGGCAGCCTCCGAGCACGCGCGCAGCGGCGCCGAGCCGCGGATCGGCTCACCTTGACCGCCTGCGCCGCCGCCGCCGCCGTAACGGGACCCCGCCGTCAGCGCGGCCGCGGCCTGGTCATCGCGCCCTCCCCCGAGGAGCGGCTAAGACGTCCCCCGGCACGCGACCCGTCCCCCTCGCCCTCCACCTCACGGCTTGTTCACTCTCCCAGCCTCACTCTTCCCCGTCCTGCCCCGCTGTGTCCCCCCTTCCGATCGTGACATCGTCTTCACTTCGCCCCGTCCGCTTCATACCGTCCGCTTCACCTCTCCCGCTTCGTCCCGCCCTCTTGGGTCCAAACCGCTTCGCCCTGCATCGCCCAGCCTGCATCGCCCCGCTAGCTGTGCCCCGCCCAGTTCTCCCCGTCAGTTTTACCTTGCCCGCTTCACCACACTGGCTTTGCCCCGCTCTCCTCACACGCCCGCTTCGCCACGCCCGCTTCGCCATACCCGCTTCGCTACTCCCATTTTGAACCGAACGCTTTGTCCCACCATCTTCGACTCCGCCAGTTTCACTCCTGCCCTACCCGCTTCGTCCCACCGGCATCTCCCCATCCGCTCCGTTCCGCTCCCTTCACACCGCACGCTTCTCTCCGTTTGCTGCACCTTGCCAGCTGTATTCCATCCTCTTCCCCCCGCCCGCTTGAAAATTGTTCTTTCCCGTTCTACCACATCCGTCTCCGTTCCGTCCTGCTCGTCCCCGCCCAACTTTGACCCGCTCCGCTCTTTCCCCCTCCATTGCTCTGCCATATCCCTCCTCTCTCCAATCTTCTGTACCCCATTTCTCTCTAGTGCGAATCCGCCACACTCATCCCGCCGCTCCATATCGTCCTATCCCGCCCTGCTCCGCTCCGGTTCACCCCACCTTGAGCGTCCTATCACACACCACTCCAACAATCTGCTCCGTCCATTCCGTCCGCTTTCTCCACACCGTCCACTCCGCTCGCTCCGACCACACCGTCCGCTTCGTCCCCACCGCCCTATCCTTTTGCTTTGTCCACACCGTCCGCTTCGTCTACTCCGTCCTCTTTGCCCACGTCGTCCGCTCCACCTCGCTCCGTTCCATTCTCCCCTTTCGCTCCTCCTCATTTCGCACAGACACACACACACACACACACCGCCCTCTCCGGGGCTCTTGCGCGCGCCCGGCGACGCGACGGCCCGCTGCCTTCCGCCGTCACGCTCCCCGCCTCCCGCCCCCGTGCCGTTGCCGCTGCACATTCCCGGCATGCGGTCCCCGCCGCACTGGGGCACTTCGCTCTTCCTGCTGCCCTCCTGCGCTCGCCGGCCTTCCTCTTGCTTTCCTCGCGCGGCGGTTGCGCTCGTTCAGCATGGCACAGTGGAGTTCAAGGGCTGAGAAGGGAAATTTGACAAAGACGTTACAGGCAGAAGTATGAAAGGATGCCGATATGAAGTGGATGAAAATAATATAAAAAGATTATTAAAATTCCAAGAAAATAACAAGCAATTTGACTACTTGCATTTAAAACAGTTTTATGTCGGTGATGCACGTGTTAGTGTACTGCTCCGACATTCGCTTGATGTTACCGTCAGGGCTTCAACTGTTGTCACCGCAAAGCATCAGACCGGGCGATCCTACCGATCGAGTCCAGACGCTGGGTGGATTATTGACACCAGCCACATCTGGAGGAGTATCGTCTCAAGGAGAATTCTAGCAGCCGGCTGCTCTGATCGACCAGTTTCTCCAACATCAAGAGAATGTCGGTGCAGTACACTGACACGTGTATCACGGACCGCGCGCGATCTCTCCTTCGTCTTCCTTGTTCTATCTTCACTCCGTACTTACACTTCCACGCACTACGCTACCACACATGTCGGGAGAACAGTCGAAAGTTTAGAGATTTCACCGCCTCCTCCGGAAGCCCCGCCAGGAGGAGAGACATGGGTGGGAAATCCCTGCAAGTCGACGAGTATGTTGGCACCGGATCTCACAATCCCATCCCGAAGAACACCGCCTTCTCTCGTGATAAAATAATACTCTACACTTACGGGATAAGTTACCCTAGCCGTTATGGCGCACGGACACACTAAATAATCAATCAATCAACTTTATAATTTTATAATTTCATAACACATTATCCAGACAATATTGAAAAAGTTGTAAGGACAATTTTACGAAACGGACAGAAAAATGAAAAATAGGGTAAATATTAACAGCATAATAATATAACTTACGTAATGGCATCAAAATTGAATCGCTAATTAATGAAAATTCATCGTTAAGCACAGAAAATGGTATCCTAATTCAATAAGTCGTCTCCCTTAACATATGTCTGCCCTTCACGGAACAGGACTTCCCTATGAAACATTTCAAAAATTAATGTAAAGCATTTGCAACGCAGAATAAGTTATTTTTATATATTTTCACTAAAACTTATAACGATCTTTCATCATTTCCCTAAAAGCAGTTCAATTCGATAAGGACTGCAAATACGTGAATGAAGAAATATTCCAATGAACTCATTACATTTCATCTGTGTGGTTATAAGCAAATACAAAATCAATTTTTATCTAATAATACTCTTGACTGCTACTGCAATCTTGTTCTGCGAATAACTTCACCCGTTTTACAATATTTCTTGAGAAAATCTTTAGGCCTATTGAATTAAACCGTAAGTCACGCGCTTTCTCTAGGCTTTGAGTTACGCCACAAACCTCCTGAGTAATTGCCTGAGTAATCTGCATAGATTACCGATAATCGCTGCCTACTTCCTTGTCGCCTTTCTTTCGATCTCCCACCGCCTATTGCATGAACCGCAGTAGCCAGCTGCTCCAGAGCCAAGCCAGCAATATGGCATATCGCCGCCGTCGGCGTCTCAGAGGCTCAGAGCAAAACAAGCGTAGGCATGGACGCTTTATCTCACGCCGATGTCTGACAAGGTGCTACAACACCGGGAGCTTAGATGTTATCTAATTGCGTATGGTCCATAACACAATGAACCCCCGCCCTCCCCCCCCCCCCCGCTATCTAAGGAAAGTGGCTTGTCGGGAAACAAAGGGGTTTCAGGACTCATAAGCCCAATCATGGAGCCGCTTAGAATGACAGAATGATCGTTGCTTATCATTGCAGGAATTGCGACTTTTATTTCTGGAGAGCAATTTTATTTTCTTTATTTGTAGTGTTAAACTTTTATTTCTTATCAAGCAGGAATGTTGGATGTTGATCGTGTTTTCATATAAGGTAATTTCACTGTTCCAGAATAATGTATAGTCGATAAATCAACGATTTGAACAGGAATTGACAGCCACGATGAGATTTTAACGCACACATTCAAATTTTACCTGAACATAAATCAAATATCTTAATTTATGTATTTTTTGAAAACCTCACTTTGTCTACGGGAAACGTATCATCATTTACTGGCAGGATCGATCTTCTATTTTATTAAATCAAAGTTCAATTTTAAATAAATAAATACAAGGTAAGTAATCCAACAATAAATTACATATTAATGATATTCAAAAGGTTTCACGATAATGACATTTACCCATTTTGTTCATAACATTGACGACTCCCAACAGCCGATAGCTACAACTTCGGAAACCTAAAGCGGGAGAGATGGCTCTGTGTATCAACTGATGTCACTGCATCACAAACTCCTGACCCTTGGTCTTGACCTCTGTTCCTCAGTTCGAGACTCGACGGTGGCAGGATTTTCGACACTAGGTAGTCAGCTAGGTCGAAATCAGGCGCTGTCTGGAGGAGAATTCTAGTGACCTGCTACTCTGATCGGTAGTTGTTCGTAGTTTCTCCGATCAACCCCAGGCGAATTCCGGAGCAGTACCCTACTAAACGGGCCACAGACCGCGCACGATCTTTCCTTCCTTTCCCTTGTCCTATCCTCACCTCTTACGCACTTCCACTAACATTCACTACACTACTTCACATGCCGGGAGACCCGTCAGGAGCTATGCTCTTGTCCCAGCTGGAGCGGTGCCCCGCTGGTGGGAGATATCTGGTTGGGGAAAACCCCGCTAGCCGACGGTAGGGCGCCACCAAGCGAAGATCACCTCCACCTCCCGAGGAAACAAACATGCATTATACTTACGGGACTAATGACCTTAGCAGTTGACGCCCGGGATCACTAACAATCAATCAATCGGAAGCCTAAGATATAATAATAATAATAATAATAATAATAATAATAATAATAATAATAATAATAATAATAATAATAATAATTTTATTTTCATAAATATAACCAAAGAAGTTGCTCCTGCACCCGTGAGCGACGCTCTAGCGTCCATCGCTCCTTACACGACGTAATCGTGCTTGTTGAAGCGCAGCCGCCGGCCGCTGGCGGCGTGCGCGGAGAAAGCCCTCTCCGCGCTGCACTTTGCGTCGGCCGAGGCCTCCGCTGCCGGTACCGCTCCTGGGAAAGCGCGCGCCTTCCTTGCTCAGGGGGAGAACGTTGTCTGGCGCGGACTTTTACGTAAATGCGAGCAGACTCACGACCCCTCACTAATTCCCTGGCGCCGTAACCCTAACTGGATGCTCGCGAGTAATTATTTCTTTTTTGATAAATAAAAAACATATGTTTTGTTTTTCTTGAAAATTACAAGGTTATTTATTAAAATTATTATTAGTTATTACTACCACCTCTCCCACTTTAGGCTTGTAACTATCGGCTGGCGGGAATTATCCATACATGAATGTTATGAACAAAATGCGTAAATGTCATTGTCGTGTGCCCTTTTGAATATCATTAATATGTTATTTATTGTGCTATTAATTAAAATTTATTATTTAAATGACAAAATAATAGGAAAAATAAGAGTGGACTAAGCTCCATTTTGAACGAGTGATTGCATCTATTTTGTATCATTAATAATCGAATAATTGACGTACTCCTAGCAGTACATACCTTTCATGAAGGGAACTTTTTGTTTTGTTTTATTGAAGTGAAGAGTTGATACCATTAAATGAACTGTAACACACACTCAAGATGTTTATCGGAAATCTCTTCTAATAGGTTCCCTTCCTGTTAATATTTAAAAAAATCGCAAGGATAGATCTCATCTTTTCCAAGTAATGGAAAAGTATATCACATTTCAAATACGTTGCCCTCATCAGCTATACTGTAGCATACGTCATGGATTGTGTTTATTTGTAATGCCAGAATCTCTGGTGATGCTTGACATAGGACATTCATAATCCTAACACAGTTCAGTTAGTACCATCTGCCTCATGACTTTTTTTATTGATACCACAAGTCCCAACGCTTGTAAGAGTGCTAAAGAGATGGTGCAAACCAAAGGTTACGTACAGTGCCGGTATCGATCTCCTGGGGGTAGATGACATTTTAAAGGGGATCAATGATGATTAAGAGTGATCTGGAGATCAATAGCCGAATACATCCTGAGTCACTGATCGATATAACCAAACTAAATATCCCATTAATCAAAAAAAATAATAGTGAAGTTGCCAAAAAAGGGTTTTGTTACATAAATCTACAAAAAATTTCATATAATAACTGGTTATTATACATCTGGAAATTTTACATCATCCCCATTCATTAAAATTCAGCATTAGATTCTATTATTTGGTTTCTAAAAACTTAGTTGTGTTAAAACTTTTAAATGATAATTGTACGAGTACAAACAATAATAAAACATTAATGAAATAAACATTATTTCCAAAACTTTTTCTCACATTACTTTTCTAATTGTTATCTTTAAAACGTTTGTGAGAGATCTTGTTTATTATGACTATGTTGTATGGTGTGCATTTTTTTTAAAATTGAAGAGGCTCGATTAAAAAATATTTAAGGGGTGGGTCAACACAAGAAAAATGTAGGGGAATCTCAGCCGCAGACAAAGGCTTCTACATCCCATCTTGGCCTTTAATTGTACTGTCCACAACGTCGCGTTCAACTAAATAGTTTCTTTCGATCAATATTCTAGAGCTTTCATTCTGAAAACAAATTCCGCAGAATGTTCCCGCAAATTGTGATCATCAGTAAGGCTTTACTTAAGTGCTCAGTTATCAAATGAATGTGTTTAACAGAAAGAAGCAAAGTATATCTATGTTCATTAATCAATGTTCTAGAATGCTTGTCAATTGCTGTAGATTATAGATATTTTGCAACATTATATTTTCCTTTATCTTCTCTTCAATGTCCAGAGTAGCAGAAACATATGTTATCTCCTTAGTTATTCTGAACGAAATACATTTCACAAGATATAACTGATCGTTCAAAACTTAATTTAAAAATTAGACACTGGCAAGGAAATGCAATATTTGAGACATTGATGAAAAATATAAAGCCCTGAAAGTCGTTCGACTTTCTCCTGAGAGAAATCAGACAGGATTAGCCGTCACGTTGAATTCAGTATGTGACACAAAGTAAGAATAATGATTCCGGTTTTTTCATGTCACGGTAGAACGAAATAGGCAAGAAACTATTGCAACACAGCCATGTAATTTGCTAAGTCAGTATTTGAATAAATCAGATAATTACGTCCAAGTGACCTGTTGAATCCAGATGGAGAGAAATCGAAATTTAGCTGTCAGATTGTTAGTCGAGAATTGCTGTTTAATATTGTAATTATTACCCTTCAAACTTGACGAGACTATCTCTGTGTGTTCCCGCTCATAACTTTTTTCTCTGATAGATATATCGTTATTTCTTCCACATTTCAATTACGATTAAATAAATTAATCACATTTCAAAGTCTTCAAGTGCTTTATCTTGCCTTCCAGAAAGCCACAGCTCACTTATGTCACTTTACTTATTCCTTCGTAAAATTGAGTAGATTTTTATAATCGATTAAAACCTTTAATTGAAGGTTTCTAAGCTAGTTAATACAACATCCGTTAACATAGGATGTCTTGAAACAAACGTAGGTAATCTCAGGTTTAGTGTCAGTGAAGTACAAGTATGAAGTCAAGACAAGTAATAATAACCGATTAAAATTTCCCACTAAGAAACGTTTAATACGTAATATAATGTGTCAATTGAGAATAAAAACAAATCACAAACCTGGTGTAGTAAACCCGCATCCATGTTTCCTTTAGTAAGTGACCTTTTATGTAAATTTATTCTTGCTAATATATATGTAAAGAAAATATATTTTCTTTATTCTGAACAATTGTCTTATATACATACATAAACAATTAATTAGATTAACTGAGACTTTCCTTCATTATGGAAAAGTTCTAGCGATACTTTTCCTGATCCCTGAAGGGGTCCAAGAAAAAGCGTATTTCTTCGGATTCGAGTCTTCGTCTGCCGCACATCGACCGATTCTCTTGACATTCAAGAAATGCCTCGACCAGCATTCTTCAGCCTTAGGAATTAAGATATTAAAATTCACTTCGATGATTATATACGAGCCATAAAATATCTTCTGTAAAAAAGAACGTCCGCTACAGGATCCCAGATGGCCCATACGTGCCAGACGAACGGGAAAAAGATTTCGCGGAATGTAACTGTGAATACTTTTTTTAATGAAGCATAATGTTTTAATGTTACGAAGAATTATCCTATGGAGGTTTTATATTTTTAAATCATAATGTCGACCAAACTAATCATTATTATAAAGATAATGGTTAGAGATAATGGTTTCGTGGTTTTGTTTAAAAGCTGGCTTCTCGTAGAAAAACTACTTTTTACGATATGAATGAATTTGCGTAACTGAACATTTTTTACTAATAATTTTTTACGGGGATAATTCATGTCATGTCAAATTAAAACTTCCAAAGTAACTGAGATGTGGTTTGTTTAGTATACCCGTAGGCAATCCTGTTTGTCTCTGTGAGAATCTTAGTACCAACTCCGGATCGCATATAGTCAGTTTGTTGGCAGACGCAAAAGTTGGCATGCAAGAGTTGTTTCTCCAAGATTGTTATAAATAAAAAGAAAGAGCGGTCGTATTTGAAAATTGCAGCCCTGCCCAGTATAAATGCTCGTAAGTATCATATAGAGCCACGAAATAGGATGATGTGATAGGATAGTGTGTTGCCTTTTGCTTAGTGTTGCCGATTGATAAGTAATTAGATTTGACAGTTTAACAGTTGACGTCTAGAAGCTGTTCATAAAATAATGCAACAACACAACGTAGTGATGTTCCATCAAAGATTAAATAACATATATAAAACATTGCCTGATTTAAAAATATAAAAAAAATTGTGTTTGAAATATTACAATCAATACCATCTAAGATATCAAAAGTAAATGTAAAGAAAATTGTTTTCTTCCTTCAGGTATTTTTTTTTAAAATTTTTTACCAGAAGTAAGTAACATGCCAAGATCGGTAACAAACCAACAAAAGTAAATGAAGTTCTATAATACGCATCATCAGTCCGTTACATTCAATTTCAAAAGATAAATATACACTCTTTTCTACTTCTCTCAATTTCATTCCACCACATGTGATATTACTGCTATGATCAAGTGATTTGCCAACAACCTTCGCGACAACGACGATGTGTGCACCCAAGCAGAGAAGCGGCAGGACCTGAACGAAGCCACGAGGCCCGGCGCGTTCCTTGAAGGGAAACAAGCGAATAACGGGCCGCGATTAACATCTCCCCTCCGCCAGGCTCGGCCATCGCGCCTCGTTAGGCCCAGCCGCTCTTCGCAACCCGCACTTGAGGCTGGGCGGTTCTACCGTGACGCAAACGCGGGGGTATTTTCGGAGTTGCATGTGTTAGGGTTAAGATAGGGAGCTTGAAGTGTGCTTTCTCGTAGTGATACGTAAGGAGTTATCGGATAGAAGAGGTGAGCGTTTTTCTCTCTGACAAAAGTTTTTGAGCTTGTAATGTACACACTTGCCATGATATTGTAACAATTTACCTTGTTACAGTATCAAGGATCTAGTATAATGAAACTGTTCTTTTGTTTCGTGTACAATCACACACAGTTTGTTGAAAATTCAATGAGTTGTGCCTTCACCTTGCGATTATGGCTAGGTTGATTTCTCATACCGCCACGCACGTGAGTCGTATTTGAATTTCATTCATATTTCTTCATGATCCTCTTTGAAAAAGAAAACAAGCTGGCAACAAGGTATCTCCTTAATTTCCATTATTAGTTTTTTCAATCAAAATGTATAAGAACGTACATCAGAACGAACACACAGAAGGACGAACATACATCAGAAGAGTTATTTATGTACCAACATCATACATTCCCTGTAATAAATTGGCAAACAATCTACTATTGCATATTACTTTTGTGCACAAATTAACTGACTCTCACTTTTACACTAAAGTTTCTCTCTGTCTGGTTAAACCTTCTCAAATATCTCCGATTCTATATTTTAATTTCATTAATAGAAAGAGTTCTCTACAATTTCCGAAAGCTACAAAGATAACAATTGCTAAATACTAAGTATTTTTGTCTGTTTGTGTGGTTTTATACACGAAAGACATTGTTTCTAGATTTCAAGCATTCACATTATATTATATCGAATGAAATTTCTAAATGATTTTGAATTATAAACAAAATTCTGACATGATTTTTACAAAGTAGTGCAAATTAACTCTACATATTTTGGTTTCATTCATAGTATGACTATTGAGAGACGTCAGGTACACACGTGAGAAAGTAAATACAATAAGCCTCACACATGGGGCTACGACAAATTAATGTCACAAAATCTGCATATTTCTTTGAAATGGATTTCCTGCAATTGGGAAACATTTCCATGTTGTAAACGACAAAGAATGAAACTTCGGTTGTAAATGTTTGTGGTGCGAAAATATTTGCAGGATAATGTTTTTAAATTTCTACGGTCTCGCAACGGTAGAGAGAGAATACCATTGGTAACGGATTTTAAATTCACAGAGATGACAATTGATTTAATATTCCATTGATACAAAGTACAAAAGAGAGAAATTCATATTTAACATTTATGCATTGTTTGCATGTGCGTGTCACTGATTTTCAAATATATTTACCCAATACAATTGTCATTAATTCCTTTAAACCCGAATAAATGCTCCAGAACATGACCCACAGAGATCAAAATCAAACACAATTATTTCTGAATCCTTCAGAGATATGTAGCAAAACTTTTCTCACTATAAATGACTAGTCACAAATAAATTCGTGTCATTAACAAAAGCATTATTAGTACAAGAAAATAGAAGTTTTTTCGGATAATTCGTGAGGAAAATGCAAAAATTAAAGAAAATGCGTGTGAAATGCGTATGAAATGATGTACGAATCGAAAGACTACCAGTATTACAAATGGAGACGTTGATAATTCAGTTCAGGTCATTATTACTGTTAGGAGTCATTTTATAAATGACAAATTTAAAATTGCAATAATATGATAAGAAACTATAATTGAACATAGTTTTATCCTTTTGATAAAAATTTCAACAAATTACATACACGTTTTCTAATGAATTGAAATAAAAATTGCCTACTTTTCGTCAAACTTCACTTTTGATAATCAAAAGGGATGCAAATAAATTATTTATAAAATTCACATTTAAAACATTTCAACATAGTGTGATTCGGTACTCTTATATTTCTTTTGTATTAGCTTATCAAATGTATCTAAATACTTCATTTTTTACCTATTGATTTACAATGAATCCATCTATCAAAATATTCTATATTTCTGATATTATAAACTGTTTGGTGTCATTCCAGTTCCCGGTACTCTTCAGGAACTTAGTACCATCGTCTAGAAAATATATTTCAAATAAAATATTTGATGAAACAAAGATTAAGAGACCAAGTTTCTTCAGTACTTGTAAAGTCTTGTACGTAAAATCGAATTAAAAGCAATCGGCATACGTTAATGAATCCTAATCGTATCGAGGAGTGACCGAGTAATTTTGATTATTTGATAATTATAATGGTATGATGACTGATAATTTATCCCTGGTGTAATGATAGGTCAGAAGAATGGGGTTGCTCCGATTGATTATTAGTGATTCCGAACACGTCAACAGTTAAGGTCATTGATCCCGTAAGTGTCGTGCATGTTTCCCCCCTCTGGAGGTGGCGGTGATCGTCCTCCGCTGGATGGCGAGTTCAGGCGCCGATCTGCCGTCGGCTATCGAGTTTTCCCCGACCAGGTATCTCCCACCAGCGGGGCAATACCCCAGCTGGGAGAAGCTCTAAGCTCCCAATCGGTATCTTGGCATTTGTGGTAGTTAAGTGCATGTTAGTGTAAGTAAGGGGTAAGGATAGAACAAGGAAGAGGAAGGAAAGATCGCGCGCGGTCCTTTGCTCGTTTTTCAGAGTACTGCTCCGGTATTCACCTGGTGTTGTTCGGACAATCCACGGAAATCTAACGACCAGAGCAGCCGGTCTCTGGAATTCTTCTGTAGATAGGGGCTGAATTCTATCTATCTGACAAGCTAGTGTGGAAAATCGTGCCGCCGTCGGGACTGGAATCTAGGACCTCCCGGTCATAGGCACTGCAGTGACATCATTTGACGCCCTGACCCACCTCTCTCGGTGGAAAGCTCCGAGAAAACCAACCACGAACCCGCATTGTCCACTACAAATCCCAAACGCGCCCATCTGAGCCCCGATATCCAGAGGTGGCAGGCGAGCGGTCTGTCCGCCAGCCGACCCCTGTCCGCGAGGTGCGAGGCTGCTTCACTACCCAAGAGAACTAAAACTAATAAGCATGTAGTAAAATACAAAATCTTGTGCTAATCTTAGGTTGCCGGCCAAAGTACCGCCTTCATCCATAGGTTAAGTATGGTAAGTTTAGTAAGCAAGCACTGCCCCCATCTTTGCCGCATAAGCCGTAGTGCTGCGGCGTATGTACCCCAACAAGAAAATAAACTCCCGCCTCGCCAGGGCTACTGGCGGGGGGGGGGAGTTGAAAAAAGAGGCTGCTTCAGGCGCAGCGCCCGCCCCCCGGGCGAGGGCACGGAGAGCCTCGCGGCCGGCCGCGGGCGAGGCCCGGCGCAGGTGCCGGGCGGGCGCAGGCGGGCGCAGGCCCCGGTGGCCGGGTGGCCGGGTGGCCGGGGGCGCCTGGGGTGGGATTCGATCCGGAATGCGCTGGACCGTTGCGCGCGCCGGGACCTCGCCCGCTCCCCTCCCCTCCCCCTCCTCCGCGTCCCGGCCCCGTTGGTCGCCCTGCGACCGCTCCGTCCACCTCTGGCTTCACCTGTTACAGTCCCCGTTGCCACCAGCTACAGCCATCTCCGTATTCGCTTGTCCCGGGAAGGCATTCCTACGTGCTGCTCAGCTTCCCGGTCTTCTGGCGTCACAGACACACTCTAATCGAATGAATGAATGAGAGAATGAATTGATTAATGAGTGATGAGGATTACTGATGAAATAAATGGAACAACGAATGAAATGAATGAATGAAAATGGATAGATTACTCAATGTGTTTCATAAGAATGAATGAAAAAATAAATATGAATTGATGAATGCAATTGAGAGGATGAATGAATATGAACGAAAATAATTGAATGAATAAAAATTCTAAAACTCGGGACAATGAGAATCAGAGTAAAAAAATATATTTTTGGTTGTAAACTCTGCAAACGAATGACTCTTTTTCGTTCCTTGCATTTTTTATAACGATTCAAATTTAACACTTGAAAATGGCAATGCGGGCAATCTCTGTGTGATGGTGCATCTTTATCTCGAATTGATATTTAAGACGCATAGTCAGTTTGATTAATTCACCTTGATTAATTGATTTAAATGCTATGAACATGAATTATATTTAAATTTGCAATCATTGCCGGTGTTTGGACTTTTCTATCATCACCTTTGGCACTTCATTGTCATCTCAACACAATAAAATTAGACTGATTTCTTTCGCTCCTGATTATGTATATTAGTTGTGCAAAATGCCGAAAACAACAATAATGATCCTTGAAGTTCCCTATTTAACATTTTAACTGATAACATTTTATAATATAATATAGTGTAAACGAATTCTGACACCCTGACGTAAGATGATTGCTAATCCTATGACAGCTGCTAAACTTAAAAAAATAGTAAAATGTCATTGCTACCCACTACAATTTGAATTGTCAGCATCACTTCCAGTTCTTCGGACCCACTACCGTTGCAATCTACTCGTTTCTTCTTTGCCGTTACCGTAGCCACCTCCTACTTCCAGATTTCTTGTAATTACTGCTAGTAATCGTTAGCCCCCCCCCCCCGTCAATCATCCCTTTAGCGTTATGATAGTATAGTATGAGCTCTTTCTTCATCAAGTCTCTATCAATTACAAGTGATTTTCTCAGTTGATTATGTGAATTAGTAATAATCTGGTCTAATTCTGGCTCCACGACATGTGACAATGACAAACTAATGCAATGAAATCTGATAATCATACTTTGTAAGGATAAATAAAGACATTAATTACTATCCTCTTTGATTTTAAATGCCAGCGTCACGTCCAGTTCTACCGACCCACTACCGTTGCAATGTAATGGCTACATCGGCATTTCCGTAGCCACCGCCTGCTTCCAAGTATCTTTTATCGCCTCCTCCTCCTCCTCCTCCTCCTCCTCCTCCTCCTCCTCCTCCTCCTCCTCCTCCTCCTCCTCCTCCTCCTCCTCCCCTCCTCCTTCTCCTCCTTTTCCTCCTTCTTGCCCTCCTCCTCCCCCTCCTTTTCCTTGCCCTCAACCGCAGTCCGATGCCAGATGACCCTGCAGCCTCCGTCCGTTTCTCGCACTCGAGACCTTCGAATGGCGGATAGCAGTCGTAAAGTGAGCACTAAATGAGCTTCCCTTCCCCAACCCTGGTTCTGCTGTGCCGGTTGGCACCTGCTTCGCTTTGAATTTGTAAAATTGATATAATAACCTGCAACTTACAGCTTCGCTTTCAAGAAATCCAAGATGCATAAATGACTACCCATGTGAAGGACGAGACGTGGTGGTAGAAATAATTCAAGCTATGTGATGAATCCGAGAAAGTAAATCTTTTTTCCAAAGAAGTGCATTTAATAGCAGACGGACGTACAAAACAGTATTTCTTGTCCTTAACAACATTTGAACTTATAATTATAATTTTAAGTAATTATAATGACTCTTACTTGATATTAATAAACTCAATTCATTATCCCGATGGTGTTTACTTTGGGAGGCGAAAGTAAGTCCATAAATGAGACTTATGTAACGGTATTTTTAGATGAAACGCTTAAGAAACTGTTAGGAATTCATGAAACTAGTTCATTGGCCTAACCGATATAATATTATTCATAGAACAATTTATATGCATCGCAGCTCAATTCCTCTTGTTTCCTTTTTTCTTTCTATTGTTACTGACCTTCATAATTTTTAAAATAAAATTAGGAAGCAAACACTAGCTTTCACCCACAAACATGTAATTATTACAGGTACCTTGCAACATTACATTGCGTGAAAAAAATTTAAAAGTTCTTCCTTTTTTCTCCCGCATCAAAGTATCCTGACATTCACTATAATCATTTATGTCGCAAACACGTTAGAAAAAACAATATTTATGTAATAATTTTTCTCCCATCATTTTCCACGTCTCATCTTCAATCTCATGGGAGAAATGTCACCAACAATTCCATCTCTAAATAATCCCGCTCCAGTTTTCACTGTTTATTCTGTTCCAAAATTTGAATTAAAAAATATCATGAATACATTTAGGTACATCGAGGAAGTAATATCCATAAACTTGAATCGCATAATACCTGAAATTTTCTTTTCAATTAATTTTGCTTATATACATTCCAATGCAGCATTTTCGAAGTAAGTTTACAAATCCACAACTCTTTGCAAATCCTACCATCCTACCAGACACAGGTAAGCCTGGGGTCTACCGCACGAGGCAGCACCCGGGTTAGCGAGCTCGGACCTCATGAGGGAGGAACCCGACAGGTAGGGCAGGCCCAGTGCCACGACGACAGGCGAGTCAAGACGCGGACTTGTCAGGCCAAAGATACAGCAGAACACACTGCTTTTCTCTGCTGTACATGGGAAAAACAATGATTCGACCTAAATCTGCAAACTGGGAGAGAACCTAACGGCAGAAAACATTATAACCAAAATTACAGAAAGCAACAGCAACTGGAGCAAAATAAGCAAGTATTTGTCTACTATTTTAATCACAAAAGAAAAAGACGAAAGAGACTCACGAGTACACTCCTGAACCCCCAATCACCACAGTGGAGGGGGGACGTAGGGAGCTATGACAAATCAGAAGACATGAAATAAAAGACTGCCTCCGACGTGATGCCATACCGGCGGTTCCCAGGGCAGTAAGAAGGGCGGTTCGACATGGCGTCTTGTTCGGTTAGCACTTGCGCCGACTACGCCACAAAAAAAAAAGAGAAAAAAACGCGGACTAAGGAAGGTGAGTGGAAATGTGTAGAGATAGGTCGAATGTTTGGGTGGGCGGGGATAATCGATGCAGGGACTGGCAGGGTTGCGCTGTGTAGGTAGTCGTGGGGAGAGGATAAAGGCGGGGAGAGGCGGTTCGCAGAGTGAGGAGCTGCGCGCTTGGAAGCTTGGTGGCGTGGCTTGCGTGCGTGGTGGCTCGTTGCAAGGATGCGCAAAGAACTGATGTGAGGAGATATGCGGACAGGCATTCGCAGGTTGGGGATGTGTGACTAGGGATGTGCGTGGAGGGAATGTGCGTGGCGGGGATGTGCGTGGCGGGGATGTGCGTAGCGGGCATGTGCGTGGCGGGGATGTGCGTGGCGGGGATGCGCGTGGTGGGGATGTGCGTGGCGGGGATGTGCGTGGCGGGGATGTGAGTGGCGGGGATGTGAGTGGCGGGGATGTGAGTGGCGGGGATGTGAGTGGCGGGGATGTGAGTGGCGGGGATGTGAGTGGCGGGGATGTGCGTGGCGGGCATGTGAGTGGCGGGGATGTGAGTGGCGGGGATGTGAGTGGCGGGGATGTGCGTGGCGGGCATGTGCGTGGCGGGCATGTGCGTGGCGGGCATGTGCGTGGCGGGCATGTGCGTGGCGGGCATGTGCGTGGCGGGGATGTGCATGGCGGGGATGTGCATGGCGGGGATGTGCGTAGCGGGCATGCGAGTGGCGGGAATGTGCGTGGCGGGGATGTGCGTGGAGGGGATGTGCGTGGCGGGGATTTGCGTAGCGGGCATGTGCGTGGCGGGGATGTGCGTGGCGAGGATGTGCGTGGCGGGGATGTGCGTAGTGGGAATGTGCGCGGCGGGAATGGGTGGGGCGGGGATATGCGCAGGGATGGGAGGGGGGATACGCGGGGGTAGGTGCATGCATGGTGGTTGTGCGTGGTGGGAGTGTGGGGGATGTGCGTGGCAAGGATATACGAGCGGGATATGCGTCGTATGGATGTCCGTGAGGGGCTGAGAATGGGGAGATATGATAGCGGGAATGTGACCAGTGGGGATGTGCTAGTCGGAGATTTGCGAGGTGAGGAAGTGCTTGGGCAATGTACGTGGCAGGGAAGTGAGTGGGGGAGACGTGCATGACAGTGAAGGACGTGGAGGGTATGTGCAGGATGGGGAAGTGCGAGGGGGGTGCGTGGCGGGGTTGTGCGCAGCGGAGTTGAACGGGGTGGAGAGGCACGGGGCAGAGATGCATTGAGCGGGGATGAAGGGGGCGGGGTTGCACGGAGCGGGGATGCATTGGGCGAATATGCACGGGGCGGAGATACGTTGGGCGATGATGCATTGGGCGGGGTGGACAGGGCGGGGTTGTACGGCGTTGGGTTGCACGGGGCGGGGATGAAGGGGCGGGGATGCAGGGGGTGGAGTTGCACGGGGCGGGGATGGATTTTGCGAAAATGCACGGGGTGGAGATACATTGGACAGGGATGCATTGGGCGGGCATGAAGGGAGAGGAATGCACGGAGTGGGGATGCATTGGGCGGGGATGAAGGGGCGGGGATGAAGGGGCGGGGATGCAGGGGGTGGAGTTGCACGGAGCGGGGATGCATTGGGCCAATATACACGGGGTGGAGATACATTGGGCGGTGATGCATTGAACGGGAGTGGATATGGTGGGGTTGCACGGGGCGGGGACGCACAGGGCGAAGGTGCCCGGAGCAGGGATGCATTGGGCGAAAGTGCAAGGGGTGGAGATACATTGGGCGGGGATGCACGGGGGGTATGCACGGAGTGGGGATGCATTGGGCGGGGATGAAGGGAGCGGGGATGAAGGGGCGGGCGTGGGACGAGGATCGTGGGGAACGGGGGCGTTCGCCGGCATGCTTGATAAGGCTCGTCGCCGGGCGGCAGACGCAGCAGACGGAGAGGCGTCTGGTATTCGGTAATAACGGCAGCCGCGGCGCGGCGCGGCGCGACGCGACGCCAAGCAGACGAAGGCTGGCGCGGGGGGGGGGGGGCGGGCTCTTAAAGCTGCCGCGTCGACGCTTTCGGCCGCCCCGTGCTGCGCCAGCACGCGCCTCTTGGGCAAGCGGCGCGCCTGCACACGCGGCGAACGCCACACGCTCGCGCGCTCGTCACCATCGGGAGCACGTTGAAATCATACGCGGGCGCAGCCTAAAGCAGGAGGAGGGAAACCAAATACCTGAGCTCGCTTTCCCTTTGAAAGCATTTTTACTTATAAGTAGAAGCGGATTTTAATGAAATGTATTTTTTCCTTTTTTTACTTTAAAACAAAGCCGTTTAGTATAGACATTAATTGAATGGATTGATAAAAGGAAATGACCCATTTCTGTTTGACATTTTTTGCATTTTTCATTCATTTCGAATGATAAGTAACTTTTTAACTTTCGTCATTTTTAAAGCGTTTTCATTTTTTTAAATTGATTTTAATCACATTTTTAAGGTTTAGCTTCAAATAATATTTACGTCATGCAACAAATGTTGTTCACAGAATTCCTGAGGAGACTATTCGATTTCTTCGCTCAGAAGTTGTAATGTCAGCCAATGTGTGTGAAATGTAAGGTTCCTCTGACGCCTATCAACGCCATTGTCAGTTTGTCCGATTTCGCAAAAACTAAACCCAGATATTTTCTGATGGAGAAGTGTTCAAACCAAAAGTTTGCAATCTTAGTTGACTTGAACGAATGGAAATCGCATCGATTACACAGTAATGTATCCACCAGCTTGAGTTGTTCATCCGTTTTGATAACATTTTTTACGTGGTTTTTCTTTGTTTTTAGGGCATTTTAAAAACATTTTATGAGGATTTTATTGATCATTTTTGGCGATGTTTTAGGTCATCAATACCCGCCCCTACTTATGATATATTTACTAGTAAATGAGTAAAACGTACAATAAAAAACTTAAATTGTAACTTTAATGTTACAATTAATTAGCACAGATGGTTTTATGTTTATAGTTTCCAGATAGGTTGAAATCCCCTCCTCACCAAATACGTAACTGTTCAAATTGTCGGGGTAAATAAGAAAGAAATGGAGTCGACACATATGAGGAAATGAAATGTTGTATTACAGAAGGTTACCGTTAGAGAGGCTTCATTCAACATTTTTAGAGCATCTACGGCTCACCTATCCTCCTCCCCTCTGCACATCCATGATTGAGGTTTTTATCGTGTTTCTGTAAGTTCATGTCAAGTGAGGAGTATCTTGGAAAACCGAAATGTCTTTTGAAATGCCTACTAAATCCGTCCAGAATGTTTGATTTTTCTGGTTATCGTCAGTTGATAACATTTCTCATTATGTTATTTAAATTAAGCATTTACTTATTCACTAGGAAATGTTTTTAATTGTGAAAACTGAATATATTTATCGAAGAGATCTTTTCTAATCATCCTTTGTATACACCCCCGTATTTATAATGATAACGAGAGATATTGATTCAGGCATTATATAAATTGTTACGCACATAATGAGAACCGCTTTCGATGGTCAACTATGCAAAAAAAAATTGCGCACCATTCGTATGAGAAGAAAGTTTAAAGTAGTTAAATAAAACGTATGTTTTATGCGATGCATCCCATATTTTCAGTACTTCTCTTTACGTGGGTTCTGAGTATGATTACTTGTGGGAAATGTATAACTCATGTTTCGTGTGAATCTTATTTCGTGTTACTGTAATGTGTTTAAAATAATGTGAAATGATGGTATGGATTATTTCGTTTTACTACTTGTAGAATGTATACTACAAATCATATAGAAAATGTTTCCTACTATTTGAAATATACGAATAAGTAACTCTCTTGCAAACATTTCTTTGTTCAAAAATGTATTGTACCACGAATATTGCATACATTGCAAAAGACGAAATATAATAAATAAGTTTTTTGTGTGAAATACAAATTTTCTTAATGTTTATTCGAAATTACTTTTCAGATAAATATAGTATTAGAAAGTGATAGTATTCATGTACAGCTGTTTAGAAGGTCTGAACGCAAAGTCCAAGTATTTCCTCCTTTCTGGGCGAATTACGGAAGAACTTTTCACTTGACCACCATATGTTATGTGTGGATTTCGAGAATATCACGAGTCATGCTGACGTGATGGCGAATTCAGTAGCATTAACTCACTTTCTTTTGTAAGAGAACTGAATAGTTGGTACTTTACTCTGCGAGTGAACAGAAACTAAGTGCAGAGAGAATGATGGCATAAAATGTTACCTTCTAAACGTCTCTTGTCGAGTGGCGACTTTCGAATGATCCACAAAGACGAACAAGATTAGTTTATCTTCAAGAGCATTATGTATGTATTACAAGAAAATCACATTTTTATAAACATTTCTCATCATAACTTGCCAAACAATACGAAATTATTGGAACTCACTTGTACTTAGATCTCCATTTATCGTACGTTTATATCATTGATGTAATTGTATATTTTTAGCTATGTATATTTTTCATATAAGTATTATTTGTAATTGCAACATCATTTCACTGCATTTTCGCATTTATCTGGTTTTAAAAAAGAATAATTTGTATCTAGTTTATCGTACTGTGTCCGAATTTTCATGTACATTTTTTATTTATGCTATGTTTATTTAAAAATATATTTTAAACAAAATATGGCAACCTGTCTTGTTCATCATTAAACTTAAAATATTGCAGAAAAAAGTGTCGATAAAAATACTTTTTAAACATTTAATGTTTCATTACAAAATTAGGTTTAAATAGCTGGATCTACACGAACATTCCGCTCTTAGTAAATCATTATTTTGACGGTGAAAATGCCTTCATTCTGGAACCCAACTTCAAGTCAGAATCTGAACAGCATATTAAAGCATTGTTTGCATATCATGGGAGCTCTATTAACACGTCAACGTAACTATATAATTTATTATTATTATTATTATTATTATTATTATTATTATTATTATTATTATTGTTATTATTATTATTATTATTAATTACTTATATGTTTTTGCTTCAAAAATCGGTCACTCGATACGTGCATCCCACCGAGCCAGAGTCTTGAATATCGGGGTAGGTGCACGTTACTTTCTATTGGGGTTATCAACATTTTTAACGCTTATATCTTGATTACATCTCAGGGCAGTTAGCCCTGGTTGATGGGATGAAATGGTGATGATAATGAATGATGAAATATACTCACCCTAAACAGAGACACATAACACAAACATGCCCGATGCGGAACTCGAACCTACGGTCTTCTGGTCCGAGATAGGCATTCTTATTTTACCTCCAGCCATCGGATAGGAATTCTTATTTTATTATTACATATATTATTTCATTATTATTACTTACATTTTTATTTCATTATTATTACTATTTAAAAGAGCAACTTAAAATCATTGATTCAAAGGAGAAAATATCTTTACCCTGGAATCTAACTTCCAGCATCTCTGAAAACCCGTGCTACGCAGTGATGGGCTCATCAAAAAAGTTAAATTTAAATAGGACGTCCAAAAATGCTTTATTTTTAAATTTCGGTATAGAAAATATAACTTGTGTCCCGAAAAAACTTGAAACCACCGTTACGAAGTTGTGCGCGATGGTAAAATGTGTTGCGGCATGATGTGTTTAGTGGGTTGCATGTGCGTCCAAGTGAGCCAAAATCTGCGAACCACTATATTTTTCTCCTCAAATCTGTTTGTTGCACCCCTGGGAGGCAGTAATTCCCTATCAAAGAGTAATATGCTTATACTTAGATTTTTCTATGGTGGCCAATGACATTAGATCACACCTCCTGCCTTATAAAATGAATATTTTTAACAGTGGAGAAACACATTTCTGAGGGCACAAGCCACGTTGAAAAGGAGGTTCGCGAATTAATTAAAATATTCATTTTACAAGGTAGGAGGTTATCAATGACCTAATGTCATCGACCACTATTAAAAAAACCGAAGCATATGTGATTTATGCTGATTATTATATTGGGATCATTATATAAAAAATTAAACTTAAAAACTGAGTCTCGGCAGAAATGATTCGAAATATTAAAATAATGAATCTTTTATCTCTCTTGAAAATAGTATGCACTCAATACGACATTGCTTAACTAAGGAGCATGCACTCTAACGTATCTTGTGATGAATAAAACGACAATACTTCCTTATTCTAATTAAACCATCAATTTGCTCAGACTTTCAAGTAACTCCTTTTCTGTGACACACCGAGACGTATACTTCCAGTACCCGATGATGGTCAATCTCTGAGTGTGTGTTTATATGGACGTAACCTAACTGAAACTTGTTGAAATAGTGCAAGAGCAAAGATCATTAAAGTCTAGTTTTTTCTCCTCCTAAAAGAAACATCCGCATGACTTCGAAACATGAGTGAAAATATGTGACGGATTCTGTCATGAAAAGGCTCAATTTCGATAGACATGTACACGAGGTAAGGTAAATAGGTATTGATCGTGAAATCTCAATGTGTGTGTGCATATTTAAGTGTTTCACATCAATCATGGTGTTTTCGCCCCGAAATGGAATAATCGTGTTTCGCGTCTCTTTTAACGACACGCATAAGGCGAGAGAGAAAAATATGTGAAGGCCTACAGTAAATTCTAGCATTATATTCGTGTAATATGAAATCGAATCGGAGTTCTTTTTTGAATGGAATAAGGAGCGAATTCAAATCAACGGATCTCATTTCATAATCCGTTCCTGGTCCATTTGCAAATTCTCCGCACTTCAGCAACAGTGAGAAATAATGGAAAATGTCTGTTGAAGTATAAAGTGATGAAAGTAGAGGATATGGTTGAATATGCGTAAGAAAAATAGACCTCTTCCACGTATTTTCTAAGTAATATAATGGAATGTGAAGTAAGCTCATTTAATTGTTTCTCAAAATTATTAGCGATTATAGAATTAATTCATCCTTTTTTCCTCATCCTTCTTTTGATTTAAAAGAATATTTTCGTAGGAACTGCTTTTATGAATCACAAAAAAGTGACTCCTTCTCTAATATTTTCAATTTTTATTCAATTACATTATATTGCACAATCCCTGGCATATCTTTACAATTTTTTTCAGTCATATATTCTGTTTATTGCTGTTCTTTGGAATCACTCTAAACCTAGAAGGAGATTTGTTGTTTTAAAACTGTAGAAGACATTTGCAACAACTTTAGAGAGTTTTAACTCAGTTTTTCTTAAACTTTATTTTGAATGTTTCTTTTCTATTCGTTCGACAGATAGCTTCATGTTTCTATATTTTTCGTGCAATTTCACTATTATTACAGTATATAAAATATTATAGATAAATATAAATATTATATAATATATAAAATAGGAAAATACTGAAAATGGTAGTCTTGATCATTAAAGATAATTATTAAACTAACCGTACGTTTTCCTATAAGGCTATTGCCTTTGTTTCTTTTATGGAAATTTTCATATTATATTTTATTTTATTTTAGGAAATCTCTCAGCAGATCGATTTTGCTTTTCTGGTTTAACATGAGTAATTTCATAGGACTATGTGTTAAGATACGTATTATGTCCAATAGAAATTCCTGGATCTACTCCCGGATGTAAACAGCAACTTAAGATTTAACAACATAACTAATATAATTTCTTAAGCATAATACAATTCTGTTGTAACAAATATTAGTAACTAGTGAGATGACGAACAACCACAACGTATTTTTCTTGGATAGTATTAAACCTTATATTTATAATTACCCATTTCATATTTACAATCATAAATCACCCATTTTCTTTCTACAGGTTCAGTTCAGAGTTAGAGGATAGGGTGATATGAAAAGGAGTTATAGAAGAGCCGAGAGTACCGGCTTGACAAACAGAGCGAATTCTGAAGCAGAACAATACGGAACACTGGCAGAGAGCAATGACTTTTGGTTTGCGGAATGTTAAATCAACAGAAAAGTCAATATTAATGAACAGTGTTACAAACTTGCTTGATTTATGCAGATACACAGAACAACGTAAACAGGTAGTGAAATTGGTTCATAGTATGCTCTCATCAATATTTGCTTTTTGAGATTGTCAAACAGACTCACAGACTAGCTTGTTGAATTCATTATAAGACGGAAGAGAGTCCTTGTGATGAAATACGACAGAGAAAGGAAAGACAGATTACAACCTGCAATGCATTATGATTGCAAATTTCAAAATACAAGTATGAACATGAGACATTCAATATTGTATGATAAATGGAGATTTTCTGAATAAATATAAACTCTGAAAATTCATTATAAAATATGTCTGAAGGTTTATTGGTGATTTGTTTCTTAACATCAATAACTAGTAATACTAAATTTCAATTTTCACACTCCATTGGATTTCTTTATACAAGTATTTCAGGTTAATGTCGTATACTAATACAAACGTTTATCAGTGAGGTAGTTAATAGTTATGTAATGTAGGATGTATCACAGAATCTGAGTTGAACCCAATCTCAGTTTTATTCCGTTCCATTCTAGCATTTTGAATCTTGTTAATTCTCAAGACCATTGGAGGAAAGTAAGCATTCGTTTGTCGTACTTAGTTGCAAAAAGGACTAGGGCACCGAGATATTGAAAACAAATCAGAAAGCAATAATGTTACGAACGTAGTAACTGCCTGAATGCCGGAAACATCCGCATATAGAAAGACATACCTTTCGCGAGCGAATGAACAGCCAGTCGAGCAAATTTGCCTGAATCCAACTTGCTCGCTCCTCCTTCAAATTAGTTCGCGTAAGTGTTCTTCCTCAGTTGTGAAGCGCACGTCTTGCCGTTGACTCAGTGGAACTTTTAACCCAGTTTACGTCGCACCAAAATACACAAGCTGTCTGCACCATTGCACCAATTCTTGCTTCCTCTGCCGCACAGTGGTCTGCGTGCATAGGGCTCACAGAGCGCATTCACTTTTTTTGTAACTATAAATTTATTACAAAATACTTTAGGGTACTTATTTTTATTTTTAATGCAAATTTAGCTTTAACATAAACTTACACTTTATTGCTTGTTATTGTCTAAGATATGAAGCTCGTTATACGTTGCGTAATTTACCTAGATCGAGTGGATTGTAATTTCGAGGGAAATATGAAAACAGTTTAATGGCACTACACGTTCTCTTATGAAGGGAATTATGAGTGGAAAGTGCTATGAAAATTAATATACTACAAATCTGGTCAAGTTAACTTTTAATTAATTAGTAAATACGTAAATTTTAATCATTAACATTAAGTAAAAAATAAAATATTGTGTGCCACGAGCGTTAAATGATAGATATAATGATTGAGCACCAAAAACAATCCCGAGGGCATTCGGATATTATAGTAATGTCGTAACTGTTATAGTAATGCCAAAAATACATGGTATGAGTTTTTATTTTCAGTAGGTATGGTGTATGCAAACTATATAGTATAAACAATTTACATGTAAACAATTTACATTTTTAAAGAGGCATGTTTGGGCAAATGAACTCGGCGGAAATTCAATCCATATTCATTTTACATCTCGTACTTTCCGAATTTGGTGCTTTTAAAATCGTCCATCGAAATGCATTAAACTAACATAATCTCCCATAAGATACCAGTTGCAAATGATTTAAAGTGCGAAAGTTTAATATAAGATATATATTTGTTGTAATTAGTTTTGTAAGGTAAACCAAACTACTAATATTTTATCTAAGTTGAACATTTCATTTAAAGACAAGTATATACTATACAATCCAACATTTCTGTTCTGATGGTGCAAGTGGACAAGAAGTGTTATTCCGCTGAAATATCTTTGAAGAAGTCTTAAAATACAGAAATGTATAAATTATATTTTTACTGATAATCACTCTGCCGCCCATTTATGCAAGTATTATCAGTTACGTTGTAAATATGTTCACTGTAGGAAATGACATCAACATATCATCCACGATATATCATTGTTTTCTACAGCGGGAATATTTAATATCTGAAATTGTTTGTAACATTAAAGTCACGTATGGTATCTTCTGTGTAGAATATAATTCAAACTCCATATTCAGGACAGAGAAGTGTCAATGAGTATCATACACTCGAGGCATATACTGACTCAAGAAAAACTATTCGGAGCGATGGTCGTCATGGTAGCTTAGTAGTAAAAAGCAAGTGGCCAGAAGTCAGGAAACTCTTGTTCAATTCCCAGTGAGGGTGAAAAAGGCTTTAAACAATTTTAAATATTTTAGTTGATATTTTTTTAATTTCTATAAGTGATTTAAATTAAATAAATATATTTTTATAAAATATATTTTTATCAGTTTAAATTACATTCAGGACGTCCTTAATTTATATTAATGTATTTATACAAATATATTTATATTAAATAAATGTGTTCGGAGCATTGGTCGTCATGGTAGCTTAGTAGTAAGAAGCAATTGGCCAGAAGTCAGGAGACTCTTGTTCAATTCCCAATGAATGTGAAACATGATTCAACAATTTTAAATATTTTACTTCATATTTTTTAATTTCTATAATTGATTTATATTAAATAAATACATTTTTTTAAACGTAGGTGTCTGTGTGCGAGTTTGGACCGGTCCAAACCAGTGTGCTTCTGTAGAGAGCCGTTGCCGCCTCCTGGAGTAGCGCTTGTACGTCGCCATTGTCGCCGTCGCCGTGTGCCCGTCCCGTCCCGCCCCGTCCGCCGCCCACGTCGCCTGCCTCGTGGCCGTCCAATCACTCAACGTCGTCTCGACGCCGCCCTCCATTCCCCGTCCCATCTTGTCCCGTCGCCGGCGCCGTCCCGAGACGTTGGGAACAAACGACACGCGAGACGAATTTCGGCGAGGCACGTGCATAGTCCGTGCTGCCCCGTGGACACCGAAGATAAGAAACGCCGTGGATTTGCGCCATTTCCCTCTTCCGTTGCACTAAAATGTTTGGTGACATGTGATTGGCCTTGTCTCGTTGAAACGTCGCGCTCCGCTCTATTGGCCGAAGGGTCAAAGAATTAAATGTAAATGATCGTCCAGAACACAATATTAGCAGTGTACGTGTATATCCGATGTTCTCCTGCAACATCGGATAGCATAAACGCCGTAGATTTTTGCTTCCCGATTTCCGTTGGTAGGAAATATTTGATAGCAAGTGATTGTCCTTTTTGAATGAGCTTCTTTGCTTCCAAACAATATAGTGGTTTAAAGAATGTTTCGCAAATGACTTTCCAGAAACTAATACAAAGAGTACGTGATTATTATTATTATTATTATTATTATTATTATTATTATTATTATTAGCGTATTTTCCCAATAATGGAAAACGTTAAGCAAAAATTGACTCGTTTTGTGGAGTTCTAATTAGTTTTTGTTGAGTTCTTCTTAATTTTCCAATATTCTTTCATTCTGTTGGAGAATGCCAGTTTTCTTTCTTCAGACCATTTCGGTCTGTAGGGTTTTGATTTTGGTTGTTCTGCTTTGACTTCCCATTTGTTCACTTTGTTGCGGAAGGTGTTTTTGTCTGAGGTGTCAGTTATGTCGGCGTGTCGCATGTCTTTTTTTGTTTCTTTCATCCATGGTGTTGTACTTTTAAGTGAGGATATATAGTTTAGCATTCTTTTAGTTAGTCGAGTATTTGGTAGCCTGTCTATGTGTCCGAAGAATTTCAGTCGTCTTTTCCTGATGTCGACTTCTATGTTCGAGTACTTTTCAGTTGTCTCAATAGATTGTAATCTGTATCCATCGGGAGTGAGTCTCGCGCCTAGTATCTTCCTAATGATTTTTCTTTCTTCTTTTTTGATTTCTTCCAGTTCATATTTCTTGCTGAGCGTGAGTGTTTCGCTAGCGTAAAGAGCTGCCGGTTTGATGACAGTATTATAATGTCGAATTTTGGTTTTCTTAGACATGCATTTTTTGTTGTACAGGTTTTGGATTAGTCCGAATGCTTTCTTGATTTTCTGGAGGCGGGATTGTTGTGAAATTCTTTCGGATCCGGTTGGTTCGATGCACTCACCCAGGTATTTGAAATGTGGTACCCTTTTGACCGTTCCATACCTTGTGTGCATGTTGTCACCTTTGTGGGATAGGACTTGAGTTTTCTCGAAAGAGATCTGTAATCCTACCCTTTCTGCACATTCTTTGAGTGTTTCTAATTGTTTGATAGCGGTCTCTTGGTTTTCAGACAGTATCGCTATATCGTCGGCAAAGGCAAGGTATGGTATGCAGAGGTTATTTTTGGGTATGCCGAGAGTGATAGGTTTCCAAGCATCTTGTCTCTGAAGTTCTTTTTCCCATTCTTCCATTACTTTGTCCAAGACTAGGTTGAACAGGAGAGGAGAGAGGCCATCTCCTTGTCTCACGCCTGTCCGAATTTCGAAAGGTTCTGAGAGTTCTCCCATGAATTTCACTTTAGAATTTGTTTTTGTAAGTGTTTGCTCGATAAGTTTCCGTGTTTTGTGGTCTAGTCCTCTTTCTTATTATTATTATTATTATTAAAATTAAATTATCAGATTTTTTTCATTTCTTCAGGATTAAAGTAATTAAACAGTAAACCACTAGACAGAACTTTGTGTTCGTCTTGTTCATTGATTATTTTTGTAGTTTATGTAAATGTGAAGAAAGAAAAAGAAAGACGGAAAGGAATACGATGTGTATAATTTGAATCAAGAAGTATGTCAATTTCCTCTAGTGCTTGAAAATGACGAAAAATATTCCTTCAAACGTTGTACAAATGGAGTAATTGAAAAAATATGAAAATATTTTATTATTAAACTGTCTTTAAATTAATGGAATAATTTAATAATAATAATAATAATAATAATAATAATAATAATAATAATAATAATAATAATAATATATTTATTAGACAATTACAACTAACAATTAAAAACGTACGTTGCTTTGTCAACCAGTTGCAGATTTTGGACATTGAAAACTATAATAAGATTGGCACTATAATTCCACAAGTCCACTATTTTATTTTGGGATTAATAATTATGCTCTTCTTTACTCCTCAGTGTGTGGTGACTTCATGTTTTGAAGTGTATACTTTTCATTTCAGTTAACAGTATGTATTTTTTGGAAGATACTTTTTTATTCTGTAATTATATGAAAATATATGGAAGTTACTTTTTGGTCAAGTCACAAATAATTACTTACAAATTACTATTCAAAATTCAATATGCTCTTTAAATTTAATGTTTAAGTAATTTATGACTATTTCAATTACAATATTTCTAGAGCTTTAAAATACTAATTCATGCATTTCAAACCCCAAACCTTGGGCTGAATGGAAAAGAAAAATACAAAAATATCTTCCAGCAAAAAATATGTGTCAACAAATGGGTGGCGTCATGTCAAGTGGGCCTCTTGCTAGGATACACTTAAATGCATATTGAACATACGACTCTTGTAATATGCGAAAATAATAGGAATGTGTAAATTATTAATTTCGCCGTTTGTCTTGATAGACTGAAACTCATAAATAAGCTTCTGACAAACTCAGTTTGAGTGAAAAAAAAAAAATTCACACATTCAATTAATTTTTCAGGTTGTCTATATATTTTAATGCATAAATCCGTTTCCGGTTCCATTAATTATATTAATTTCGTTTCTATGATATACTACCCTCTCTCCCAATGCTCTGTGGTACTCCGATTACGATAGTTCAACAGCCACAAAGTTCCTGGAGTCTATCGCCTCATCCATCCAGCTCCAACCACCCTCTTCCCCAACTACTGCGCAAACTTGTGTCCTGGCCCCCTTGCAGTAATTGAAACATTCATCTATTTTACGTTTACGTGAAGTGATTAACCGAAACTAAAATGTGATCGTAAATAACAGTACACAAGTTTTAAAACGCATTCATCGTTGCGAGCATTATTTTAATACTACGCAAACCACAGTTTTAATAGCTCAAATCGAATGCTCTATCACTTTAGACGGACGTACTACCCCAACATCTGCGTTCTGAAAGTGGAATTCTCGTGGCGGTAGTCGACCCACCTGTGCTATTTGTGTCTTCCCTCCTCCCTCTTCACTCCCCAGTTTCCGCAATCGGCGCGCCCTTGCAATCCTCTCTTGCTCCGTCCCACCCGCCGAGTAGCCGCCGCCGCCGCCGCCACCGGCAAGCCCTATCGATTGCGGACGCGCGCGCGTGCGGCTACGGAGGCGGCGAGGACGACGCGGTGGCGAGGGCGACGTGAACGGCCAGGGCAATGTGGGCGTCGAAGGCGATGTGGGTTGCGAGGGCAATGTGGGTGGCAAAGGCTATGTGGATGGCGAGGGCCATAAGGGTGACAAGAGCAATGTGGGTGGAGAGGGCAATGTAGGCAGCGAAGGCGATGTGGGCAGCAAAGGCGATGCGGGAGAGGGATATGTGGACAGCACGGGCAATGTGGGCGGTGATGGTTATGTCGATGGCAATGGTATGTGGGCGGCAAAGGCGATGAGGACGGTGAGGACGAAGCGGGTGTCGAAGGCGATATGGATGACGAAGATCACTTGATTGATTGACGTGGCCGGGCGTGTCAACTTTTATGGTCATTATTCCCGTAAGTGCAGGGCATGTTTTTATCACATGTGGGGGAGGTGATCTTCCCAAGCTGGACGGCGATATCTGGCGACGACCTTCACGTAGACTTGCCTAATTTCCCCTACCATTATTTCCCACCAGTGTGACACCGCCCCCGGCTTGGAAAAGCTCTAAGCTTCCGGTTGCTCTCCGATAAGTGTGAGTGAAACAAGAGATTAAGGATAGAACAAGGAAGACGAAGCGAAGACCACGCATGGACCTTGGCCCGTTCCTTAAGGTACTGCTCTGGCATTCGCCTGGTGTCGATCGGAGAAACCACGAAAAGCAATCGATCAGAGCAGCTGTTCAGTATAAATATCCAGACGGCGACTGAATTTTACCTAGCTACCTAGGTAGTGTCGAATACCTGTCACCATCGGATCAGCAAAGGCGATGTGGGCGGCGAAACCGATGAGGGCGGCGAGTGTAATGCGGGCGGAGAGGGCGTTATGAGTGACACACGCGGTGCGAGCTGTGGGGCAGGAACGGAGGTGGTAAAGGGCTCGGGGCCGAATGTAAATTACGGACCAAATAATCCCTTGATCTACTCTCGCGAAACGTACTATCTAATTCTACATGTAAATCTCGGACGATACCAACACAGATAAGGGAAATGACTGATTGAGCAGGTAAGCGCGTTTAGGGGGTCACCGCTGCGGTGCTGGAGACAACAGAATTCATTCACTCAACGAATGATTCCATTGAATGAAAAACAACTTTACCAAATCATATTTCGAGCGAAATATGCCACTCTTAAGTCTTTAAAATTGGAGAGGGAGTTGTGTTTCAAAACTAATGGCCATGAAAAAATTATCTACAAGTGATACCTTCCAGTTTTACCTGAAAGGGAATTAGGTAGTTGGTCCGCAATTTATGTACGTCTTTGAATTAAATTGATACCTTATTTTACATGACAAGACTCGGGTCATCAGGCCCGCTCTTCCGTCTGATCAAGCAAATATTGCTGAGCTCCTTTCACCCACTAGCGGTGAAATAAGGTATTTCTTGGGCGACGACACAGGCGATTTGAATTTAGCTCAGAGGCGTCATTTAGGCCTGAGGAGCTTTTATATCCAAGTATTTCTACTAACATAAAACAGCCGGCTTTACTTCCCCTCCGAAGGAAGGCGTACGAAGGATTTTTTTACGTCTTTCTCTCGGTCGGTCAGTAATTTCCTTATTTTAAATTTATTTAGCCCGATCACTGGAATTACGACTTTACAGGTGAGTATTAGCTTTAATTAAAATCAATAGTGGCTCGAAATTACAACGAACTGTAAATTAGCGCACTATCATACCTCTATTACTGATCGAGGATATCCTCACTGGGTACCTCTACGATGATAGTTAATTTTGTGAAATAGAACGTAACAAGAAAGTAAGCAAGATATACAGAGAGAAGTGGTACAAAAATGTCTCTAGCTTATGAGGGACAGAACCGAACTTTAGAGAGATGATATTTATTTCTTGCGCTTTTCATATGGGTTAAACTCTCATTTTCCTTCTGGGCCGCAATTCACATCCCCCGGACGTGGGAGACGAAAGGGACGTGGGAGACGAAAAGGACGTGGGAGACGAAAAGGACGTGGGAGACAAAAAGTACGTGGGAGACAAAAAGGACGTGGGAGACGAAAGGGACGTGGGCGACGAGGGCGACGAGGGCGACGAGGGCGACGAGGGCGACGAGGGCGACGAGGACGACGAGGACGACGAGGACGACGAGGACGACGAGGGCGACGAGGGCGACGAGGGCGACGAGGGCGACGAGGGCGACGAGGGCGACGAGGGCGACGAGGGCGACGAGGGCGACGAGGGCGTCGAGGGCGACGAGGGCGACGAGGGCGACGAGGGCGACGAGGGCGACGAGGGCGACGAGGGCGACGAGGGCGACGAGGGCGACGAGGGCGCCGGGGGAACGAGGGCGACGAAGGCGACGTGGGCGACGTGGGCGACGTGGGCGACGAGAGCGCCGCTGCGGCCGCGCAGGGCATTACGAGCGCCGCGGGCGCTGCGGAAAGCGCGGGCGGGGCGAGCGACGGCGTCGGGGCGGGGGCGGCGAGGGCGGCGAGGGCGTCGCGGGCGTGTGGGCGGGCAGACGCGCCGCGTGGTGGGCGTGTCCGCATGGGCCCACGCTCGCTGCGCGTCGCCCCCTGCGCGTCGTCCCCTGCGATTGTGGTCGCTTCCGCTGCGTAGCCACTGCGATTTGCATGAGGATGGGGAGGAGATTCGCAGGGCATTAAAGTTCAAATGAGCATTCGCTTCTGTTCCTGGAAATTCTATTGCTGTGCTGGTTGAGGCATGGGTACTAGTAGATGGTTTCTTCATAACATTATTGCAAATACCAATGTGAGCTGAATGATGTTTTTAAACTTTTCAGTTAATGCAGAATAAAACACGGTACATTTGGTAGTGTGCATACTGTTTTAACTTTAATATTTGTTTCTGATATAATGATGTTTGCAGATACCTCTTTCTTTAATTTAATTTATTGTAAGTAAATGGTATTGAATTGTGTAATCTGTAAATTCAGCTGTTGAGTTATATGTTCCTTTTTTCACTTTGGTAGCAACTACAATTTGATGTTATGTACTGTATTTTCAATAGCATTGCAAACTAATTAAAACGTACAGAAAACAACTGAACAAATATATACTTTTTCATTATCTACCTCCAAATAACAATTATGCATGCATTATATTTGTATGCAAATTTGGCTTTGAAAAATTTTCGTAAAAGAGTTATAATAAGGCTATTAGTACAAAGCCTTATTTAAATGTAAATATAAATATGATACATTGTAATAACTAAATAGCAATCCATATCATACCATATCATATCAATCCCATAAATACGCATCCTCGATAAAATAATGACTTCCACAAACAAGTGTTTTCGGTTTGCGGTGCAATTCTTAACAATACATTTCGTGAAATCTCTGAGTGAAAGTACTCAAGTGACATATTCCGTGGTCGGGAACGAGTTCATTGACGGCACTGTCATGTTTAGAAATGCCACCGCCCGGAGCGCCTTGCACAGAGCAGGCAAATACCACTTCGTTGGAGTGGTCACGCGATCCGTGTATCACAACGCACGGACCATGCATTATGCATTCGCGTACTATGAATCATGGGCGCAGGAGACTGGTATTTACAAGCGTTGACCCCGCGTATCTCACTGAAAGGAGGGTGGCCGCTCCTCGTTTAATATCGATTGCCTAGGTCGTGTACATTCGCGCGTGAGGGTTCGTGTGATAGATAACTCGTGGCCTCCAATGCAATATCTCGTTTGATGCTCGTTGTTTATTTCACATTCCACTTATCAGCTTGTCTTAACTGATGTTCCTTTGAAATAATTCTGCACTGAAGGTATATATGCGAGATTATTTTTCTCTTAGATTTCAGAAGTTGTAAATTTTAGGCTCAAAAACTCTGTGCTTTTTTACAACGAATATCAGTTGTGTTTGCCTATGTTTACTTAACCATTAATAATACTACTAAGCTTGATTAATCTTATATAAGAGTTAATATTATCTTTTTATAAGAGATAATATATTCTAATAATGTAAGAATGTTAATCAACAGTTTGTAAGTGTTTAACGTATTATATGACTGGCAAATTTTGCTTTATCATCCAGAAAAAGAAGAGAAAGCTGAGAAAAAGAAGAAAAAAATGAAAATTCTCTTTAAGATATCTGTGTATGGTGTCTATTGATCGTCGGGTCGTTCGTTTCAACTATTAGAAATAAGAAGTGAATTCAGTCTAAATTTAATACTGTAAACCTAAAAAAAAATATATTAGTATATACTATATTATTTACACAAAAATGTATATATTCGTATCTCCAATATCTGCTGAAGTATGTAGTAGTCCATAGGTGGTGTCAGTATCATGTGCGTTCGGTGCGTAATTACTACTGATATTTTCATTAAATAAACAGTGCATCTCAAATGGTTCTTATTTTGCTATTTCTATCCGGATAGTAATCTTTCTATTTTTAATAACATGTTTTCAATAATCTAGAACTAGTTTTAAAACTATTAATTCTCGTATAAAAATTTACTTTCGTCAGTTCACGCATGTGCCTCATTTATTTGAAACGCCCTGATATACATAAAACATTTATTTCGAAACTAGTGTTTTTGTTGTATGATTTTTAATTTCTTGTTAATATGGATGAATTAGTTCAACCGAAAGCGAGATTTAATACACAAATTTATCCATTAGCAGTTATTACAGTCAGGTCAGGAAGAGCTCATAAAACACAGAATATGATTTGTTTTTATCTTCAAAACATTTTTCGTTCATTTACTTTCCTTTTTTAAAAGATCTCCATACATTCTCGAATATTACAAGCACGTTTATAAATCCAATGCAAAAGTGACCTTGGTGTTAGTAACGGAACATCTTCACTAAATAACAGATTTTATGATGTCTATCCTGGATCTTTGCCAAACCAGTATATGCATCACTTATTACTTAGTATTTCATACAAGAATATTTCCAGGAATTAAATTTATCATATCTCAATTCTCGTGTTGTGGGAATTCTATTTGAAATTCCTAAACTGGAAGATAAAATGGTGTGTATTGTTAATTTCTCTAAGAAAGAGAGATTTTAAATTTCTTTGTAATATAATATTTTGCATAGAAAAAAGTGTCATCATAATATAAAAACTGTTGTCATAGTTCTTTTAATGGGTATAAGACATGATTTTTCAGCGTTTTACCAATTAAAAACATTGTTTTAAGTTTGTTTAATAATAAATATGTTAATAGTTGTCAGAGTGCATCATTATACATCTCATTGTAGTAGTATGCAACGCGTTTCAATGTACAAATATCCAACGATTAATTAAATCGTTTTTTCTTACATTTCCTCCTATCTGATTTACGATCAATCCGCGTTCGTATCAGTACTTATACAATTCACCGCGTATATGTTAGTGCCAAACCGCTATTTCTTAATGCTTCTGTTTATTGTCTGCGAGGGAAAAAAATGTCTTTTGTGAATCTACAATGCTACAACACAATTCAAAGCCCTACTTCACACAAGTTTTCTTTATTCTTTAGCTTCTTTGATGTCACAAAATACATTCCTTTCAATTTTTTTTCTCCATTAAACAAGTATAAAAGTTTTACTTCTTCTGTTTAGGATTTGTGAGACAATAAATTCCGTTAATCTTGTGTTCGCTTCTCTTAGTATTGTTCATTTTAGTGATAGTGGAATACTTAGAAAGTTGAGAAATATTAAAAAATAATACTTATAAACGTTTTACAATACCAATGCATCAATTCGTAAAAAAGCATGCAGAGAATTCTTCATACGTTTTTTTTAATCTTGCAGCATTTTACTTGGTTTTTACCGGACAATTTCTTGTTCCCCTGTTATAAGATACCCAATTTTTTAATAAAATAAAATTGAATTCTCACAACATCATGGTACATGGAATCGAAAAATAATAATATACCAGTTTTCTAAGTATGTACAATCGCTTTGGTCGAGAATTTCTTAATGTTAAAATTTAAGGATCATTATGATCTTGTTGGTAGTCTTTCGGGAACTTGGTTCGTGAATCTTGCCGCTGACAAGTCAATATCTGTTTTATACTAAGATTGTCGATAAAGTTTTGCAATTGTTAATTAAAACCCTTTTGTACGGTGCAGCAGGTAATCACTAGTATCCTATATTCGCAAAAGTAAGCTCTTCTCAACAAATACCGATAATTCAGCATCAAACCTATTTTTAACTTGTGCGGGAAGTTCCTTTAACGTGCAGTTCATCTTCACATGGCAAAGAATCGTAGGTAATGTGAGCACAGACAACCTTTAGCAAAGTAGACAGGGAAGTTTGGAATCAAGTTATACAATATTCCTACACACTTCTGTATCGCCATTTTCCGATACTGAGAACTATTCATTCAAAGACAACAAAAGTGAATTAAAAATATTAACAGTTCGATAGCTTTTTTTTCGTTTATTTTCATATTTCACTGAAATTAAATATTTATGAATCGCCGCGTGACAAATTTCAATCACACAATAATTTTTATGTGCACGATCAGTAGTATTTTCGCTGCCACTGACCTTTCAATTATAACGCTGGAGCTATGGCACCACGTAAAAATGATTTTTATATTTTCACTTTTAGAGGCCCGTACTGTAATTAGGGTTATGCTGACAGACATTTATAAAAAGAATAACCTAAACACACAACTTGAAGACAATGAGAAGGCCATGGTTTTCGTTCGTGACAGTGTTGCTGCTCTATTATTGCTTTGTGTTTAAATTCAAATCATGGAAGATTTCAAAACGCTTTTCAAAGTTTATATTTTTCTTATATTACCTGTGACCGATAAGTATATAATGTCGAAGAAGTGTGCCTTATATCAAAGTTTTCAAAAGTTTATATTTCTTCAAAGTTTATATTTTTCTTTTATGACCTGTGGCCGATAAGTATTTAATGCCGAAGAAGTGTTCTGTATATTAAACTGAAAACTAAAAAGCCGTTACTATTTGACTTCAAGCCATCCAGCCAAATAAGGGATTTCGCTAAAAAAACTAACGAATTTTAAAATATTGTCTAAGTAGGCCACCAAATATAAAACCGCATAATACCAAATAATAGTGTTATTTATGCACTAAGGGTTATAAGGGTTCTAATGGTGACAAAGAGCTCAATGGCATTTTGCATAGATCATTAGAACCAGCTAACCCACGTGGTACATACAAGATTTTTTTTACCTAATTTTAATGATTCACATTTACTTGTTTACTAATGAGTGGTTAACTTCATTCGGTTTGTCTTTTCATATTTCCTCTCCCGTAATTCCCTTCATAAGAAAACATGTAGCAGCATTCAACCGTTTTCATATTTCCCTCGTATCCTCTCGATTCAGGAAAGTTATAAAGTGTATATCTAGCTCCGTATGGAAGGCAATAACTAGAAATAACGTATCAGTAAGAAATAAAAAAAGGTTTTCGTGCTCCTTATTCCTCTTTCCAAATATATGTGCTTCCCCAATATTGAATTAGCCTGATGAATGGGTCTTGTAGTCAGCTAAATAAGTTATTTGGCATAAGGCTCAAAACAAACTTAATGAATTTTAAAATATATTCTAAATAGGCTACCACGTACTATAACATAACATAGCCCATAACTCTCAATCCTCAAATACCTTCTGCCTTCTCATACCGAAAATAAACCGCAGAATACCAAATATTTTTTTTTTCTGCGCGTCTTTACATTTCCCTTTCCAAATACTTGCGCTTCGCCGTATTAAATTAGGCCGGCGAACGGCTAAACTTGCGTGCGTGGGCGGGCCGGCGCGAGCGGCGGGCGCGTGTGTGCGGCGCTTCGACAGCGAAAGCCGCTGCGGTGCCGAACGTGATCGCGCGTGATTAAAGAGCGGCTGCGGGGGCGCATTAAAGGTCACCCGCCGCCGGGCCCATCGCCGCTGAGTAATTACCGCCCCCCCCTCGCCGCCACCCCGCTGAGCGGAGCGCAGCCAGCCGTCCCTCCGTGCGTGCGAGCCGGCCACTCTCGCATATGCTGCGTCTTTCCTGCGTCAATGCACTGCTGCCCGACACACCTACGTCTTGTGTCTCGAATCTCTTTTTTCGTGTACTTTTCAACGAATTAGTACCTCGATTATTCTAAGTTTTATAAGTCGAATGTTTTCATATCTCAAATGTTTTCATATCTCAAATGTTTTCATATCTCGAATGTTTTCATATCTCGAATGTTTTCATATCTCGAATGTTTTCATATCTCGAATGTTTTCATATCTCGAATGTTTTCATATCTCGAATGTTTTCATATCTCGAATGTTTTTATATCTCGAATGTTTTCATATCTCGAATGTTTTCTTATCTTCAATGTTTTCTTATCTCGAAAGTTTTCATATCTCGAATTTTTTCACACCTCGATTTTCTTTTATATTTCGAAAGTTTTTATAACTTGTTTTTTTTCATACCTCAGATTTTTCATAAATCGAAATCCTTTATATCTCGATTTCTCATTTTTTGTCATATCTGGAATCTCCATGTCTCAACCTACATATGCACAAACTTGTCTTTTAGCTTACATTGTTGGAATTTAAAATTTGAAACTACAAAATACCCGCTAAGTGAAGCACATTCTTTTCTCCTACATTCGAGATTTCGAATTCCCCTCTGTATTTATTTCGATGTAAGCGGATGCATCACGGCAAACTCTTAAATGCATCTACCCTTCCTAACTTCTGCAGTGCTAATGAATTGTTATGCAGCAGTTTCGTTTGCCTACTGATTTACTTCTCAGTAAATAATCTCATCCCCCGTCTTAATGGTCATTCTTGTTTATTGTTTGTATTATAGTAGAACCGTCATAACTCGAACTTGATTGTACCTAATTCGTTGATACTTTGAATTTTCTTCGTGATCCCGTCAACTTGCAATCCCTGTTACCTTGCAAGTTTGCAATCTCTACAACTGAAATCTCGTTATTCAAAAAACCTCTAATACTCCACACACAGCCCGCAGTCAACAGCGTTCATGCGATCCGGTTCATCTCACACACATTACGTCGAGATCGCACACGATACGTCGAATCAGCAATGAAATAGTTCAAAGCACGTTGCCCTTGATCCCTACTGAACACCCACGTGCTTGGGACCGCCTCAGACTGAAGCCTAATTGCAACTTAAGCTGGCTTCCACCGAACCTTTATTTACTTTCTAGTATTTTTATAATGTGATTTATTTCTGTTTTTCAATTGAGATACTTGACTGTTCTGATGTAGAAGAGTTGAAGCCAATATTTACATTCGAAATATTCAAAGACTGATTTAGTGGACCTTAGTTTTTTATGGGTTGTTTCACGAGTAAAAGTGTGCTAAATAGAATTATTTTTACAAACTCAAACAAATGGGGTGGAATACAGACTGATTATTGAGAACGTTTCTTTTAAGATATGTCACTATGAGAATTGAAGTTATCAGGTTCTGAAACAACAGACAAAATTGCTTAAATAGATGTCGTTCCCCTCAGTTCATAATCATGCAATGAGTTTTAATTGGCGCTCCAATTTTATTGCATATTGCCCACCTATCTTTATTATTCCAATACATCATTTACATTTATCTGGCAGTGTGACGGAGACATTTCCTTTCATTCACTTATCTTCAACATTAGCTTAATTGCCCACATACAACGCATATATTGCTTGTTAGAGAATATTTATTGCATTGTCATCATATGTCGCGCTCATGAACAAATGGCCAAGAGCTAGCATATGTATATGTTTTAGGAGTCTGTAGAATATGGGCATGTTTGTCATTGAAAGTGACGGTGGCATAGGCAGGAAGCTCATAACCAAAGTAGTTCATTTCTACTAAAAACGTGATGTTCAATTCATGAAACCAACAGGTTTTGTCCATTATGGAGCATACATTTCCCAATGACTAATGACGGTACATCATTTTATCCAAATGTTTACATTATTTCACATCGCAGTTCTTATTTGTTTTTGGGCTATGAAAATGCTTTGAAAACAAGCAAATTTACGTTCTTTAAATAGATTTTGTAATTTACAGCATATTTGAAATAAAAGTCAAATTTTTTACGTTTTTTTTATACTTTTATGTATAAATCCTGAAGTATTAAACTTAATGTTCTCATTTTGTTGCCATGTATTCATTATTACTTAAATAATCTCCTTCAAAAAAGAAAATTATCAGTTCAGTAGTTTCAGACATAATGAGTCAAAAAATCATCGGAGTAAATTCTCCTACAAAAATCAGTCATATTATCATGATAATAAGTGAACAAGACACGTTTGTCGTATAGTCATAGAAGATAAATCTTGGAGTGATAACATCATTAAAGAATTAATTTTTTCTCGCATTCAGTGAAACCAGAACCATCTAGGTGGTTGGTTCAAAAGAAACTTTTAACCAAACTTACTGCCATTTCAAGTTACGCATATGACGGAAGAAGACTATAAAAGATATGTTAAAAGAAAGCATTTCACAATGATGTTTGTATAAATATCATTAAATTCAGAAAATTTCAAAAAAAATATTTATTTGGAAAATGTTAAGATCCCAAAACTGTCGAAAATTTTGATGTTTACTTTATGGCTTTGAACCCAGATAATATTTCTCTTAAAATTATTGTAATTCTATTAAAAAAGAGAAGGGAATTCTTTAATTCCTTTTAACTCACCATTCTTTAATGAACACCATTTATTTTGAACCAAACAAATGCATTCTTTATTGCTATTTTTATGCCTCTTCAAATCTTGAATGAGTTGCGGCAAACGTTTAATGAGTAACAATTTAAATATTTTAATGTATATTACGTTTTATTCAGTTTGGGGTTTTCCTTCTCTGGTGTTTTATTTACAAGAATGAATTCGCACTTAAAGGATTCAGAAATATTCGTCCTTCAACATAAGCAAAGTCGAAGTCCTTTCTGCAAGTGGTGACGATATCTCTTGATGGGCGATGGCGTTTTCACAAGTGACTGCCAGACATGCGAGAAAACGCCTACCGACGCAACCATTGTGACACAGCGAAACGACATGTCAGAAGTTCAACTGCCTTGTCGACACATGACATATTAGCTTACACTCTCATATTTTGTCTATTGTCTCAAGTATTCTCAAGTTCCTATTGTCTCTAAGTATTCAAAACAATATAATTTTATGAGGAATTTGAGGTAGTCTTAAACATACATGTTTATCTTTGAAACATAATAAAGGTCTGTTTATGGAGCCTTCCCGAGCGATGGAACATTTTACGAAATATAACCGTATCTTATTAACTATTGTATAATTGTTTCTAAGAATATTTATCTACTGATGATATGTCGCTGGCACTTTAATGCAAGCAGAAACGTAAGATATTTTAGTCATCTGAAAATTACGGTCAAGCCATTATCAGTCAATACTCTCTTGAATAAAATTATTAGTAAAACACGTTAAATATCTTTTGTTTCATATAGGGTGACAAGCTCCACACGTTGTACAACATTGACATTTTTGAGACACCTTCTTTTGAAAATGTATTAGTGATATTCCAATATGCATGCCAATAATATCTTCGCGCGAATGTGTAGAGTCGACGTGAAACAAGTCCCTTACGTAGTCATCACTTTATTGAGCATTATACAAGTAATTGAAACGTTCCTATCTAAACAGACCAGACAAATAATCAAGCGGTCTCGTGGCCCGGGGTCGAGGCGGGCGCAGCCCTCAGCACGTGGGGCGCGGCAGGGTGGAGGCGAGACGCGGCAGCAGTGGGGTGGGCATCGGCGGGCGGAGGCGACGGGGCGGTGGCGAGGCGGTGGCGGACGGAGATGGCGACTGGACGGAGATGGGGCGGCGGCGGGGCGGAGGATAGAGAGGCCGGGCAGGCCGGTGGCAGGGAGGGGCGGTGGCGGGGCGGGGAGGAAGGAGAGTGGAGTGGGGAAAGGGCGGGACAGGGGCGGGGCAGGGCGGCGTAGGGGAGGCGGCGGCGTGGCGACGGCGTGGCGGAGGTGGGGCAGAGCGGGGCGGGGCGGAGGCGAGGTAGAGCGGGCGTGGCGGAGGCGGGGCAGGATCAGGGCAGGGACAGAGGCGGGGCGGCGCAAGGCGGGGGCGGGCGGAGGCGGCGCCGGGGGCAGGTTATGTTGATTTGCGCGACTTTCCTCGCAAGCGCGCCCACTTTCGCCTTCCCGCTCCGCGGCTGACCTTTGAACGCGCTCTCCAAGCCCCGCCTGCCGGCCGTATTGTTTCCCCAGCAGCGCGCGGCGCCCGCGCCCGCCGCCAGACGCAGCCCATCCCAGGTGCGCGTCACCCGCGTCGTTAGCCCTGCCGCCCCGCCCTCGCTCGCGTGCAGCGCAGGCCCCGCTCCGGCCACTCGACTGGTTCCGTTCTGCATTATTCACTCACCGCACCCGCCAGGACTGCGTCTCCGCTCTATCTCCTTGCGGTCTCCATCTCTACTCACTCCATCTATCTCCCCTCTGTCCCTGCTGTCTCAATCTTCGCTGTCTACGACTCTGTTGTTTATGTATCTCGGTTCCCACCCTTTTTCTGTCTCCGTCCTATCATCGTTCTCGCCTTGTTTTTGTCCTTTCCATGACTCAATTCCCATCCTTACATCCGGCCATGTCTCAGACGCTGTTATATCTCTAACCTTTCGTCTCAAACTCCGTCTCTGCCTGAAACCCTACCCTGCCTCAACTCCTCCCTTTGTCAATCCCCACCATATTGCCATTCAGGCCCTGCGTCGATCCAAGCCACCGCGACCCTCGCCTTATCATCTCTCAGTCTCCAATAACCGCCCTGCCTCGCGCACTGCCTCCGAACCAATCCCGACCTCGACACCACCCTGAGTCAATCTCTGCCTTGGCTCAGTCTCCGTCATATCTCAATCCCCAACTATATTTCCATCCTCGCCATGTCACAATCCGGCCATGTCTGAATCCCCGCTCCCCGTCAATCCTACCTCCGTCCCCGGCTAGGTCCGTCCCCACTACGTCTCGGTCTCCAAGACCACGTCTTTCTCCCTCCAACCGCATCCGTGCTTTGGTTACTGACTTCCTCCTCCTGCTCCTCTTCCTAGCTCCTCCAACCCATCCCAAATGTGAGCGCTAGAAGACAGTTGATCTTTAAGGGCAGTACATAGAAAGTGAGTGTTTGAGAGGCTTCCCGGTATCCAAGTACTAAATTTAGTGTGACACTAAGGCAATATTTGGTTACTTGAAACGTGATGTGAGTTCAACCCTACGTATCGTTCAACAGGCAATTCAGCAAAGACTCTCCGTGATGATGTAAAACTTGCTATTAACACACGTTGTTACTACTACTAATAAATGTATTACCAAATTTTATCCAAACCATTTGCTTTCATCACTAATTTCGAAGAAATCATACCGTGAATGGATCTCAAGAAAATAAATTAATGAATAATTGGGTGACAAGACACGAAAATATTTCAAATTGTAGGCTGTTTGTATCCGCGCAGTAGTAGCTGCCGCGAATTGAGTATGTATGTCGGGCGACTACGTATTAGCATACAGTGCCACTGTTTTCCGTTGTATTCTTCTTGGATTCGCGCAAAAAGAGAAAAATCACTCAAAAATCTTATTGAGACACTACTATCAAAATGAATTATCTTTTAACGATGCATTATAGATCTCAAGTATTTTCATTGGTAATCAAGTCAGTAATTTTCATCTCACTTAATTTAATAAAAATAACGTTCTTATTCATATTAAATCTAAGAGGACATAATTCTGTAGCCAAAAATACAGAGACACGAACATGTTTACATATTCCCAAAAGTCTTCAATTTCAAATCACGCACTAGCAGTATATCACTATAACGTTGGCTCAGTAGATTCTGGGGTTACACGAAAATCTAGGAATTAAATGTCAGTTCAGTTCTTGGTTGATAACGTTCAATATTTCAAATAATTGGTATATATTCAACTTTATTTTCTGTGAATTTGCTAATCTTCGAACAACTTTATTGAACTCGACAATTAAGTAAACTTATAAGTTGACATAATTGTCGAGCTTAGTATACCCGATTCTAAAGAAGAAATAACTGTAAAGCGAAAAATTCGTCGGCGAAAAATTGAAGTGCCAATTAATTTGTAAGCGTTTATTTCTGTAATTCAGGACCTTAGGACCTTCATATTACGATCTTGTTTTGTCGAGAGTGCTCATTATTTACGAAATATTAAATTCTAGGGTGAAATGAGATATATTTCAATTTCCTTCGATTCCTACAATTCATTGTATAAACTTGAACTTTTTTTTTTATTTTAACTCTGCAATATTTCCGAAGGAACAACGTAAGTTTTCTTTTACCCGCCAACAGCATTCGACAAAAAAATAATCCAAAACGTGCTAATAAAATTTTCTCTTCCACTTTCAAGTTCGCCAGAGCGAAGGAACCCAGTTTTCGGCGTTAGTTGCCGATTGCAATAGTGCACGGAGAGTGGCCAGCTCAGTCGCCCTGTGCTGCTGCCTGATTCACGCATGAGTTGCATGTGTACACTAACTCTCGGGCTTTGCGCGGGATGATACCGGGCGAAATGAGCTTCTGTCCAGAAGGGGCCAACGCGCGCTAGAGGTTCTCACTCTCGCCGCGTGAAGCGCTGCACACGCGCCGCGTACCTGGCATCTGACGGGGGAAATGTCAACTTCCAGCCTTGACCCGACTTCCCTCGGGGATTATTGAGCGGCCTACCATTGTTTATTAAATCCTAAATCTATTTTAAGTGAATTATTGTGCTCTCCGTTTATTCCATAATTACGAAACTACATCGCGTCTAAAGAAGCGTTTCGGACGGAGAAAACTTCATTTCTTTGCGGGAGATTGCTGAAGTGTAGCTCGATCGTAAAGTTGCGAACAATGCACTCGACCTTTCGTCGGGAAATGCCTATCCAACTCCCGGCGAAAGGGGACAAAACATTGTTTTTTTATGTCTTCAATGTTATAACATTGTAGAATGCAATCATCAGAGTATAGAAGACATTTATATATACAGAATCACAAAGAGCCAATTGAATTCGACAGTTATTGTTTATATTTTATTTAAATTTAATAATAATAATAATAATAATAATAATAATAATAATAATAATAATAATAATAATAATAATAATAATAATAATAATTACAATAACAACATCGAGAATCACGGGGCGCGAAAATTTGAAAGTATTAGCACGACAATTCTTTCATAGACAGTGGGCACAAATGCATGTGCAATGTAATGCAAGATGATTTTACTTATAATATATAGTAAAATATAATTGTTATTTTGATTCTGAGTGCGGATTGTATTATCTTGATTCTGAGCTTACATGAAGAGGATCTTGAATAAACTGGCACACCATTTTAGTAGTTAAAATGCCAATGTAGGTAATAAATTAATATCGTAAATTAATATCACTTATGATAGAAACAACAATTATGTTATTTGTATTGAAATTGAACGTAAAAGTCAAAAAGTATTTACTTTATAACATATTTCGTGTCTTTACCCGCCACCCTAGCATGAACCTCTCTGAGCAAAGGCCATACTTCCTTCCTAACATGGTCAATCCCCTGAAAATTAATATTATTTTATATACTTATGAGAATGCAATCTACCGTTTTATTATTACTACTGTTATTATTATTATTATTATTATTATTATTATTATTATTATTAAAACTTGTAAAAACTACAATATTACTACGATCGAGCGAGTGATTGTGAAAGGCATACACCACATTTAAAACATTCATTTTCAAATTTTATCGTTGAAAATCAGAAATATTGCATTTACACAAACTATAATATACTTAAATTAATAAATGAGTTCAGGTAACATTGCACGTCGATGACGTCTTTAGGTGACTAAAAAAATAGTTTGTTTTATGTACTTGCGGATTCAACGAAGAATCAGTGAGTAGACTGGTTAGGAAGTTGAATGTTTTTAAATATCTTGGAACATAAAATACCATTTCATTTGAAATGATTAATTAATTAGTTAATGTTTCTCGGCGCGACAACCAATGTAATTATTAGTACCGTAAATGTAGTGATTCTTATATCCCGAGAGTGTTCCTCGCTCAGCGACCTACAAGATTCTGCTTCAGCATTTGCTTGATAATAATCAAAGAAACCAAGGAAAACTACAGTTTACTGCTAAACATATCAGCTAATTGATAGAATTATTCTCCAGACAAATGGTTGAATTCACCCTAGGTATGTAGCTATTGTCGAATATCTGTCAACATCGGACTTCGAACCTATGTACTCATTAGCAACGCTACAGAATCAACGGTAATACTTCGAAAAAGCTGTCATAGTAATTAATTTTGAAAATTAAATAGTGTGTATTAAATGACTCTTTGACTTTTTCCTCACAATTCTTACGACATTCGTTTTCGCGAGTACTTATTTTATGAAATTAATTTTCCTGTGATTGCTGAATATAGTAGTGCAGCGCTTTAAATTGCTAGAAATTCCATTACTAGAAACTGATTAATGAAACGTAATACTATCATAAGTGGTATTAGGAAGTCTGGGAGTAAAATACATAAAACTCCGAAACTGTATTAACGATCTAACAGGAAATATCAAATAGTTTGTTTTCGTCAGATATGCTCGTGATATCTCAGCGTGACTTCTTTAGGGATAAGCAAAAATTCAGTCGAGAGTAAAACAATCCTGTAATCTCTCCACGAAAAGTACTTTTTCCCCGCAACCTCTCTCCCTCCTCGGGTTGGCGCTCGCGGAGTCTGCTCCGGGGAGTCGCAACCGCCACCGTGGCCACGCATGGAATATTAAGCGCCGGAAGTCACGTGTCCGCAGGGCACTTGTACGTCTGCCTGCGTCTCCAATATGGCGGCCGCACGTTCGCTTGCGTCACTTCCGACGGGGGGGGAGGTGACTCACGACCCGCGCGGGTCGTTTGAGGCTATCGCTGCCACTACGATGACCATATTGGCGACGGCGCACTGCAGCTGAATGAATGACAGCGAGCGTCGTTGACAAAAGAGGAGTCCATTGTCCTCGGGAAGATTGGGGTCCTCTTGCGTCCTTGCCTGAGGAGTAGTTTTTTTGATAGATGAGTGCCATACTCATTTCGGAGCGGAGGTGAAGGGAAAGGCTAACGGCCATGTCCTCCCCTTTCCAGGTGGTCGCAATGTGGTTTACCGTTGCCTTCTACCTAATAATAGGAAACTGACATTGATATCGATATTTTCCAAACATCGATGCTTTTATGAAAAAATCAATGGCTTAAACATCGGTGTTTTTCTGTCGATGATTTCTTAACGTGAATGTTTAGTGATCGATGTTTTTTACGTTTTGAATGTTGTGTTTGTGGATGATACATTCTAATAATTTTATTTCATTAAATTTAAAAGATGAAATATACATTCAAATGTCAGTTCATATGTCCGAAGGAAGCATATGATGTAGTACCTTCATGGGGCAGACTGTCTCTCGCTAAAGATATGACCTCAATGCCCTAGTATTTCCTACGCTTTTTCTATTGCTGATTGGATGGTGTTCAAACGCCAAACATAGGAGTATGAAAAAGTCAACAACTCCACAAACAACTAAATCGTCCACGACTTAAAGTCCCAGCCTTCATATCCTCGTATAATATAATAATAATAATAATAATAATAATAATAATAATAATAATAATAATAATAATAATAATAATAATAATGTCTTTGTTAATGGCGAGGCTCAGGCCATAGGACCTGCTCTTCCGCCTAACCACTGAATGTGGACGGTGCTTCAAGCCCTTTTCCCACCCATGTGTCTCTGCCACTAGGATGTCTGTATTGTTGACGGGGTCAGTCGCTGGATGAATGCCGGTGAGTGTCGGTGACAAAAGAGTCCATTGTCCTCTGCGAGATTGTGGACCTCCAGTGCCATTGCCTTCACAGGGCAGAATGATTTATCTTCATTTGAAGCCTACTTATGGTTACAATACTCCGTGATTATGAAAGTGCAATCATAACTGTGATTCTTACGAGAAGACTAATATGAAACGAAAGTAGGTCGGGAATTAGTATAAGTAGAAGCGACATTTCAAGCAGATGAATCTGGATGAATATGAATTGCTCTTGTGTCCAGTTTGAATAAATGTCACGTGCGTACTCAAAATGGTCTTATTGCAACGATATCTTCGTTCACTTCAATCAACCGTGATTCTCCTCTCACGACACTGGACTTTTACCGTGACATGTTAATGGGATGAAGTTAATTTTGATAATATGACAAGTTTGCTGAGAATATTCTTTATTAAAATAGGTTGTGCTGATATCTCCTGTTACTAACCTGCCAAAACTCTTTGATTTTAATTAATGACTTGAACCTTGAATTTGAAAATGGAACAATTAATTAGCCTTTAATATTGAAGGGTTTTTATTTTGCTGAAAGATGTTCTCCAAATGAAAGAGGGAGCCAATGTCATGTTCTATCAAGAGTTCAGTCTATTTCACGTTTATTTTTCGTAATTCTAATTCTAATTCTGCAAGTCACTTGTAGAAAAGCAAATTTGGTATTTTAAAACTGCTTTAATAAATAAATGTGTAGTTACTACCATAACAAACATTTCAAACTGTGTATTATTACTATTATATTAGCAAAATTCCTGAGATTTTCTCCTTTCATGTTAACGTAAAGACTCGTCCTCATTTACAAATATAAACTATATTTCTCAAGAAGAATTGTTTCTGAAATTTTGAAAGCTGTTTGGAATTGAATGAATGTTTCAAGAGATCTTATCAAAGAAAAGGTTTTAAATCTTTGAAGTTCGATTATTAGCATTGTTTGATGAACAAAGCCATTTTCCCCATTCTTGAAGAAAAATTGTAATTTGGTCTTAAATGATATTTCCCAATGCAGTATTTCTCATAATTATACCGACCTATATTCAATTAACAAGTAGTATTATTAAAATTAATTTCTCTCTTTCTTGACTCCGAGTTTTATTTAGAGATTTAATTCATGGTAAGATTATATCAGGAATGTAAACGTCATGAAGTGAGATTATTTATAGAATGAACTCCACTTCCAATGCCCTAATACTCAAAGAAAACGAGTCCTAATAACATATTTCTCACTGCTAAAGCAGTCTTATCATCAATTTACATAATAAAATGGGGATATACCCACTAGTTGTAGCCCATAATGTGCTAATTAAACGTTTCAACGCGTTTGCCGGATATTACACATGGAGCCAATTACACAAGCATCCACGCATGACCGCTTGTGCTCCGTCTCCCTCGCATCGAACATCAAGCAGGTTTCTCACGCGGAGGCGCGGAAGGTAAATTAATTATTCGCAAGAGCAAGACGAGCACTGCGTTCCGCTCGTTAACACAGCACTAATTGAAATCGTGTCCTCTCGCGCTGTCAGCCCGAGCCTTGGTCTCTGCGAACATCTCCATGGCTTTCGCTGCCTGCGTAATGGTGGGAAGACGGACGTGAATAAATTTGAATGAAGAGCTGTCTGTCAAGGCTGCTTCGCTAAGTGGTTTCCCAACTCGCTGTAGGTAATACTGAACATGTGACACTACTGGGAATTAATCCATAAGGGTACGAATTTACGGGAGATGTCTCTTCAATGAAAATCATTGTTTTCCTGTGTTTGTGGAGTAGATACGTGAAGGACGTAAAAAGCACATTAAGGGGTTTTGTGATAATCATGATAATTCCCTTAATATTCAACTTAATAGACTGTTTAAATGTATGTTTATGTATTACATTCATGTATTTTTTCAACTTGCACGTATTCCACACGTGCGATGTTTGTTTTGTAGAATAGTGCAATTAGTTACATTCTTGTTTTTGTGAATAGTAATATACCACGCGTCTGTGTTCATTTAAAATTTGGCTCGCGTTATCGGTCACCTTTGCACATCAACACAGTAGAAAATTCGTATCCTTCTGTTAGTTCTGCAATTCTGTTCGAAACTGAAATATTTTCCAAACTAAAGAAATCGTCTACTAATATACCTGATACTACAAATCTAAGGATGGGAACGTTGCTTTCTTTGCAAAAGATTTAATTTATTTAAAAAAAATTAACAAATAGTATATTATTTAGGATCTTTAGGTAAAAAGAATAGAAATTAAATAGCCTAACTCCAAATGCTTAGAAATTATATTGCAGTTTCAATATTTGAGTATTTGAAAAAAATATACAATTCTGATAGATAAATAAATAAATATTTTCACAATGAAAGTCAATATTACGATAATTCTGAACGTATTCTATTCCGAGTAATTTTTGAATGTAAATATTTTAACATTGATGTACTATTTTACAGAAGTATGATTGGATTATGAAAATTTATATTAAAATTAATCAAGAATTTTTTTGTGTGGTAGATAGAAGGAAGTACCATATAATGCATTTGCAGAGGCGCTTTGAGTTTAACTCTTGGTGCACGTACTACCTTCAGCAGGCTTCAACTTTTTGCAGGAAAAACTCGAACTCTTTCGTTCCTCTCTACGGCGCCGCGTAGCGGGGGCAATTTTCCGGCATTTTCCTCTATTAAATGATCGTTTCCGCTCAACCAGGGGATAATTTACATCCAAGAAAAGATGTTGCATGTTACGTCAAAATTCTATCACGCCATGCAATACCTGTCAGCGTTGAAGCAACTTGTATCCGGGTTTGTAGGCAAAGTTAAACTTGCGTTTCCCAATCTTAAAATCTTTTGTTTTTTGATATTTTGAAAAAACGAAACAAAATAAAAATTGAAAGGTAACGTGTTTGGAACAGTGCAAAATTATGCGACATTAACTGGGTGCCCAGAAATGGGTAAGACCTTATTTTCCAACACCACCTTTGCATGCTCGCCCTCACTTCTACTCATTATTCCCCTCGGATTACTCCCCCACCTCACCCCCTTGTAATAGATTATTCCGAGCGCGTCCGGGCTGCTATGGTCATTATTCCCGTAAGTTTGTAGTGCATGTTTTATCCCGGGATGTGGACGTGTCCTTTCCTCGCTGGACGGAGAGATCTGGTGTCGACCTACTCATCGCGTTGTGAGGTTTCCCCCATCCAGGTATCTCCCAACAGCGGGGCATCCAGCCGGGGCAAGCTCTAAGCTCCCGTCTGGTCCCTTGTCATGTCAGGTACTGTCTTGCATATGCGTTCAAGTGTGTGTAAGTTCGGCACGAGGAAAAGACAAGAAATAGAAGGGAAAGATCGCGCACGGTCAATGGCCCGTGGTTTGAGTACAGCTCCAGCTTGCACGTGCGGTTCATTTGCTCTGAATCTACTATCAAATCAAACCTTCTCATTTACTAATCCATGTCTGCCACGACTTTTGGTCTACATGACAGCGTGTCTGCTCGCTCCTGGTTCCGAACACTCTGCCATTTCCTGCATTTCACAGCTCGCGTATCCTTTCGTTTCACTCGTACACTTCATTCTTTATTGCTGCCAGTTTCCTCGCCCATGCCTCGCATACAGTGACATTTGTTTTAACCTCTTGCTCTCCTCTTCTCCCCATGTACCCACTTCCACCCTCATTTCGTCGTCATTTCGCACCATCTCGCCTCAACCAGCTTTCATCAATTTTCCCATCTCGTTGTCCCTCCACCACATCTTCCATCTCCCCCTCCACCTCACTTCCTCCTCCATTCCGCCAACCACCTTACCCCCGTCTTGTTCCAGATCTCTGCTTCCCCATCTCACCAGTCTTAGTGTCAGAACTGCGGAGGAATCCCCAAACGACATGGCCGTGACGGGGAAGAAGTGTTTTCGGGGACGCCGCTTTCCCAGAGCGCCCGTAAAAGTGGCCATTGTCATCCGAAAAGAAATTAGGCGCGGATAACGCAGGCGGGCGGGTGAAGAAGGCCCTGGAAGTGATTAGGAGACGAGCGCGCGCCTCGTCTGTCGCTGTCAAGCGCCGCCCGCGCCTGACGCCTTCTGATAAACTCCCGCGCCGCGTGAATGCCGCTGCCGCCTGGGCTGATAGAGAGCGCGCCCGCCCCGCGGTTCTCGCCCCGGGCGCGCAGATGGCCATGACGACGCTCTACCTCTCGTCTTGAAGATGAAGGCCGCCTGCGCCGCCTTCGCAAACAGGGCCCGGAGATTTTCAAGTAGTCACACAAATAATGCATGGGGTATAAGCACCAGTAGCGGCCACATACGAATATTTTCGTAGTTTTTTCTTCTTTTAATTATTAGGCTAAATTCATTATGTTGACGTGGAAGAACTAAATTCGTTATGTGAATCGAAATGGGCGATTAGCGTATCTCTTTCCGTATAGATTCATTGGCGGAGGTCAAATACTGCACTTGATATTCTACCCCACTGCATGGTAATGGTGACTTGATATTCTACCGTCATTGAATCTGTGTTCCGCTGACAATGCCCCTCGCTCGTCCTGAAGATAAAGGAAGCCTACACCGCCTTCACTGGGCTAGTTTTGCTAAAGCGATCAGACAAATAATGTGTTGGACGTAATCACCTGTAGTCGTGACGGTTAAGAACATTTTCGTAGTTTTTTAATTACTGGGCTAAATTTATTATATTGATGTGAAATTTCTAAATTTACTACGTGAATCGCAATGCGATTAATACACTTCTTTCTGCATAGATCCCTTAGCAGTGCTCAATCGATATTCTACCCCCTGAACGTGATTGAGACCAAAAATGTATCAGTTCATTTTACGTTATTGGAATGCCAGTATTAATAAGATTTTTACCGCTTACAGTTTAAATATAAAATAAGAAGAATAATTAAATTATTTTTGTTGTGTAATCTGTATCACTAGAAGGCATGTTCTGTAAGCTTGTAGTAGTGAGTAGCATTCACTTATTATTTCTCAAAATGCGAGCTTGAATTGACGCAGATCACAATAATGTTGTTACTCTAAAGGTATTCTAGTGTATATTTCGTCGGCTTTGCCTCTTTTAATGGACTTCTCCTCTAATTGCGTAAAATGTAATTCAGTTGAGTTGAATCTCACGGTCCAGATTTGCATCTTCACCTGTCGATGGGGACTGTCATGAAAGTTCTGGCAGAATTTCATGCATTGCGAAATTGTCTACAGATAATAGTGGCGATTATCTATCAAAGAATGAAAAAACCGTGTGTATATTTAATTATGTCCATTATAAAATGTTTATAGTAATTCGTTAATTAATTACATTCTATTTTATATTAGCTTGTAAGCTTCTTTAATTATTAAATTTCGGATAGAACACAAAGCGTATACTATTTTAAACGTTTTAGAATGTGTAGTTTGTTTCCTTGCTTAACAAATAGCATACTATGTACAATTTACGAATGTAAATAACACTAACGAGCTAAGTACGTTTTATGATATTCATGTGTTAAATATACCTCTTGTCGAAAATAAATCAAATATTTCTACAGAAAACGATTCATCTTCATCTCTTTGCACCTATCGGCAAATACTGTCACTACTTTCACGTCCTTCATTCCTGTAACACGCAGGTTGGTGAACTCAGCGCTGCTATGTGGCGGCACCCTGCGGCCACAGCGCTGCGGTACACACTCCTGTGTTGTTGCCTCCAAGGCGCACAGAGCGCGCGGCAGTCGACCAATTCGTTCATACCTCGGCCGCGAGATCGCATTCCAGCTGCCAGCTTCAAATTTTGCTTAGTATTCGGCAAACGTCCTAGCAATTTACGCTACCGTGTTCGTTTTGCATATCCTCGAAATATTGCCAAGAGTTCCTCATGTGTGAATTTCCTTAGAAATACAACCAGCTATTGTAAATAAAACGATAGTTTTATTACTATTACTACGGTTAACTTAATTATAAAAGAGCTTGAGAGAAAACATGAAGCCAATTATGTACGTTAAATGGGAAGGTTTGTTAAAATTATTAATTGCAGTCTCCGCGATTTCTTTAAGTATTCACGATACTGCGTTAGTTACTAGATGTAACAAAATATGCCAGTGTGCCAATTAAACGCAAACATAACTGGTTAAGAAAAATCGTGGTTGTCACACAATAAATGTTAAATAAAAGCATTGCAAGAAAGAAATATATATATATATATATATATATATATATATATATATATATATATATATATATATATATATACCATTTATTGAGGCACACGGAAAGGAACGCTGATATGACAAATAATATCAAAATAAAGTTAGTAAATTTTAAGTGTGTCCTTGTTACAATTCATTCCATTAAATGTAGTGATAATTAAGAAATATATTAAGCGGAAATTACTTTATATAAATAAGTGTAATAAATTGATAATTAAATTTCAGAAGAATCCCAAGGAACGGTAAACCAAAATTGCTTATTTTCGGCATTCATATCGAACACAAAATTTTACTATCTTGTGTAGCAGTTTAAATAATCTACTTCATTGCCCACATTGATATTAGTTCGAATGACCACAATGTATATTTCGTCTCGACAAATATGGTAGATACAGAAAATGAAGAAACTGTACGGAATTTGTCGCTCCAGAGGTTTCATCGCGAAACCGTTCAGGTCATGGAGCGCGAGGCCCCGAGAGCGAAGTGCGGTAAGAACTGCCGGCGTGTCACAACAAACCCAACAGTTTAAATCCCTTGACGAATTGCTGGGACGAAAGCGACAGAAGTCAATTTACACCTTGCTTAGTTTGTCCGCTGTCTTCCTTTAACTGCGCGTGTTATTTTCACGGCGATTGTTTTAAAGAAGAAAAATAGCAGCAAGAATACCCAGAAAGTAAAGGTTAATATATGCAAATATTTGGATTTGTTATAGTAATTATTTATTTTATGTAAATTTCGTTGTGCCTTTAATAATCTATACTTTGTAAAATGCAATTAAATAAGGCAACCAACAATAAAAAGGAAAACTTTGCTTTTGTTTTTATTTAAGTTTAATTATTAATTACAAAACTATAATTTGTAACAGGGTTGCATTTATTTTCGCAGTATTATGATTATTGATCTTCTATCTTAGAGTTCCATAAGATACGGTATTCGGTCCTCTTCGAACACAGAATCAGATGATATTTTTCTGATACGCGCGATTTATAAGTTATCGAGAAAATTGCTTGTGTTAAACGATAGAATGTATAAGAATAAGAAATTTGTATCAAGAGTCGGTGAAGCTCATTCTTTTGAAGGTCACAATACAAAAGACGATTAGCAATTTCTCAGGGGCAGTGCAGGCCACCCGTACAACGCGCATGCTTTGCGGTGGCAGGAGACAAAACAAATATGACAAGCCAAGAGTCGAAGGACACGAATAATCGAACAGCATGCAGTCATCTTGCTTTGAAATAGACGTAAGTTAAGAGAAAAACAATTTTCCAAAGAGAAGAAAAACTAATAATATAATTAATTACTATGTGGAAGTCGAAAAACAAGCACTAATTTCAAAGGAGCTTTGTTAATAATGTTGTGGGACGATGTTAGTGGACGAGTTATTTAAATTTATTAGTATTTAATAATAAATGACATGAGAGTTTTTATTTCAATTTTTAACGATCTTTACTATGGGAGTCAAACATTTCTCAGAATAAGTTCGTAAATTTACGAGATCTTTAAAGACGTAGTGCCTAGATTTTGCATTAAGATTCATATGTGATATAAAAACTGAGGCAAATGAGAAAACTGATTTATTTCCATGGTGAAGATGTGTTTTAGAGGTGTAGAGAAGGAAGATGACAACATATTTCAATAGCGCAATCAATGGCACCCCAATTATGCTGGCAGAACAAGATAAAATATTGTAAATGTAAATGAAGTCATGAAGTTGTGGGAGAGTTATAAATTTGTGACTACATTCATTCACTTCTAAATTTGGTTACCCTTCTCAATTACAAATACATATCAAGTAGAACGTTTGCCTCTGATTTACTGTTTCCAGAAAAATTATAAAATTATTAGCGAAATATTACGTTCTATGTAAGAAGATTAGCCTGAGTTACCACCTCATAATTAATACACAAAGGATTTTTTGTTTTGAAAATCGTGTGAACTCTCTACTCAATATTATTATTTTTTGTAAATATATATTATTTTTTGAAATTGAAAGATAGTGGTTCCTAGTTATGATACCACGTGCTTCTATTAACTAGTTTAAGTAGTATAAACACTAAATATTAATAATGTTTTAAAATAATAGAATGTACATTATCTGACTAATTTGTTCATTTTCGTGTGCATTTTCCAATCGGTATATCGAAAGCAACCGTTATTTAGACGTCTGGCGCGACTAAGCGTCTGAGATTGCGATTTTAGTTAGCGAAGTGAAAATAGAGTGTTTTCTTTAAGTCCGGAGAACGGTCATTGTATATAAACCATGAACTTCGACGGAGCCTTTGTTAGTCAGTTGATTAATGTCGACAACTTGTCAAGACTCTCAACCCTTTTGCACCTCACATACCAATATTCTGAATTCCTACCGTTTCTTACAATAATTTTCATCTAACCATCGTCTCTCATGTTAACTGCCTTCCTTCTTCTCCACCATTTTCTCTTGCTTCTTGTTTGATTTTATTACTACATTCAATGCAGATCGCAGTGATTTACCCATGAATTTATATTATCATGGACCCGGGTGATAGATCTAACGACCAACGCTAAACATGGGCGACTACCGTTTGGGCATGTCTTCTGCTTTTGAGGTCCTACTCCCGACATACTTCTAGAATTGGACAAAAACAAATAAACGACCGATGAGAAAAGCTAGCCTCCAGAACAACAAGTCACCAAACTACTACCAACTATTACCAACCACTACCACTTTTAACGACTATCACTGTTACCAACTACTACCTCTAATACCAACAGCAAGTCACCAAAACTCCCGTGGTCCACAGAAATGTTTGGACCATATAATTTTTTATTAATAATAGAGCCATTAGTCTATATATTAAACATGTCTCAGAAAAAATCAACTTGAAATTAGTTCTCAAAAACAGTTCAGATATTGTCTAATAAACTGACTTAAATGCTTTCAACAATTAAAAAATTAAATCCTTAAACACTTTGTTGTTATTAAATAAGCATTTATAATTTATTGCAATAAATAGATACATTTCACTTCTACAAACAAAGCTCTGTAATTATTATTTTCAAATAGTTTCATCTATAAAAAATCTTATTAATTGAACGCAATATTAAAAATTTATAAAATTTCGTTTCCCATACGGTCGGGAAAGTGGACCACTTGTACATTAGAATAACAATCAAACCGCTGTTTCGTTCGTCTTTTCACATTTAAATTGCAACCTGTTGGTTTCGCAACCACAACCTCTGAGCCAGCCCGGATAACCACACCAGTTCGCCCCAGCGGATGCTTCATTTTACGTCTAAATTTTTTTTTCCCAGCCGGAGCCCGCTCCCACCCTCTGCGGCGCGTCCTAACCTTGCAGTTTCCGCTGCTGCGCCCGCAAACCCCCTCGGCCGCGCGGCCGTCGTCTCTTCGCAGAGGCTTCCTTGCGCCTCCCCGCGCCTCGCGCCGAGCGTCGTATACTGGTTTATGGCTGCTTGTTCTCGTCTGCGTGAGAAGGCGGCACGCCGCGTTTTTCCCCTCCGCGATGCGGCTCTGCTCACTCGCCCGTTCCACGCGGTGCCGGCGCGCCGGCGGCTCTCTGCCTGCAGAGGCCCAAAGTACAGAAACGAGTGCTGCACTTGAGGACTAGAGAAATAGGAGATTGAGTGATTGATTGATTGATTAATGATTCCGGGCGCGTCGAGAGGTGTAGCACGTAAGTAAAGGCAGGCGCCGATCCTCGGGGAGGGAAATGAGGAAAATTTCCCCTCCCAACATTTTTCAGTAAAATTTCAGTTGTCACGAAACTTCCAAGCAAAAATATTTCCGTAAAAAATTAAAACGAATAAAATTGTATCACAAGATGAGCTGAGTTTAGCCTGCGTCATTCTACATGATTTGTAGTACGACACATTCGACCAAAACATTTTGAATAAAAATATTTCCCCTCCCAGAATTCGTCTCTGGATCCACCCCTGGTGTAGGGCATGTTTTTTCCCTCGAGGGGTGGCTGTGATCTGGCCCCCTGGATAGCAGTCCGGTGTCGAACTACACGCCGGATTGCGGGGTTTCCCCACACCAGGTATCCCCCACCAGCGAGGCCCCTCTCCATCCGAGACAAGCTCTAAGTTCCCAACCATGTGTAGTAGTGAAGTGGACGTAAGTGTGTGTGTGTGTGTGTGTGTAAGGGGATAGGACAAGGAACAGGAAGGAAAAGTCGCACGTGGCCCGTTTGTTAAGGTACTCTTCCGGCATGCGATTAGTGTTGATCGGAGAAACCACGGGAAAATAATGACCAGAGTGGCCGCGGCAGCTAGAATTTTCCTCCAGACAGCATCGAAAATCCCGCCACCAAGCGGACTCCAACCCTCGTACCTCCCAGTCATAGGCATTGCGAAGAAATCACTTGATGCCCTGAGCTACCTAAATAGGAGAGGGCGCAGCTAATTACACTTCAAAACATTTATGGTCATGTACAAAATACAAACATGAGGTACATTAATCAATTTCTTTAATATCAGTATATGGCACGAATATTTTATATGAATTTCAACGGGGGACTATCGTAAAATTGTATAGGACTCTTCTTTATTAAACTCTTATTGTTTCAAATTATTTTCAAGCAAAAATTCGAAATTAGTATTTAACAGACATCACAGAAAAAATATCTTTCATTTAGTATATTGTAATGGATTTTAAATTTCAATATTTCTTTTAAACGAAGTTGTAACTCTAAGAATGTGGACATCAATAAACAGTTAAAGTCGGCAATGCTGAAGTTATTTTTTGAAAAATCTATTGAACCGCTAACAATAAAAAGTGATTTATCTAAATAACAGCTTTCTCTTAGCTCCCTGTGTAGTTACCGTTGATGATAAATATCACTTAATTTCCTTAAACAATTCAAAACGTCTTTGTACAACTTTTATTGCAGTCTTAAAAAGCAAATTAAAACAAATCACCTTCTAACATCCGGAATGAGTAGTCACGGTTTCGTACATTTGTCGAAAAGCAATATGGCTACTTTCTCTTCTTCGTTAGTTCGGGGTACTTTGGATTACGCCACACCCGATGATACACACCTGTGACGCTTGGTTCGGTGTACTCAGGAAACTCTTTCCGCTCTGCAGTGAGACGAGAAATTCGATCGCGAACAGGATGTGCAATTCTCGGTATGAGTGTACTGGCCGTGTCCGAGGCGGGTAGTCGTGGGCACTTAACGCCACGTTGACGACAGACATAGCGGGAAAGGGGTCTGCACTAAAACCGCATGGGCCCGTTAAAATTGGAACTCGATTGTGTCATTAGTGAAATAATGAGGAAAACGCAAAATACACCTTTGGTGCTCTGGATTTATAAGGATTCCATAGTGGGGTTTCCTAATTTGTTATTGCTACATTTTCTCATTTTTTTAGCTTTTTGAAGTAAAAATTATTCATCTCTTCAAATTAGTTTTTTTGAAGTGAAGATTTCAAAATTTGATCTGAAAGTTTGATTTGAAACTTTAAAAAACTTCGAAAATAATTAAATACTTGAGAAACTCGCTTTCAAGTTTCACAAAATGTATCAGGGATAGATGATTTTTCATTGTCATATTCATTTGATTTTTTACTTTTAATGCTTCATAAGTGATTCGACATTTATCAAAATTATCAATGTTCCCTGATAAATAAGAAAATCGATATTATGAATATAATTATTGAGATATACTATATTATATTTACCTGATAGTGTGATAACAGTTCACAAACTAGGCTCATTCACAAAATAGAATAGTTATTATATTTAATAAACTTCTTGTGCATTTTCATATTTTTACGAAGGTAATGCTAGCTTTAGGCTCTCATCACTTTTATGAGAGCCGTCTTTTCATGGTAGAAGATTGCGTTAATAAGAATGCATAATTAATAATTACACTGATGGGGAAATTATAAACACTACAAAAATCTTTAATATAACGTGAAACCTACTATAAATAGTGACAGCCTTGTAATAAGTGTGTCTGTGTGACTCTTGATGTCAAAGAAGCGTTTGCCGATGACGAGAAATGGGAGTGGCTACCGGATGTGCACGTAAATTCCATCCACATGAATGACTTCCGTTCGCCGCTACGCCTACTAGCTCACTTACACTTCTCCCTGCTTCGCCTTCAGAAACTTGGAAGGACGTAGCTAGGTTGGTAATTTTCTTCGCAGAAACTAAGAATGCGATCTGTCAATTAGGGTGTTCGGGATTAGCTCAAAATCAATTGAGAAGGAATTCACAGTTGCAAAAGATTTCATCTATTCTTTTGTTATAAATATTATATTTCATGCATTTAATTCTAAATTGAAAATGATTTTTCTCATAATACTCTCTTAATATGTTACCTTTAATGCTTTTTAAGTGATTCAACATTTTTCAAAATTATCAACATTCAATATCCACTAATAAATAAAGAAGAAAATAGATATAATAAATAATATGTTTATTGTAGTATATTATATCTACAAGTCATAGTGGGACGTAAACGAGGATAATATACAATTAGAATATATTTGAAAATATTTAAAATTTGTTTCAAAGAGTTTATTGTGTTATTTTTAAATATATTTCGTATATTTGAAAAACAAAAATTAATTTGATTATATTCTGTCTCTATGGATGCTACCCATCGTGCAAAATCAATTGTGTAGAACTTCTATAAAAAATGATTCATTAAAATACCAATTTAGGAACAGTATGAATTGCCTTCCTTATAGAATTTAGTATGAGTTCTTGTGCTTTTACTTCGGTATGAAAGGAAAGTTCAGTCAAACATGCCTTTCATCTTCATACTTTCTACATCAGTACTTATAATCATGACATACTCACTGTTTGTATTTAAAATATTTCTCTTTGCATTGTAACTGCCTCGTTTACGTTGTCTCACTTCAGTTGTATTCTTCACACATGAGCTGACCCTCCGAAAGCCATCACCAAGATATACTACCAATACTTCCAGATATATCACCAATACTAGAAAAAGATACTAAAATTATAATGAAATACACAAAGAAAGTTCAACAAAAATATTTCACAACTGTATGTTAAATGTGTCTTTTAGTATTCTTATGGAACTACAATTTTTAATAAAACTTGAAAACTCAATCTAGAATAGAAACTATAATTGAATTGCATTGTTAGCATGGTTTGTCACTTAACTATCTTCATGTTGAGGTTATTAAACTTAAAAATCACATAGGCTGAGCTATCAATGACCAATAAATCGTATTAGACGTGGTCATATATAGATACATTACTCAGAACTGAAACATTTAAATTATTCAAATTCTCAACGTCACTTATTCATCCATAGTCGAAATTTGTTATTGTCAATTATACGTAACATGGAAAATAATTATACTATAAATTCTACTACTGTTACACTAATTTTATATCAGCTTGGTAGGCTAATGAAGGTATCACATTCCGTTTTGCTCTTTGTCGAGTAGGGAAACTGAATACACATTTTGAAACCGAAATATCTTAACCTTTCATGTGAATCAGTTATCAACAGTATCAATTTTATTTCATTAGTTCGTGTATTTGACGTCTAACTCTCCCAAGAGTTCCATAATTCCACGTTATTATTATTAATATTATTATTATTTGGACTCGTATATTCAACAAGATATTGGTCTCAAATGATAAAGCAAGAAATTAGTTCGAAACTTGCATATTTAATGCTCATGAAAAAACGTATACTTTAACCAACACCGAGCCTGGTCACTATTTCAATTAAACCCTCTAACTAATTTGCTATTCAACGTCATTTTACCACATGAATATACTATTTTACGATATTATGAAGTGGATTTGTTATCCGGACGATATCAATGACATCCCGACTTTCCCGTTGACTGTGAATAAACGAATCCTGGATTGGAAATTGAAAATCCAACTTGTTTCAAGCCCGATACTAACAGCACCATTACCTCTGGTCGACTGCTTCATTAATTCGCCCTTTAGATGTCCCGCTACCGTCTGGTTTTCTCCTAATCGCATCGCGACATTTCGTTCGTCTTTTTTTTTCCCTCATGATCGCGACAGTCGCGCATCGCAAAGTCTGCGATGCCGGAGACAGATCGCCTCCATTAACGATCGCATGCTACCGCGCGCCTCTTAAGACGACAAGCAGACTTCTCCGCGATTTCACTCACTCAGTGGCCATAGGCTTGCCAACATCCGCCCTGCAAATTGGGATGTCAACTTTCGAGCGCTGATAAATGTGGGGATGTGATGATGATGCGTAACTTTCGAATGCTGCTGTGAAAGACAAGATTTCTCAGTGTTCAAAGCGATGGATCAACAACAAATTCTAATATTTTTTTAACATGTCGCCGGCTGTGGTGTCTCAGAGGTACACCGTTGCCCTTGCAGTGTCGCTGACCCTGAGGTGCCAGGGTCCAGTGCCAATGCTGACGTCCGTCGGATTTTCGATACAAGATAGAAATATAAGTCGTATTCAGCAAATGAATGAAAGAGAATTCTAGCGGGCAATTGGTACCTCTGAACGCCTGTTGGAAGCTTGTCCCGGCAGATAATGGGATTTTTTGGGCCGAGAAAAGTCGAAGGGGAAAATCCCATGAAGGCCGGTGTTAAATCTCACCTTCCATCAGGGAATACCGCCACCTCCTAGGATATAACATGCAATTCACATTCGGTTCTAATGATATGAGTAGTTAATGCCCCCTGCATCATTAAATACTATTTTAATATTCCGAAATTTTATATTTTAATTACACAAAAAATATTTCATTTCAGTTCATTTATAATACAATAATTCGTCTATAAGCTGATTTTTTTATACAGTTCCATAGTAGTAAATATTCCCAAACATTGCTAGCAGCTGAATTCTTGAAGCAATAGACCTAGCGTTCAGTAAATTTAAGAATAGAAGTTGATGTTTCTATATTCTGTTCATTTCCGTACCAAGGCAATTTACACTTGAGGTATTACATTAGAAATTTATTTGACCCAAACACAGTAAAATCTATATGCACGTGTTTTGAGAATAACTTCTAATAAAAGATAGTAGAAATAAAATATAATAAACAAAATTACTATCGAAGTGAATCATTGGCTGGCATCTTCCACTTTGCATGAAGTATTGTGTTTATCGTAATCAAAACATTCTCCTGAGGTAAAACAAATTTAATCGCCAAATTGTAGTCGTTAATAAAACATCCTTACATAATTTGAGGCAACAACTTCATACTTTCGAGATTACGCGCAGAAAATATTAGAGACTTCTCAATAGTTGACATTATGTATGTAACAGAAAAGTATTTTTTTAAAATTAAGCAACCGGAAGGGAAGAGAGAGGCGGGCCGAGGCGGAGAGAGTTGGGTGTCGCAGGAGGCGATCGGAGCGCCGTCGGAGAGAGGGCAAAATGGCCCTGGCTCGGCAGCACTGACAAACGAGGGGAAATGGGCGGGCGGGCGGACGATCACATGACCAGTGTTTTGGCGGTGAGTGCAAGAGAAAGCCGGCGCCCATCTCGTCTTTCAAAGGCCCGCCCCGACGGCTAAATGAGCCTTAACTCGGCGCGTGACAAACTAATGCTAATTAGAATGCGTAGAGAGAAAAATCTGTTTTCTCGGAGTTCTTTCTCGTATCCACTTGCCTGTCTTAAAATTAACGCGCCGAAATAATGACTCTGTAGTTTTATTACTTTTCTCTTAGATAATTCGATCTATTTATTCATTTTTATTATTCCCTGGACTACCCAGGCCAGGTAGTACCGTTATCATTTCTTGACTGTTCTATTTTTTCCTACTTGACAACTCCAAAAATAGATAATTAATAAAGCTGAGAATATGAGACAAGGCACGCTTAATTACCCAATAATAAGAGTGCTTTATTGCGCCTACATTTTCAATGTGCATAAATCAAAACAGCATTGTAATAATGCGATGTCTCAGCGTACATGTGAGGATATGTATATGAGGATGCGTGTAATTAAAATAATGCTACTCTTATCTCCTCTGCGATATGAGTTCAGATAATCATTATGGAGATAATAAGGGGCCATTGAATGATATCTGATATATGTCGCGAATAACCTTATATCAGCAAATCAACCTGGAATATCCAAAAATTCACCAATGGTAATAAATGCTTTATCTATTGTTCGTATTTATAAATCATATTGATTCGTTTTCCTACACGTACGCCTGAACGCACATAGAGACATCACCGAAGTGTAGACTAATATCCCAAGCGACAACAGCGATGACGCGTCAGCAAAACTACCAACACCTTTTAGAACTCACGATACAAAACAAATCGTACGAGAACGCCGCATCAGTTCCAGGCTATTCGTATTGCCGTGGATCGTTCCGCAGCCGGTCGGTTACTAAGCGAACATACCACGCGAACGTCCGTACCGAAGGAGATGAATAGTATCGGAGAAATGCTTCGCGGCGTCCTCCATTGACGAACGGCCGTGACGCATGCGCAGTGACGCAGCGGCCCCTCGCGCCCTTCACCAGGAGGTCGGCTGCCCGGCGGGCGGGAGCACTGACCGGCATTGAGCTTCCGAGACGGAGCGGGCAGGCGGTGCGCCACGGTCGAGATTTCAGCGGCCTCGCCCGAATTACGTGAACGGCGCTGTGAACGGCGATGCCAATTTAAAGAAGAGGATGTCACGTACGACACACTTTAAAAATAGCAGGTATGGTTTTTAATGCATGGGGAACTATGTAGTAGAGAACTCATACTCGTAATAAGAACACGTCTTATACTCTTATTATACAATAATAAGAACTACAACTTGCCGATGCCGAAAATGGTAATGAAAAAAACGTGAACGGTGTCAAGGATAAAAATAAATATGCAAATTTTAAAAAAAATATTATTGACTCCTTCTCTCAACATGACTATTTCCCGAACGGGTTGCATCGTCTATACTTCTTCATACAACAGTTAAATTTTAGCGAGAAGCTGAATGAGAACAACTCGAGATCCAATACCCATACGTTACTGGCCGGGTTTCTATAAGGATGAAAACGATCTAAATACAGTTATCATTTAATAGATACTGGAGAAGAATTTGCAATTTTCTAAAAAACGTTATTGATTATTTAAGAACATAATTAATTAAAGCAATGACGTCCTTTCAATTCACGTTTACAAATATGATACTCAAAATACGTTACAAATTACGCTTTGCATATTACTCCTGTGAAAACATCGAATAAAAAATATTTAATACAATATAAACATATAATAAAAATATTATAATACAATAAGTTATAAAATCTTCTATCGTTTATTGTACTGCTTACCAACATATTACAAGTCATCATCGAGTTTATTTTTACAGGATTACTAACATGATGCTCATACAGTGGAACACATTGCAGCTGCTTAATACGCTGATATTGTTTATAGTCAGCTTTGCCAATAATAGTTTATTGGAATGGATTCACATTAGACAATTCCGTTTTTCTCTCAGGAAACAGCTATGGCTGACGTAAGCGTAGATTTCAATGTAGGGTGTGGCTCAATGAACTAAATATCAGGGGAACGTAAGGGATTATGAAAAAATCATAGATCAAATCATCCTGCACAGTGTATTGATGTTTACGAACGCTTATTATACGCACATTTAATACTGCACTTAAAATACACCCGCTTAATACGGATACCCCTTTAAATATTTGAACTGTCAAATAGTAACCAAAGCTGTACGGGCCAGATAATCCAGATGTGTTCTTTCCTTGAATTGTCAGAGAGGTTCTCTCCTAAAAACGTGACTTCGGCGGAGGAAATCCAACAGGCAGACGACCCCAGCAAAGATGTCACTCGCCCACAGCCACTCCGCACGCCGCGGCGGAGGCAGCGGCGGAGGCAGCGGCGGAGGCGGCGGCGGAGGCGGAGGCGGCGGCGGAGGCGGCGGCGGAGGCGGCGGCGGAGGCGGCGGCGGAGGCGGCGGCGGAGGCGGCGGCGGAGGCGGCGGCGGAGGCGGCGGCGGAGGCGGCGGCGGAGGCGGCGGCGGAGGCGGCGGCGGAGGCGGCGGCGGAGACGGGGGTCGCGGCCGCGGCCGAGCGTCGAGGCCCGGCGGCTGCGGCGTCGCGGGCGGGGGCGGTGCGGGGCGTAGAGCGGGGGGGGGGCGCGGGGCGTAGAGCGGGGGGGGTGGCGGCCGGGGCGACGGTCGGTCACGGCCGCGCGTCGGTCACGCCTCGGCGCCTCTGAGCCGCGCGGCGACGCGACGCCCGCGCGGACGCCGCCCGGCGCGCGCCCCGACGCCCCACGAGGCGGCTGACTCGGCGAGAAACAGCGGCCGGCGCGGCAGCGGCGCGAATGTTTTGGCTTAAATTCCGCGGACGCTGGGACCGTCGACAATGGGGAATTCTAAACTTTGAGGAGGCGACGAGAGTATATGTCTTATAAATGCTATCATCTATATCTGCTGCTATATCTATATGCTATATCTATATCTGCTGCCATCATCATTAGATAATTCAAATTATTTCAAAAGCGTTGGGAATATTTGCTTCAAAATTACAGTGGATTATGATTTCAAAGACACCGGTTCATTGTAGGCCTTTAAGGACGCATTGAAAATAATTAGTGTTAGAAATGTTGTGGATTCAAGAAAAATCATGAAGGGCTAATTATAATCATTATGTGATTATATATGGGATCATTATATATATGTATATATATGTATATATATATGTATATATATATATGTATATGTATATATATATGTATATATGTATATATATGTATATACATATATATATATATATATATATATATATATATATATATATATATATATATATATAGGTTACAACGTGAAATATGTGTCTGATTACATTTGCACCCGCAAATACCTTTGTGTTGTCATCTTCAAATTTTACATTTTCCTTTTTAAATCTGTTTCATGAGCCCCTGATTATTCCCCCGACGAACAGTAATGTACGTTGTTTTGTGCCGCTGGCACCTAATTAGCTATCACAAAACTGACATTTTTATGTAGCACATCATGTACAAAGAAAATAGAGGATATACTGCTTATATTTCTATTAAAATGCAAACGACTCTGGTGAAATCGACATTGGATTATTCTAATTATTGAGAAGATGTTGGAACTTTATGTCGTAAGGAACATTCAGAAAATATGATCTTAAAATGTATATTGTTCTACCTTCTCTCTCCCTCTTTTAAAAAGTCATAAGCACGTATAAACTATCGATCACGCCATAAGTTTAATTTGAAAAATGTTTTCGGATAATCTGAATCCTAAATTTCATTGATTTGTAAGAATATTTGTAAGAATATAGCCTTTTTAACTGAGGTGTTAAGTACAAATGGAAATAATATTAATGATCCTTATTTATAATATCATTCTTTGTGTAGAAACATACAACTCAAAAGAAATAAAATCACTCGCAAGAAAATTAGTAATTATTCCAGGATGTGTAATTGACCTGTTTGTGAACAATAAAATATTCACAAATGTTTAATTTTAAGGGGTCAGAAATAACACGCTATAGTTAAATGGGAGGAAACTACGTCGTAAGCTAGGGTGTCTTAGGGGCACGTTAGTCCTCTATTTTCTTGTAAGAAACAAAAGATTTGGGAGATCGGTTTCAAGAGATTGATAGATGTGGGTGACGTTCTGAACATCCACCACTTCCATTTTATGAAAATGAAATATTCTAAAGCAGTAACTTCGCTTTAAGAATAGCGGTATTGTGATCTTACTATGTTTAAGTTTAAATGCATGCCTGTCATTTTACTTGCAGATATACTCTCAAAAACATTTTTACAATGGAGGTAATATATCTAATTTTATTTCTAAAGCGATTGAAATGCTTTCTCTTATGGCTTTTGTGAATTACTAAAATATATTACTATTTTTTGATATGATTAGTCCAGGAATAGTTATTTCCTTTTTTATCCTTTACTCAAAGTTTGAGTGATCGTCTATCAAATTATGGAAGTTGGCAGAGGGTCGTAGCAGGTATGTAAATCAGATCATTTGATTTTCTTATAATATGTTGTCCGGTAGTTACTTTCCTATTTGGTCTTGCATTCCGATATTGTAACATTTAATAGTTATTTCCATAGGAATATCAACATACGAGCCGTAATTTGTGAAAAATGTCATTGGTTTATGATCGTCATTGAAACGTCTTTCATAAACCACGCAAGAAATGGAAAATTGATACATATTTCAATCAGTGCTATACGTGGTAATTCCTTTTGTGACATGACATAGCTAACGTTTCAATAAAAATCAAATTTACTACCTTCAATCTTCCATTAAACTATTTTTCATCAATAAGTAATAAAAAGCGATTTTACAATAATCGCTGCAATAACTATTCCCTGGTCGTAAAATTAGTCACAGGGAATGTACGTATTCAGACTGTTGTGTCTCCAACGAACGAGTATCGTCTAAGAGGTAATAGTTCTGAAGCTCATACGCGTAGAAAATATACGACAAATTGGAGTGCTATTGCAACGTTTCCCATGCTTAAGAATACCAATTGAAGTAAAAGTATCATGGATTGAAAATTAATCAACATCCGAAAAGAAGCACAACTGGTTTTCGAATCTGATTTCACATCAGATACGAAATTTTTATTGAAGAAATATGATACCTTGTTTCTGCGCGTCTTTTATAAAACCAGCTACGTGAGAATGTCGAAACTAGTTTTCCGTAATTGTGCAAGTAGGTGCTGGCCTTGGATGAAATGTTCCGTAGGAGAAGGCCGTTGAAAATAATGAAGCCTCTGTAATATGATGGCTCACGTGAGCCGTAATTGCGAATTTCTTACGATTTTTCTTCATGGAAGAGAGGCGATATGGAATATACATTACTGATTGTGGCGTACAGATATATGTGATTTGTTTATTATTATTAATTAATTAGTTGTCTTTTTCCTTGATAGACTGTAGAGTTATGCAAAATTATCGTATGATTCGATTGGTCATTAAAATAAGTACTCATAATATTCATGAATATTGGTATGAAATTTGCAGACCTGCAAAAACAGAAAAGCTACCCTACGCATGAGGAATATTATATTTGCGAGGGAATGTTCCAACAAGTGTCGATAAAATGCATAAAAATTAGTAGAATTATTCTATGACACTGATTATGAGTATATTCGCTCATTTGCAAATTAAATAAGTTCCTAGAGCAGTATTTTACCCTCATATGTGAATCTTAGGCAAACGAGTGTCGTCTGTCTTTTTTGCGTAAGCTAATTGAATTTTGTAAAACCACCTGTTATTGCACACATTAATAGTAATAAAATAATGGGTGACATTGTGTGACATTACTGTACTACCATTTTCTGGGAGACTCTCATTTTCTGTGAACGATTTTAACTAACATTAAAAAGAGGTTCTTAAACTAAATACTGTAACGAACGTGTCCACAGGAATTTATTGGATTAATGTAAAGGTTAACTTCGAATTTAATTAATTTATTTATTTTCTTTTGCATTATATAATACAAAGATCTGTGTTAGAGCACTACATTTGTTATGGTTGCTTAAATCTACTTATAATTAATTTACAATAAACTTACTACAAATCTTAAAATACTACTTACATTACTACAAATGTACTAGAGGCATATTCATATGATAACTCTACATTGGGGCGAGATCTGAAAATTTATTATGAAACGGAAATTTGTTTTTGATGGGGGTTCTGTGGATTGGGTTTTTGGCAGAGTCTTAGAGGGGTAACATTGGGTACATTTGGAATGTTGTGGAAGAAGTGGGTGGATAAAAAAATAATGTGGTTTGTTATCGGTTATAACGAATTATTTATAGATTTGTGAATTCGAGATGAATTATGGTGAATTCGTGATGGAAGAGGAACTGATTTTGGACTTTTTGGAGTTTTTGAATAAATTTGATTTTGCTGCACAGATCCATAGTGGACATGCATATAAAAGTAGTGGTCGAATGATAGTTTCGTAAATCAGTAAGGCGGTATTGTACGGTACTTTAGCAGATCTATTTATTATTGATTTTTGCAGGTGTAATTTAATTTTTGCTTGTATTACTGTATTGTCGATGTGAATTTTCCAACCAGCTATCTAGAATAGGCCTAGGTATTTCATGCGTTGGTTAAGAGGATCAAATATAATAGATGGTAAATTTTGTTGAGAGTGTAGTGTAAACATTATATCACCAAAAAAGCTAACTGTTTATACTAGGAAAACACGTTCATACACGTTTTGAAAAATGTAATTTTGTTAAAAATGTAAGTGCCAAAAGTCATATTTCGTCTTGTTATTCTCTATTTTCTATGTGACTACATTGTTCATTATCTCTTTGCCCTGGAGAATTTATATATGAATTTATCTATGTTACATTGGGCCATGAATATGCAAGTGTTGCTAAGGAATATATCTGTTTACTTCGTTATTTTCATGAATGAAATACTTTTTTCCACGACAAGAACTCAGTTTTCTTCGCAACTGTCTTTTTTAATGGATGTTAAACAATTATCTACCCGTCTTTTTATTACATTATATTAAGAGTTATTTATGCACCAAGGGGGTTATAAGGGTTCTGATAATCGAGCGGACTCAAAAAGCCCGAGGATTTTTGGCCCGAGTACTTTTTTTTCGCAGGAGATCATTAGAACCAGTTGACCCCCTCAGTACATACAAGATTTTATTTTTTACATAACTCTAATGATTCAGGTTTACTAATTAACTAGATGTTAACTTGACTCGGTTTGTCTTTTCATATTTCCCTCCCTTAATTTCCTCCATAAGAGTACTTGTGGCATCATTCAGCTGTTTTCATATTTCCCTCGTAGCCACGATCCTTTCGATCCTGGTAAGTTACGTAGTCCATATCAAATTCTGTATCAAAGTCAATAGCAATAAACAACGTAAAAAATAAAATATACGTACATTTAAGTTCTTCTGTGAATGGGCTCCCTCAATTGAAAAGACAGCACAGCAAGGCGCGAGGAGAAGCGTCATCAGCCGCGAAGATCATCTGCGGCGTGGCGGAGTGGGGCGGGGCGGAGAGGGGCGGAGCGGGAAGGGGCGGGTAAGAGCGGAGCGGGGCGAAGAGGGGCAGGGTCGGGGAGCGGGGCGAGGCGGAGAGGGACGGAGCGGGGAGGGGCGAGTACGGGCGGGGCGCGGCGGAGAATGGCGGGGCGGGGAGAAGCGGGCGGAGAGGGAAAGGGCGGACCCGGGCGTCGCGGGGATGGGCGGTGAGGGGCAGAGTGGGCGGGGAGGGGACAGGCGGAGCGGGGAAAGGCAGGGCGGGGCGGAGAAGGGTGGGGTGGGGGAGGACGGGGTGGGGCGCAGCGGAGCGGAGCGGGGCGGGACGGGGTGGTGGGGCGGGGCCGGGCGGAAGGCAGTCGTTGGTGATTTATGCTTGGGGACGCCTTCGGAGGCTCTTACTTCCGACCCCGAGACCACCTAGCCCACTTGCGCAGGCGGCGACGCGCGCGACAACGCTGGCTGCGAGCGGGGGGGGGAGGGGAGTGCTTCCGTCGAGCACCGGCGTCCACGAGCACGCGAAGATAAACGGCCTTCCTTCGGCGAGCGGGGACGAAGGACCTCATTTTCGGGTGATATTAGATGTGTTCGACCTCAATTTACTTTGATAAATCCATGGTTCATGAGACGACGTGTGACTACTGTGAAACTAGGCCTATGTAGAAAAAGTAAATTCATACACGAACAAATCGTTGAGAATAATTTTGCATTATTATAAATAATATTGTTCAGTTTGAGGCATCAAATAATATTGTTCTGTTTGAGGCATAACTAATAAGCTGATGCAGTTTATCACGCATTCTGTTAATTGTTTTCCTCAACATGGCGCAAAAAAATAAGCGGTTTAGCGTTAATTTTGAATCGTTTTTTCAAAAACTCGTTAAGTAAAATAAAGTATTTAATTTTTAATTAAATTTCTAACTTTAATTACGAGAGGATGGATATATAAAACACCTGCCAATAATAGTTTGCTGTAGCGTCATTATGACAACAAATTGTGTAGCATCAACTCCATGTTGACAGCGATTGACACGCGGAAGCGCTTGCACTTTCAACGTTGTACATATGCCCGTGACCGTGATAGAACTGTCAGAAACAAACGTGATAAAATGCGCAGCAGGTTCTACCGCTAGACGTCAACACTTTCCTGGTTGTCTCGAACACATGCTGATTACATTCTTTGCAGAAGGCATGAGGTTTTGTTATTAAAATGCATTGTACTCGATGCTTCCATGTCCGTAAGGTAATAAGCTGAAAACGTTAACAGCTGAAATTGTATGTATTGTATTTTTCTTTTGTCATAATTTTGCGGCGCAGAACTGAATATTAATGTGAATCCTTACAATTTGATAAATCTGATTTAAACACATCAAATATGTTATCTTTTTTCTGTGACTGTATAAACACGGAGAATATAGAATAGAAAAAAATATTTAGAAAATTTATTTCGCGAGAATTTTCAGTTCACTGAGAAAAAGCGCCAATTTTGCTTTGAAACCACGTTGTCACAAAAAATTGTGAAAATTTACGATTGTATTCTAAATTATATTATTCTTTATTTACATTCTACTTCAATAATTCAATTAGTCAAGAAGGTACGAAATCAATTACATTCGCTTTTTGTCACTTTTATTGTTAACAAGAAAAAACGTATACTTTTACTAAAATGTATTATGTCTTCACTTCTCTTTTTAGCTCAACAGTTTTCTGTATATTGCTCTCCACGATTAGTTTATTTTAAGTTTATATAATTCTAGAAATATTATTAAACTGCTGTGGTAATACTCTCTAGGAGTACCTACATTTATTATCAAAAGCTAAATTTATATTATACAAGGAAACAAAGCACATGCGTGGTCTTATTATGCAGAATACTACCTTGTGAGCACGTTTCTTCCTTGTCGAGATTCAATAAAGCTCATTTGCAACGTGTATAATACCAATGCACTTCCTGCTGATTAAGACCTGGGAACTTCTTCCAGACACGCAATGCTTCACTTATATAAGCCCAACATTTCTAAGTCTCTCAAATGCTTTTAGCGAGGAAATCATTTCCCCTGAAAGGAATCGAACACGCCACAATCAGGTCGACAGACGTGATCCACTTAGCCCTGTGGCATCTCCTCATTTCGCCCACTCCACCCGCCTACCATGCCACTCCGCGTTTCCAATCTGATCTTCCAGTTTACTGCGCCTCACACAGCTCTACTATATTGTTTTTTCTGCTATCCTACCGGAGTGCTCACATCCTCCGAATAATTATATCCAGTCGTTTGTTTTTGTTGCTCTTTTTTTGTGTATATAGTCCCTTCCCATTGCACCTCACCGCACTGCACACTCCTCTATGCCTCTTACCGTCCCTTATGTGTACGGACGTCGTGTGACTCTTCTGGGCACTATCTTATCATTTCCTGTGAGACATCATTTATGTTTACTATCAATGTGAAAAATTATATTAATAACACAAATTACATAGAAAAATTTAGTATTCAAGTAAACAATACTTGAACATTCGGCCGTAGTCACATTTACTTCAAATAATGAAGCGAACATTTTATGAGCTAAAAATCATATTTTCAATTTTTGGAAAATATTCACGTTAATAATCGATAATTTTAAAACAATAAAAAATTCTGTTAATACAATTAAAATGCAATAAATTTACAATTTTTTTAATAGATGAATTATTAGAAGAATATTTCTAAAATTTAATTATTTTATTTTTGACGAATATATCACTCGTTTTCACATTTGTATTCTTTGGGAGAAAGGTTAAATTTCTTTTGATTTTTTTTTAGATGAGTCTTTATTTGCCAGGAGTCATAAAAATGCCTATTCTTTATGCTGGTTCCTAGTTTGCCGTTTTTTATTCCCTTTGCTCCCTTTCCCGCTCGTCCTTTACCTCGCTCTCTCCACCGCCAAGTCGCCAAACTAACCCACACTCTCACCTCAGAAACACTCACCAACCCACCTGCCACCGACCCAACCACTCACTCACCCCACCAAAAACTCACCAACACACCGACACTGACCAACTGTTCACGAGCAAATCTACACAACAACCAACCCATCCATCCAATCAGCATCAATCTTCGCACCTCCTCATCAAACTACCTTCAAACGAAGTTAATCGCCAACCAAACTATCACGGGCAAATCTACTCACCGACTCTGTCCTTGGCCCGACCTACTCACCGATCGACCTACCCTCCGGCCAATCTATCCACAATCCAACCCACCCCTCGACCAACAGACAGAAGAAACAACCTACTCGTCAACGGAACAACTGTCTTGTCAACATCAACTTACTCGTCCGCTCGCTCAGCAACCCATCGAGACACCCACCCACATATACACAACCATAACAAACCACCCACCACCCATCCGGCCACGCACCCACCCACCCACCCGTAGGAAGCCCCAGCCGGCACACTGCGCTGTCAGCCCGCCTCGGCGGGGCTTCGGTCGCGACTCGCCTCGAGTGGGGAGCCCGTCGGAGCCGTAAGCCAATTTATGGCTTACGGCGGACTCGGTGGCCTTGTCAACGGCGGCGATGCCGAATACAGAGTGACACGGTCCATCTCGTTGTCCATTAGAGGAAGCGGGTCAAAGCGGACGGGTTCTTTTTTTGCTTCGGTGCCCGTTGCGACGAGTTGCTCGGTTTCAGAGACAGTGGATGGCGGCCGTGGGGACAATGGCGCTGGTCACGAAGGAGCTCGGGACATGAAAGGGGTGACAAAGTCGGATTCTTAAGTGTGGAGGGCTAGCGCGGGAATGGAAGGAGATGAAGTGGTGATAGATTTTATGCGGGATGTAAAAGAAAGGATAATGTATTAGGAAGTGGGAATGGGAAGGGATAGCTAGCAGTAAAGCTTGAAAAGGACTCGACGGAACTGCTTTGTGAGCTAGTGATCAGGGGTCGGAGACGCATATACTAGTCAATCGGACTAGCAGACAATCGTTTCAGATATACATTGCAAAATGTGACGGGGTCATCTGTATTTACGGAATTTACTGTTGTTTTTTTCTTAGAGTAACTAAAGCTGCATCGATTATATTCCCACTATCTTCATAAGATTCCTTTTTCAGTACAAGTTGCAATACAAACATCATTTTTGTGAGACATCAATAGTCTCTCTTCACATCCAGCAGTTTTTTGTTTTGTTTTTTTAATTTCCATTGATTTATAGAACTCACAATTATTTCCTATTTCAATCTCTCAAATTCGTTTCAAATTGATGGATTCGCACTGATTTATACCCCTGGAATATCTCCATTGAGTGACTTTTCCACACAACATTAAGTGACTTTTTGACATGAAAAAAAGATAATAGTGACAAAAAAACAAAAATTAATTTTATAACTTTTAAGATTGTAAGAATCTACGTCAGTGACATGGTAAGCAGCAAATTGAAGATAGATAATTCGCTAATTAAAATAGTTCACAATTTGCCGTTTTCCAAAGATGGAGTTAGCAATAAGACTACTTTAGAATTAACCTTATCATCTTCTTCTCAAAAAAAATGTTTTTGATATTTTAATTTTTTTTATGTATACGCCCGTTTTCTATCATTGTTTATTTTTAATATCGTTTTTATTTGTACACATTTTCACTGATAATACAATAGATACTGTTTGAAAATCCATACCACTTCCTTCTCCCAGTTATTTATTAATCTATTCTTACCTCTGCAAGCAATACGAGATAATTTCATTTAAAAATTATCTGAGCATGGTTTTCAACTAATTACTTAATTCTTCGGAGTTAAATAATACATTGTTGTGCAAAATCAGTAAATATCGAATACATTCGAACAATTTTTTATGCAATAGTATGCAGTAATGAAAGTTTCCTACTTCATTTTCTTGCTGAAATTCTATCCAAAATGTATCCATTAGTATGTGACTGAAAACATCTTTGTTTATGTGAACTTAATGGTGTTTTTGGAAAAATTAATAATAGTGTAAATAATGTAAAGATAAATGAAACTATAATTTTGAACTCCTTTTTGTTTCAGGTATGTATTCAGGAACGTTCAAAAGCAGTTTAATTTCCAATACAAGGGTGAGTCATGTCAAGATCACTGTACAAAGATATTTAATCATTCAAAATTACATTGCACATTAGTATGAATGTATAAGGTTACATTGCCTGCATCTTTCTTTTTTGATGTAGAAACACTTCATATCTAGTTATTACTTAGAACTTCTTACTCATTAGTCTTGGAATATTCTTTACGTTATTATGTAAAATGATTGAATGAGGTCCAGCATCTAACTTGGTATCAGCTTATTTGTATGCGCATTTTCAGACCACAAAGGAAAATTGACGATTTGGAAAAATGTTGTAACTCAAGAAATACATCATTTAAAAATTATAACGAAGTATAATCAGTTTTGAAGCCTAGTTTGGCATTTTTGCAAGAAATTCATTATATGACATAGCCTTCATATTTTGATTGTCATTTCTTGTAACAATTATTATTACAATTAATTGAATAAATTAATTGAAACAATTTAACTAGAATAATGAATAACTTTTTAAAATGTCATTCTCTAAATATAAAAAACCTTGATATACGATCAAATTAGGTTATTGCCGAAGATATATATGAAAATAATATCTATCGTCATAAATCTCCCTAAAGCAGATTGACTTAATCATTCACATCCAAAACCATTCGTTCATCAGCATATTTTTGTTGAACACGACTGCAAAACGCTCTCCAAAATTGTTTGTGAATTCTCTACGATAAAACGATATTTTGGACCCGTCGTCTGAGATCAAAAGCTCATTATGTAGCTTATTTCTCCAAATCTTGTTTTTTTTGTTTTTGATTGTTTCTGAAAAGGTCATATATTTGTCATTGACATCATAGAAACCACGTTCCATGGTTTTTAATACGTCAGAATACTTTTAAGATATTACGTTAAAAATATATTGTAAATTGAAATCTCTTGAGAATAAGTATTATATAATATTCTATTTATTTTAATATTTGGATACCTAAATTTGAGATTGGAATAATTTCAAAGAAAAATTTTCTGCCAATCATCAAGACTATTTCTTTCAATTGTTGGGATACTTTCACTATTATACCCAAGAAACAAAACTAATGAAAAAAAAAAATATTGTTCGGTTACAGATATATTCAAAGCCTCCTTGTTTCTGCAGCCGAATCATTATTTGTTGTCTCGCCTAACTCATGAACTAATTTAATTAATGAGTATGTGTAGCCATTTTAAGTTGACTGCGCACTAAACTCGCCTAGATTTAGAGTCGCCGGATCTAGCTCGGTCGTAAATTGTCCTTCGCGGAGCACGTGCGTGATTTCCGAGATACTAGGTACGCCGCTTGTGTCACCATCTGTTGACGCGCGTATATATTCCGAGGCCTCAGCGCAGATAAGATAACGAAACCTCTCCAAACACCCACACCACAATAGCTCGTGCTTGGGGAAGCTTTTCAGTAGTTCGTTTATACTCTCTGCTCATTGTCGCCTTGATTTGGAAATTAAAACTGAAGTTATTCAAAAGGAAGTCACATAAAATAGAGTTAGTTACGAACTGATAGGTGGTATTAATTAATAAATAATCCTGCCAATAATTAACCGGACTGTAAATTGCATAAGATCAGTACGTTCAATAATTTCTTAGTCCCTTATAACACGACTCTTGAATATCCGAATATTAACGTTAATTCATGGGCGTATGAATCCAAATTGGGTACTGCAAAGTCACTCTATGGTAGTGTACGAGATATTAATATGTAATACTGGATAAAATTGTATTTAATTTTTAATTGAAAATGAGAAAGATTTCTAAATATGTATGTTCATTGAGAATACTTGCTTGGAAACATTAGGTAAAAACTTATTAACCACTCCTCTCACTAACACATCACTTTAATGATTTACGTGCGAATGCAACTTGCAACTTTTAAAATCTGAATGTAACTTGAAAAAACTCCAAATTCGCATAGCTCAGTACTCAAAGAAATATAATTTCTTTGACTGTAAAAGACTTATTTTGCTCATTGCTATCCTCACATGAAGTAGATATTTTTTAATATTCATTAAAAAAGACTGTTGCCACGAGATCTGTCTTGGTAGGTGAAGGTGTTGGTAGGTACTGTGAAAACAATTACTTTACATATGACAATAAAACGATGTAAACAGACGTATCCCTTAGTAATGTTTCTTCATTCACGGCCCTATATAATATACCGCCACTCTCTAATATATTCGATACAAGATTACAAACTTTTTCACGTATTACAATTTTTATAGGTACTGTTTTAGAAAAAACGTTCGTTTTCACAAAGATAATTTTTTGCCGAGACAGTATGTCGAGGCACAAAAAATCAATCAACCACTTCGCGCACTTAAAATGAAAATAGTTATGACACGAATGGTAAGAGTGACATATTTTCCACGCAGGAAAGGTTGTGACACGAGGCTGATAGAACAAGTGGCGCAATTCTACGAGCAAAATGAAACCATGTTTACCACATATCATACACTGTTTTTAGACAGCCTTTCGGAATTTATTTTTATTTTAATTGAAGATTATGAACCACATAATGACACATTCAGGTCCGTAGTAGTAGTTAATGCGGTCAGATTAAAGTATTTTGTTTTCTTTGTTGCATTCACAGATATATCTGAACATCTGAGCATCGCCTCACTTCTAACACTAGAACTAAAAGTTGAAATTTGATGAACACGCTATGCTTGCCCCGAAAGAACCGCTCTCTCAGTTCCTGTCTAACAAAACTATTTCAATTAATCGTGTTTAAATTTCACTTTATATACTTCGATAAAAAGTTTGTTTTTATCAATAATAACAGTTCCTGTAAAAACCTTCACGCTTCGCGCCAGTAAAAGTTGTGTTATAAGAGATAAAATCAAGAAAGTTGCCTTCCTATATTTAATTCAATGGCGTTATATGTATTCATAGTGATTTCACTACACAGTCCGCAGACAACGTGTCGACCATTTTAACTGACGTGCATAGGAAACACAAAATAACGGCGAGCCGACAGGGAGTCTGTCAGACAGGTGGTGAGAGTGACCGTTAACTTCTCAGCTCTCTTCGGCGTTTAAACCATGGAGGCAGATAGACGTTTGGATGTCGACGAGTTAGGGCCACAGGCTGAAAGATCAACAATTGCCAGAACTGTAAAGCAATTTTTTCAGAATCGAATCTTAGAATAAAGTCTTTTTAAACGAATAATTTTAATAGATTTATTCTAATGAGTATTAATCAGCTGACACTATTCATTATTTTGTATTTATAATAATTGTCTTACGAAGGATCGTAAGCCATAATGAATACTTTTTAATTATGTTTATCGTGTCCATGATGTTTATTTTCTGCATTTTCATATAGGAAAATCACTTTTAAAATTGCAATTTTTTGTAGACATAAAATGTAACCGGTTTTGTAGAAAAATAAATAGAAAAATGAACCGATAAAACAAATCAACGGGTCATAGACCAATTGCCCAGAACCCGATTTATTTATTATTTCTCCACCCATTTCCTCTCAATACCAATTTTATAATTTATTATCATTAATAATACGCTTTGTTTCTACAAAACATTCTGAACCCAAGCTTGTTTTTAATGGATTATTTTGCAATTGTACACCAATCTTTAAATTTGATCATGTTGTTCGCCGGAATTATTTTGAAGTCCGAAAAAAAGTTTTCATAACAATGTGTATTGTCTCTGTCAATCTGTCTGTGCATCCTTGTGATTGGCTTCCCGTGTGTCCTTCTGTTTGCTCTCCCTGTCCGTGCGAGAACACCAATAGCTCCTAAACCAAACATAGGTTGTTTTCTTTTTAAATAAATATTGTGCTCCAACTTTAGTCTTTTCAAATTTGAAATCAATCTTTTAATTGTTGGAGGTAATTCTTATGGTAGTTCTTCGATATTTTTAAAAAAGGGTCTCAAAACCCGCTCTAATATTTTCAAAATGATCTCAAAACCCGCTCCAATATTTTCAAATTTATCTCAAACCCCACTCCAATGTTCTCATTTTTTTTAAATCCTCTTTTCCTTTTCCCTCGATGTCTCCAAGTCACGGTCGTGAGGTCGAGGGGCCCGGGGCCGCGAGAACTGTAGCGAGCGTGGCGTGGAATTTCAGGGCCCATCAGCGAGGCACTTTCCTCCGCAGCGCCACGCCCACAACGCAAATTCGGGGGCGCGCCGCGCGCCGGGATGATGGCCATCGATGGCTCCGAAGATAATTCGGCGCGCCGGCCGCCCCGTGCTGGTTTCGCTTCGGCGGCGGTCCCGTTAGCGGCGGACGCCCCCACCCCCTCCCACTGCCCCACTCCCCACCCACCCACCCACTGCCCCGCTCCCCCTGCCCGCCCGGCGCCGACAGCCCAGGCTCCTCCGACTCCCCCGCACCCACTCAGAGCGGACGAGGAGTAGAGGCCAGTGTTCCTTCATCCGGGCTGTGATCCAAACACCCGCTAAACCAATCTCCCACCGGCGGAGGTGGCTCAGGGCATCAACTGGTGTCACTGCAGCGCCTCTGACCGAGATGTTATAGGTTTGAGTCCCTACGGTGGTAGGTTTTTGACCCTAGCTTGTCAGCTAAGTCGAATTCAGTCGCTGTCTGGAGGAGAATTCCAACGGCCGGCTGCTCTGATCGGTAGTTTTCCGCGGTTTCTCCGATCAACATCGGGCGAATGTCGGAGACGTACCTTAACAAACGAGTCGCGGATCTCACACAATCTTTCCTTCTTCGCCCCTTACTTACACATACACTCACATGCTCTACACTATCACACTTGCCGGGAGACCAGACGGAAGTTTGAAGCTTCTCTCGACTGGGGCGGTGCCGCGCTGGTGGGAGATCCCTGGTTGATCCCTGCCACCTCCCGTGATAAAAACAAGCACTATACTTACGGGACAGATTTAGCATTTATTTTTTTAAATTTATTTTTATTTTTTATGTACCCAGAATCACTAATCAATCAATAAAAAGCAATATCCCCCACTTGCTCTCCCTCTGTTAATGCGACCGTACTCCAAAATTTCCGGGTTGGAAGCTTGACGTGGTTCGCTTAATTATCGAGTATAACTGATTCAAATTCGCATCTTCTCAAACACTTACTTTATTTTAATTTTCCTTCATATTCCGACTTATAGTCATCATAAATTATCAGCTGTTCTGGTGCATTTCATACCCATGTTTATACTACATGCTTTTTTAATGCATGTCTTTTCTGTTAGGGCGCACTATTGAAGTCTCGGTTTAAAAAATATAATATTACAACTTGAATCGAGAAAAGATGGAGGAAAAAAATCTACGAAGCGTTTCATAAAGACTCACCTTCGATGTAGGAATAGTGTCCCTGATCTGCAAAAATTGAATAAATATCTGATATAGCACTATACTTTCATTGTACGTACAAGCCTATTCTTAATTACAGTATGTTTTGAATGACAGTTAACCTTGTACATGATCACCATCCAACATTCTCATTTTCATCGAACTTTTTATGATCCTGTTGCAACTCGAATTGTCACTTCCTGAGTCACCACTTTCTGATGCTTCATTTCGCTTGTGGCCTCTAAAATTTTTACGATATCTTTTTAGAATTCCTTTTACCACGGTAAGATGTTCTTTTCCAGTGGAGTCCTTCTCAAACGGAGAATCGTATCACCTTTTTTTCCACTTCCGACGCGTCATTAGCCGAACGGCAGGTGGTGCCTAAGTACATTTTAACGCGTTTTCTAATTGGAATGCACCATAAATGATTCACACGCCGGAATTTTAAATGTTAAAAGCGAAATTCCGATCAGCCAAAAAAATGATGAATCAGGATGAAAATCTGTATTTCACCTTACCAATAAGCTAAAAACGGTTATCTCATTTTGCGTTGAGTTTTCATTACTTACAGGTATATTCACCATTCCTTGTTGAAGAGATGCATTTCATCTGATCTTGCCCCTTTTCATAAACAATATTGTTAAAGTAAAATATAATGTTGAACGATCACAAAAAATATTCTAATTCCGACCAAACTTCCTTCGGTTGTTAACTTCGTGACCACTTCCGGATCCTCCAATTTACTTGCGACAATCAATTTTTTTTTGTTTTCATTTTCCTGTCATTCATTTTTCACCAATAGACTCGGCAATGCTTCGCTATTCCAGTGTATTACACATCACACACTACTGATCACGTGATTGTTAATTACAGTTTGCGCTGCCCTGTGCAAAATTTCTAATAGATAAGACTTTCTTGCAAGTAGGGGGTTATTTTTTGTCCTGGTTTGGACATGATTGTCAAGTATCCTACTGTTAGAACCTTCTCCATCAAATTTGAGCATGTCTTTGCTTATACAAAATCTTGGAGAAATTTGATTTACTTATCCAAGATTCAAGTAATAATTCCGGCCGATATTCCACAATCGTAGGGGCAGAATACTTTGATGAAGTGACGACGCGATTAGTTCGTGACTGTTTAGCGGGTTGCATAGAGTTCAGGGGCGCGTGATTCCTTGTAAACGAATAAATCATCATCATCAACACCACCACATTTCCAATTGAATTCAAATCACTTCCATTACTACTCCTAATTAATTTGAACACTCTCATTACTAATAAGAACAAAGAGTGCCAACACATGTCCAATTTAATTCAAAACACTCCCGTTACTAATCTTAATTAATTTAAGTACTTCCATTACTAGTAAGGACAAAAAGTGAAAATTTTAGCGAAATCGGTTGAGTACTTTTTGCGTCTATACGAGTATGGGACTCACATACACTCATTCACGTTTATTTACATATTCCTTATTATAATTTTGCTCGTCACGTTCTCCCACATCTCGCACCCGCGCGCGCGTAGGCTCCCCGCCTCATCTTCCGCTCGCGACGCTTCATTAGGCAAACGACGGGTGGCGCCGGTCTCCCTTGTGGCCGGGGCGGCGTATTAACGGGCTGTAAATACGTCGCAGAATACGCTCCTCCAGAAGCCCTGCTGCGCGGCGATGTGAGTTCAACGCCCCCGCCTTGCAAGTCGGGCGCGGTCGAGGCGTAGTGGGAGGTGTCGCGTTGCGGGAAGATACTGCGCAATATCCCTGACAGAGTGTTTGGAGCGGAGTTGGAATGCATTTTATCTATTGTGTAGCTTGGGAAGTGTTGGCGGCGGTGAGAGTCAAAGCAACTCCTTTCGAGTGATGCGAAGTTTGGGGTTTTGATGCCGACAAGGTATAGAGAGATTTAAAAAGGGACCGCTTTGACAGCGACTGCTTGGCTACTGCTGGCAACATGACTGCTGATTATGTCCACGTGCTCGTTAATGCGTCTGTATGCAGATGGCTCACTTGTAAAAAGATTCCACATAACGTCCTGCAAAGCTATTAACCAACATGACTTTGATTTGTTTTCCGACCTGTCAAATTGGTCCCTTCTGACAGTAATTTCTCTATTTCAGCAATTAACTTGGTGTTTAACACTGGTGAGTTTCTATCTGTCGAAATCGAATGCATAAGTCATCAGATGTTCTAATCAGGTTTCCCTGATTGTTTAATGTTTCCGGACGCGTCCACTGCTCCTGTCATTAGACCCGTTAATGTAATGAATGATTACTCCAGAGAGGTATCCTTCCCCGTTGGATGGTGAGGTTTGGCGTCGACCGTTTGCGAGGTAATTCCCTATCCAGTTATCTCCTCCCACGCGGATCATCCCCAGCCGGGAGACGCTCTAGGATCTCGACTGGTCTCCCGACATGTGTGGTAGTATAGTGCATGTAAGTGTGTGTTTGTGTGTGAGTAAGGGGTGAGGAAAAGACAAGTAAGAGGAAGGAAGGATCGCGCGCGGTCCATGGTCCGTTTGTTATGGCGCTGTTCCGGCTCGCGCGTGGTATTGAACTGAGGAACCACGAAAGACTACCGATGAGAGCAGCTCATCGGTACACTCTCCTCCAGACAGCAACTGAATTCAACGTTGCTATGTAGCTAGAGTCAATCCGCCATCGTCTAGTCTCGACCCTCAGACCTTTCGGTCAGAGAATTAATTCAGTCCCGCCCTCCCTCTCGGACCTTTTCTCGGCGTACCGATTAGCTCGAACGGGCGTGTCTCCGAGGCGTCGGCATTTGTCGTTATATACCGACAGGGTGAGAGATGCTCCTTTGTGACTTGAAAAGATTTCATGTGAATGTCGATACGGAGCTGTCCCCTCATTTGCGAGTCGTAGATCTGCCTGGAATTCGAAGCGGGTGCCGTATAAGCACTCGACACAAGGAACCACGGCCCACCGCTATGTTTGTCTCTCATTTCCTTCCCATCATCTTCCAAACACCCCCAGTCCAGATTAGCCTCCCTGGGAGGGTCCGTTTCCTCAACTTTCACATCGCGCTTACGCCGGCGTCGAAGCCTTACGGGCCCTGCAACTACACGGAGGTGACGCTAGGAAAAGGGAAGAAATGCATCTACTTGTGAAGTGTTGTAAATTGTTCGAGAAGTCGAAGTTCGTATTTCCTGTCATCTTTGCAAGTTTACGCCTCACGAGTTCAGAATAAGAGTCTGTGTTTTGCTTCTAGAACTGCAACTGACGGTTTCGAAGTTCACTCCTAACAAGTATGAGGTAGTTAAAAGCTACACGACGGCTCATTTCCAAGTATGTGTTTAAAGATTACGTTAATAATTGTTTAGATTTTTTATGACTTCTCAGAAGAGGCTGCAGGTGCAATTTTCCCAAGTTAAAGAATTTGAATTTCAGATTTACTTTATATCAAAGATGTAATTCTCGCAATGCATTTTGAAATCATTTTTTCTCATTTGCTTTAGTTTATCATGTCCCTTACTCTTCTTCTATGTAACATTGAAACATTTCTACGATATGTGACAATGACACTTTGTAACTTAGTACAAGTAAGATAATTGAAAACTAAAATACTCATTTATAAAGTGATACTATGATCCTAAACATATTATGTATTAGTTGTTTATCTGTCTCGTATTTACTGTGGGAAAGTTCATTAAAAGTATTAAAATTTATTTTTACTCTCATGGGTAAAATGTTTGATAATATTTATTTCCCTAAAAGTAATTACATTCCAATCTAAATAAGTTCAAACAAAAAGAATGTATGCAGTACAATGCCAACTCTGGTTTGTTCTCCAATAACTTACGAAGTAAATAGAACCGCTCTTTCAGCAAATTCAATGAATGTACCGGTTCTGTTAACGCAACAACGAGATGCCGTAAAACAGCGTCGACGCATGGTAACGAGCGGTGAAACCTCAAGTCGCCTCGGGACGAGGGTGTGGCCTGGGCGGGAATCAGCGGTGCACTCTCGCCCTTGGACACGTGGGATTGAGCCCCTGCGCCAAGCCGGTTCTCTCAAACGGACGAGTTACGGGCCCAGCATTGAAAGGATAGTCAGTGTTCTCGAATGACACTAACCTGTTCTCTCGATATACATCTGGCTTGCTCAGCTTTTTCTTCGATGACTGAGTTTATATCACCGATGAACTTATAACGACGATTATGTAAGGAATGACAGAGTAATCTGCACGATCTATTGTTTCTTTTGCACACCAATTTCTTGTGGTATCCTGTTGTTTAGGCCCTGCAATGCAGCGCACCATGTGTTCTATTATTGTCAATGATGCAATGTTTTCGTAGTATGTGTTGAGTGTAAACTGATAACACTATTGTATCTGAATTCATTATGTAAAAGGGTAGAAGAAATTGAAAACTTCACCAATAAATTATTTACGAAAACCATTGCAGTTCTTTTCTGAAATTAAACGCTAGTCATTATTTTTATGTAGTTTAATGCATATAATTCACATATTTATGCAATTAATGCATATAATAATACACGAATTGAATGAAAATTAATTAAAATCCCTTTATTTTACGTAATTTGCCTATCTCACTGTTTAACTTGATAGGAGATTTTCAATTGCAGTGTCATTGCTCCTAGATGACTTTTGGGTTGACGTTTACAGTCATATTTTTGCAGAATGAAGGTCATTTTTTAAATTTAATATTCATATTAATTATATTATTAATAATAATATAATTTAAATGTAAATAGTAATTATATCTAACTAGAAACGAACTCTTGTTGAACAAGTTCACCTGATCTCCAATCAATCTTCAATTTTAACTAATTTATAAACAGCCTCTATTTCAACAAAAATACATTTCAATATTTCCATGACAATTATTATATTTTATGTAGATACATAGATATTGGGTTCCTATGGTAATATCTCTAGTTATTACTTTATTGAAATCTTTGATAATTCAACCGCAGAATCTAGACTACACTAAAGTCCATGTTGTAAAGGAACTGGTTTTTGGTTATCACGCGTTTTTGTGCAAATTGAGAAATTAAACTATTTTAAATGATTTTATATTTCTCTTAGTTTTTAACTATTCACTTGATAAAAACTCTCTTAATGACATGAACAACTTTGGCAAAAATAAGTTGGCATATACTGCGAGAGTGTTTCTTTATTACATAAGATATTTCTTGTATACTTACAACTTACAATAAACATGCAACTCTTTTTCTCAATATCATTTGTGTCCTCTTAAACAAATCATTTTCATTATTCTCTGGATGTATCTATTTAATTAGGCTTCCAGGCTTCCAATAAAGTTCCATTCATTCACATGTCATTACCAAGACATTTAAAGTGTCACGATGTGTTAACAACCGTCACGCAGTATGTTAGTATGCAAGACTGTCTTTCACGCACCAGACATCTCATTCGCTAATTGTGTATAAGTGCTAACACGATTGAAAACATTGTAGTAGAAAGAGCTTTTGATGAATGGTTAGATAAGATTGTACAATATGTTGCTAATTAAACAAATATATTTTAGCATTTAAAGTTTCAGTTACATAAATATCGAAGAAAATAAGTATTAACGATCAGAATGTCCAGACGTGACGCTGCATAAGAGGAAAACAAAGAAAAACCTTTACTTCCCAAGCGTATTGTTTATGTAGAACACTACTCGAACTTCGATTGAATTTGCGAAGCATATTAAAAAATTATGTATATAATTATTGATAATTAACACATAAATGACACTGAACACTTGTCAGATTTAATTGCATCAAACTTATGTTTTGCCAATTAGCGCTAATGTTCTCTCTCTCTCACACACACACATTATATATATGTAAAATATGGGAGTTGGATAAGATTAGGTACTTGAAAAAAGTCACGAAGTTTCTTGATATGGAAAGTTAAACCCAAAACAATCAATCGAGTTCCGAATCCTGGTGTCGAAATTCACCGTTGAAGGTTTAATAACAGTGTAATAGTCATCTTCGAGGCCACAATTCAAATTGGCTTTGGCCTGACGCTGTACGACAGGAATGATTTTGGATAATGGAGGATTGAACATAAGATCAGTTGTTGTCCGGCCCTCAAAGTGGAAGTGAGGATAGAATGAAGAATATGATTATGATCATTATTTCATAGTCTTTTCAGCTATACCTGAAATGAATGACGTTGTTGGATGAATGGATGATACGGCTAGTGATGTTGCTATGATTTGAGTGATGGTCGATAATAAATGGGGAAATGGGAGAACCCCGAAAAACAATTCCGCAAACCCGCTTGTCCATCACATATTCCTCAAAAATGGACCAATCACTTATTGGGTTGGTAAGAGAGGGTTGCGTCCGTTAAGCAATCGGAATCAACGAAGAATTGGTTGGAAGAACCCACGGAAACAAGAAACCAGCAGCCTTCCAGAACCCTCATTCGACAGTAGTAATGTCCAGTGCAGCTCCATTATCGAAAATACGTCATTGTCGGTACTTAGCCATTGGATCTCCCGGGATACGAAGCTCAAGTTACTGATTCGCGACTTCGCACTCTCATGCACATTGTTAATCAAACTATTTGGTGTTTGGGTGTTAAACGTGAAAAACAAAACGGAAATGCTTCAGAGATGTAACAAAGTGGACATTTTGGGTTAAGCCATTAAACTGATTCATAAAAGAAATGGAACAACCGAAAGCCAACTATGAGCCAATATTAAACTTTAAGCATCACACAGCAAGGAACAAACTGCAGGATCCAAAAATGTACTATTTCAAATACGGTGAGTTTCCGAGCCATTCAATTAAAATGTGTCGAAGGTATTATGTTTAATCAGAAGGTATAACACGTCACTTCATTGATGGCTGCGCGTTGTTGAAGTGATCAGGGTCTTGGCAGGAGTGCAGACTTCCCACATCACGATCGGCGTGACCTTCGTAGAAAGGATACGAACAATAATGTGTACCTGCCAATACTTGTCCCATACTTCATTCCGTATACATGTCTTGTATCTTACTGGTGTTTTGTTTGCTGAGAATTTTTCTAATGGGAGAATCTGGTTAGTAGTGGCATGGAAAAAGACACGTTACTGTAGGTATAATGACGAAATATCGATGCTATTTCTGAGCTCGCACTAAAAATGCCACAAAGAAAACTGATACCAATGCAATAATTATATATTCAACATAGATTTTAAATTAATATTGTTGGAAAATAAGCCACACTTCTCGAGAGATACACCTGGTTCGTTAGCATTTGAGTGTTGCGAATTCGAAAATAGTATATTTTCTTTCATTTAATATATTTTTTAGCAATTCGTCAGCTTAATTACGAAACAGAAAAATTAACGAAAAATTAAGGTTATTCAAAAAAAATTCATTTCTGAATGTGTTGCTTCTTGACACATTGAGAAGTATGCTATTTCATATCAATTTTCAGTGTCAGAATGAAACGACAAAGTGTACTAAAAGTCTCTTAAATTAAAACTGCTGCTTCATTTCTTCAGGTCCCGGGCAAATGCGTGTTCCTTGACTTGCGATTTCTACACGCAGTCGACAACGTTGCATCCTCCTAGCTTCCCCCAAACACTTTTCTACGCGTCTCCTTCCCATGACGTTTTCACTTTTCTCCTCACGACTTTGACGACGCAAAGTCTGAGCTCACAAAAGGGAAACTGCTATTCACTACCACTAGGGAAATAAAATATGCCTGCTGCAGAACCCTTTTTCCCAGTATTATTACGTCAAGGCTTATTTCTGTTGGAATTGCTTCAGAATTACTCCTTTGAAATTATAAAGTAGATTGCCGCATTTTCAGGCATGAATTTGCATGCAATTCTAGAGTTAATTTAGTTCAATAAAGTTTCCTTTATCCGTATACATGTTAGATAATAATTCAAAATAAGACGACTTAAAAAAATCAAGCCTCTAGATTTGCTTCACAGATTTTGATGTATAGTTATATGTTTAAGCAACTATACTAATGGAGAAATACTAATGAGGGTCTTCTTCAGTCAATGCTAATCATCTATTCAACAAATTAACTTATTGTTCTTATGTATAAACAAATTGTAAAAAAGTTCATTAAAAAATAAACGAATTAAATAAATCGCAGTAATTTTATCATACTTTTGGTATTTATGCGACATTTTTCTTTGGGCTTATCTGTTTTTTTGTTTGCTCAACTTCCTGCAACACCGATCAAGTTATCAGTCCTTAGTAGGCTATCAGGATTAAGCTTTCTGATCTCGAGAATGTGAATCAACATTCCTTCGATATCATTGGAAAAATATTTGTTTCTCCCACAACAGTATTGTTTCCATTAATTGCTGGTCATTTAATCTTTTGAAATCAAGATAGCATGTGTAATCCTGTGCAAACATTTTTCGAAATATGAGGATCTGGTCATTCTTGTAAGTTGATTAATGTTTACGTTCTCACGTACCATTTACATTGTATAGAGAAAATATTGTAACGTTGCGTCGAATTTTTTTAACAAAAGACTTGCTTGGAGAGGATCAGATATCGCAAATGACTCTTAAAAATAGCGCCGATCTCATTTAGTTTGAACTAAATTTTCGACAATTACAAAAGGTGAGAATTGTTTCGGCGTCTTATAAACAGAGACGGAGTTCCTGGATAATATTTGTTCTTTAAAAAAATATTTAAGTCAGGTCATGACAGAGGTTTCTTAAGTATATAGAGTAGTTTTCGCGTATTTTACGTGGGACATAGGCAATTTGTATACAATTATTTTCTCAAAAAGGATACTTTGTTCCTTTATTTTTTTCTTCTATGTAGTAAAGGTCCGCTGGTGGGAGATATCTGGTTGGGAAAACCCCGCCATCCAACGTGAAGCTCGTCGTCGGATCCCGCAAGCGGGATCTGTACTTCCAGTATAAAAACTGTGTACTCCCTGTATAAAAACATGAACTACACTTACGAGAATAATGACCTCGGCAGTTGACGCGCTCGTATACTCGTATATTAATAAATCAATCGACTGCGCTCTTCTTCATCCTACCGCTACGAAATGCCTGGGCCAGAACTAACAGTTGTCCCTCCGGAGTGTCATTTTTCCTTGCGCTGGAACTTGGAGCAAGTTTCAAGGTCGCAGAGCTGAAATCTGTAGGTTAATAATAATAATAATAATAATAATAATAATAATAATAATAATAATATCTTTATCAATGGCAAGGCTCAGGCTATAGGGCCTGCTCTTCCGTCAAATCCCTTATAGGGCAGGGGTGTTTTCAACATATGTTTGAGGTTTCGTTGACTTCTCAATCACAACGAATCCCATCTGAATCAATACCTCATCCACAATCAATCATTTACGATAATCGTTCCTCTTCCATTATCACTCTGCCCTCCTTCTTAGAGTGGAAGGAACTGCACCCCACCCATATGAGGCTCAGGAAGGGTTCAGCCTCCTCCGCCTAAGTTCAGGAACATAGGGGTAAGCAAGAAAAGTTCGAAATGAAGCACGTAACCCTCCATAATAAAACATTGTATTTCCGTAAATATGATTAATTCCTTAATATTTTCCCCTTTTTAAGTAGACACTTTGGGTAATTCATACATGTCATTTGAAGGAGAAGCTCTCCAAACCATCTGGCATCCTCGAAATGGTTCAACAAAAAATCTATTGCTTATATTAATTACCATGAAGGTTTTAATTTTATTTTCTTTCTAGAATGGTTCTTTATTTACTGTTAACATGAAAACGAAAATAAAAGAGGTAATGAAACGGAAAAAAGAGGAAAGGGGGGCCCGAAAAGTAGTTGCTCCAACCTCTTCATTTAGGTAGCGCACATTTCTGTTTAGAAATGAGTATGGCATTCATCAAACACACGCTCATTTCTATGAATGAAGGATTTTCTTATCGAATCTACCGTCTCAGTCTCCGAGCGGAGATCATTGCGCAGCTGGCGGGCGGGCGGACGAAGTGCAGATCCGAACGCAGCGGGCGGTTTCCTTCGAGGAAACGCCTTTCCTTCCGTCACATTTACTCGACGGACGCAACGGGCGCCGTGTCCCCGCCCGCTGGGTTAGGAAGTTACGGCTTCGTAAAACCTTTACTGCCCCTTCCGACCCAATTATGGATCGTGCACGGCGTAGCCCCGGAGCGGGGAACGGTATCGTTCGGTTGCAGCGACACCAACAATCGAGAGGGAAGCCGCTGCCCACGGGATAGGATTGATTGATGCTTCTGAGCGAGGCAATTGCTGAGGTCACTAGTCCTGTAAGAGAAGAGCGTATTTTATCCGCTGGAAGTGGCAGCGATCTTCCTCCTCTGAATGGCGAATTCCGGCGTCCACCTACACATCAGCTTGCAGGGTTTTCTCTGCAACGGTTCTCGCACCATCGGGACAACGCCCCAGCCGGGGCAGGCAGTATGCTCGCGAATCTCCCGACATGTGTGGTAGTGTAGTACATGTAAGTGTAAGTAAGTAATGGGTGACGATAGGACAAGTAGGAGGAAGAATTGATCGCGCGCGGTTCGTGGTCCGTTTGTTATGGTATTGCTCCAACATTCGCGTGGTCGTGATCAGAGAAACCACGGAAAACTACCTGATTATAGTAGCCAGCTGCTAGAATTCTCATCCAGACAGCGATTGAATTCGATGAAGCTAGAGTCGAAAATCTTGTCACCATCCGAATTCGAACCCTTGTACCTCCCGGTCAAAGGCATTGCAGTGATATCAAATGATGATCCACCTAAGCCGGTACACGTGTGATAAGAATTAATGAACTCTTCCGTTACGGTTAACGCACTTTTGTCGTTCTTGCGTTCGATTTTATATATATATATATATATATATATATATATATATATATATATATATATATAAACTTTGTAATACTATAAATTGGAAATACTAAACTAAAATAGGTTCTGGCTAAAGAAAAGATTTTATATTTTGGTTTGATTCGGATTGTACCCGCACTTTGCGTAATTTAGAAAAGAATCAGAATTTTCCTGCTAGTTACTCAGGATGTTTCAAGAAAAGAAAAGAAGTAGAGCGTAAACTATCAGCAATAATATTCAGATTTATTTCTAAATTATGCAATGCGTTTATAAAATTTCTATTAAATTTTGAACAGTTGTACAATCAATCTTTCAGTTTGAAAGACATCTGGTTTATGATTTGTAATCCACACGTATAGAAACTGCATTAATTTTTTTCTTGCTAATATAATGCGAGTTAAAATGAATTGTTCCATTTAGGCATGCTTTTTGTAGGTTAAGGTGACCATATTTTTATAATGGGAGAGTAGAATTTCCCTTGGGAGAGTAGAATAGAGGTTGGTTTGAAAGTTGAACTTATTTATAAAAACTTGAATAGGATTGTTTTATTTTCATAAATTAAGCATTTGATGCATTAATTAAAGACGCTCTGCATATTATTTTTAAATTTAGATGTTACCAAAGTATAAATTAACAGTTTTAAACATTATGTAATAATATAATAAGAAGTACAAAAAGTTACTATTTTACAAATTATTATCACTTTATTGTCGTTATTTCTGTTTTTCATTGCAACCTACATTAAGCGCCATTGTTTCTGTTACATAATGGACTAGGGAGGGCGAAAATGCCGTCATTTCTGTATATTTCAGTGCAATTCACATCAACGCCTTTGTTCTGATTACATAATGAAGAACGCGAAGACGCCGCCAGGGCTTGAACGTTTACGAAAAAAGGTAATAGAATGATGAAGACATTGCGAAAAGACATTTTGAACCCTCTTTATCCAACTAAGTTCTTAGATAACCATTTTTTAAAATTTCCAACTGCAATATGGCAAACGTAATTTGTAGTAATTGACAAAATTTTTCTTGAGAGCAATATGACGAAATGCTCCTGAACTTTATAAATAAATATTTAAGCTATTAATTCAATACTGTAATTATATAATACTTTCTTATATCCAAAAACCTGGAGAAAAAGCAGTCTCAAGTCTGCCCGTCCTCACGCCCCTTCACCCGTCCGCCCGCCTGCCCGTCCGCCTCTCCGTCCGCCTCTCTGCTCGTCTGCCCGCCCGTCCGCCCGCCCGCCCGCCCGTCGGTCCGTCCGTTGGTCCGTCGCCCGTCGGTCCGTCCGTCGGTCCGTCCGTCGGTCCGTCCGTCGGTCCGTCCGTCGGTCCGTCCGTCGGTCCGTCCGTCGGTCCGTCGGTCGGTCCGTCGGTCGGTCCGTCGGTCCGTCGGTCCGTCGTCCGTCGGTCCGTCCGTCGGTCCGTCGGTCCGTCCGTCCGTCGGTCCGTCGGTCCGTCCGTCGGTCCGTCGGTCCGTCCGTCGGTCCGTCCGTCGGTCCGTCCGTCAGTCCGTCCGTCGGTCCATCCGTCCATCCGTCCGTCCGCCCGCCCCTTCCAGTCCACTGTTTGGGGCAAACAAGGTGTCATGCGACGCGTCCGATTGGTCCGCTGGTTGGTGACTGACCATTGTTTGTGTTTATTCTAATCCAATTAAAAAACACAAATTAACAGTTAACGCAAATATTTTTAAAACTGTTTAGGGCGTTGGAAATGCCTCACTAAGCAAGGTTAAAAGAATGTCGTACCGTGGGCACTTTCAGCTTTCCCTTTAGGTTTCAATATTATCACTTTAAAACAATATTCGAAACAGTTTTCTTGTTGAAATAATTATATTCATTTTATCCTACTTTAATTGTCTATTATTATTTCGGAAAGTTTGCCTTCTCTTTTCTTGAGCATTTAAGTTATAATTGTAACGTCGTGCCAAGGGGTCAGATGGACAACACATGTCGCAAGGCGAGCGACGGGGCGGGGGCAGTCCTTTGGCGGCGGGCGGAAGGCCGCCGGAGGCGTCGTGCCAAGGGGTCAGATGGACAACACATGTCGCAAGGCCAGCGACGGGGCGGGGGCAGTCCTTTGGCGGCGGGCGGAAGGCCGCCGGAGGCCGGCCCTGGGGGGCAGTCCTTTGGAGGCCGCCACAGGCGGGCCCCGCCTCGGGGGCTCGGGGGGGCGTGTCTCGGAATGCGGGTGTCTACTGTCGCAAAGGAAATTGATTGGTGCGTCCAGCTGCGGTGCAGCTGGACTTCCAAATTGCAAACAGGCCACATTCCGGGATGAGAAAACGCCGCCGGCATGTGATGTCTGTCACGTGACCCCTCGCGAGGCGGCTGGGAAGTAACCAGCCGCAGTCATTCGAGTCTGAACCGGATCGGAGTGCGGCAGGCACTTGTCACCCGCCAGGGGTTCTCGTGAGCTTCGGCTGCGAGGTGTGGCGATTGCCACGGGAGACAGACTGGGAGCGGCGCCAAGCCGCTGGGGTTGGCGTCTGGCTGGGGCGGGAATTGCCTCAGAGGTATGCTGTGTTGGGAGTGCAGCGCGTTTCCAGGGAGTATGTATATACTGTAAATATCTTGTAATAAAACTGTACAAACAACTCCGTGTCTGTGAGTTACTCGCACCCGACGACGCCACATAATGTTTTTGCTATGAAAGTTTGAATGTTATGTAATTAGGGAACAATCGGATACTTTTTCTCACCATTTTGAAAGTATTTTCTCACTGAGTCACTCACTTACCCTGTCCTTGAATGTTTATTGCTGTGAGATGGAGTTGCACTGCAGGGAGGAGAGCAGTCAGCCCTTCCTTTACAATGGTCCCCATTCGTGTAGAACGGCATCGTTCGGCCGACAGCAATGTCAACATAGAAGCCGCTGCAAGGCCCCACTACAGCGCGCTATCTGCCGGAGAGTTCCCGAAATCGTACGGACTGCTTGGATACCGTTGCAGTGGTCGTTACATTAGGCAAATAATGGTATTGAAGGACAAAGCGGGCAATCGAGTGTTATAGCGGTTCTTTCTCCACCATCTGTCTGCTTCGACGTGGCTCTTTTGCTTCGATAATGTTGACAATGATATAGCTGCATCTCGGACTCATGCTCATAGAAACGCTTAGTGTGCATGATTATTCATGATTGTCACTTTGTTAGTCTTCATGCGTTTTCCTGTAATTTGAAACCAGTAAAAACAATAGCATCACGAACTGATACTTGAGATCTCATTATCATATGATATAAAACAATAGTTAATTTCAGTAGAAAGTTTACATTTTAAAACATTAATATTCCTGTAGTGCAAGTATGAACTATTTTTTGAAACTTTATGACACAAAACGACACTACAGTTAGAGTTATTTGTGAGAATTTTTAAACATTAAAAAAAGTGCCTAAAAGTCATGCCACGTCCATTGTATTTCCAATGACCATTCTGTATTTATCTCAAGACATCTTCCTTTTATTGAGAATCTTACATTACTCTGAACACTGAACAGTATACTTCTGATGACCACGAAAGTGAGGTAAAATATTTAAAAGAACCATCCCCAGCTTCCTATGATCCGACCTCTGAATATGTTCCCCAGAGACCAACAAAAAAGGGTACAAATTACAAATAATGTTGCAACTTTGTATGTTTTTTCCCCTGCAGTGTTTTTTAATGTAGGAAATTGTTATCTCCTTGCCCTCTTTGTCAGAGGATGACATTAGACCAGAACAGAGTGAGAAAGCGACATGAATTAATATATGTTCAATGAGAAATGTAGATAACTTGTAGGAAAGTCCTTTCATCAAGGTAGGCCATTTTGCACACCAAATGTGGCGACTCAGAAATGGGAAGTGCAAGGCGAGAAGACCGATTACAGTAAGGGAAAATTAAAGTCAATATATATCGAAATAAATAAAGGAACAATAAATGACAATTGATATCAACAATTAATCCATGGAAGGTATATAAAATATTATATTTCCCGTGAATAAACATTTTGAAGACAATTTTAAATTCGAGTCGAATCTTTATTTAATCAATAATTATTATTTTGATTTTATATTTCCTTTTTTGACGCTTATTATACCATTAGAAAGTTTACCCTCCCCCATAATTAAATAACAAAATTCCACACTAGAAATTTTTGGACGCATTGCTGTGTAGAGCGACGCAATCGAAACGAGACTGAAGGTGATTGGAAGCAGGAAGATTGGGAGCGACGGAACAAAGAGAAGGAGGAGGATGAAGATGAGACGAGACTTGCTGAGTCGGCACCGGCCGCAGGGGGCCATCCGGATGCGAAGCGGGAGGACGACGCGGCGAGTGGAGATGGGCGGAGAACGAGGTGGTCAGGGTGCTTGGCAAGAAGTTTGGGGGGAAATGGGGGGGGTGGAGGACAAAGAGCAAAGAGAGTCCGCACCGCGCACCAGCGCCACTCGCAAAAACTTCCAAGCGGTCGCCATGGATTCATTCGGAAGCGGAGAGGCAGTCGATGGTTTGGGAGCGAAAGGAATTATCGATTGATTGATTCCGGGAACGTCAACTGCTAAGGTCATTCAATCCGTAAGAGTAGTGTATGTTTTATCGCGGTTGTCTTACTGCGTTGCATGGTGAGATCCGGCGCTGACCTAACCGTCGGCTCGCGGAGTTCTTCCCAACCAGGTATTTCCCACCAGCCGTACAAGCTCTAAGCTCCCGACTGGACTCCCGGCATGTGTGGTAGTGTAGCGCATGAAAGACTATGTGTGTAAGGGGTGAAGATAGGACAAGGAAGAGGAAAGAATGATCGCGCGTGGTTCGTGGCCCATTTGTTTCGATACTGCTCTGTCATTCGCCTGATTAGAGAATCCACAAAAAAACTGATCAGAGCAACCGGCTGCTATAATTATTCTCCAGTCAGCGCCTGAACTCGATTTAGCTGTCTAGCTAGTATCAAAAATCTTACCATGATTAGTGTAGACGGCTGTCAGGGGAAGGAGACTGTCTGGGGTAGCTGGCAGCAGGGAGGCAGTGGAGGAGGCGGTAGTAGGAAATGGCGAGGAGCGGTGGCAAGTGGTGGGCGTGGCAGGTGGCGGCGCCGGAGGCGACCGAGGGGGCAGTCGATGGCCGTGGGCGAGAAGTACGTCAGAGGCGGATATCGGGGGCTGCTGGGACAGAGACGGCAAAGACGAAGGAGACGGCAATCGGGAGCTGAACGTACCAGAGAGGATAAAAATGGCGGAGGTGGAGGAATTGGCACGCGGTAATTGGGAGCGACTGAGTCAGCGAATGGGAAATGAAGGCTGGGACAATGGAGAAGGTGAAGTCGGAGGCAGCCTTCGGGAACTGAGGGAATCGCAGACGGTGAAGGTGGACACGACGGAAGCGACAGTCGGTTACAGGAGCCTACGGAGACGACGAAGGCGGCAGTTAGGGATTGGAGACTCGGGGCTGGATACTGCAGGCAACCAGTCGGTGAAGGCACCAATCTGGTATGCACGGCACCGGAGAAGGTGAAGGTGGCAGTGAGGGAGGAGGCTGCAGACAATGATTGGGAGTCGGCCATCAGTAGATCAGAGCTGGGGTGACGGAGACGGGGCGAAAACGGCAGACGGTAACAGGAACCTAGGAAGACGGGGAAGGCGACAATCGGTGGTAGAGACGGCGCTGGGGACTACGGGCAACGAGACGGTAAGGGTAGCAATCTAGCACTCAGTGCCCCGGAGACGATAAATGTGGCTGAGGTGGCGGAATCCGGAGTCGATGACTGAGAGAGGCGGCGTCGGCGAAGGCGCAGACGGAGAGTGGGAGCGCGGAGACGGCGATCGGTGCCCGCGGCCGGGGGGGGGGGGGGCGGCGCCGCGGCCGCGCGCGCAATTTGCTCAGGTTCCGCTGCTCCTTTTTCGCGGCGCCGCCGACGCCGCGGCCGCTCCGCTCCAGCCACGCATTCGTCTCCGGCATTCCTGGCGCCGAACAGGTTGCGCGCGGACGCCGACCGCCGCCGCCCTCGCTCATGCCGCCGTCCTCACCGCCGCCCTCGCCACCGCCCTCGCCACCGCCCTCGCCACCGCCCTCGCCACCGCCCTCGCCACCGCCCTCGCCACCGCCCTCGCCACCGCCCTCGCCACTGCCCTCGCCACCGCCACCGCCCTCGCCACCGCCCTCGCCACCGCCCTCGCCACCGCCCTCGCCACCGCCCTCGCCACCGCCCTCGCCACCGCCCTCGCCACCGCCCTCGCCACCGCCCTCGCCACCGCCCTCGCCACCGCTCTCGCCACCGCCCTCGCCACCGCCCTCGCCACCGCCGCATCCGCCGCCGCCACCACCGCCACCATTGCCTCTGCCACCACTGCCAACACCGCCACCCTCGCCGCCACCGCCGCCGCCCTCGCCATCGCCACCATAACCACCGCCACCACCACCGGCACCACCGTCTCCACAATCACTGCCGCCTCCCTTGGCGCCACCGCCACCGTCACCGCCGCCACCATAGCCACTGACGCCACTGCTGCTGCAACCACCACCACCAAGGCCATCACCACCACCCCTGGCCCCCTCGTGGCCGCCGCCCCCGCCACTGTCGCCACCGCCACCGCCACCGACCCCACCGCCGCCGACCGCTGGCCGGCCCGGGTTCGGCTCTAGCGCGGCTCGTTTCGGCCGCGGCCTGCGGTGTTGCCGATTCGCCCGGCGCCGACCGCGGGCAGCCCCGCCGCAGCCTGGACCGCGTGCGCATGAACGGGAAGTTTCCTCGTACACGAGAATATCGGATGTCGGCGCACCTGCCGGACGAAAGCCACTCTAAATTATCAGTTTATTATGGCACCAAAAGAATGGTTTTTCATCAGTTTTGATAAGATAAAATAATGACTTATTGAAATAAACTTTTACGAGTTACGCTAATGAAGCATTTACCTTTGCACTGTTAAAATTATTTTAGACTCAAACTCATAACAATGATTAAAGCGAAAATTATAAATACCACATACCCACACATTGAAATAGGATTTAACAAGTAGATTCAGAAACAACTTCATATTGCTTCAGAAAAGGAGAGAGGGCTGAAGGTCTGTTGCCGCGTGCGGATATGAAGACCTCGAAAGTTTAGCATCCATTTTACTTTATTTTTTTATTTCTGGGTCACCAAGATGTGAATAGCCGTACAATTAACACGAAAATTCGTTTTCCAAAAATCAGCCTAACGGAGCGAGATGGTAAATTACGGTACAAGGGAAAATTAATAAAAACTTTCTTGGTCGTTTTTGTCTCTGTCTCAACTATCTGCTTAGTGATTGTCGCCAATTCACTTGGCTTCTCCATCGTCTGCTAATTTATGGGGATCTCTAATTTGTGCATAATTGTTTTAAAATTACAGCTGAATCTCGTTTTGTGTCTGCTATTCCTCCTTTTCATATTTTCTATTCTTGGGACATCCTTCTTGAAAACATACTAGCGTGAACGTTCACGGTCGTCTGCTTAAAATTCACAGTGCTTCACAGTTCACATTCCACTCTCTCACAACTCATTACCATTCAGGGAATGTCGCATTTGTCTTTTGTAGTGCCAGTATTCTTCCATCACTATTGTCATCTCATTCACTATCCTTAATACCTCATCTTATCTGCCACAAAATAATTTTCTGATACTTTTAGACGACCTATTTATCGATACTTGGAAAAATTCATGGTGCAACGAATTTATCTTGATTGCCTTTAATGCAGTCCCAATTACTGACCACACCAATATAAGCTTTTATCATCTATGTCAACATCCTTGTCCTCCTTTCTCCTGTATCTTCAATACTTGATAACATCACAAGGAGACACTTCCCGCGCTTACTAACCTTTTGGAAATTAAATTGACATAGAGTTCTTTATACAAATGATAATTGAAACTCTGACAACTCTGGAACTGTTGGATTACTTATTATTATTACGTTTTTGTTGTTCAGAGAAATAGCAGATTATTGGCAAAGAAAAAACCTAATTCATCTTTATAATAATAGTTAATTTATATAATAGTTTCAATGAGTAATTAACATTCAATACTTTTGTCTGAGTGAAATATTTCACAAATGTATCAACTTTTCTAACACAAAAAATTTTATTTTAAACTTTAATTTAAACTTTCAACAATTGCGCAATATTTGCGTATGTTTGTTAACGTTCAAAATTCAAAGTCTGATAAAAATCGTATGTATCAGAAATCAAACGCCAAAATGATTTAATATTGAGTTATATCACGTTTCAGTATCAATTGTTTAGTAAATCATTGCCTAAAAATCTAGTTTAACTGCTAAAGTACTGTCTGATAAACCTACAACTTATTTTGATAGTTCATCTTTTCATACAGTTCAAAAGCAAGAGCGCTATGAATAATGGTCAGAGTGTATAAAAAGTGATCGTGCTCAGATAATTTAGATTCAGTTTCTAGGTCTTGAAACTTGTAAATGTCCGTCATAATAAAATAGTAATGCAATCGTTCTCATATCACATTATGACGTAAACTGATAGAGATAATGGCCTTAATTGCTAAAAAACATAACCAATATTCCAATTTGGAATCACCTATAAATTACTGTCTTGAAGTTAGTATTTGAATTATTACTTTATCTGATTTTGCTACGTCTGCTGGTTATAATATTATCTTTATGGAAAGCAATATTTCATTGAATGTACTTGCACTATCTTTTGCATATTTTTGCATTTTGGCTATCTTTTCACAAATTTATGAATCAACAAAAATGGCCAAATGTAAAAGCCCTTTAAAATGTGTTGTAGCAGCATGTGAACAAGGGCATTAATCAAACGAATGGAATATTTACCATGTGATGTCAATTTCATTTACTTTCTTAATTGCTGTTTTTTGACCTTTTATTGCCCAAACAAAAACTGAAAAAGGTATATGATGATATATTGGTTGTTTCACTGCATAAATCTTTCAAGGAAGATGAATGTTCAATGTGGCTATGACTTGCCTGGCTGATGTGTTCATAATTAATGTGTTTATAATTGTATTTAATTAAAAATGTGCAAATTAGATTTCAAAGAAACTTGCTCCATCCCGTCTCATCTTGGCAAAGAAGATGATAACAGACTGCACAACTTTCTGTTCTAAGAAGAGAAAATAATTAAAATAACGTGTGTGTAATTAATTTAACGTATACAGTAATTTAATTTAATAAAACTAACTATTTTCGTTTTGTAAGATTCATTTCATTACATATTCTTGTTTAAATGTATCAAGTTCTGATATTTTCAATGTGTATGCAAATGCTACTTACCTTCTTTCAAATAAAGGTGTATCATAAATCTACAATCAAACAGTTGAAAAATAATTTATAATAAACATCATATAAATCAGAAAAAAATATCCCTGAATTACCATAGACCTCATAATTCATTCTCTGAACAAAACTAATTTTTTGAAGAATGCAGTAAATATTTAAGAAATGTCATTCATTGCAATATTTAAATTCCCAGCCTAAAGCGGTTTCATTACTTGCTAATTGAATCGCCGAATTTGGGATCCATATAATATAATTCCTATACTTCCTGGAACTGACGTCTGCATTTCGCTGCATTATCAGCGCAATTGATAACAAAATATTAAACTAATAAGCAGTGATTTTCAGGCTGATTTCTTTGTGAGGACAATAACCTAGTATAGGGCTCCACGGACAGGGTATTCGCGTCGCAATTTCTATTCATGAAGTGGAAAGTTCACAAGGGGAAGTATCCCGGAGACATTGAATCCAGCGGTCACGAAGGCGGCCCAGATAGCCGAGTCGGAAGCACGCACTGTGCCCCATGAAGAGCAGTTCCCGAAGAGCCCGAAGAAACCGCAACCGCAAATCTCAGGGCTGGTCTCCCAAGGAGGGCTCCGGGCGCAGCACGAACGCCGAGGGGCGGGCAGTCGAGGTAGCGGCAGTGGCGCCAGCGGAGATGGAGTTGGTTCAGGGCCGGATTTAACTTGGTGGGTGCCCATGTGCTGATTTTTGGTGGAGGCCCCCCCCCCCATATATATTATATGCAGTTGGCGGCTGACAAAATAAAATCTGTGTCAAATATGTTTAATTAAAAAAATTTTTTGCAAATAATTTTTGCGTACAATATTTTATTTATAAACCGAATATTTACAACACATTACAACTTAATTATAATAACTAAACTACAGGAACTTTTCTTGCTTTTCTGTAAGCAAACTCTTCAATTACATCGTCGAAAGATAATTCTTTTAGAATATCAAAATTGATGTTCAAAATAGAAAGATAATTAAGTCGTTCTTCTGTCATACTAGTTCTCAATCTATTTTTTAGAAGTTTTAATTTTGAAAATGATCTTTCCGTTGTACAATTTATCATTAACACAAGATAAATTCTTAAAATAATTTCTACATTCGGAAACGAGTCTTGTATTCCCTTCTCAATTATTAAGTTATACATAAAATGTTCCCGACTTAAGGCGCTTTTAGATTCCTCATCTTGTATGAATTGGTTAATGAATTCTTTGAATTGGATCAACTCAATTCCAAGATTTTCATCGACGTCGTCTACATAAATTTTACTAAGGTTTGTTGCGTGCTTGATTATTTCATCTGAACTAAGGTTGCCTAATTTTGATAAAAAACCAAACCGAGAAGAAATTATTTCATACGCAGAGACACGCTGATCTAAAGAAACTAAAAACTGGTCAATTACTGGAAGGTAACTTTTCACTCGAAATTCCAATTAGCCAAAAGAGCAAGTCGAAACCGGTGATCATGTTTGAAACACGATATTCGGTTAGATTATGTGCGTTTAATACTGAATAAATCATAAATAACTTTGAATACATACTAAATAAAGATATTCTTGAGACTAAAATTGCATCATGAAATCTAAATTTAAAAAAATACAAATTACTACATAACAATGAAATTAAAAAGTTTTTGCAGAAAAATAGACCAAAATAAAAAAAAAAAAATTTTATTTGGTGGAGGCCCCTTTTTGGTGGAGTGCCCTGTGCTGCAGCACTGTCAGCACATGCATAAATCCGGCCCTGAGTTGGTTGTGGTGACGGCGGCTTCAGCGACAGAGGCGGGTTTACTAGTTCCGTAGAGGTAGAGGCGGTGACGGCAGTGGTGGTGGATGGCAGAGGAGGGTGTAGCAATTACGCAGGAGTGATGGTGGAGTCGCCAGGGGTGGCAGAGGTAGTAGTAGTGTCGGCGGTGGCAGTGGTAGTGCTCGGCAGAATAGGGTTTATCAGTTATGTAGGGGTGGTGGCGGAGGAATCAGTGGTGGTGGATAGCGAAAGCGGGTGTAGTGGTTAGGGAGGGATGGTGCTGGAGGCAGCAGTGGTGGTAGAAGTGGCAGTAGTAGTGGCTGGCGGAAGCGAGTTTAGCAGTTAGGTAGGGGTGGTGGCGGAGGTGGCAATGGTGGTGGATGACGGACGTGAGTGGAGACGGACAAGGGTGATGGCGGATGTTGGTGTAACTGCTATGTAGGGGAGGTGGTGAGTGTAGCAGTTTGTGGTAGCGGTGGCAGCAACTGCGGGACGAGGGGTAGGTAGGGCGACAATGCCATTTGCGGTGAGGAGGACGGAGGCAGCAAAGGAGGCGTTGACGGTAGCAGGAGAGGCAGATTTAACGAAGGCGATGGCGGAGGTGAAGGCGAAGGCTATAGATGTCGCGAGGGCGAAGCCACTGGTGCCAGCCCAGGCCCCACTTTTAGCGAGATCACAAACGCAAGAGTGACCTTCTTTCCTTGTATTGTCATGATCACAACTCGCGTACTCCTGCTGAAAACATTATTTTTCTTGTCGGAAACCAGAAAAAAACTTCACAAAATTTAAATAAATAATAAATATTACAAAATGTAGTATTTTCAGTGACTAATAATGTGTGTTATATCATAAATTAACATTTTAGATCTTGTTAGTTCTTGTGAAATTGTGAGGCTTCAGATTTTACGTTTCTCTTCCCCCTCATTCCAATGCATTTCATTCTCTTTAATTTATGGACAACATTAACGTCGTGTCCACTATTGTTTCAAAAAGTCTTATTCCCCTCTTATTGTTTATAAATATTTTATTGCACACTTTAACGAGACTCATCTTCGGAGTTATTGGTTTCCTAGTATTGTTCCGCTACCTACATTTGGATGATTAAATACATTTTGCATTTTATTATGAGCTATCTGTGAAGAAACAATGGAAACAGTTTACTCTTTCGTGCAATTAAGTAAAAAAAATAATATTATCGTACAGCGAATTTTTGTTAAGTCTATGTATAATCGTAGTGTTATACTAAAAGGGGTTCAATTTATAAATATACCACTGCAGCAACTGGAACATTCTGCGACACGAATTACTTTATACTTTTTATATTCATGGAAAGGTTGTTCAGTTTCAGAAGCAATGGAAAGAAAACGCTGTTACTTGGGGGGCGGATTTTGACGACATCACCATAAAGATTGATAAAATGCTCTTAAAAGTTTTTTTAAATGCTCTAAATGCAAAGAAAAATGACGTGAAAATATGATCAAAATCATTTCCGATGAACAACTCAAGCTGTTGTATTAATTACTGATGTAATCGAGGATTCTTCTAATTTTTCAAGTGAACTCAGATTTCCAACTTCTTGTTTGGACTATATTTTACCAGATAATTTGTGACCTTTAGCAGAAAATCGGTCGGACAATGGAGCTCATAGGCGTCACAGGAACCTTAGATTACGTACTCACAATGACTGACATTACAATTTCTGAGCGAAGAAATCGAATACGCTACTCTTGAATTTTGTGGAAAACATTTGTTGCATTTTGTAAATATTATTTGAAGCATGTACCGTTAAAATGATATTATAATTGATGATATCAGCGAAAAATGCATTAAAAAAGACGGGAAAATGTAAAAAATGACTTAACTTATTAGTTCAAATCGACGAAAAATGCTAAACAATTCCGTATAAAAATGGGTCATATCCTTTTGTCAGAACATAAAATGAATTTCCTTACTAAGTGGCATTTTTCCAAAGTGAAAAGAAAAAAATTACAGTTCATTAAAATCCGCCCCTATCTATTACCTTATAAGGATTAATCCTTATAATTATATCTTAAAAGAAATCTGCCATGAGTGAAAACAGTTAAAACAACTTTGGCAAAAGCGGACTTAATATTAATACGTGAGAAATAAAATGTTCAATAGTTTTCATAACAACAAATAAATCTATTCTAACCCCTTTTCTATGTATTCATTGTAATCCCGTTTACACACATCAACTTTTTCGCAATAATAGTTCTTCAACTGCTCCCTATGCACTAGTTTGTCGCGCCTTCGAACAAGTAATGTAGATTCCGTAATTTTTTTAATCGTTCATATCTATCTTCTCAGATTGGATAACGCAGTTTTAACCCAAAACTAATGAATGGAGCTTCACTTTTCCTATCCTCCTCATTCACACAATTCCATCCCTTTCCACTTCCCACTCGCAGACCGCATCCTCCCATTCTCACGAATCCTCGCAGCGCATCGACCTCTCTCGATTCAAACACGCGAATTCCGCCCAAAATTAGCATTTCCAACATAACATCCGCCTCGGCGTTTCTTCCGTGGCCCGATCGCTGTCGTCGCCGCCGCCGCCGCCGCCGCCGCCGCCGCCGCCGCCACCGCCGCCGCCACCGCCACCGCCACCGCCACCGCCACCGCCACCGCCACCGCCACCGCCACCGCCACCGCCACCGCCACCACCACCGCCGCCGCCGCCGCCGCCGCCGCCACCGCCACCGCCACCGCCACCCGCCACCGCCACCGCCAACCGCCACCGCCACCGCCACCGCCACCGCCACCGCCACCGCCACCGCCACCGCCACCGCCACCGCCACCGCCACCGCCACCGCCACCGCCACCGCCACCGCCACCGCCGCCACCACCACCACCACCACCACCACCACCACCACCACCACCACCACCACCACCACCACCACCACCACCGCCACCGCCACCGCCCCCGCCCCCGCCGCCGCCGCCGCCACCGCCACCGCCACCGCCACCGCCACCGCCACCGCCACCGCCACCGCCACCGCCACCGCCACCGCCACCGCACCGCCACCGCCACCGCCACCGCCACCGCCACCGCCGCCACCACCACCACCACCACCACCACCACCCACCACCACCACCACCACCACCACCACCACCACCGCCCCCGCCCCCGCCGCCGCCGCCGCCGCCGCCGCCGCCGCCGCCGCCGCCGCCGCCGCCGCCGCCGCCGCCGCCGCCGCCGCCGCCGCCGCCGCCGGCCGCCGCCGCCGCCGCCGCCGCCGCCGCCGCCGCCGCCGCCGCCGCCGCCGCCATTCACTGCAGGGCCGCGGATGCGAGTCGTCCACGCGAACCCCTAGTAGTGATAGGACATCGATACCAAAACATCGATGTTAGCAAACATCGATGTTCAAAATTAAAACATCGAAGTTCAAAATACGTCGACTAAAAAACCATCGATGTTGTTCAACATCGGTGTTTTTAGCCTGGATTCGTAACATCTAACATTAAATTCCTGTGCATTAACATTTAATTTGACAGTGTTCATTTTTATCAATTCGTCGAATAAGATACGAGAAGATACGACAAACTTTGCTCCCACAGCAAATGTTTTGACGTTTCTCAATGTGAGAAATATATGAAGAAAGAAGAAATAGAAGGTCATGGGTGTCATCTCGGGCGAGAGAGTTTTGTCGATGAAGAAAGATAGTGAAAAAAGTGTTCCTCTAGTTCCAAAACATGAATATCACTGTTACTACCAATTATTATTTCATATTTTAAATTTAAAGTACTTGATCATGGAATTTTTCATTCAAAATAAAGCATTGGAAAAGAAAAAACATCGATCACAAAACATCGATCTTAAAAAAATCTCGATGTTTAAAACATCGTTGTTTTTACAAAAACATCGATGTTTTGAAACATTGACATCGATATCGCATCCCTAGCCGCTAGCGGCAATTAAGCAGACGTTGTTTTTTTTCGTGGCTGGACGGCAGGGCGTGCTCTAGTGACCGCTTCCCCGGGAACCCCACGAGAGGCGAAGAAGGCTGCGTCGGCCGCAGGGTCGCGCCACTGTTGCCCACAATGGGCCGGATCCGTAAACTGGAGATATATTGTAAAGAAAGTCAATGAAGTATGATGAATGGATGGCGGTCCTTAAAGAAATATTATTTACGTACTTCACAATGTAAAGTATTTGTCTTTAAAATGTTTGTAGCTATATAGTACGATTTATTTAGTCGTGCATTTGATGTAAATCAGCTGTTGCGGTTTCATCCAATCGGGAACTAATACGTCATTATGGGAATGTCACTAGGGACTACAGTGACGTCACTATGGGAACATTCAAGCTCCGATTGGAGTATACCTTGAACAGCTGATTTACGTCAAGTGCACGGTTAAATAAACCCTAGTTTAGAGTCTCTTGAACCCTAGAATTGATGTAAGTTCTACATTTATTATCCAGTTTCGGCAAAATCCGTAAGATTAAAAAAATATGAATTAAATAAGTTACAGAACTTAGAAATGGAATGAAAACGAAGGATCAACTAGGAAAGAGAGAGGATTTCTGAGAAAGACTCAATAATTTTAAGGATTTAATTGGAATATTAGAAGGATGCTAGTGCAATATCGTAAATCATTAATTATGTATGTTCCTCTCTCCTTTCAATAAACCTAATCAATTTTATTTATTATTATTTTTATAAATCATATATTATTTCTTAAATTATATTATTTTTATATAGAAAATTAACAGTCGGCGATAAACAATACATTTTCTGGTTCGAGTGAAATTCAAGCTATATAAAATTCCGTGAGCAATTCATGTGATTCTTATAAACCTATTTGACTAAAAGTGTAAAGCAAGTTATAGTACAATAGTGCCAACTAAATTATACCGTGCACAAAATTACGTGCTTCCCCTGGAACCGAAAACCCATTTTTCAGTGTTTCAAACACATGTCAGTGGCCGTGCGTATATACCAGCTTATAAATAGATGGTATTTTTTTAAATGTTTTCTCACTGATCATTTTAACTTAAAACATAAACGCCATTTTCAGCTTACCATTTAAATTTGTTTAAACTGGTATTTTTATATCTTGCACATAATAAGAAATTATTTCCGCAAAAAAATCAATTAACTAACTGAACGTTTATTGAAATTGCGAAAAAAATTGTAAATTAGATTTTTCAAATATGTATTACTTTTTTGAAACAAAATAAAATTGTGATTTGAAAAAGGGCGTCTGTCTTTTAACTAACATTTAAAGCGAATTTATACGAATTAATCTCTCTGTGCCACTTAGTCTCGCTTTTAATATTTTTAATTAATATTTTCGTCTTCCGTGTTATTTATATTGTATATTATATATTTTCATCCCATACTACATGTTACTCGTTTTTAACAACGTGAATTAATGATTTTGTAAAGAGCGTCCGTCTTTTAAATGCAGCACGCCCGTACGCATTGGCCTCACTGTGCGCGGCCGGCAATTAGGCTGCGCAGCGCCGCCTCCGCCGCCGCCGCGTGCTGGGCGCCGAATCGCGCGTCCTTCGCGTGTGGAGGCCGCGTGTGGACGCGTGACGCGTCCTCCGCACGACGGAGCACGAGCGCCACTAGCGGCGCGGGGAAGAGGCGCGGCGGCGAGGGGGTGGGAAAGCGCAAGTGATTGGCAGCTGGAGAACGCGCCGCGCCGCCGGCAGACGGTTGGCGTGGGTGGGTGCAGCTCTGGGCAGGACTCGGGGTCAGGTGGTCTAATTTTGGGTGGGTTGGGCCTCATCTGGGAATTGCGTGCAACTAAGCGATTGACCTGCCGGGAGTTACAATGCGGAACACGATCGCTGGCAGATCTCGCCTTCGCTGAGGTTTTCTTTTTTCGCTTTCGGCGAAGAGAATGAAGTCTGTTTAACCACTTTTCTTGCACCTCTTACTCAGGAAGCTGTTGATTTAAGAACGGGCTTACGCAGAGCAACACCAAGAATCACATTAGGTACCTCAGCGCCTTGATTATAAAATGTATCAAAATGACTAAGAAACGCTACAATTTTTTTAATATTTAAAACTTACGAGAAATATATATATATATATATATATATATATATATATATATATATATATATATATATTGTGGCGATATGGGATTATAAAACCCCATAACACCGCCGTTTCATCGGCATGAACGCTCACAGGCAGCGAGAAGAGCAGCCGAAAACCAGAGTAGCAAAACGCGCAGCCTGGTATCCGTTGCTCGTACTAGTCACCACGAACTATCAAGCCACGTTTTTACTGGTGAAGGGTTGAAGGAGGAGAAGTTACCCCCGCCACAGAGAATTTCCCCAGGCAACGCCAATAAATGGGCGGACACGCAAGCGGAAGATTCCTTTCCTAGCCATCACGCAGCGAGTCAACATCTCTCTTCTGCCAGCACGCGTCGGGTCAGCAGTTCTTCTAGTAAGTCACCGCTCGGCAAGTAAGCAGATTTTTATCAGCGCTCGTCAGATTAGGTAGTAATTGCCGCCGCAACGACTGTTTAGATAGGAGTTTACGGCGTTGCAAAGACGTCTAGCTAGTCGTCCGCGAAGTAGTGAGGAATTAGTGAAGTATTCTTCTATTAACTAATACGGGAAGTAAAAAGTTGCCCGTTGTGAGGAAAGCTCTGAAAGTTCTTGATTAACAGAGTAAAAGTTAGGAACGAGCGAGGTACTTGCACTAGCAGTCAGGGAAGTGCAAGGGACATTTTCTACAAATTGGGTGTAATCGAAGGCGGTAGCAGCCGTGGGAGGAGAAGAAACCGATTAGTGGAGACGGAAGAATACGCGAGTCGACCGGGGAGAAGACGCCGTTCAGGAAGAAAGAAAAAAAACGCAAGAGGACAGCGCAGGCGACGCAGAACTTCGGAATCGAGCAACGCGGTGCGGAACGCAGCACGCGACTTCAAGGTTGGAAAGTGGACAGTTTCGAGGTAACCTGTAGAACTGTGAAATTAGGTCAAGTTCACGTCGGCAGGGAAAAGACTAGATTCAGAAGTGTTAGAAAACTGAGGACACGGGTGGTAATAATTTGTAGCTTTGTAGTGGGAGATTTTAATGCGTTATTGCTTGCCTTAAACCATTCTATTGGAGCAGTCATTATTCTGTTATTAGCAGTTATAATTAAAAGATAAATTGAGAGTAGTGCGCTTGCCCACATATTATTTATTGTATGTAATATTTTAAAGAAAGGCAAGAAATTGTAAATTAAGTTTAATTTCACGTGCAATTGTAACTAGAATAACTTAAATTTAGGCGTATTGAATTTTCAAAGGGAATTCCCAGTACTGGTTAGAGAAATTGCTTCAGAAAGTTAGTTCTGAACAAAATTAAGTGTTCATTTATTGAATAGGCTGTAAAGGTTGCTTATTTGTATTTATTTGATCATTTTGAAAGTGTAATTCTATTTTTGATTTGTTTTTCGTTGTTATCAACTCATGCCAGAATTTTGGGTGAATTATATGCTCGTTTATGTGTGATTTGTGTGACTTTTATTGTGTCAAGGGTTCAGACCTTTCTCGTACCCCCAAAGATCCTGCTTCCTGAGATTCTAAGCTCGCTTCACGAGCATAATATCTTAACAACCCGCTTACAGTGCATGCGGCTGAGTGTGCAGAAGGTATACATCGTGTGTGGTAAGTGGGGTGTTAGAATATATATATATATATATATATATATATATATATATATATATATATATATATATATATATATATATAAACACCTATGTTGTTATTACAACATTTGTTCATCTTCAAACGTGAAGGAAATTTTTTTGTTGTTGTTTTTAAAGTCGCTACAACTACTAGGTTATTAGCGACCACTTTTGCGTGAAACGGAATGGTAACAATGAGGATGACACGATATGATGATGATAGGGGTGTGAAAGGGCACGCACAATACAATCATGCCCGAGGCGGGACTCGAACGCGTGATCCTTCGATCCGAGATCGCTACGGCCCTACTGCCTTAACGATCTCGGCCATCCGGACCGGCGTGAGGCAAGTTTGTATTTTCTGATTCATTAAATTATTTTTATAGCATTTTTATCCATACATACTTACTGTAGACTTTACCATCTTAGAGATTTGTGCTTCTAGCGTGACACCTCTTTCGGACACCTGCATTTTTCTATCTATATTTGTTTTTATACATATAAAACTTTTTTTTAATTATGTTGACTTTCAAACCACAAAGTAACTCATTACACTTCGTAGCATAAACGAATCTGGAAACATTATGAGAAAAATACTTATGTAGCTTCGTGGCAAAACAGTTTCGGCCACAAGACAGGAGAAGGATTCTGACGAAATTAAGCATTTGCAAAGCGGATGCAGAAGACGTGGTTCGGCAATCGAATTGCGAAAAAAACAGGAGAATCCAGGATCGACCTTCGCTCCTTCCTGGATGCTCGTCACCAGACGTCCATCCGGCCATTGATCGATCCAAGCACATCTTGAGCGACCAGTTCTCTGCGCAGTTGGAATGTTTGTTTGGAGCGATTTCTCATGATGCCAGTCGCATTCGATAAGCTTCATTGATTTCTGAAGAAAAACTTTATCTTTTTGTTTTGTGAGGACATTGGTTATTTCCCACGATCCATCGGTATGCTGCGCCATTCCATGCTGCAATCCTCGAAGAGTGGTGGTTATCCATGTAAGCCAAATGTCAAGTGTTTTATTATCTCTTTTGATCTGTTACAATACCGCCCTACATTTGAGGAAAACACATCAAGATTGTGGAATGCATAATAATCAAGAATGCAGTGAAAACGTTTGTTTTCTAGTAGCCAAGAATAGCTTGGCTTTTTGTCGTAATTATTGGAAGAGTTGATGTAGGAGAAGAATGGGGTAAATTGCCATTATGTTTCCATGGACTATTTACGATTAATATCAATATAAATCAATGCATTTTCAAACCTTTTAGCCTAAACAGTTGAATAATTATAATTTTTAGGGAGGCGTAATCTAACGCCAAGAAAATATTTCTTGAATACTTTGAATTGGTTAATGGAATGTAAGCTTTAATTCACTTTTAAGCTGGCTATGCTGAAATGTTGGTGCCTAATGTTGGTTCTTTAATGCAAGAAGTAATATTCTTAATGAAAATAAAATTGTATTATTAATTTAATTCATTTTTTTTACAATTGGGTTGGTATGAAATACGTTAATGAAATGCCATTGCACTAGATCATTAAATTGTTTAATTAATTCATGCACTCCTATGATTACTTAAATCCACAAAATTTCTTCGGATACCACCAAAATAGCACAATATGTTTTAAAATTATCAGACTGTTTGTTACATTAATTTACTTTCTTCTACTTTAGATTAATTACCTTTAAAAATATTCACTTTTTCTTTGAATTTATGTAGAGGTTCAACTTTCCAGAAAACTTATTTTAAAATTTATTAAACATAGATTATGAACGTATGGGTTGCTACAGGTGTGGTTGTGTAAATCCTAATAAAACTACCTCTAGATCAACAAAAGAATGCCTTATTAACATATGATTAATATTTTTTGAAAGTCTTTTCACATTTCTTATGAATTCTTGAACGTCATATAAACATTCTAGAATATCATATTATTCTAAAACTGTGATAACACCATTGTTTCTCATTTTTGTACGCTAAAAATAATTAAAGAAACTCTGAAATTCCATAGGAGAATAATAGCGTTAGTTTTACCTTCGTGCGCACCTGCATGTACTGGCTACTCCTATGCCAATGAATATTAGTAAGACTGATAGATGTTTTCTGCCAAACAGTTAATTTCATCTCTAAAAACGTCGTGGATGTCATTAGCCACCACACATTGGCCCACCTTTTGCATTTTTTGTTTTAATTAGTCACTCTTCAAGACGGACGCGTACGCAGGATCTTCCGTCCGGCCAAACACGCCGCACCTTCCGCGCGTACTAATGGACGCTGAAAACGCGCGAGAAAGCGGAGACTGGCCACGCCGCGCACACAAAGGCTCGCGTGGGCGCGTGCATCCAAACATCCGAGCGGAAGACCAACCGCCCCGCCCCTCCCCGCCCCGCCCTGCCCCGCCCCGCACCGCCCCGCCCTGCGCCGTCCGCCCCGCCCCGCCCCGCCTGGTCCCGCGCTGCCCGCCCCCGCGCTGCCCGCCTCGCGCTGCCCGCCCCGCGCCGCCCGCACCGCGTTGCCCCGCCTCGCTCCGCCCCGCCCTTTCCCGTCCGCCCCGCCCTGTCCCGCTCTGTCCCTCCCCGCCCTGACCCGCCCCGCCCTGTCCCGCTCTGTCCCTCCCCGCCCTGTCCAGCCCCGCTCCGCGGCGCCCCGCCCTGCCCCGCTTCTCTCCGCGCCACTCCGCGCCGCCCCCGCCCTTGCTCGCCCCGCCCGCTCGCCCCGCCCCGCTCGCCCCGCCCCGCTCGCCCCGCCCCGCTCGCCCCGCCCCGCTCGCCCCGCCCCGCTCGCCCCGCCCCGCTCGCCCCGCCCCGCTCGCCCCGCCCCGCTCGCCCCGCCCCGCTCGCCCCGCCCCGCTCGCCCCGCCCCGTCCCATCCCATTCCGTCCCGTTCAGCACCGCCCCACCCCGCCTTTCCCGCCCCAGCCACTCTCCTTCCCTCACCGAATCGCCTCCCACACCGCTCCACCCGCACCCGCCACGCACAGCCCGTCCCCGCCCCGCTCTTTCGCAAACAGAAGCCGTGCGGGCGGCGCCCGTGCGCGGAGGCAGCTCAACGGCCGCGCGCCACCTGCTCGCACAGCGCTCCCAACGCCCGCCAGGCCTGCCAACCCCACCGCGCACTCTCCACGCACGCGTGTTCTCAGTGGCGTATGGTCGCTTGCCAGTTATATTTATCATTTCATTCAGAATTTACTTTGAGATATGTGACGCATCCGCAATTCATTATAACAATCTAACCAGGTGTGATTGTTCACAAGTACAGAAATGTGACTGCATTCAACCACTTGTGGGTGCCGAAATAACTTGTGAAGATATGACATTTTCGTAATAATCGATTCCATTGTACTGGATTCATGTGTTACATGTACGTACATATATGTCTATTAAAAATGGTAACCAAGAAAATATATTAAAGTTACAAAAAATGAATTTAATGAATTTATTTTTTAACAACTGTATTGTAACCACATTGGAAGTGATCAGAAGGAAGTGAAGGAGAAGCGAATAAACGAACTTGGAGAAGAAAATGGAAGGTGACAAAAGATACCTGAACTTATTCATTATTCCCAGTGGTATGCAGGTGACTAAGTTAAAAAAGAAGAAGGAGAACAAGAGGGAGAAAGAGGAATAAGAAAATAAAGAGGACAAGGAGAAGGAAAGAACAGCTCAGGTCGGCTTAAGGACTCTACGGTGGTCATTCGGCAGTAAAATATGTAATCGTTGATGGAAAGAATATAATACGTTGTCGTATATGACCCATTGGATAGTGATGACTCTTAAAATTATGTTTCACAACAAAAATTAAAACAATACGTCAGTTTGGTGATTGCGCGGAAGGCGCTCCTACAAGAATTAAATATTCCTTCCGAGAAGCTCTCGTTGTTTTGCATTCTGAGATGAATAGATAACTTATATGTTACTCCTTGGTAAGAGCGAAGTGTTTTTGTCTTTGAAATATACACATTGGTTTGGTAACTATGCACATGAAAATAGACTAAATGTTATTATGCAACATGTTTCTTACTAATTAATTATTACCTTCTTATTTCTACTGAGAACATAACAGCGTTTACGTTTCAATTGAGATTTACTAAGTGACCTGTGGTTTTTCCTAGCAGAAATATTACTGTCGAATGTGTAGTAAAATGATCCTGGGGATGCGAAAATTAGTTCTGAAACGTCACTCGTGAATATTGTAGCTTTTTTCGACCTCGTTGCATGAAATTGCCTGTGACGTAAGCGGTGGCGCTCTGTGTTCAATAATTAATAGGAACGCACAGTATGAGAATACCTCTCACATGGCCAGCTTAGTATATTTAGTTTCTTCACAATTTATTCATATATTCGAAATTAATAATATGGATTTCAATAAATCAATTTCAAAAATTTTTCTCAAATTCGCATAAATTATTTTTCAAAGTCTACTTTGATCTCATGTCTAATTTATTCAATGAATTATTTTGTGTTACGTCTGTCACTCTATCATTTTCTGCAATTTCCGGCATCGTTTTCGGCATGCAATGTCTGTCAGGTGGGCGTTAAGATGTCAGTGTTAAGACATTACAAATTCCAAAGATATTTATCTTTCTCGCCTTCTTGTGAACAGCAGTTTCCGGAGAAAATGATTCAATCCCGCCCCTTCTGACACGGCATGCGTTATCTTTACCACGTAACGTGGATTGGATCACTCTCTAGCACGCTCCAAAATTCAAATGCGAGAATTCCGCTGGCGATAACTCAGTGGGAAACGTTCTCGCGACAAAGACCAAGGGGTCGCCGCACCTCTTTTGTTTGCTGTCACTATTCTGCTGACGCCGCGACATTCCATTCTCGCTCGTCTCAGTTTGTTAAATAGGTTTCTTCACTATCAGGATAACACACTTTTCGCAGATAAGCAGATGCTTGTTGCAACATTTTGAATGCACGCTTGCCTGAGAAAAATCTTTAAACAATTGGTGTTGTCAATACATTATTCTAAACTGAAATGTTGAGGGAATACGTCAAAGTCCCTTTTGATCCCTTTTAATGTGTCTTAAAGTATACAAGATGCCGTGACTCATTTGAAAAAATTTAAACTTTGTTAAAAATGTAATTTATATGCCCAAAGATAAGAAATTCGTAGATCATCCACCCTTTATGTACTACAAGAGTCGTTAGATTAATGTAACATACATGGGAAAAAGGACAAAAATTGTAATTTGAAAATGTTTGACATGACATTTCATGTTCAGTACAGATTGTTATCAATTTTTCCCTACAAAATCAGTCTGTCGTCTCAGTAACGGATTAATGTTAAAATCCGATGTACCGCTTCCTTTTGATGAACGAGTTTTAGCGAATGCACGCCTGTGCAGTGTCGCATTTGTTCCAGCAACCGCACTGCGCCTGCAGTTTCGCTAACACTCCGGAACTGTATATCAAAAGGAAGCGTTTAAATCGGGTCTTTGTTTCCCTACATGGGAATTATGTATAAATGTTGAAAAGTGGACTAGTTAAAAACTGTCCAGACCTTAATAATTGAAGTTAAAGACTAAATTGTATGAAAGTATTAGCCTACCACAAATCTGATGGAACGTGACGACACCCAAACAAGAACAGTTAAAGTTGTAAATGCGCGCAAATTCTGCAACATACATATTGCTCATGCACTTTCCATGTGTAAATTGATTTTCGTAGACTTTATTTCACGTTTAAGAGCGTTCTAACGCCATCTCCCCTTGCGCTGCTTTTGTACAGTAGCCCGATGCTCCTTTTCTTGGTTGCAGAAATATTAAGGTAGAAAGAGGATTTTTGCTGTATTGGTTCTAGCTCCCAAGTCAATCAAATACTGCGAATTGCTCGCGCGCTTTTTGTACACTTGTGGACTGTTTAAGAGTTATTGTTTTCCTTCATTTTTTGGCAAAATTGATTTAAATGACGAAAATCTACCATTCCTCTCTCTAAAAAAAAAGATTGGCACTATTGATGCCCTGGGCCATCTCTCTCGGTAGAAAACATCGAGTATCCTAATGCGAGAAAGGGATTGTTATCACCCAGAAATTTGTTTTTGCTGCGTTTGTAATTTGTTACATTGATTTTCTTGAGTGCTCTCTTAAACGAATAGAGAATATTTATTTGAAGCCGAGGCTTCCCATCAAATAGCTAGGAAGTCGATGTTTTTGAGGTGGCATTCATTAAAGACGTCTTCCTCCTCTGTGAAATCAGCCGAGTGCACAGATTCCTCACGTGAAGACTACTTTTTGTAATTCTGTACGTAATATTTCGTAATATTACATTTTAAAGAACTTGCACTGAAATTATTTGGAACTTGCTCACTCTCTTTACGAAATTTTGAGCCGTCACCTTCGTCAAGCGGATATTACAATAAATAAAAAAGGCAAGATTTAAAAAAAAATGTGAATTAGGATTTTTTCTTTCATTATTTGCGACCTCACGGCAAGAGATATGCAGAATCCTAAATTCCTTTGTCTGGAAATTTCAACCTTCCGTTACCTATGTCATAGAAGGCCACGAACGCCAACTCCAAGGAATAGATTCCCATCTACATCCTGCTACCTTCCTTGTTAGAAATCTAATCACTATCTCATGTTCTGCAATCGCCATTGCGTCTACTTCCGCTAACTTTTACGCCTGTGTTATGGCTACGCTGGAGACACTACTACATCCTTGTTTCCTTCATGGCAACGGTTACATCTGATACCGTCTCCAAGAGCTTCTTTCAAATATTATACGTGTGTTACGTATTATCGTATAATCTTCCTCATTCGCATCAATACTGTAAATATTTGAGTTCGAATTTAACTTTATTTCCTAGCAAGAACATAATTACCATAATACTTCGAGTATTGTTTACATCTGATGCCCCTTATCTGTATCATTTCCTATCCTTCAAACTATTAAACCATCATAACTAGCCATATGTAGCAATATCATTACATTCTCGACCAGTTATGAACTGGAGAGCAACGCTTGATTAATTGGTTTGATCGCGCGGCTTCTGTCACCGATGGAATGCATTCCCTAATCACACCCAATAAACTTGTCCATTGCATTTCAAGAGGGCGTTATCAATTCCTTTTTGTGAGGATGAAAGTGATATACGTGATGTACCTGGTCATGAAATTGTCATTATAAATCGGTCAAGACGAAGTATTAATGGTCCTGTTGAGATTTCATTCAATGAGAAATTAGTTTTTTTGAAATGAGTATTGTGGCGTAACATACAAGGCAAATAGAAACAGGCGTCCATCTTGTCTCTGCATTTCAAAAGAATTTTTTGTGTCATTCGTGTATTATCACTTGAATGTTGGAAGAAATCTTTAATCTTTGTTGCGAAGAACAGCATCATCTATGACGTCCTATTCAGAATTCCAGATTAGTTTCACGCGATGTCGAGCATGAGATGTCAACTCAACTATACGTCGTCGCAAGATTTTACAATCCGCTGATATAAATTTAATGAGAAGTGTGTAAGCAGATGGGCTGATAGTGTCCTCATGTGAAGTGCTTAATGCAAAGCTTTCAAAATACGTTGGCAACCATATCTTTATCTTCTCACATTGGGTCCTCTCTGCCTCTTTCTCTCTCCCTGTCTGTCTCCCTCTCCCTCCCTCTCCCTCCCTTCCTGTCTGTCTCCCTCTCCTTCTCCCTCCCTCTCCCCCCTCTCCTTCCCACTCTTTCCCTCTCTCCCTCTTTCTCCCATTTTCTCAATCTCTCTCTCTCTCTCTCTCTCTCTCTCTCTCTCTCTCTCTCTCCGCTTCTCCTCCCGTCTCTTCTCTTCCCTTCATTTCTTTCGTTTTTTGACACTTCACTCACTTTTCCTCTACCATCGGCTCTTTCTCTAGGGCTCTAGACCCCTTATTACGCCTTTTATTAACGTTCTCTCTCTTTCACTTATTTTTTCTTTTCGATTCATTTCTTTTTCTCTTCTGTTTCTCCCTTTTTTCTCGTTTTTGTTTCTTCTCTTCTCTTTTTTACTTTTGACTAATAACACATTTTGCTTCACATATTTCTATTTTTCCCCTTCCTTCATTTCTTTCTGCTGTTCTTCAACATCGTCTCCTTCTTTCACAACCATTCTATTTTTCCCGTTCCCCCTTCTCTTTTCTCTTGAATAGCATCCTCGCCTCCCGTTGCAGTCAGAGACCAGTCAGTGTCCTGGCGAGTGACGCCAAGAGAAATCGCGCGGAAATCAGAACGCAACGCGACGCGACGCGACGTGAAGGCGGCGGAGGCGGCAGTGGGCAGCCGATGCATTATTCATAGCAAAAGTGAGCGCTTTGCGTGATGCTATCACAGCCAAATATCGAGGCGTTGTGTAAACAGGAGGCGCGCCTCCATGTTGCACAGGTGCGCCGAGATAGAGGACATACGGCGCGCGGAGATGACGAAGAAAATTGTTAGATAAGATTCCATCTAGTAGTTTTTCTTATTCATTAATTCAACGTGTGGGTGTTTGGTGTCAAATGTGAAAGGGTGAAGTTTTGATTTTGATTCTTTAGCTGAGTCAAAGATGTATTCTTATAGAGCCCGTGAACATTAACAAAACATTAATTGGAAGAGTAGTTAAAACTTCTTTTCTTAATTATTTCCGTTTCCCACCTTTTCTCGTTGAGTATTTCTTCAAAATGTGTCATATGCGTTTAGAATCGTAGAAGGTCTAGTTATCCCTATAACTCTGGCATTACGTTCTGTATAACCAAAACTGTAAAAAATGGAAAAAAAAAGCATATTTAAAATCATGACAAAAATTACATCCTTATTTGTAGATAAAGCAGAGTCCAAATGAGAAAAAATTAAAGTGGACATTATTAATTCACAACATTCGTCATATAATGTTGTTGTTCTTTCAAGGGAAATTAATAAAACAATCAACGCCATTCAATAAATTAACAAATTTGACAAAAACAATCATTACTGAGACGATTTAAAAAAATAACTTTTCGTATTATGTTTTTAGAAATAATAATAATAATAATAATAATATAACCCTACATAAAATAACTAAAAACTAACTATCATAAAACTATTCCGCATAATCTTCTCTCTATTATTTCGTAAATACACAATTTATTAAGGTTAGTATGAAACATTGAGATGAAGAAGTGTACGAAATTACAAATTTCGTTCAGTGACATTCGATTGCAACATCATACTGCTTTCTCACTTACAAATAATAACATTTCTCTGAACATTCATTTTACCGTTATAAACCGTTAATTTGTTGACTGCTCTGCATTTCAATATAATGTACCTCTCATCATGATAATGCGGTTGCATTAGTTCTGTCACAGCTGGCCCGCCCGTGAGTACACCCTTTATTGTTAAAGCATCATGTCTATTCTGGAAAATGACAGGTGCGCATTAGGCGAGTGGGCTGGGCAAAATGTATGCAGCAGGAGCGGCGAGGCACGACTCGGAGGGGGCGGAGCGATTCGCATGGTAAAGAGAGCAAAATTAACGAAGCCTGCAGGCGTTTGCATTCGACATATGCCGTTTTATTTCACTCGCATCTTCTTATTCTCGTTTTGCGCTACAACCCAACTTCAACTGAACGAAATCAATTCTCATTTCGCGTAGGCCTAAAAAATTTCAATAACATTATAGATTTTGATTGCACGTCAAGCGAGTTTCAATCGTCTATCAACAAAAGAAGTCTCAATTGTTTAACTTTTCCACTGGTGAGCAGGAGTGTCATGATATTATGCGAGTTTTATGATTTATATTTATGATAATTGGTTTTTAAAGAGCTAATTTCATAAATAGGTGAAGTATCAATTTTAAATAATTGTGAAGTGCATACGTTAATTAAGCCATGTAAATGGTTCATTTTTTACTTAATATAATTTCATATTTCTTAACGCTCCTATGGTAACATAAAGAAGGCAGTTTTTTATAGTGACGTCCTACCCTGAATATTAATTTATAAATAAATCATTGACGAACACTTTTTTGTGTGTTTACTATTTTTTTGTTACAACATAGTCATTCAACGACACAAGTAGTCATAAAAAAATTGTCGCAACAATTATAGCGTTTATAGCTCATTGAAACTTGAAATACAATTTTTTCTTCTGTGATCGTTACATACCATTTGACTACATTTTGTGCAATGAATTTTCACTTTTCTGTATCTAACACTCGAGCACAGCATTCAACCTGCTTGTTATTGTAATTTTCTTGATATTTCTTTTAATTTTGTGGGTCCTTGGTCCCTCTTTCCCCTAATAGATATGGTAAATTAACTGAGGTGATCTCTCCCTCCAGAAATGGTAAAACTTGCGCAGGTTGAAACAAATGTTATTTTCATCTCGATCAAAAAATTCCCGACAAACAAGGGGAAGGATTAAATGTCTCGACAAGGGAACATATGCAATGCAGCCAATAAGAACAACATTCCTGCAAAAGTTACGCTTCCCCCTGTTAGCATCGAAGGATTAATAGTGTTATTTGGCATGTGATATTGAGTGACCCTTGAGGCTGGATGTAAATAATGTAAATATTAAATATTTATTTCACGTTCTGGACTTCACTATATATGGAACATATGGGATGAGAATGGAGGCAGGATGGGCCAATAAGTGTCGCGTGCGGTTACACGGAGGAGGAATGGACAAGGGCGAGAATGAAACACGAATTGGGCCAGAAGTAATAAACTATGAGCAAGGAGGAATGACTGGTGGGCAACAGGAAAGTGAGCTGGCTACATGACAGGGACCACTAAGTTACCAGTGAGATATGATATTTACACTGTAGAAAAATGCTGCTAACGAAAAAATAAATAGAAAAATTGAATGGGTATAGGTGACATTTTATAAATTCAGAGAAATCTGTTTATTTAAGTCAATATTACTGTAAAGTCGTGGTGTTTTGTTTCATCACTAAAATCGCGGCATTTCTATTGTTCATTAAAATTACGAAAATACATTGCCACTGAGAGTACAAAATAAGCACGTTTTTTTCTCAGAATTTATAAAATGTCACTTATACTGTTCTGGTTTTCACCCATTCAATTGTAATTTCAAATAATACCCCTACTTTAGCAAATCGCTGTGGCGAACCTAAAATTACCCTAATTTCAAGTGTTTGTTTATTTGTCTGCAATGTTTCAGTTGTTATTCTTTATAATTCTCCGTGCATCCTCTCCGTTATCTTCCCACTCTCAAGGGTGAAAATATCAGTGTAATTTGAATGTTTCTGAATAATCAAGACATCTATTTCATTTTCATTGCATTGTTTTTTTGGTTCGTATTCTTCCGGGTGAACCGAAAGCAAGCCAACCAACTAGCTCACCCACCCTCAACCAATACGTTATAAATTACACACGGGAAAACATTAGAATGCGAGAGAAAAGAATAGGGCAAGGCGCGACCCTAACGGCATCTTAACAATTCCGCTCGTTCGGCAGATAATGACGCTTTTACGAAAGAGAAATTCATGCATGTTGCATTTTTCTCATCGCTTCACGCGGTTCGGTGGCGGCCGGCGCGCTCTCCCCGAAGAGGAAGCGGGCGGGCGATATGATCGCCCAGGGGCCGGGCGGGCCTTGCAGTTGGGCGGTTAGTTAGCCGCACTGCCGCCATTGCCGCCATTGCCGCCACCGACCGGTGTAGTGGCTCAAGGCATCAAGTAATTTCTTACAAGAACCAAACGAGTTCAAAATTCAATATTTTGAGATGTATCGTCAAGTTATTCCCAACGACTGGTGCTATCTGCTGGAACATTTCCTTTCGGCAAGTGCCAAACACGTTGAAAGACATAAGGCGGGAAAAAAATCATAAATTCATTACTCTGCATGTCTACGCTATGACATTTTTGGTGCCTCCTGAAAATATCTCGAATTTGGACTAGTTTGTTTTTTGTAAGAAACCCTTCAATTGATGCCACTGCAGTGTCTCTGACTGGGAGGTCCTAGGGTTCGAGTCCCGACGCTCACAGCGGTTTTACACTATCTAGACAGCTAGGTCGAATTCAGCCGCAGTCTGTAGGAGAAATGTAGTGGCAGGCTTCTCTGATCGGCAAGATCTAAGATCAATACTAGGTGAATGCTAGTACCCTAACAAACGGGCCAAGGACCACGCTCGACCTTCACCTTGATCTTCCTTGTCCTATCCGCATCCCTTACGTACATACACTTTACATTCTACATTTACACTCTCACCCAGACTTGTCGGGAACTTAGAGCTTCTCCCGGCTGGAGCGGTGCCACGGTGATGGGAGATTCCTGGTTGGCAAAAATCCCCGCATGTCGCCGTAGGTCGGACCGGGTCTCGCTATTTAGCGGGGGAAGATAACCGCCATTTCGCGCGATAAAACTATGCACTACACTTACGGAACATGATGTTTCGCTGCCACCGCGTGCGCATGCCACAACAACATTTGCATTTCATTTCATAAGTTGCATATATCGTTCGAAATTATACATCTCCGGATGTTCAGTACTTACTTACATTATACTGACGGTCAGAATTCAAGAAAATTAAATCAAAATATTTATGAAAAAATGATCTTTTTGCAATATTTCTACGATCAAAAAATTTTACTATTCTCAATTTATTCTACAAAATGATATTAAGTCTGGAAGATGAGAATTTATCGACGCATCCTTGTTATTTTGCAGGCAATAAATAGTTTATCATATAAATAACGTTTCATTTATCAGCCTTAGGAATAGGTAAAAGATTTCAGTGAACGTAATAAGATTTCTTCTAGAATGAATTTCTTCCAAGTGGGGTCTTTGTGAGTTCTGCGCTAGTTATCAAGTAATTTATCGTGGATAATGTGTAAAAGCGAATTAAATGAGCATCTCAAAACCGCTTTAAACTGGAATTAAACATAAAATTGTTTCCCCAAACCTGTCACACCTCGAAGAATCCGAGATCCCACATTTCCTTGTATTTACTCGTTTCTCCTACGTAATGCTTTGAAGCTCACAATGTGTTCTCGGGCATAAGCACAGGCTGTGACGTTCTCATCCAACGCCGTAGATTTTTCTAGAGAACATTTCTTTCAGCACCATTTTAAGTCTTCGTCAATTCAATGCTATTTAACAAATAATTTATTATGAAAATTTGTAAAGACGTTTAAATAACGCATTGCTCAACGCCACGAAGAAGGCATTAAACGTAAAATCATTACTTAACAGTCCAATGAAGCCGAGATCCCCTATTTTCCATTATCTACTCGTTTATCGCACGTCATGCTTTGAAGCCCACAATGCGTTCTTTGGATTACCTACCAGATGGCTGCGGACGTCCTCAAGCATCGATTTTTTCTCGGGAGCATTTCTTCCAGCCCCGTGTTGACGTTTTTCGCTCTTCTTTCGTTGCGCAAGTAGCGGGCGCGGGTGTCAAGGCGACGTTGAGTAACGCGGCGCAGGATGCGCACCTGTGGTGACGTAATCGCCTCCCACTCCCTTTTCTTTCCTCCGTCCTCCCTCCCTCCTCCCTCCTTCCTGCGCCGGCGCACGCGCCCGCCCCGCCGCCCAAGGGCGAGGACGCTCCCCGTCCGTCCTGCTCTCGTAATAAGCTTCCCTTTCCCGCCGAAGAGCGCGTCACGGTTGATTTCGTGGTGTGCCACAAGGCTCAGTATTTGATCCGCGCCATGAGTGAGCCTTTGAGTTTCATGGAAAATGTGACCCGCGCCTTGAGTTTTATGGGAAATATAGTTAGATTTGGATATAATAATAGGAACAGGAAAAAAATGTAAATCATAACAAAGTGTTTTCATATGTTGTTAATTTGTCGGAGATAATTATTCAAATGCTCATGGGTTTTCTTGTAGTATCGATATGGACACTCATAATGTAATTTACCAAGTTCCGAGCTTTTAGATTAATAATTAACATTTTCCTTCTAAGGATCTTGAATACATTTCCGTTTCATAAAATATTCATAAAATACATGTTGTACCATTAAATAATATGTTTTTAAGCACATACAATACACTATTTTAACTTTTGATGAATATTTATTCTACTTAATAACTATTATAACGTACAAATGACGATTCAGTAAAGGAAGTCGTTGTAGACCATACACGACTTCACTTAGTCCCCTAACTTCTCCCCATTTATTACGCGTCCTTCATTCTCTGAGATCATGGATGTTAATGGAACCAGACTCTCAATGCATGTGTTTCACAGTGGTGCAACAGTGTCACTATGAGGTGCATTAGACAATCTGCATTATTCATGAAGTTAAGTGACATCATTGCGGAATACTACAACTGAGTTTGCAAATGGCAGTGAGACTAAAGAAGAAGAAGTCCATTACAGATCTTGAGAAGAAAAATATTTATTGAGTATTTTACTGATTGATTCCAAGCACGAAAATCAAGATTAAAGCTATAAAATAAATCTTCTTGAAGGCCGCAGATGTACCTTGTGAGACTAATACAAATGAGCTCGGTTGTTGTGGGTGTGTTGTCACATGTATCACTTAGTATCATTTACTTTCGTGAAAATAATTCTGATGAGGTAGTTTGATGCACACAAAGGAGAAAGAATATAATGAAAATATGGTCTTGCAAAACAACTCTCATTTCATTTTTATGCTGAAAGAGAAGAGATGGCGAAAAAATAATTTCCGTTTACGTCAGCAAAGAATAAATCGAGGTACTGTATGCATAATCTGTAATTCTATGGATGGAGTTTTAAGTTAATCTATGCCACTGTACCTTCACGAATACTCGTATATATTTCTGGTTTTTTAATAGGGAGTCAATTTTGGTGAATACGAGGGAGTTTCAAGATTCAAAATAATTAAACATAAGTTCATGGTTTATCAGATTTTCCCCCCAATATTTTACAAAATAATAGAATAAAATAATTTAATTGTGAAATATAATTTCAAGATCCATGTGAAATAATATCTTTCATACCTGATAAGAAAGTAGTATGACAGTACGGTGGAATTTTCTGATGTGGCATAGCGTCTGGTGCGGAGAAATGTAAATATTTCCAGTATCCGTTGTCAATTTCTGCCGTCTGCCAATTCTTCCTCAATCCGTTGTCAATGAAATGGATCATCCTAACATGATATGCCCTCATTAAGGTATGATTCAACTCCTAACTCCCGAAATATTTTTCTTATTATTTAAGATGTAAAAAAACTTTTTTTGTCATTCAATAAGGTCAAGTAAGAACCCAAATATCGCTATTGCAGTGGCAGATCTAGGGAGCACGGGACTGCATCCCCAACTTTCTCGCCTTAGTACGTACATAGTAAAGATAAAGTATTGTAATCGTAATGTTGAAATTGGCAATTGTCGACAGAAAACTCTTATCGTCGGGTCCCGGTAACGGAAAAGTTGCTATTGTTCGTAGTGTACTAAATTACTTCCTCTGACTTGTAGTCGGAATCTACGTTTTGTGAGTCCAAAATATCGATTGATGGAAAAAAAGTCGGTCTCCCTGCCTTTGCGTCTGTGGTCAAAGCAAAGCACCTAAATCGTTCGGACATTTTTTTCCAAAATTGATATTTTCCGAACGAGTAAACGTACACGAGGTTCTTCGAGTTTGAAACGGGTCTTTTTATATTGGGGGAGACTTTACATGAAACCTCAACATGTTCAAAATTGTCTAAAAAATTACTCAATTTTTTTAAAATTAAATTTTGCCCTCAAATACTGTCGAGTGCGCTTTAAAAATCGCCGAAACCTATTTTTCTCTCTGAACTTCCGACAGACAGTCACACGGACAGACGGGAAGACAGGCATTTTGCTCTATATCAGTTTTTCTACATGTCAAATCCAGAAATGTTCTATATGTTCGTATAGCCCCAAACTCTGCAGTACCATTCCCTTTTCTAAGCTTTACAGAACAGTCTGTTTAAAATGACAATCTTGAGCAAACAAAAAAATGTTTAATGGCACATGAAACCTTCTTTGTTTAGAAGAATTCCGTCATTAACTTCATACAAAATCAATCTTTACATTATGCCAAGTACACTGAAATTATGAACTGTACGCATTCACCGAAGACATACATATATCTTCGTTCTAGTTTGTAACACCAGACAGAAAAGAAAACGAACGCTCCCATCACACAAGTGAGATCTAAGGCACCATACAAGGAATCGGTATAACATTTTCTTCTTTGTAATCTCGGCTGTTCCTTTTGCTCGTGCTCTAGCGTTCAGAGCCTCTCGCAACGAAATGCAACAAAACAAACACGGATCCCGACCAGCACGCGCAGGCTCCCACGACGGGCCGCCATATTTGTACTTACCACGTCCGAGTGCCGACGTGGCCTTTGTGCAGCCCTTTGAAAAAGAGGAATAAAGCCCCAGTGACGCGCCGTGTTTTAGTAGCCTTTGAAAAGTCACGAACTAACCTGTCTCGGACAGTGGAGCGAGAAAATAACCAAAGACGGATGCATTTTTTACGAAAATTTTAAAGAAATGAAAATTGAGCTAATGAGACATTACAAGACGAACCGTCGATGTCTGTCACCGTAGTCAGTGACGACACTTCTCCTGACGCTGCATCCGCAAAGCGCGACAGAGTGAAAGAAAAGTGAGGGATATAAATAGTTTAATTGACAGATCTATATTTTTTATTTTATTTTCAGAAGCGCTTTCGAACAAAGCTTTAAATTTAGAGAAAGCAGCCTGGGACGTCTTCAAGAATGGCTTTTCCCAAACCGTTTGAGTCGCAAACTTCTTTTGCGAAAATTAATAAAACCGTTCACTCTTCATAGTTACGACTGCTAACTGTATCTACTCAAAACGAAAATGTTGTAGACTACTCGATATCGATTTCTCTAAATATTAAAATATATGTGTTAATCATTAGTTATTTAAGTTATTAACGTCATTAGGGAAACAAACAGCAAATAATTGATGTGGTTGAAGTTTGTAAACGAGGCAGTAACCTGGTTTGTAACCAACTGAATCCGGCATTTGTGTTATCGGACGCGTGTCGTTCAATACTTTTCATAATATCTTCTTACGAGGAAAACCCATACAAACAAGAAATACCATTTCTTCAAATCAGTGTACATATCCGCCATCTGAGCTACAACACATTATTCTTAATGGACGGAAGATTGTAAAGGCAATATTACGAAAGTATATTAATAAAAATAATTTTAAATTTACAAAATAATGTAATTAATAATTAATTGAAAATGCGGTGTTGCGAACAGTCATTTTAAAAGATTATTAAGCGTCATGATAAATGGCATTATCATTTGCAACACTTACAAAAATTGAAACAAAAACTTCGAGCATTTTTTACATTAGTGTTCTAAGAACGTTACGATTGAGACGTTGCAATGTTATCACCATCTTCCCATTCTAGCTCCTGATTTAATTACAAGTGGTTCATGGAACACGGCACTAATTACGAAACAAAACCACTTTATTCATTTGCAGAACTAAAGATTAAATGAAACACAAAATTTTTAATTACGTTAATAAATTTTAAGTTTTCTAATCGAATTTTGCTCAAGACGTAGTAAAATAATCAAAATTAGACATCAATTCTCTAGAAAATGATCAAATCATCCTCGACATTACAAAGCTAACTCTGTCACGTTCAAAACATTCAAAGCCATCGTTCTTCTCCAATTCTTTTCAGGGTCCTTACAAAAGTATTTTCAAGTTGACTATTTGGACACCTACGACACAGCTTTCGAATAATAGAGTTTCTAATATATCTTCAGTGACTAAATTCCTTCTCCAGGCCTTCAAAACAGAAGGCCCGTGTTCGAGTCGAGGCAACCAATTCTTTGAACAAAATTAATTATTAAATTCCTTCTCATACAGTTTCGTTTAATTGTTTTTCGGCTTATTCACGTGCTTTATTCACATATATCATTCCCTATCATTCTTGCACTTTTCCAGTATTTCCACCCTTTGCATCTCACTCCAGAGCGCCCTTTCTGGCGCCGGCGGAATGGTTGTGCCTCTGGTTATCTGCTGCTCGGCGCTGAGCGGAGCTGCCGCGGGTTCCTTGGCCGACGCTTCCCCGCGCGCGAGGCGAAGGCGCGTCTGCCCGTCAAAGATCAAGGCCGGGACGCCTCTAGCAAAAACACGGCGCGCCGCCCCCGCCGTCCCCGCGGCCACCACCACCTCCACCTCCACCTCTACCTCCCGTAACATCTCCAGCACCGCCGTCTCCGCCGCCCCATAAACAACCATCACTGCTACCACCACCAACACGAACACCTACACCAATACCATCACCAACACCAGCACCACCAACACCACCTCCGCCCACACCTCCATTACCACCACCGCCACCTCTACCTCTCCAAACACCTTCAGAACTGCCGCCTTCGCTGCCACCACCACCATCGCCACCACCAGCACCATCACCAGCAGCAGCAGCAGCAGCCGCACCACCACCACCACCACCACCACCACAACCACCACCACCACCATCTCTCCCAACACCTCCACAACCACTACCACCTCCTCACAACACCACTTCTGCCTCCGCCGCCGCCGCCTTCTCCGCTGCCCATGCCGTCATAAACACCATCATTGCTGCCATCGTCACCACCAACAACTCACACAACACCTCCACCACCCCCACCACCACCACCACCACCACCGCCTCCGTCGCTACCACCACACCTCCGCCGCTATCGCTTCCGCTGCCTCTACATAAACACCGTCACCTTCGCCTGCATTCTCGCTTCCACTGCCACCACATCCATCTCTGCCACGACCACCACCGCTACTTGCCCCCATCCACCAACGCCATCACCATTACCACCGCCGCCAACATTGCCGAACTCAGTTGCTGGCTCCATGGCTGCCGAACTCAGTTGCTGGCAGCCATTGCAGTTGCCGTGGCTCAGTTGCTGAATTGCCACTGCCTCTGGAGCGTCGCTCACCTAGGGTTCCAGTGGATTTTCGACACTAACCACATCATTCAGTAGAATGCAACAACTGTTTGGAATAGAATTCTAGTGGCTGGTCTTATCAGTAGTGTACTGTGATTTATCAGATATTCGAAATTTACGAACTCCAGGCGATTGCCAGAGCAGTACCCTAATAAGCAGACTGAATCGCGCGCCATTTCACTTTACCTCATCATTGTTCACTCTCTTACAAGCTCAAAACCTTACATCTACACCTGCATGTACTACCACTCATGTCGCAAGCTTAGACTTGTTTTGGAAATGGTGGTGCCACGCTTTTGGAGATACCTGGGGAGGAAAATTTTGCGAGAAGACTTGTAGATCGGCGCCGGATCTCACCATCCAGTGGGGAAAAGATCTCTAATTGTGAAGATAGTGATATGTCAAAAAAACAATTACTGCCAGACAGTCATAACACAACAGTTGCTATTTCTTTTAAGTTTATGAGAAATAAATCTAGAAATCATGAAACTACAGTTAGGTTTCAGTCACAGAAAAGCATCAATGAAGACGCTAAAGTGAAACTAAAACATGTTATCTGAAAGAAATGAGTTAATGCGGGATGCGAATTGTGAAATCACATTTTCCGATTTTGTGTTTCGAATTACCGCCCCCGGTAATGATTTGTTGTTACAAATAAATTGTAAAGATAACGTACTTTTTAATCGTCAGTTATTTCACAATAAGCAAGTAGTTATAGTTGCACGTTGCTGTTAAATGTATTCAACCAACAATTCTGCAAATATTTATTAAATTGCATAATAGCCTTTCAAACATTAAAATTTCGTAAGTCTTCTTCGCCGCCACACGCACTAAACTGTGTGTGGCGGCGTTTCAAATGTGTGTATTTAGATACCCTTTAACCTCTTGTAAAGAATGTACGTGCCATTTTCTCCCAAGAGATGTTTAAGTGCGAAAATATGTTGACATGCGTACATTTCTCCAATGCACATACACAAATCTTGTTCCTTGACTTTCATTTGCATTGGAGAAGTAATTCCCTCAACATAGGACTTTCCTCAAGACCAATAAGCCTTTGATGAATCCGCACTTACGTCCGGGTGTCAAATTTCTATCAGTGTTTATTTAGTTTGCTTTACTTTGACATCTAACTTTCTAAAATCACATATTACTCAGAAATAAAGTTCAGGTTTATGATATTAAAGGTAAAATATCGATTTCTAACAGTCCAGTCACGTAAGTAGTTTCTGAGAAATCTCTCTCTTCAGTGCTTGTCCAATAATTTAACAAATAGGCACTGTTTTCCTGTCATGTATTACTGAATTACTAGTTTCAAAAGCTATTTTAAGCACTATTGTATGTTACATGAAAATTGTAGAATAAAATATTTTTTTTAAGTTTGTGAGAATTTGATTAATTCCTTGATGAAGTTCATTCGAATCTGATGTGTTTACTCGTATTACAAATTTTGTAATACTCTCTAATTAAACCTTTTGAAATCTATTCAATTTTTTGTTTTGTCAATTTTATTAACTATTTAATTTATTTTTGTTTCAGGTAAGTAAGCTGATTTGGAAAGAAATTTTATTTCATCCAGTTCATTCAATTCAGTTTGACTAAAGGAGTGAAAGGTAAGTTGAAAAATACCCACAACACTTCAGTATAAGACATTTTTTCTCGTAGGCTGGTATAAAAAACTGAAATATAAAGGCATTGAACGATTTTTTTCTGTGAAAATGTCAAATTCATTTGGACATGGCATTTACAAATATTATTATACATTAGTTTTGAACTAAAGAAAAAAAAGCATTTTAATAAAAAAATATTTCAATATAACTTTATAATTCCACAAATAATATAAATATATTATTTTTATAATACTATTCAGTTAAGGCCTGAATAAATTTGGAGGTATGACACTTATTACGATACTTCAGCAACCTTGGGGTAAACTTGTGCCTTTTGTTTGCAAAGCTAATTATGAAACAATCTCTACTTTGGATTCCCTGCGTTTTTTAGGAACATGTGACGCCACGAAATTCGAATCCGGATGTGAGTTGGCCAATTCATTTTCACGTGTTCAAGGCCACCGGGATCTTCCTCCTCGTCCAAAGCCTCTCTCACGAGCCGCTCCCCGCCGCGACGCGACTGGCCCCCTCATTATGCCTAATTCAACATATTATTCACACACGTACCTTGACCGCAGAGATTCGCCGTGGTATATGATATGGCCCTCGGCGCCGCCTGGGTGAGTAATGGCGTAATCTAGCGATTTAATGGAGGAGGAAAATAATAAAGATCATATTCACAATAAACACCGCACACTATCATGTGGCAGTTGAGAAGTGGTCTAGTGAGGTCGGAGAACACTCACCCAAGAGATGAACGTCGCGGAATTTGTACGAATGAATGATACAGTCACGAGTCGACATAATAAAACCGTTCCGAGAATGCTAATCAAGCCCTATGGAGCTAATTAAATTGAGATCGAGTGCAAGAAAATACGATTTTGCGTTCTTTGTCATTCACGCGTTGTACTGGTCATTGTCTTAGGTATGCTGTCCATATGCGGCGGGTATGTTTTTTAATGGCAGTTTTGTGTTTACGTTTTTTATTAGTATTTTGTATTTCTAGTATTGGAAGGTACAATTAATGTTGACTTCCAATACAATTTATTTGATTAATCATTTCTCAAACTTTATAGTAATCAAACCAAAAATGAATTGTTTGCAAAATACATTTGCCTAATGAATAATCTATAGTTATCTATAAATTGCTATTCTAGAATTTCTCTGTTTATTTGTTTTACTTATTTTGTATTTTCTTTCTTTAAGTTTAGATATTTTATATCTGATATATACAAGTGCTTATTTCTCATCTCATTGTTTTAAAATATGAATACAACGTAACATCCCGAAGCCATTCAGAGAAATCGAATCGTATATTTTATAATGGTGTAAGATATCTTTACAAGACAATGTTGATATTTTATTACATACCAAATCTGCAAGGCACAATTACGGGTTAGAATCGTCATCAGGACTGCTGTGAATTGGCTGAATCACTTCTTAACTCTATAATTAAACTGAGTTGAAAAGAAGGTAGACAATTGGGATATGGATTTAACTGTTTATTATATTTAGTTTCACCGGTATCGTACGGTGGCAATTAAATCCTAAACTCTCTGATCCATGAGGCTACATCACAGGGATTGATTTTGCCATTTTCTCCACGAAGACATTCAAAACTTCAAAAAGCCGAATTGACGCAGTGCTCTCTGATTAAATTGTAAAAATTATCTTTTCAATTTCCTTGATTTGGATTTCATAATTTGAACTTATCAAATGTATAAATCGTAATCTAGGAACCTAGTTGTGAACTCATTACTCATATGTCGCTAACTGTGTTAAACCAATATTTTCTCACAAAGCACATGGTCACACATGGTCACACAAACACATGGTCATACAAAATTCCAGGACACAGTGTTGTTTTTATTTAAAAAAAAACATTGTCAGTTCAAAAAGGATTGAAAGGAAAATAAGAAAGAAAGAACGGAAAAAAAGAAAGAAAGAAAGAAAACAAAACAACTCTGAATCTTTGGAATTTTATGTTCTCAAACCAGGTCTGTCTTTAAACCTGATAACCATTTATTTTGTCAGAAACTACAAAAATAAGTGACAGACATAAGTGAACTGTAAATAAAAATTAAAAAAACATTTTCCCTGTAGGGGGGTCATAAAATTCTCTTGGAGGAAGTGATTTCTGGCTTCCCCTTTCCCCTGTCAATTCTCATTGTGCTACATCGTCCCGCCTTATCCGCCTTTGCTATCCAGATCCGTCGTGCGCACTATTTTAACATTTGCTACAGTTTTTCGCGTCCGCCCGGCAAAGTAGCGCAGGCGAAGATCGCGGAGTGTCGCAGGTAGTTGGCACGCGGCGCGTGGGTCGTTTGCATTCCGCGTCCAATCGCAAAGTGTTCTCTCGCTCGCGCACGCCAATCGCCTCGCTGCACCTAGACGCGCACGTGTTCATGTGCGGGCGCCGGAGAAACCCGCGCAGCCCTGCCAACTGAACCCGTTTGCATTCCCAAGGCGCGGCGCGTCGAATAATTTTCTGGTCCGCTCGACCGCCCTCACTGTCGTGGTTGCGTAACTCTAAGAATTGACGATCTCGCTTTCGTTTCGACTTCCTTCATTGGATTGGCGCCCCTCAAAGATAAGGATAACAACTGTTGCCACTCTGGCGACTGTGATAGGGAGGTTCTAGGGTTCGGGGTGCGAGCCCCGACGGGAGTCGATTTTCGACATTGACTATTCAGCCGCTGCAGGGCGCTGTAACGCTCCAGCCAGCACATACATGCACTACACTATCACACATGTCGGGGGACAAATCAGAAATTAATGCTTGACGTCGGTGGGACGGTCCCTCACTGGCGGTAATGCATGGAAGGGGAAACCTTACTAGTCAACGTATAGTTCGTCGCTGGATCTCACGCATGAAGAGCACTGCCATCTCCTGGATTATAAACGTACTCTGCATCTACGGGACCAAAAACCATTGCAGATGACGCACCCGAAATACTAAATAATCAGTCAATCAAACATACCTAAGCATGACTCAAAACACCTTTCGAACTTCAGTTTAGGAGAGGCACACGCACTAAATTAATGGGAATTCGACGGACAACTCAGTTTGTGCACATGAGTGAAAACCTCACCGGCGGAGACCATGATCAACAGTGAAACTGAGGCTACTAGTCGAAAAGTTCAAGGTAGCACTCGAACATACGACTTAAACTGAGAGAATATAAAGCTCGCTAGTTAGCCCTGCGGATGCGGATCGACATGTTTATGTATTATATTTGTATTTTTTAGTTGTCCACACTAACGTTCTGTCGCTGATTCCACTACCGTATCCATTTGCGCACATGGTCATGCATGGATGCCTGAAAAATGGTCTAGCCGTGCCATCTCCAAGCGTATTTTCAAAACGCTTGGCAAATATTTTTCTTCCACCAGTTGGTCGAGTGGACTGCCACATTAACTAACTCTCCGATTTGATTTCGTTTCCTCTTCATTAGATGCCGTCATTAGGTTTCGTTTCAACAACCGTCATTAGTATCTTTTTACGTTTGTAAAATTGATAATGTGAGAAGAAACGTCGACACCCGTATGTGGAATTCAAACCGTCATCCTTTGAACCAAGACCCTACGTCGGTTGCGCCTCACTCTACTTGGACACAGGAATCCACATTTGAACGTATTTTCTCAGTTTTGAACACGTTTTCTCTTTACGCACGAAATTATTTTCTCGTTTCTGCATTGTCATATACTTAGCACTACATGCACTTAAAGAAACATGTATATGTGCTCAGGTGCTGTAGAAATCTCCAACTCTGCCAATTCAGCTACCTAGCATTCTTCAGTAGAATCACGCAAAAGTTTCTTGTTTGTCCCATCGCCCACTCTAGTGGAATTGCGTAAGTCTTTCCAACTTGCTGGACTTTCAATATCTTTTTTTGTAACCCCTATCAATTTCAGTTCATGAAAACGAGATTGAAAGTCTATAATACCATACTAAATGTAAAACGCAAACCTACTACAACCCACTGAATGGTACTCCGCTTTTGTCACTCCCCAACCGCCTCGAAAACCAGAATTGGCATTCGAACGTATTATTTACCACATTTTTAATGATTTTCTCTCTACTCTCTAAAAGTATTATATTGTTGGCCACACGACTGCGCTAAGACGATCCTGTATTAATACTCAGGTGACGCCAGAGTGAAACCTGGGAGCTATGCCAACTACAACTGTTTTCATTCCCGTGTCAAATGGCGAATACTTTTTTCACGTCTGCACCGCTTCCATTGTGTAAGTCTCCAAATTGACACTCTCGGTTTCATTTCCATTTCTTTAATTGGGAGGTGCTATACCTGATTTCTGTTTCCTAAACTGATGGCCTAAGTAGATTCTAGGTCCAATAATTCTTCACTCAAAGCCTTCTGTTCAACGCTATCCGGTCGTTTAATAATAATAATAATAATAATAATAATAATAATAATAACAATTATATTTGGCTACATTAGTCTGATTGCGAGGTGATACCCATAAGCGTACAGATTTACAATACATTCACCTACATTTACAATATAAAAACAATTTAAGATATAACACAAGAAAAGAAACAAACAAAAGATGGTACACAACGGGATCTGCCTAAATAAACCCACGGGTTAATAATAATATTATTTTTAATTACATTCACATACGCAGAGTTTTTACACACTTCTGATACACAAATTAACCCTCTTATTCGATTTGTCACGTGCATATGTACTTTTATACATATACAAATATACTGAATACTCACAAATACACATGTAGCACGTACATACATACACACATCTACATTTGTAGTCATACACATGGACACACACAGTTCAGATTCTTTTGCCAGATATACATGTATGAATATACAAATAAGCATACACATACATACACACATATATTCAAAATTGTAAAATAATTTGTTTGTCTGTTTTTTTTAAATACAGAAACAGAATATGAATTTTTAAGTCAGCTCTTTAAACATCCGAATTACCCGTACTTCCCCATCCATAGCTACTTCACTACACTACAGTATACTTTTACTTTCACTTTCTTCGCTTGTGCCGCAATTGATATAGTTCTTCACTACTGTAAACTTTTTTCTATACTACAATATACTTCATATTATTTTGACCGCTGTTACCTCGTGCACCTCGACTTATTACGACTTACTTTAACTTTTGTTCCACTGTTACCTTTCCACCGTCAGAAGCGTCCTTTCTCTGAAATCACACAAGCGCAAGCGCCCTAGAAGCGTTGCTGCTCCCCCGACTGCAGCCGTTCGCAATCTCGCGCATCGCGAATAATTCTCCTCGCTCGCACCGCCGCCATTGCGTAACTCTGCAAGTTGTCAATCTCGCTTTCGGTTCTGCTTCCTTAATTGGCCGGCAGCCCCATCAGATGCCGAAAGAGTTTCGCCACGTGGGCGAAGGCCGTTCACGCGTGCGCGGCTCCGCGGTTCGGCTTCTCGCGTGCGTGACTGATGCGGTTGATCCCAAGCAATTATTTATTTCCTGGACGGGGGTATCTGATTGTGACTTCCTGGCTGCAAGTCTCAAAGGCTTACAGTTCTTCTTATTTTATTTATTGTATTTTATGTGTTTTATTTAATTTATTTCATTTTTATTTATTTTATTTTTTATTTATTTTATTTGTATTTATTTTATTTTCTATTTATTTTTTTGTATTAATTATATACCATTTAATTAACCTATTAAAATTCACTGAAATTGACGCATTTTTATTTCACTTCATGACTCCATGAGGGGGGGCGATAGTTTTGAAAATCTTTCCAGAACACTGATGTAGTAGAGCCTAGTCAATATTTCTTAGTGATTGGGTAATAAACAATATTTTTCCAGAAAATTCTCTGGCCTAGATGGAGTTGAAGGTGCATTAGTTGCATATATCAGTTTTGCCTTGATGATGAAAATTCTTATCCTCTTATGTATCTGTATCCATTGGTAATTATTTAAAAAAAAGAATGTCTCTAAAACAAACATGCGCATAACAGTTCCATAAAAGTATTAAAATTAGTTTCGAAAATATCTATTTTTATCGTTATTTGCTACACACGTTCCAGGAATCACAATAAACATTATCGCAGTCTCTTCCACATTCTTGGGTGATATCTAGTTATGCACTTTATCTGTTGGTTAACATTTATGTTTGTATCTTGGATACTCCGCTTCTAAGAGCTCTGTTTATAACACGCTGTTGGGTGTTGGCGAGATGACCCTGACTGATACAAGAAAATGAAGCAATTGAGTATCTCTCGTCGAATATAAAACCAAGTCTTAAACTTTTAATGCTCAAGAGCGCGATTCAAGTGTTGACGTTTCACAATAACGCGGTGTGGTTCAAATGATTACTCAAAACATCAGAGTTTAGTTCTTGGGAGAATGGATTTCAACATGTAAATACGAGTACTTGAAAGATATGTAAATGACCCAATATCTCAAAAATATTAGACTGTTTTCAAGAAAACACGAAATAACTGAAGAAAAGTTTCCGCATAATTTTATTGCCCCGAAGAAGGAATTCTCGTATTAGGAACTCCATCGACCGTAACTTCTTTCAGCTTTTACGAAGCCTTCATAAATTCCGCCTCTGTGAACACACTAGAAAGAAAGAAGTTAGGCAGAGCCCGCATCTAACGGCAAGAGCTGTCTAGAAGCGCTGCCACCTCTTCCGCGGGGAAAGTCCGCCGCAGTGGAAGAGCCGTTAGAGAAGTGCCTGCTCTCGGAAAACATCGTGACTGCGTTGGGCGCCACCTCCACCGCCACCACCATCTGCGTCACCGTCACTGTCACTGTCACCGTCACCGCAACGTCACCTTTGCCATCACTGACACCACCACCGCCACCGCTGCCGCCACCGTTATCACCACCTCCACCGCCACCGTCTCTACCGTCACCGTCACCATATCCACCGCCAATGCCACCGCAAACGCTACTGCCAACATTACAGTCTCCACCAGTCACCACCACCGTCACAGTCATCGTTACCGTCACCATCACAGTCACCGCCACCGCCAGTACCACCGGTAACGCCACAGCCACCGCTACTGCCCCCATCGTCGTCACCGACACCGTCACTTCCCTCGCTACCTCCCCTACCACCCCCACAATTATAGTGACCGCCACCGCCACCGCCACCGCCACCGCCGCTGCCGCCGCCGCCACCGCCGCCGCCGCCGCCGCCGCCGCCACCGCCGCCGCCGCCACCGCCGCCACCGCCGCCACCGCCGCCACCGCCGCCACCGCCGCCACCGCCGCCACCGCCGCCACCGCCGCCGCCACCGCCGCCGCCACCGCCACCGCCACCGCCACCGCCACCGCCACCGCCACCGCCGCCGCCACCGCCGCCACCGCCGCCACCGCCGCCGCCGCCGCCGCCGCCGCCGCCACCGCCGCCACCGCCGCCACCGCCGCCACCGCCGCCACCGCCGCCACCGCCGCCACCGCCGCCACCGCCGCCACCGCCGCCACCCCCCGACGCTGCGAGCAGCTTCCCACCTCTCTGCCCTATCAGTCACCCACTTGGCGCTACCCCGGAAGGCTGCCGATATGGCGTTGCGTGATTTCATGGGACTGACTCTCTGGGATTATTCCTTCTGTGCACGCACCGCAGTGCTCGAGTTGGAGGAATTTGCTTATCGCCTCAGAGAGTCAAAATTACCTAAGCCGCTCCGCGGTAACATAAGGAATTAGAGGACAATACAATTGTTGAAGGTGTTCAAATTTTTCTTTCGTATTCAGTTTTAGAGATTCAGTTTAAAAGGATTATACAGAGCAACTTATGACGATGACTATCAAGACTGCTCGTATGTGCATATATTACATCACTCCTCCCACTGATCAGTGACCATATTTTGAACCTTTTAAAAGTTTTATATTTCACATTTACGCGCTTGCTATTTGATTAGGTATTACAAAATAATACTGCATTTTTTCAAGATGTTAACTACAAACTTGTACAGCTAATTTTAAGACTCTCATTACTCATTTCCTTCTGTGCACTTTTCGTGGTGTTAATCATTTCCACTCGGTTGCTGAGTATGCAATTAGTATTTACAGTGTGTATTTAAACAAAATAATGAACGAACGGAAATGCTAATTCATTTGTTAATTGAATTACAGTGTCCTACTGTGCAGAACACTATCTTCTGCTTTCCTGTACATATCCAACTGTCAATGACATGTGTGCACAATTTAATAAAATAATATTCCATTTTGAATTTCCTAAGAATTTCCTTATTTCAAAATGATTTCGCGAATAATTCTAAATTTACAACTAATTCATGACTCTAAATGTGCATACGTGACAATAACAGTGTACGTTTATGATATTTTCTGTATGACTGTACTTTTGGATTGTAAAACGGCTACAGAAGAAGATCTATAAGGGAAAGGAGAGTTAAGATGTTTTTTCATGAGTGATCAAACATGTGATTGCAATGAATCATTTGTTCAGACTTGAAATGAATGAAAATGATATGATTCTGTAACTGTCGTGTAGGCTTACCATAATTCTCGATTAATTGAGCAATAATTAATTAATTATTGCGATAAAGGAATGAACATGACAAACAATTATTACTTGAGATTAACAAGGAGAATTTTTGTTGACATTACTGCGTCTTCCACTAAAACTAATTTTTATTGTCTCTTATATTATTGTCTGCCCATAATCTAATGTCTTAAAAGTGTCATTTCAAGAATGAAATGTTACATAGTCTGAAGTTACATCTGAACTCACAATGAGCAATTTTCTACCTCCAATAAGAAAGGCAATAAATCAATATTCTCAGGATCTGTTTTTGTTGTGAAGATAAGAACAGCAGGTTGCTTTTATTAATCTCCTGCAATAAGTTTTATTCTTGATAAGATGGAAAATTCCACTCTTTAATTATATACTGAGTCTAGCATTCCATGACTATAATTTATAACGAGATTTATTCATATTTTTAGACGACTCTAATTTAATTTGAGCTTTACGTTTCCATTTTTAAATCACACTATCCTGTAATTGAAATATTAAACTTATTTCTTGGACATCTCTCAATTTTACGTGATCAAGCGTAGAGCTTCGTTTAGCACGAATTGTCTCACCATCCTAAAATCCTCGCGTTAATTAATCTGAGTTTCAAATTCTAGATTAATGAAAGGTATAAAATATTTTAGAATAGTTAACAAAATACGTAAAAATCTTTTTTATGTGCTAATACGATTTTTTAAATTAATCTTTTGGGGCCCCTATCTATTGAAGGCCCTATAGTGCTTACTCTGCTAATGGATTAAGCCAGCGGTTTTCCAACTGTGCGTCGCGGTTCCCCGGGGCGTCGCCGCCATATGGTAGGGACGTCGTGGTGATTTATTAAAAGTGATCTTTAGATTTGATTTGCTTTAATCCTTGTGTCATTTATACATACAAAATATTTTTTACAATCATAGTATATGTTATTTGTAATATATGTGATTTATTTTACTAATTAATTATGGATTAATTGAACCTGGCAAGTTCTTTACCAATAAGGTTCCGTGGATCCTTTAGGACCGACGTACATCCCTAGCGCGCATCGAGGATACTTAATCTTTCTACCCACGCAGTTGAGTCACCGAGCTGTGTCCAACCTGTGTTTAGTTGAGATCGAAAGTGAACGTCAAAAAGAATTGCAAATCGCAGTTTCAAATACTGAATCCAGATATAAACAATTGTTGACGAAGAAGAAAACTCATTCTTCCCATTAATTTTTAGAAAAATTTTGTCATAAAATTAAACGTTGAATAACATGTGTTCACTGTCATTTTAATACCTAATAAAAATGGAGAAATATAGTAGCCTATTATATCACTTACTAATTTGCGTTGAATCTTTAGTAGATCTATGTTAACCCTTATAATTATTGTTATCAGGGAGCCGCGGGAAGTATTGGTTAGGTCAGGGGAGCCGAGGACGAAAAAAGTTTGAAAACCCCTGGGTTAAGCAATTCCGTACCATAGTCCTCTTTCAAACGCTCTTATAATAAATAGAAACACCGGTGGCCATGATCGCACCACGCCAAGCGTACGTGACGTTTTGGAGACATTTTTCAGACATTTTGAAAATGTCCCAAGGGTTTTATGTAAAGAACCGCCAAAATTTAAATAATGTTTTTCAAAATAGCAGAGCTTAGAGTCGGGCCAGATCGATCGGGGAATATTCATTTTTGAAACGAATTCTATACGAATGGTTTAGGCACTAGTACTTTTCACAGAAGGACGGATAGACAGTCAGCCAGCCAGCCAGCCAGCCAGCCAGCCACCCAGCGAGCTAGCCAGACAAACACACACACACACACACACACACACACACACACACACACACACACACACACACACAGGCAGCTAGCCATACAGATGTACAGATACACATAGGACAGACGGACGGACGGACAGGCGGACAGACGGACAGACGGACAGACGGACAGACAGACGTTTTGAAAAAAACCCTTTTCCGATATTAGGGAATCCCAAAACGTGTATTTCCGGAGAAATCTCGAAATCGATTTTCCACATTACATAAATTTTCTATACTACGTGTGTTACTCCATACGCAGGGGGGAATCCACCCGATCATTTTGGAGGGGGCCATCGTAGATTTTTCTTTAATAATACATATTTGTTATTATATTGTGTATTATTTGTGTACTAGATACATGACGTTATACAATACTATAAACATACAAAATTCAAATATAAATGAATATTCAAGTCAATTTTTGGGGGCACGTGGCCCCCATGCCCCCCCTGGATCCGCCAGTGTATATACGTAAGTATACGAGAAAGAAAAACTAGAATGACAGCCCGATGATCACCTCGCGCCGAGCATTCAACCAGCGCGCGCGTGGGTTGGCAGCCGTGGGCCGCGGCGCGCGCATGCGCAGAGCCGACGTCGCGGCTCAGCGCGGCGCGGCGGCGGCGGCGGCGGCGGCGGGGCGACCGTTGGCGGCGGGTCATTCGCGTGTACGCAGGTGTTGGCGGCGGGCGCTGGAGAGCGCGCGTGGCAGGCAGGCAGGCAGCGAGCGAGCGACGCCGGGGCGACTCGGCTGACCGGGCGGCCAGTGTGGGCCGCGAGTGCGAGCGAACCTCATCGTCTGCGGTCGTTCACGTGTGAGTGAGGTGGTGCTGTGGTGCTGGGCCTCGAGCCCGTGGTCGGGTGTCTGATTGACTCGTACTGACCGTTGTGACACGTGCCGGTGGTCTGTGGTGTGTGGTGGTCTGGTGGCTGTGGTGCGCCGGTGGACGCTCTTTGTGAAGGAGTACGCCGATTCTTAATTGTAAGTGTTGAGTGTTTGTTGTTGTTGTTGTTGTTGTTTGCTCAGTGTTGTGCTATGTGTTCTTTAGCTGTGTTTGTGGTGAACGAGTTTTTCTACCTGTTGCGGAAACGCTGCATGGATTTTTTTTTACTCGTGCTAATATTCAGAGAACTGAATTTAGCGCACATATTCTCGGAAAATAATTTGATAATTTTGTTTATCTGGTGACTCAATACATGAATCTTTGTTTAAATCTTTTTTAAAAGCGACTTCACGAATGTTTACATGGAAATATTCATGCAACATTCTGCAAGGAGAGTATACATCAGTTTATTACATTTAAAATTATTTAATACTTTGTAGTAAAACGTAAACTTTGCAAAAGATGCTTCGCGAACTTTCAAAACACCCATGGGTGCACCAGTACACGCGTATTTTACCCATATTTGTACATTCGTGAATGCAAAGGTGTGATCAACTATAGATGTTGTTACTGGAGTAGAGGTATTTCAAAATATTTTTGCAGTATAAATAAATGCTGAATCAGGACAATCTCAAGTTAAGTTTCATTGGCACTACTCTTTAGGAGTCTTGAGAATTATTGAAGATTCCAATCATCCTGACCTTTCTGCAAACTGGCTTGAATTCTGGATCCTGGTGTTTTGTCTTCCGGCTTCGATTACGGATCATCCTCGCGCACCACGTTGAATCTCTCAGGCAGTTCGATTCGAGTTCTCACCTCGCAACAAACTGCTGCACGGGTCGACCTCCGATCTCTGGCAGTTCGGGTTCTGTTTTTCTGATCCCGTTTATCTTCTGGGAAGGGTACGCCCGTTACCGCCGGACCAATTAATCTGCAGTTCCCCACGTTTAGCAATTGCATAGCGCGGTCCATGCGCAGGGTCAGATTAACACGACTTGATGCCGAGAAATTAATAGGGTTTCTTATAGAAAATAAATTATCACGGAACAACGCTGGGCTTACGCTGCGACCGACGCAGCATCAGTGCTGATGCAAGTTGAAGCCAACCGGAGAGCACTAGGAATATGTGGCTGTAAATAAATAATAAACATGTGGCGGGGCACGGTCACCTAGAAAGTCTTCATTAACCAGATTTTTTTTTACTTTACCTTTACTTAATCAGAATCGCTATTTGACATATGGACCTAAAGAACACTCATATATCGCAGGTTTCGAATGCGGGAATGGATAGGGAATAGGGAGGGTACATTCAAATCTTTGAATCGTCAACTTGAAACACATTTGAGATTTAATTGCTCTCAACTTCTCGCTTGACCCATCATTCGAATCTTAACTGATTTTGAAAATTGTTCTGCAAGAAAATTTACATTAAAGTGTTGCATAACGCGAAACTTGCTATTTATATCGAAATTAATCCGTTTTGAATGATTTCCTTATTTTGTGGGTCCCAACTCGTATCAATATTGGCCTTTGAATGATTCTCTTAGTTTGTAACTATATCATATATCAGAATGGTGAAAAATAGTTGAGATGTATTTAACATTAACAACAAAATTATCTAAAACGTGTGTACAGAACGAAAATTAATAGATACAAGTAAAATGTGAGATACCAAGGAATTCGTGTTGTTTGATTGGAGTTTCAGTTCCACTGAAATCATATTTCGGAAGATCTGCTTGTTTACCCTCGACTATCCGGCGTGCAGTTTTTGACCTGTTTTTTTTTTTTTATTATTTTGTTTATCCCCCCCCCCCCCCCAAGTAACTGTGACATTGGACGGGTGCAAGGCTGGGGCGAGGCGTGCATGGCTGGGTAGGAGTGCAGCCGGCGCGGGAGGACCGTGCAGGAGGGCCAGTCACGCGGAGCGCGTCCACCCCTCCTCTCCCCTCCCCTCCCCACCCCCGCCCCGCCCCCGCCCCGCCCTGCATTGTCCGCCGTGCGCGCGCCCGGCGTGACGCGCCCGCCTCCGCGTCGCGGTGGACTGCCCTGCTGCGGCCCAGCTCGCGACCTGCGTCTGCGACAAAGAACCGTGCGGGTGGACTAGGTCTTCCAAGTAGGGATGCGACAGCCACGACGCTGATTTCAAAACATCGATGTTTTAAGCATCCATTTTCAAAACATCGATGTTTTTATAAAATCATCTATTTATTTAGCATCGTTTTAAGTCGATGTTTTAATAATATCGATGTTTCGTGTTAGATTTTTTAGGGGCTTCATATTTCGTTTTTAATGAAAAAGTTCCATAATAATAAAAACCTATACTTATTTCCAGATATTCGTAAATTCAAACCAAAATAACCAAGGGTGAAAAATAAATAAAATATTTTTCGTCGGTCAATGAAATTTAAATTATTTTTGAATTATCCAATAAAATAACAGTTTTGTTAATTTTCCTGAATTTTCCTAACTGAAAATCAGTTAGATTTTTCAGTTAAATCTGAATTAAAATTGAATGAACGCGACTTCTTTCAAAATTAAATCTTCCTGTGTGAAAATGAATTAAAACGAATCCAGTTTTAGAAACATTGATGTTTGGGGGAAATATTAATACAATCGATATTTTATTTTTGAATATCGATGTTTAGAAACATCGTTCCCCAGGATTGTTTCGTTTGGAATTTATTCGGTTAAGACTTAAATACGAGAATATTTTTTCGGGGATTTTACATTCGAGCTTTTGGTACTGAACATAAAAAGACTAAGTGAACATACGCCTGGTCTCGTGGCCAAGACGTGGCATATAATAAGGAAATTGTTTGGGAGAATCATATTCTCGTCTTTTCATTGGAAAGAGAAATGAAGCTCAGACCCACTCTACATATTGTATAAGGCTGAAAATCCGATGACCATTCTTGTAGCCTGCGATTGCTATGAGAACTACGATTATGTGCCTTTGGCAAATATATATTTCATCCCCGAAAAACATGTGCTGTTATTAAATATTATTTACGAACTTTATTGTATTTGTTAACTTAAATATCAATGACTTGTATCGATTTGTTGTGGTTTTGCGATTCTACCAAATCGATTCTACCAAATCGAAATGTGGTTTTGCGATTCTACCAAATACGTTTAAGGACCTAAAATACTTCACATTACTACACCTAAAATACTTCACATTAATGTTGACTAGCCTATTTTTTCCATTCAGTTAATAATTGGAGAGTTTGTTTAGCTTACCATCATGTCAAATTGTTTTCGTACTCGGAGATATGGCTGATTTATAGGACGTCAAATTGTAATTCCTAAATGCTCCATTTATAAATAAATGTTCTCTTATTATATTATTTCATTAATATATTAGAAAATCTTCAATTCTATCAACTTTGTTGTATGAGTTACGTCAGAAATTAAATTGTGCGTCTGAGAATGGTCAATTCGAGATTTCATGATTCCGTAAGGTAGTGATACTTGGAAGGGCTTCACCAACCTTTCTTACGTACCCCAGGAATTCCCGTAATTTAAACTACAGAAGTTGGACAATCGAAAATGTTGATACACATTCGACGTATACAATGCACAATGGCTTGCGAATATTAGTCACATACCTACACAACGAACACAATGAGAATGCAACTATTGTGAGAAGTCTATTTACTCTTCATTGATAAGGCACAATACATTCTTATAAGATTACTATGTTTGTAATAAGGTGCAGAATTGATGCATTGTTGACCTTGAATGCTAGGAGAAAAAGCTCTGATAATCTCAGGCGAAGAAATTGCGTGACTTCAAGATGTAATGTTTAATTCTGATCGAATCTTTAATGTCGTTTACAAATGATAATTAGAACGTTGAAGAAAAAAATATAATATTCCACTCTAATATCAAATGTTCTTTGCTCTGACTTGACAAAAACATGACGTAGAATGATCAATATTACGAACTATAAAGTGGATGATCCAAAATTTTGTATTTCAGTATGGAAACAGCAATAAGCTTAGGGAACATATTGACAGAAATTCTCTACATTATCGTATTTGTTAATATATCACATTTATACTTTTAACAGTTAATACTGTGATTTAATATCATTAACAGATTTGATTTAGATGGAATATCGTATGGGTATATTTTCGCATAATGCTTAAACGTTTTTGATTTGGCGAAACGTAGGCCATTTTCTTAATCCGTAGCAGCGTAATAGGTTTAGAAACAATTTGTCTTATTTGTAATGGACTATTTTTCAATAGTCAGGCAGCCTATAAGTGATGTTCGCCACGCCAAATATGAACAAACTAACGTATCACGCGTAGTGATTATGATATTTGTGATATTTCCCACTCTATTTGATAAGTAAAATCAGAATTTTTTTGACACTTTTACAAAGAATGTTAGGATAAAACGGTAGATCCCACGTATCATTTAACATAGATATTGGATGTTGCGCGTAACAAACGGACTGTTGCAGTAACAAATAAACATCTAATCATTATTTACTTCATAAGCGTAGGAAAACTAAGTACCAATTACCTGATCTTGGTCGTCATATGTTTCTTTCCATATAGTACTTTTTCCGCTGCCATATTCCCCTTTGTAATAAGCGAGCAGAAGAAAAGAATAGAGGTTACCGTTGAAAAGTGACATCGTACTGTACATGTCAATCACATTTTAATTGCACCGCAGTGTCCTCCTTAAAGGTCTGGCGGTAGGCCCAGTCTCCCCTCCTCCCCGCTAAGGCGTGCGTGATCCCGTGCTGTGCGGGTGGCTAGGTGATGATTGGATAACAAGCGGCACTTGGCCGGCCGGAGGCTGCTTCCGACGCGCCAGCCTCGGCACGGCCGGTGCCGCCGCGTGACCTTGCTGACGTCACGCGGCGCGACGGACGCTGCTCGCTGCGGGTGGCGTGCGTCGAGCCCCCCGCCCGCGCCGCCGCCGCCGCCGCCGCCGCTTATCGACGACAAAACATCGATGTTTGGCAACATCGATGTTTTGTGGATGTCGCATCACTTTGAACATCGATGTTTGGCAACACTTTAATTGGGGAGTTTGTGCACATCTTAGCATCAGCACTCATCTTCTGCGCATGCGCAGATGCACTAACTTGAACTGCGCATGAGCAGAAGGTTGATAGTGCTTTAACGATCGAGGTGGCACTAACTCCCTACTTTCAACACGTGTTGATAGGGATTTTTTGCATGGCGAAGCGTTATAGTTATCGGCGGCACTTTCGATATTTCTGCAATTAGAATTTCGCATCCCTTTTTTTGTATTTGCTCATGGGCTGAAGATCGATATTGCTGACGAGTGCAGCACTCTAACCTGCCATGCTGTTCTTGCGTGCTTTCGAGTTACTCAGTGTGCCAGACTCCTTGAAATGGCCTGCCTCGGGATCAAGCTTTTTCAGTGATTTCTGTTTTAGCGATGAGAAGGACGATTCGTGGTGTTTTGGTCAGAACTTCGCTTTCCTTACCCGAGTACCGGGATTCAAATCGCAGTCGTTCCATGTAGGTCATGCGGTGGACAATGCGCGTTCATTGCATTTTCGCTGGGTTTCTCTTGCTTTTCATTCTTCCATTCTTCCTTATTTAAACTCCATGTCCCCGATTTGTACATAATCAAAAACCCCTATTTGGTTATTTTCGATATTTACGACTACTTTACCATGCGTAATGTAAATTTAGACAATTGAGACCAGGAAAAAAATTTAAATTCCTATATGACAACATTTTCGGAATTCTCATTTCATTCTACAGAGAACTTCTGGTCATTACTTCACAATTGGCAATGTTCTCCGCTTAGTCATGATCCTCTTCCATTCCAACCACGCCGTCGGATCACTTTTTATCGTGTTTCACCGCTTAATGAGACTCGGAAAGCAAGGTGTATCCATTAGCGCTTCAAAAGGATTGATTTACCGGAGAATTTCTTTCCGAAAGGACGCATTTCCTGCCCTCCAGTTCTTCCCCCCAATTAAGCAATTTGCTGGCTTTCGCCAGGAGCCGAGCTGGGAGTCAGCCGCTCCTCCGAGTTGAGTGTCCTTTTTCACCCCGCTGTTTCTCACGCATCGTGCACAGGTGTGTGCCTCGGAGGCTGATTCCTGGAGGATGTTGATCTTTAAGTGTACTAGTGAAGTTTTCCCAAGAAGTTATTAGAGAACTAGCAGAAGCTGTGGACCTGGCGTCACACGGCGCGTAATAAACAATATAACAAATATATTACGCTACCTAGAAGTTGGATGGGGAAATGAAAAAGCGTAAACAAAATTATTTTATCGACGGTTATTCTTAACTTCGCTTTACTATTGAAAAGTGTGAATTTATATTTCTTATTAAATTATATTAATTTCAGGAAAGTAATCCTAAAAGCTATTAAAGTTATTTGAGACATGAACAGATACTTTGCAGTGTTAAATGAGTATTCACATTTATAAACCGATTTAAATCTTGCAATTCTCTTTTGTGTCTGTACCAGAAATTTCATTCTCTTGTGCTGAATGTATTAACACTGTTTCGCAATGATTGTAAGAAGCTTTAAATTGCAATAATTCAAACACTGACTAAAAGCACCACATTAGGAGAACCATTCATTACACATTAAATTAATATCATTTTAGCTGCTGAATTCGAACATTTATTGCTGTATTTTTGGAAGAATTACGTATGCTAGTTGCAATTCATTGCGAACTTGAAACACCTGTTTTAATAATTATTATGAATTTCAGGTCTTGTTTTGTAATTTGAGGCCTATTTTATTTAAGTATACCGTTCACAGTTTTTAAAAATGAAGTAAGAGGACATCTTCCAATTTATTCCTGATAGATATCATAAAATATTTTATAACAAAGTCGATTTTTCAACATCACAATTATTATTGATTTCGTATGCCTTAGAGGATTTGGGTCTGTCATCGTCTTCCAGCTTATCATCACTCGTTAACATGTACATTTTGTTTCCATCGCTCCTGCCAAAGTCAACAAAACCGACGATCCGCTGTTCTCACGACGAGCAGCCGCGCGGGCGCGAACTGTAATGACTGCGAGGGCGTTGGAAGAAGCAGCAAGGTCACGAAAAAGCGAAGGAGTGGGAGGGGGCGAGGCACTTACGTAAAGAGCTGCATTAAGCGCCGTGAACGCGGGCGACATCTAATTACCAGCTAATTACGGAGCTTCGTCGCGGCGACCGCCGCACGCCACGCGGCGCGGGCTGGGAGGCTTAATCGCGTCACCTGCGGTCACCTGCGCACGGCGCGTGCTTCACACACACACACGTGCGGTTCGGAACACGCTGATCGGAACGTGCCGTTGAGAAGGCGTCTTAGGGAAATGGATCAACTGTTGCACGTAATGCGCGAGCAACAGTTGGACTTGGACTGGACTACTTTGAAGGGGGGTGGGGGTGAAATGAAAACGTTAGTTGTCCAATGTGTTGAGTTATAGACCCCTAGTTGTCGACTGCTTGTGTGTGTGTGTGGTGGTTTTTTTGTTTGTTTGTTTTTGTTTTTTTTTACAATAAAAGAGAACTAAAGAATAGATCTGCCAGGAAATTCGAATTTAAATTTTTGATTAAACGAGTTTTCCCTTAGGAGATGACACTTGGATGTTCAAACACATTTTCTGTACAATTTATCACGTACTAACCCGGATGATGATATTAGCAGGGATCTGTTATTAGGGAATTTTTGTACGGCGTAGCGTTCAAGTAATATACTGCAATCTCATCTTCTGCCCATGATGCCTATTCTGCACGTGACGCGAAGGATTGCGAAGATCGGTATTGCTGTCGATTGCAGTAACGCTTCGCCGTGCAAAATCTCCTTAGTATGCTCCTGAGCAATACGCAATTTCAGCACGTAAGTGGATTTTATCAATCCATTTGATAAGCATGTGTTTCAATAAATTGACTTAGTCTTAATATTATCTTTACTTACACGATCCGGCGGTCATTACCTTTAAAGTAAAGCTGCCAGTAGAGATTCCTGAACGAATATTCTATAAATTTGAATGGAGTAGTAAACTAGAAGATATAAAAAAATGCTCATTACACTTCGCAACCTTCTCCTTGGAGCATGTATGGAAATGTCGAGCCAATCGCCTTTCATACTCACTCACACAAGAAAAACAGTCGGTGTATTGGTGCGTGCTCGGGCGCGACACGCGGGCAAATACGCGGTGGGGAAAAACGGGTTATACTGCCTCGCGTGGGGACGTGGGTTGGGACGTGGACGCGCGTGCTTGGGGACGGGTGTCCTGCACCACCGCGGGCGATCGCGATGGTGAGGACGCCCTCCCCCCCTCACTCCCTGCTTCACCTCCTCAGTCATCACACTCTCCCATCCGACTCTCAAACAGCTGGCGCAACCCACAGCACAAGGATACCTGAGAAGCGCGTTAGAGAATCACACGTCAACTGGTTTTGTTGTGTATTCGGATAGCAGCGCGTGCGTTCAAGAGAAAATTAAGCTTCTTTCAGCTACATTTTAGAAAATCTGCTTCATGTAACACACTCGGCAACATAATATCCTGTGTCAATTAAGTACTTGTCGTTCGCGAGGTTAACAGGTTCAGGAGACGTTTATTAGCTAGTTTGGAATGCGACAGAATATATTCTTATCTGCAGACTACATTCGTGACGTGTAACATGATCTCAAACGGAAGGTAGAAAAGTAATTTATTTGGTTCGCTTATTTTCAAAGTGCAGCTAAACGGTGTAAGCTAGACGGACGGACGACAAAGTGCAAGCTAGACGGGCGGACGTATTCACCATTTGTATGGCTTTTATGTCGTCCTCCTTGCCTCAGAACTTCCGATATGTTCATCCTAACTATCTGACCACGTCGCCATCTCTACTACAGCCTTCATGGATGTCACTTTAGTCCCACAGCCTCCACTCCCACCGATTTCACGAGCACGACCTGCTAATACTGCTAAGGTCGTCTACATGACCACCTCTACCACATCCGACACTGCTACTACATCCACTACCACTTCCATTACCAACACCAACACCGTCACAACTATCTTCACAATTGCATCCGCAGTAGTTAGAGACTGTGACTCAGTTACCATCACCATCGTCACTATCACATTTGTCATCAAAATCACCATTATCGTTGCTATCATCATTGATATCTCAATTATCTATATCATCACCATTATGATCACCATGCACACCATCTAATTCTTAACTTCAAACCCGTCTCCCTTGTTGTCATCTCCAGATGCACATCCATCTTCACACCTACCACGTATTCCACATTTGTCCCCTTCATTCCCATTCATCCACACCAACCACGTTGTCCATATTTGTCCCCACCACTCCCATTCTTCCACATCTCCGTCCCCACCACTACATTCTTCCCCATCTCCCTCCCCGCCTCTCCCATTCCAGCGCACGCGCCGTGCTCCCGCGGGCAGCGGGGGCGGGCGCCGGGGAGCAGAGGTTCTCAACCTCTGCCGGAGGTCGTCGCCGGCGCGGCGGGTAATTAGTGTTTTGCTCGCTCGGGCGCTCGCGTCGGAGCTCTCCGCCACACGCGGGGGCGGCCATGCGGAGGGAATTGGAGGATGGGTCGGGGTGGATGGGAATGTCCCCGACAGATGTCTCAAAGATAAACTTTAACAGGATTATGATGATCCAGAGGCGAAAATGTTGGGAAAACTCATTGAGGACTCTTGGATTTCGCGAATTATATGAAGGTTGACGAATGAACGTTGACGAATGAACGTTGTGCGAAGAAAGAAGCCAGGTTTAGAGTTATTTGTACTATTTACGGGCCCAATTAAGAGGAAATTATACCGATGTCAAGGGAAATAAATTTCCAGTGAAACAGATTGATGGCGGTGGTCATACGAAGTGACGGATTCCAAGCTTGCAGGAAAATTATTCCGTTTTTGTGGGTTTGGTGAACAAAGAAACATTACGAAAGACAGGCACACATGGCGTTCCCACCAAACACATTCACTTGTTTTGGTATTTTTATTACGATGTGAAAGAATAAGAAAGTGAACACGGTCTTCATTTTGAATGATAGTTATAAACCCTTTTCATTAATTACAGTTGAAATAAAAAAACTAACCGGTGTATTGTAAATTCAGTCAAGTAGTAATCTGAACTTGATTCCTGTGATACAGACGTGTAACAATTTTGTATTGTATGACAACAAAGTGAGGCGTCCGACTGAATAATGATTAGCTCGATAGTGCTGTGAAACGTGTGTCAAAACCTTCGGAGACGAGATCTGGGAGAGGCCAACTATGTCGAGTTCTTGAAAAACTGAAATTCTACTTCTAAAGGAGAAGAACGGAAACTTCAGCGTTGATGCAGGACTTTGCTAGTAGGCTAATGATGGTTTCTTGTTCAACTCACGACTTTGAACGAGAGAAATTAGTTTCTACAGAAGTCGAGCTCGATAAAGTAGCACCGACATCTAATCAGAATGTAGAAACCTACGAAGACCATTTGTAACGGAAACTTCAACAAACGAAGGGTCAGGTAATTGCTTCCAAGCTGTTGTTTTTTTTCTTTCTGATCATGATGAACCTTAGCGGCAAGTGTGGTATCCGATTAGTCGTCAGCTTGCATTTGGCGGTATTTTGGTTATCTTACACGGCGAAACTAACACAGTCTCTTACCATAGGAGACGAGAATAAGAGAAGGCATTTGTCGTAGGTTTGCCAGAAACTATGAACTCCTACGAAGGCAGATACCTGAATCTTCACCGGACAGACCAGCGCGGTGTGACTGCGTCGGTTGTCGACAAGCGTTTGGCATTTCGTAGCACGAGACGTTGGAGGCAGCAGTGAGCGCAACATGGCAGGATACGGGCATCTGCTCGGAAAAAAGCCCTCCCACTCCACCCCATTATGTGGCGCTTTATGGCTCTCACCGGCGCGGCTGTTGCTCGCGTTCCCGTCCTCTCTCCGACCGCCCCGACCGCCCCGCCCCGTCCCGATCCGCCCGCCCCGTCCCGCCCCGCCTCGTCCCGCCCCGTCCCGCCCACCTCGCCCGCCCCGCCCGCCACAGCCCGCCCTGCCCCGCCACGCCCCGCTCCGCGCCACCCCGCCCCGCCCGACATCACCTCACCCCACCTCACCCCGAACCACCCAGCCATGCACCTCCTCACCCGCTCTTCCCCTCCCCCCACCTCCCCACCCGCCCCGTCCCGCAGCTCCGCGTGTTTTGCACCGCGCCGCTGCCTTCTCGTTTCATCTCGTCTCGTCTCGGGCTGCGGCCGCCGCCGCCGCCGCGCCGGACACGCGAAGGGCATCCAGCGGCCGCCGCTTGTTCCGGATCCGTTCCGCCCCCACTCGCTCTGCGCGCGGGGCGCGGGCCTCCGATGAATGCGCTTTGGAGCCCGTTCATCTGCGAATGGGGGCTGCTTCTTTGAGTGTTGTGTTGGGCTTTAGGGCTTTTCTCCAGCTGAAGTCATTGAAGGCTACGTTACTAATACGTAGGAACGTATATTATACCTCGGTACTAATTCTTAGCGCGCACGCGCACGCACACACGCACGCGAACATACACGCGCGCACGCTTACGCGCACACACATACTCACAGATCAAACGTGTGTATATACAGTATTACACGCACACATACTACAGATCAAACGTCTTTGTTTAGGGCTGGATTCGATCCCGACGCGGCTTCTGCTGCGATCATTAGTTCCGTAAAAAATGGTGCATGCTTTTTTATCACGCGATTAGGCTTTGTTCTTCCACCGTTAGATATCGAGATCCGGCGCCGACCTACCGTTAGCTTGCGAGGTTTTTCCTCAACCACGTATCTCCCACCAGCGGGTACCGCCCTGCCGGGACATGCTCTAAACTACCGACTGGTCTTCCGACGTGTGTGGTAGTGCAGTGCTTGGAGAGTGAGTGAGTGTATAAGTAGGGGGTTAGTATAAGACAAGGAAGAAGGAAAGTTCGCGTACGGTCCATGGCCCGTTTGGGAAGTCACTGCTCCGGCATTCACCTGGTTTTGATCGAAGAAAAGAGGGAACAATAAAGTCCAGAGCAGCAGATCGGGACTTTTCCAGGCAGCTACTGAATTCGATCTAAGTAGTGTCGAAAACCCTGCTACCGTCGGTGCTCGAACCGTAGGACCTCCCGGTCAGAGTCACTGCATTGACATCAATTGATGACTCTCCCGGTCAGAGTCACTGCATTGACATCAATTGATGACTCTCCCGGTCAGAGTCACTGCATTGACATCAGTTGATGACTCTCCCGGTCAGAGTCACTGCATTGACATCAATTGATGACTCTCCCGGTCAGAGTCACTGCATTGACATCAATTGATGACTCTCCCGGTCAGAGTCACTGCATTGACATCAATTGATGACTCTCCCGGTCAGAGTCACTGCATTGACATCAATTGATGACTCTCCCGGTCAGAGTCACTGCATTGACATCAATTGATGACTCTCCCGGTCAGAGTCACTGCATTGACATCAATTGATGACTCTCCCGGTCAGAGTCACTGCATTGACATCAATTGATGACTCTCCCGGTCAGAGTCACTGCATTGACATCAATTGATGACCTGCGCCGTCTGTCTGTTTTACCGTCCTAAATTTTGCTTCTTTTCTGGCGGCGATGTTTACACCTTTTTACACCTAGTCATTCCACAATAAAAGAGCCCGCCTTCATCGATGTCTGCAGGAGGCCCCTCTGATCCAAGCGTGAAGAGTCTTCCTCGCACCGGTCGCTTCGCACGTTCCGGGTTCGTTCCGCCTCCTCTAGTCTCCTGCGCGGGGCTCGGGCCTGTCGATGAATGGGCGTTGGTGCCTCTTGTTCTCGGAACTTGCTTTTTTACTTTCTGGATTTTTTTCTTCAGTATTCATGGGTTTTTTTCGTTGGGAAGCATTTGCGGATTTACTCTGTGTAATTCAAGGCTTACTCACGACATTTGAAAGAAAATTAAAATGTCTATGCGAGTTGAATCATCTGCATCATTGCTGACATAAACGTTTGGAACTTTGAGAGAATTACTTCCTGCTCTTCTTATATTGTATTTGTTATCTTTCAAAGCTTGCTTCGGTGTGTAATTTTAGCTGACCAGACAATGTTCGTATTAGGAAAGATTATTTTAAAAATACATTGTGAATCATGTGTTCACTGAAACTTTAGCAAAGTTTTCTCGGCTTACTTGCATCTTATGCTACATACTTTCTATACTCTTAATAAAAAGAAACATATTATTTCAAAGAATTCTAAATGTGAATCAAGTGAGACGGCTCATACTTAATATGACAGTAAAGTGAGATGGCTGGCTGAATGTGGAGGATATTGAAAATAACACCGCCAATAAACAACGATTTTAGGCATAAAAAAATTGTGCAGTATTCTCATTTAATTGTCAATTACAAATTCTCAAGTTAGAAAGGGAAGTGAAGCTTTTGAAGCCACAACAAAGTCGCTAGTGCGTCACCGGCGCCAAAGGCCGTGGAACCTCGCGTGGTGCCGCGCCGCTGCGTCGCACCTTCTTCTGTCGCAGTGCAGCGCAGCGCACCGCACCGCAGCGCGGCCCCGCGGCGTCCGTGACCGCGGACGGAGCCTCGCTGCACGACGCGCACCGCCTCAGGGCCAGCACGGCGCGCCCCGCCCCGCCCCGCCCCGCCTACACCCCACTTCATCTCCTTCGCTCTGCCCACACCACACCGCACCTCCCCCGCTCCGCCCACACCACACCGCACCTCTTCGTCCCACACCGCCCCGCCCCACACTGCCCCGCCCCACTCTGCCCCGCCCAACACTGCCCCGCCCCACAATGCCCCGCCCCACAACATCCCACCCCACACTGCCTTACCTCACACTGCCCCGCCCCACACTGCCCCCCCACACTGCCCCCCCACACTGCCCCCCCCACTGCCCCGCCCCACACTGCCCCGCCCCACACTGCCCCGCCCCACACTGCCCCGCCCCACACTGCCCCGCCCCACACTGCCCCGCCCCAGACTGCCCCGCCTCACACTGCCCGCCCCACACTGCCACGCCCCACACTGCCCCGCCTCACACCGCCCCGCCCCCACACCGTCCCGCTCCGACCGGCACCGTCCCGCTCCGCACAACCTATGGCATCCCACTCCTAACCACCCCAACCAAACCCGCACTCCCGCCCAGCCCCGCCCAACCCCTCCCAACCCCTCCCCCCAGTAACGCCCTACCCCACCCCGCCCACCCCCGCTACGCACTACACGCCCTTCCCGACCGTCTTCTTGCCGCCCCGCCCCGCTCTGCACCAACCCTCCTCTCTCCGCTCAAACTCACACCCTTCTCAGTTCGCCGCAACCCATCCCGCCCACAAAACATATCGCCCTGCATTTCCCTCCCCGCCCTTCCCATCACGCCACTCCTAGCCTCACCACTTCTCTCTCTGCCAAATTCCGTCCCATGTCTCGTCCGTCCCGCCTTGTCTTACCCCCATCCCCATCGCCGCCAATTAGGATGGAAGCGAAAGGTCTGCCTTTGATGTTCTTAGATTAATACAAAAATTGATAAAAGAGGCCGGACGGACAATAATTTGGAATTTCTTTTGCTTTTCGGAAGCAGAGAGACGATTACTTCGTAGCTGATTCTTTTTACAAGTACTAAAATTTTTTGCAACTCTTAAAACGATTAAAGATAAGCTAAAAATACCTAGTGAAAAAATTGCAATTCTTCATGAAGCTGCGTAAGGAGTGGTCGTACAGATCACAACGCAAACAATGATTTACATTTCTGTTGGGTACATTAATCTCTGTATACAAGGGAAATATTGACGCAACAAATATTTGCAATACAATATGTGCTTTTCATATGAAAATGAACACTCATTATACGCAGAAATTTCGTGAAGCGGCGATAAAGTTGGGAAGCTACTTATTTTAATTCTGTTTCTGTGCACAATTTTATCGGTAGTAGAAATGCTATCTTAAATAATTCGCTCTGTGTGAATTTTGTATTGACCCACTGGGCGGTGGCGGCAGGGGCGACTTTGGTGCTGAGCCTGTTCAAAGAGGGCCAGCCCTTCCATTTGAACCTCGCCCCTCCCTTCCGTTGAACCCCGCAGGGTATTAGGGAAGACCCCTTCATTCATTTGTGGCCCTTAAACGAGGCTTTGTGTATCCACCTATGGATAGCCTGCCTAGAGCCTACCCTCCGCAAGATGAAGCGTTTATGGAAGGCATTTATTAATTCTTTCCTTAAGGGGCGAGCGGAAAGGGGCACGGCAAAGAAATGAGTTGCTACCTGTGTCTGTGTGTGTGTGTCTGTGTGTGTGTGTCTGTGTGTGTGTGTACGTTGGTCGCGGGTAGGGTGGAGAGAAATTGTGCACGTGATCATTAAGTTACAAAAAGCTGTTTCGAATGTGTATAATGTAATTAAATACTAACCGACCTTGTGTTCTTAATCATTCTTACATCAGAATTGCAAGAGGTTTTAGTTTCAACTTTATTAATTGCTTATTAACAAATTATTGATTTATGATATTATTTAACAAATTATTGATTAAAAATGATGTTTGGTCCTACAAAGCAACAACAAAAATCATATTCAATACTCGTGTCTTAGTGTAAATTAATTGCATTTATTTTTTAATTAAATATAATCTTTAAAAGCATTATTAAACATTTTAATTAATATACACTCGTAATCTTGCATACAAAATTTATTCTATAACATGTCGGTCAATATTTGCTTTTTACATTGCTCAAACCTTTTCCAATGTACCGTCGCTTTTGTATATTGTTTTTTACTAATGATGACTTCTTACAATGACCCATATGCACCTTTATTTTAAAACATCTCTAACGAAAAATGTAATATAAAGTACCAATCTTAACCATAAATCATGATACTTTCCCTACTTTGATCTTCGTTCTTGAAGAATTATGACTTCGATTATAAAATAGAAAAATAAAAGTTCTGGAGCGATAACGCCAAATTTGCTTCATAAAGTCAATAGTCTTCAAGCACTAATTGAAAAGACCTGAGTTACGTTTATGGCGAGCCTTAACGACAGATAGCCTCCAAGAACGTTTTCATGCAATGGCATTTGGGTTTGTAGATTGTTTCAATATTCTTTCTTCTGGAAAATTCCATTTTTATTACTAACGGATTATCCTCGTTGAATTTTATATGCGCTCTTAAAAATTTCTTTTTATTTATGTTTTATTGTAAAAAATAGTCTTGGAAATGTATTATTGAATTTTCCACTTGCTAGTTGAGCTTGAGAAGGACAGAAATGAAATCCAATTTGCGTTACTCTGTGAACTTCACTCATTCCGTATGATTTTGTATCAGAATCTCCGAAAAGGTACGTGTAAAATTATTTTATTATTTGATACATTTTTCAAAATGTTTGACTATATTTCTAAGAATTTCCCATTGTCTTGCATTCATTCAGTTTTTTGAACATCATGAGTGTGCATAAAATTGAATGGTAATTAACGAAAATAAGATGAGAAAGCAGGACAATATTTCACACGTACAAATTTACTTCTGTTACTTCCTATCGAACAAAGCGCAAAAAGAAAACGGATAACAGCACAGCAGTAAATCAGAGAAGTTTATTACGGTTTATAATATTTAATCACCGCTCATAATCAGATCGTAAAGAAACGGCAAATACCTTTCGTGAACAAAGTCTAGAAATATTGATAAATAAAATCAAGAAACTGTCATTTGGGAAAAGCCATTTGCTAGTGAGTTTCCTGGGAAATTCTGAGTCGTAAAGAGAATTCCCCAGATGGTTTCTCTCTCCCTGCAGTCGTCAGCTATCGTAACCACTGTTGCCGCCGTCGCTGCCGCATCCTTCACAACAATCACCTCCACTACCATCACCTTCATTTCATCACAATTATCAATGCACAATCATCGCTACCAAATCCATCGCTTCCGCAGTCACCGCCTCCACGATCACCGCCTCCACGATCACCGCCTCCACGATCACCGCCTCCATGATCACTGCCTCCACGATCACTGCCTCCACGATCACCGCCTCCACGATCACCGCCTCCACGATCACCGCCTCCACGATCACCGCCTCCACGATCACCGCCTCCACGATCACCGCCTCCACGATCACCGCCTCCACGATCACCGCCTCCACGATCACCGCCTCCACGATCACCGCCTCCACGATCACCGCCTCCACGATCTCCGCCTCCACGATCTCCGCCTCCACGATCTCCGCCTCCACGATCTCCGCCTCCACGATCTCCGCCTCCACGATCTCCGCCTCCACGATCTCCGCCTCCACGATCTCCGCCTCCACGATCTCCGCCTCCACGATCACCGCCTCCACGATCACCGCCTCCACGATCACCGCCAACACGATCACCCCCTCCACGATCACTGCCACCACGATCACCGCCTCCACGATCACCGCCACCACGATTACCGCCTCCGCGATCATCATCTCCACAATCATCGCCTCTACGATCATCGCCTCCACAATCATCGCCTCCACAATCATCGCCTCCACAATCATCGCCTCCACAATCATCGCCTCCACAAAATCTTCCCCTCCACGATCATCGCCTCCACGATCATCGCCTCCACGATCATCGCCTCCACGATCACCGCCTCCACGATCACCGCCTCCACGATCACCGCCTCCACGATCACCGCCTCCGCGATCACCGCCTCCACGATCACCGCCTCCACGATCACCGCCTCCACGATCTCCGCCTCCACGATCTCCGCCTCCACGATCACCGCCTCCACGATCACCGCCTCCACGATCACCGCCTCCACGATCACCGCCTCCACGATCACCGCCTCCACGATCACCGCCTCCACGATCACCGCCTCCACGATCACCGCCTCCACGATCACCGCCTCCACGATCACCGCCTCCACGATCATCGCCTCCACAAAATCATTGCCTTCACAATCATCGCTTGTATAACAACCCCCTCCATAATCCCCTCCACAAGCATATCTTCCACAGCCATTCCCTTCCCAATCATTCATTTTACAATGATTCTCCCCAAAATCATCCCTACCCTTCACAACCATCCCCAGCGCCGTTTTGGCCGTCCCCGCCTTGTCTCGGTTGGTGCCGCTCTCGCCCTAACGACGCTGTTTTGTGCCGCGATATCACTCGGCGGCCGGCCTTCCTTCCAGCGGGTCGTTAACACCGCGTCGCGGCTGATTCACGGGCTCTAACATTAGATCGGGCGCCCGGAGGTCGTTAGCGTCGGCGGCGGAGGCCGCTTCCGCGCCCGACCTGTTGACTGGCGTCGCAATGCCACGCGGGCCCGCTTTCGTATGCTGCCGCGCGCTGGGCGCACTTTGCTGTGGCGCGCTGCCTCGTCACGTACATCCCTTCTTTGTGCGCTTCCTCAAGGCGGATGAGGAAAGCCGTTGGGGCAATGCGTCATGTTAACGCTGCCAAAGGTTATCGGGGGTATTGACTGTAGACTGCAATTAAGTTTTTTGCAGAAGAAGATAAAGGAGACTTGTTTCTTAAGTAGTTAATGTAAAACAATGCTGAAATTATGGTGTATATATATACATATATATATATATATATATATATATATATATATATATACACAATAATTTCAACATTATTTAATATACACGCAAGTGGTAAATGCTGATAAGAGGAATATGTATGCGATGTCATTCGTAATATTGAGGATGACTAAAATATGCACTTAATTTATTAAAAAGCTTAAGAGCGTGCTTACCAATTTAATTTTTAAATGTAAAATGATTGTACATGCTAAATTATGTTAGGCGCTACTAGACAACACACGTAGCACACGACATGTTCTGATGATTGCATGCTCTGTGAATATTTCATGATATTTATAGTAAGTTGGTAGTAATGTTCTCATGAACCTGCCCCAAATCGCTCGAGGGCTGTAATAGTGGCACAACTAAACTAAAAAAATCATATTTTCAGTTAATGCACTGTCGAGAATTTTAGATTTGTCTACTTCCTAGCAGCATATCTTAGAGTTAAGTATTCCACCAACTAATGGCAGAAGTGTGAATGCAAGAATGATGTTTTTCAATGCCCAAGGTGAAACATCAAACTCATTTATTTAAACACGTGATTTTTTTTAGTTGTGCCACTATTCCAGACAGCAAACGATACATCAATTACGTAATTCGCATTTAATACCAAACATTTTCCCATCGTTAATGACGCAAAAAAACAATTTTCTTCCATAATCTTCGCTTCTGACCTGTGAGTGAACTGCTGGGAATGGGATTTTCCTGAAGTCTCTACAAGGTCGAAGCCGGATGTACAAAAACTGGATTAGAGTAACGAGATAACGTAAAACCTGCCACGTAGGCGCCTGGGGCCACGGCGGTTCCGCCAGCGAACGAGACTAGGAGGAATGTGAGCGATGATCGGGCGAATTCCTGCATGCAGGGGGGCTGCAAAGAGCGGAGGCGAGGGCGGCCCGCTGTGGCGACGACCCTTAGAGGTCGGCACCGCCCGACATTTAAAGCAAAAACAAGCAAAGTAAGAGAGGGAACGTGATTGTCGCGTGATTCAGTTACAAAAAACGTGACTCTATTTAAGAAGTTGCTATATGAAATAAAAAATAAGTATTAAATCAATTGGTTTTGGATCCTTGAATACAATAGTGAACCGTGTTAAGTGCTCACCGTATTCATTTTTGAGTTTCTTTATAGACCCTGTCCTCGCTGAAAATAGATCGTTCGATGCTTGGCCGTCGAATGGTCGGCTGGTTAGTTAAGAATTGATGAGAGCAACACGGGCGAACAACGTACCCTTCATTTTGTCGCTTTTGTTAGTTCAAAAAATGCGGCACCAACTTATTTCAAAGATTCATTAAAAATACGTAGTTTCTCAATTTATTTACAGCAAAATTAATATATGTTGGACACATTTTATTTAACCATTGTATATTCGCAAACAAGTAGTTGAAATTGTAAGTTGAGATCGCGGAATTTGGTCTGAGTAAATTAATACATTAAATTATTGAGTTTGTCAACGTTTCGAAATATTTTATTCTATCATCAGAGATGGTGATAAAAATAAAAAACAACAGCATTGTAATCTTACATATAGTACTTAAATCCATTGGACTAAAGATTTTTTTTTGTATTCCAGTTTTATAAAATAACCTTTTCTGTTGCAAGAAATCGATCATAATCGGGCATTTTACGGCGCAAATAATGACGTATTAGATTTTATGTCACGAATGATTGCGTCATCACACCTTCAGCCAATCGTAGCGAGAGAATCGGGAGAAGGTAGAGCTAAACGGAACAACCGACCACCGTTTACTCGCACGGTGTCAAATACCCGAGTCGTCACAGGGAAGTTGTTTCGCAAATCAAGTTTGATTCTCTTATAAATGTACAATGCTGTTATAAAAAAATATTTAATGCATTACTTTATTACAGTCGTACAAATTTGAAAACTCGCTCCTAAAGTCGCTCGTTTCCAAACATGTGCTCATGCAATGAAGCAATAAAACATTATAAAGTAATTGCATAAACTACTATTGTTTGTTCAATGGATTACTATGTGTATGTTTATAATTTTTTTCATATCCAGAACTGATAATGGAATAAAATATACCGAAACGGTGGCAACCTCAAAGATTTAATATTTTTATTAACTTTGATCAAACCCCGTGATCTCAACTTCCCAGTTTCATCTATTTTTAAAACTTTTTTCTTTCGAAGATCATCTCATGCGGTGTAAGTTTTATCCACCCCAGCCTTCTCGTTTGTCGATGTCGTCGCAGGAATAAGCATCGCGTGCCATCGGGTCAATAGCCCTCCTATCTCAAAATAAGGCCGGCTGCCCGTACGTTCGCGTTGAGCAAGAGTGACACGAGACAACAGTTCCGTGTGAAAATGGTCTCCGTCGCGTTGGCTCAATTGCACTGCGCAGCACATGTGGAGCCGCAGCGCGCATTGCGCCAACCAAGGAACGACTGGTTTCACGCGCAAGCAAGAATGAAAGTAGTCTCGCTGGAACGGAGCTTGAATGCACTGGTACACGGAGCTTGAAAAGGCTTGTGCCTTCAGTGAATGCGTTTTCCGGAACATTAATATGCTTTATAAAACTCGTAAAATATTAGGATTGCAGATACTGGGATCTAAATGTTTTGTTGTATTTCCAGGAGAAGTACTGTCACAGCGACGTTAATTTGACTCATGCTGTAAAAATTTACATAATTAGCAGGCGAAGGAAAATATTATTTCTGCAAACTATTGGGATATAAAAAATCATTCGTAGTGTTTCAGGAAAGACTACCAGTTTAGTTGGCTTTCCCAGTGATTATTTTCTGCATTATAGAAAAGATTGATTTGACTTGTCTATGGCCCAAGGAATGAAAATCAGTTACGCTGTGTTTCTATAGGCAAAGAATGTAGAACAACGCGCGATATGTATAGCTTGGCAAAATAGGCGCAGCACGCAGAATAAAATAATGTACTGTAAAGTGTCTTTCGGAAGAGCATTTCTGGAACGGGGCACTGCGTTGTGTCCGGGCCCATAATCAGGCGAATAGAGGCCAGGAGTGGCCTCTCGGCGATTGTTCCGCCTCGCGTCGCCATCACGCGTTTCCCCTCGCATTGGAAACGCCGCTGACGACGCCAACACGGCGACGGTCAGCCCGACTGGACAGGTCGGCAAGGTCCCCCCTTCGATGCCCGCCTTTGTTGCTGCTGCTCCAGACAGGTTTTTACTGCCCGTCGCTGCCGCCGCCGCTACATTCACCGCCGCCGCCGCCTCCTCCTCCACCAGTTCCGCTGTTGCTATAAACACCGGTTCCTCCGCTATAACCAATAGCTGCTTCTTCTGCTACCGCACGATCGTTATGTTGTATATCGACAAGGGTTTCTCCTCCGACGACTCTCTTTGCTGTTTAGACACCGCATTCACAACAATCAACAGTATCATTACAAACAACAGAATTGCTACCACCCAAAACATCATCATCGCTATTTCCATAGAGCTCCAAATGCTTACCATAAAACTCCATCGCAGCTCTCCAAATGAAGTTGCATTCCTATTCCCCAATCTTTTTACTGCCTGCATCTATGAAAACGACTTTTCAGTATTGTTATTGGTGCTGCCAAAATCCCTCAATCATTGATATTTATGAAGTGCGCGAGTTCTTTGTATCTGTGCGTAGTATGTGGCGTGCTGATATTTCATCATCTGGCTGAATATTGCTTCCGCCTGAACATTGAGACCCTGCAATCCATCAACGTGACCGCCTTCGCTCCGCACTCTACACATCTACTCCCCCCCCCCCCCGGCACCGGGTGACAACCTCTTACGGGAAAGTCAGGGGAGACATCAAGAGCGCCTCCCGCCGTCTCGTGGGCCCGGCGGGGCGGGGCGGGGCGGGGTGGGGCGGAGATCCGAAGAGCCTGCGTAGCGGTGGCAGGTGCTTCTTGCTCGGATGTTTCGCGGAGTCGCTGCCAGCCGTTCGCGGAAACAAAAGGACGGCGCGCTGTGGGCGTGGAGCGCCATATCTTGTATCTCTGTCCGCGTCTTCACCGCCCATGCCCCGCCAAGTCCCCCGCCAAGTCCCCCGCCAAGTCCCCCGCCAAGTCCCCCGCCAAGTCCCCCGCCAAGTCCCCCGCCAAGTCCCCCGCCAAGTCCCCCGCCAAGTCCCCCGCCAAGTCCCCCGCCAAGTCCCCCGCCAAGTCCCCCGCCAAGTCCCCCGCCAAGTCCCCCGCCAAGTCCCCCGCCAAGTCCCCCGCCAAGTCCCCCGCCAAGTCCCCCGCCAAGTCCCCCGCCAAGTCCCCCGCCCAGGCCCCCGCCACCACCGCCTCCCCCACAAGCGTTCCCGCTTGCGCTGTCGCCATTGCTTGAAGCACCGCCACCGCCGCACAGTTCGCGAGAATGCCGAGGCCTTCGGCCCTGCTTCTGTCATCTGAAATCTTCATCAACATCACAGACCTCTTCATCACTTCGATTATTTTGTTCCGGTTGTTTTGGCTACTGTTATTGACCCCTCCCTTCTATTTTCCTTCCCTTTTCCTCGTCCTGTTCCTTCTTCTGTTTCTTGTCCTCCTAGTGTGTCAGCTCGTATCTGTTGTCGTTCCCTTCCTCTCCCGTCTCCTATCCTCTTTCTATTGTATCCTCTCAATGTTTTTCTCCTCCTTATCATATTCCCTTTTTTCTGGCTCTCGTCCTTAGTTTCATTTACGTTATCTTCCGGATCTTCATTCATTTTCCTTCATCTCTTCCTTCTCCCCCTGCTTTCCTTCGCTTCATCTTAATGTTTCTGTCCATTCTTTTCTACTACTGCTGTTCCACCTCTTGTGTTTTCTTATCCTCTTCCACAACTCCTCCTCTCCCTCGATTCGCCTCCTCCTCTCCCTCGATTCGTCTTCACTACGGATGGTCTCTCTTGTCCATCTTTCCTGCCTCCACCCCTCCTTATATCTCCGCCGCGCCGCTACCTCCGTCGCCGCAACCATCGTCTCCGCCACCTCCGTCTTTGCCACCTCCTTCGTCATCTCCAACGCCACCCCCTTCACCACTCCCTTAGCCACCTCTATTGCCACCTCCATCGCCACCTCCTTCGTCACCCCCATCGCCACCTCCATCGCCACTTCCATCGCCACATCCCCACTGTCACCGCCTCCGCGTTCTCTCTTGTTCAAGGCGGGCGCGGACGCCCCGCAAAAAGGAGGAGCTTTCGCGTGCGCGGAGCTCCCGAGCCGTCGCGGTGCGAACCGACGCGACGCCTGGCTGCAGGCAGGGGGCAATGCAGTGTCGCAGTTTAGTTAGACTTGCTGCCTTTATGAAACGTGATTTTCAAGTTGGTTCAGAAACGAGCGAAGAATTTCTTCAGTTATGTTTTACAACGTGCTTCATCAGAATAAATTGTCTTGAATTGCCTCAGATCTTCCTGGTTTGCTTCTTTAATGCGAATGGATAGAAGTGTTCCATTGTAATTTGAATAATACGTCGTACAAAACTAAAAATGTTCGTGAAATTTCTGCGCAATATGACACATGCCTCCTAAATTAAAACGAACAATTGCAATATGAAGCGATATGAACATTCCACAGTTGAAGTGTAATATGAAGACGATGGTCAGTAGAAGTGAATATATATCTCAAAGCATCAGTGTTCTAAGAGTGTAATTTTATTCGTTGAAGGTGGATAGAACTGTTACACTTTGAATCGGCAATTAGTGTGTCGGTTTGAAGTATTGTGAATTGGTCAGAATTGGAAGTTTCTGTTGTATCATGGTATATTTTGTTCTCATGTTCAGTTGGTGTCGAGTTTCGTGTTGTGCCTAGTGTGGGTTTTGAAAGACACCTTCAAGGAGATATGATTTGCAGCAGACTTTCAAGGGAAAGCGTCTTAATGTTCACAATAATTCTATTTGACCTATCGTAAATTTGTATGATGCGTTACAAGAAATATTACATTTCCGTGGATCACGAATTGTGCGTAAAATCTCTACAGACTCCCGGCTCGTAAGCATCTCTTCGTGGATCCAAACCACGAGTGGAGAGTAATTATGAGTCCACGCACGAATAGTGTATCGGCGTGACGGCGTGGCCAACCTCTCGAAAGGGAAATCTGCTCCATCGACGAAGACGTTCCCGCCGCCTCTGCCTCCTTCCTCTTCCTCGGAGGTCGAAGCTCCCTCGTGGCACTTTGTTCCGCTATCGCTCCTGCGGCGGTGGCGTTGGTGGTGGCTGAGACGGTGACGGCGGCGATGGCGGAGACGATGGCGGAGACGATGGCGGAGACGATGGCGGAGACGATGGCGGAGACGGTGGCGGAGACGGTGGCGGAGACGGTGGCGGAGACGGTGGCGGAGACGGTGGCGGAGACGGTGGCGGAGACGGTGGCGGAGACGGTGGCGGAGACGGTGGCGGAGACGGTGGCGGAGACGGTGGCGGAGACGGTGGCGGAGACGGTGGCGGAGACGGTGGCGGAGACGGTGGCGGAGACGGTGGCGGAGACAGTGGCGGAGACGGTGGCGGAGATGGTGGCGGAGACGGTGGCGACAGTGCATGGTAGTGTGGCACGGGCGATAGTTCTACGTACGGAACAAGGCAATTTCAGTGGTGAGCGCGGCTGTGGTGACAGAATCGGGAAAGTCCACCCCGCTTGGGTTGACCTGCTTACGAATTATAGGTTTAAAACGTCAGGCTAGTTATGTTTAATTCAATATAATTAAACTGAATAAATTAAATGTGTTTATCGACGAGTTTTGGAGAAGTCAGTGACGGTACTCATTGTTTTGTTCCAAGTGAGAATTCCTAAAGTGTTAGAATTCAGAATTGCTTTATAGTAAATAGTAGTAGGAGAAAACTAACTTTGGACATGCATTGAATGTGAGTCATCACATTATTACGAATAAACCGATGGATACAATTATGAGCAGGTAATATGTAAAACAGTCGGCCCACGTGCCTCAGACTCGCTCATTTTTCGGATTCCACTCTTGAAGAGTCGCTTTTTAAGCAAAAAATTGAAAATAAATTGTTAGTGTTTTGAAATTTAACCTCTTGAAGAAATTAAAATAATTATGCATATTAATTGGTTACTGAAAACTTTTGTAATTTTATTCCAAACTTCATTGCAATATCTAAACAATGAAATGTTAATCTGCAATATTTCGTTTACTTACTACTTGATGACACAAATTCACGAATATCCGTAATACAAAACTCAATTCCTCCAGTGCATCCATTATTACCTCAAAAACACGTAAAAGGCTGCTATCGGCTGAGAGTCTCCGTCAGCGACGTATCATATTTCCCACGAGCCCGCAACCTGCTGCCACTTCAACTCTCTCCCGCATCACCGCCAGAGTCAATATTTGTCCTACCTGATAAAGCTGCGTATGGAGAGCTCGGCCGGAGCGAGGCTGTCGGGCCCCTACAGGCGCTCTCAGGTCCCTCCGAGTGCCGCTCTCGCGAGCGTGTTTGCGTCCTGAGTCCTCATCCAGCACTTAGCGACGGACGTTTCCAGTTCATTAAGGGGACGAGGCGAATTTCGGACGAATGTCGTCTTGGGAGTTGGGTGTGTCAGCTTTCGGGCGCTTGGTCGTAGGAGAGGTTTAAGGTGTAGAAGGTGCCGTTTCATTCCGCGATGCTGTTTGGTTGTTTTGTCGATGCTTTCGCGGAGTATCTTTAATCTCGGAATTTGTTTCGTTGTCTTGGTAAATCTCGGGGGTTAGAAAGTGGCCAGAAAAAGAGCAAACGTTGTTTGGGCGAGTGATAGTTGAAATTTTAGTACACAGAGAGTTTTGTATGTGTCATGTGACATTTAAATTGATGAAATATAGAGTTTTAGTAATGTACATGTGCCGTCGGCACTTATGTAGTAGATTTTTGTGTTTGTTTTGTCTCTGTAATTGAGATAAATGAATCCATAGGATTCATTTATATGCATACTTAACAGTAATACAGATCTACCAGTTTTAATTTTTTTGCAGCTTACGATGATTATTATGATGACTTATCGAAATGCTTTTTAATTTTTTATGTTCAAATGTATTATTTTCGTGCAGCTGACTCGTAGCCAGAGGCAGTTATCCTCTTGCGAAGCTAATGCGAAGAAATCTTGAAACATACACTAGACACTAACACTTACGCGTTTCTGGGATATAGGGTCAGAGGAACGCGAGGCTTGCACGTCAAATGTATTTCATTACACAATCTGAAAAGGAGGTCCAAGTTTTAGTTGCATTGCATTTCACCTCCTTTCATAGCTTCAGCAGAACACTCTCCTGGAAATAAGCTCTTCCCATTAACACTTGTATGTTTAAGCACGCCATACGACGTGCTCGGTCAGAATCAAGAGTCGCCTCCTCCCCCTTTGGTTTTCAATCCAGCCACTCTCCTTGTGCCCGGTCGCCCGCCGCTACCCCACTTAGTACGGAGTTAATTCGCGCGTCTTATTCCCCCGCCCAGTTTCGATCGCGCGGGAGGGCCGTAATTGCTCCGCGCGGTCAAGAGCCCCGGGCGCGAACTGGAGCACCAGGAAGTGGCGTCGGTGCATAATCGCGCGGCGCGGTGCGGAGCGGCGCGGGGCGGGGCGTAGCAGGACGGGACGGGGCGGGGCGGGGCTAGGCGGAACGGGACGGGACGGGGCGGCGCGGGGCGGCGCGGGGCGGCGCGGGGCGGCGCGGGGCGGCGCGGGGCGGCGCGGGGCGGCGCGGGGCGGCGCGGGGCGGCGCGGGGCGGGGCGGGGCGGGGCGGGACGGCGCGGGGCGGCGCGGGGCGGCGCGGGGCGGCGCGGGGCGGCGCGGGGCGGCGCGGGGCGGCGCGGGGCGGCGCGGGGCGGCGCGGGGCGGCGCGGGGCGGCGCGGGGCGGCGCGGGGCGGCGCGGGGCGGCGCGGGGCGGCGCGGGGAGGGCGGGCCGGCGGTGTCCGGCGTGCGCCGCGTCCTGCGAAGTCGCTGACCGAGTAAATCAGGAAAGCGCCTTCGGGTGCGACGCGCGTCGCGACTCAGGTAGAGGAGGCGGTCATCAAATCGCGCTCATCCCAAAGGCTGGAATCCACAATCCACAATCCACATCCCAAAGGCCACACCGTATGGAAAATTAAATATGTATATTTTTATTATTCTCAAATTTCATATCATGTTTTATAAAATGTAATCAAGAAACATTTTTTTAATTGGCAGCAATTTTAAAAAAAAATCAAGAATCTAGTGTTCTTTTTAATAGTCTTTAATCAGCTTTCGTTTTTGCAGCTTATTTCACTTCCGTTGGTGTACAGTTTTTTCTGCCAAGAATTTTGTGATAAAAATAAAAGAACATTTCATTTGCGGAAAATGTCATTTTATTATACTTTAGTTTTACATAATGCTGTCGTCTTTTCGGGAGGGGGACATTCAGGACCTGCTAACTCTATAATGTTTGAAGTGATACTGGGAATTACGGACACTTTTGTGCTTGGGCAGGGAAATTCAAGGGAAGTGCCGACCATTGGAAAAGCTTGAACGATGTTCAACCTAGAGGAAAACGTTTAAGACGGAAGTTACATGGAAGGTCTAAGAGTGCAAAACAAGGGATGTGGAAGCGCAATAGTGAAGTTGAATTGAGCGAGGCGCAAGGGAAGGTCAAAATCATAAGTCCCGCTCCATCAGATGGCAACAATTTCCATTCATTGGAGCGGGGCGCGGGGTCGTCGCAGGGTCACTCGCGGCGGGTGCACTCGGCCGCGTTCTCCGTCTGGGCGTGTCCACGGCCGCACGCGGCCGTTCCGCGCATCCGCTTGCTCTTGCCCCGCCCGGCCCCGCCCCGCCCCGCCCCGCCCCGCTCCGCTCCGCTCCGCCCCGCCCCGTCCCGCCCCGTCCCGCCCCGTCCCGCCCCGTCCCGCCACGTCCCGCCACGTCCCGCCCCGTCCCGTTCCGTCCCGTCCCGTCCCGTTCCGTCCCGTCGCGTCCCGACCCGCCCCGTCCCGACCTGTCCCGTCCCGCCCCGTCCTGCCCCGTCCCGACCTGTCCCGTCCCGCCCCGTCCTGCCCCGTCCCGATCTGTCCCGTCCCGCCCCGCCCCGTCCTGCCCCGCCCCGTCCCGCCCCGCCCCGCTCGGTTTCGTCTGGCCCTCTTCGCCCCTCCTCACTGTACAGTGCTCAGCCCTACTCGGCCCCACGCTTCTGCGCCCCGCGGTGCCTACTCCGCCGCGCCCCGCCTCGCCCTTGGCTCCGCACCACCGACTCCGCTCCGCCCGGCCACCTCATTCCTTACTCCGTCCCGCCACTCTTCTCAATTTCCGCATTGCCCACTCATCACCGCCCCATTGGACCCTTACCTCCTCCCCCAACCCTCATCCCCTCACCCTGCCATCTCATTTCCCTCTCCTCGATTGGCTCCCCTCATTCCATCACGTATCCCCTCTGCACCTCGCAAATGGTGTCTCCATCGCATGCAGCCCTGCTCTCCGGTAGAGTGCACTCCGTTTAGCACTGCCTCGTATTCGACCTTCTTCACCATGCTCTGGGCTGCGGCGTACTGCTGTAATCGCTTCCCTCTTCTACGTCCTTCTCTGTCGCACTCCACGACGTCCCGGTCAACCCCATCTGAGACCCTTATTTCCAGCCTAGCCTAATGCCACTCTGCCCAAATCACGCTTCGCAACCCGCGTAATTGACGACCGTATCTATTGGCAAATATTCCTACAAAATGGGACAAATTACTTAATCAAAGGAATATTATTATTTTTTTTGTAAGAGTTCGCAAAAAGTTTGCACGTTATAAAAATGTCGTTACTCGTGAAATACTTGTCTCTTTTGTTTGTCGTAGCATTAGTTTCACGCTCTTGCAGGAGCAAGATCTCCCCACCGATGTATGTGGGTTAGGACGGCACGGCTCCCCATTCCAATTTGGGGAGATGATGGGAATAAAATGCAAAGACGATTTCGCGCTAGTTCCATGGCCCGGTGTAAACATGGTGCTTCACTCGTATTCGCCTGGAAGTGATTAGGGAGACCTCTAAAACCACTGATTAGAGCAATCCCGCCAACTACTTCGATTCCGGTAGGCGCCACCAACTCACTGATGTTAATTAAGCACAAGTAAATATCCCTGGCCTTACCGGAATTGATTCCACATTCTCCCAATCTCTAATGCTCGAGCCGTAAGAACTTTACCTTTACACTAGGCGCTACTGATTTCCGCTCAGCTTCACTCCTCTCCCGCCCAGTCCCGCAGCGCACAGCCATGCGCCGCCACTTCACACCACTACACTACACGACACGACACGACACGACACGACACGACACGACACGACACGACACGACACGACACGACACGACACGACACGACACGACACGACACGACACGACACGACACGACACGACACGACATAACACGACCTACCTTGCCTCGCCTTGCCCCGCCTTGCCCCGCCTTGCCCCGCCTTACCCCGCCTTGCCCCGCCTTGCCCCTACCCGTCCTATCCCGACCCGTCCTATCCCGACCCGTCCTATCCCGACCCGTCCTATCCCAACCCGTCCTATCCCAACCCGCCCTATCCCGACCCGTCCTATCCCGACCCGTTCCGACCCCTCCTATCCCAACCCCGCCCCGCCCCGCCCCGCCCCGCCCCGCCATGCGCCGCCAGTGCGGAAGACCACACTCCGCTCCTCTGTGCACCTCTGGAGGGCGGCGATGGAGGCCGCGCCGAGTGCATCCGTATTAGCGAAAGAAAGCCTCTCGTTTGGGCCCATTGTGCGCGGCGGTTTCGCAACGGCCACGTGACTCCGAGGAGGGCAAGGAGACCACATGACCACCGACTCTCATACAGCGGGCCTCGCAGGCGAGCGTCTTAATTCCACTTTGAAATCCAAGTTAGCCTCTATAACTAATTCTTTGATGTTATTGTTGTTATTGCGTCTAACGCTTGAGGTCTAATGGATCCATTCATGCATTCCTGACTTGAGCTCTCTTGTACGTTGTAATTTACTCTGCCTTTTATGGACCCCCAACAGTGACACCTAATTCACTGAAAGGGATCGCCTATACAATCACTCTATCGGCTCAATTTTCGCTTAAATGAAGGTTTCTTCCTTAAGCGTGAGTTTGTTTCTTATTCATATTTTGCAAGTGAAATTAGCGTTGGCTTATTTCTTGTGTAGGAATCCCATTTACAAAAATCGAAATGCAATGGTTTCCGAATCAGTTCGTTTGATCATTTCATGCATTTCGTTTCCAAGATATTGCTTGTATTTCTCAAACGTATTTTCAAATGCTACTTACATGGGATGTTTACTCAATGAATTCGCTATCCACAATTATTTAGAATACACACATGATGAAAATTTTGTCTGTATTAGTCAATATTGATTTTCCATACATTATTTTATTTTTGATAATTTTGTGCTTAATGCATCTCTTCATAAATGTTCAACAAACGTTCCAGTCATGAAGTTCAAATGCAAGTAGTGTTCTGCGGTAAAGTCATATTAACGATACAATTGACAAATAAGCATACTAATGATTCTCGGAACTGAAAATGTACGAGATGGTTTTGTACATACTCAAACTACCATTCCAATAAATATGACACATACTTGTACAATAAAAATGCGGCAAACGATGAGAAACGTGAGCAAAATGAATGTAAAAACCCCTGCAAACACTTTCCGTGTTCGCGGAAGGTAGCGCGCATGTTGACGTGTGTGTTCAAAGTGCGGAGTTGCGTCCTCGCAACCTGCCTCGTGCCTTCGTCACGTGCGCATCGTCGAAGAGCTCCCCTCAATGCGCCCGTTGAGAAGGCCAGACCGGGCGGGCGGGTCGGCAAACAATGCGGTTTTCCCCCACGTGATTCTCCTTTGTCGTCTCCTTTTAACGAGACTTAAATGAGGGCTTCCGGAATGCACTGCGCGAAACGTGCTCTATTCAGAGAGCGGCTACGCGTTCATCGTCTCGTGATGCATAACTGGGCGGAATCTATTGCAGTCATTTCTTTTTGCTATTCAATGAGCCTCTTTGAAGCAAAGAACGCTTTTGATTGTGTTCACAAAACAGTGATTGCAGACATGACAACGGTGAAGGAATGTGTTCGAAAGACGTAATTTCAGGCAATTGCTTTACTAATAGTTTACTATCCATTTTGAGATATTTTGAAAAAATATTAATAATTTGTACTTCAATTGATATGTTTAGTAGTTGTTGTTCTTTCCTAGGGCTTTTTCCAGCTGACAACTGGTTACCACATACTAGACACTAACATACTTACATGATCCTCTGACCTGGGGTCAGCAGAACGCGAGGCTCTCCGCGACAACACATACAAGAGAGACAAAGGCCAAACAATCATGCCCAAGGCAGGGTTCCAACCCGCGACCCTTCGAACCGAAGCTCTGCGTCGGTACGCCCTTAGCTACCTCGGCCATCCAGGTGGGATGTTTGGTGGTAACATCAGCCGCGAGTCGTCAATTCATAACCTCAACGTCGTTCCAAAACCTCGTTTCTGTGAGACGTAAACACCTTTTTATTTTACACTTTTTGATCAGTCCCCCAAAAGATGTTGGAACTGGTTTGAGTATGATGGGTGACTTTATAATTAATTCTCCCATACTCCTACCTGGCTGTAGTTGAATGTGAGCTCCAGATATATTACTAATATCAATCGATGGAGGAAACTGAATTTCTTGGAGTCCCTTGAGCGCATGTGCGTACATACCGCTGAAGTTAGTTCCACGTCACACTAACTGCTGTAGTCCACAAATCAGCAGCCGATGCATCATTTGTTCTGCAAGGAACTTGCAAAACGAGTCACCCTCGCAAGTACCTCGCGACCATTTTAGACGTGACGGAGCTCTGAGATGTAGCAAGAACATTTGTTGCGTTGCCTAGAACATTTGTTGCGTTGGCTAGAACGCTCTTGGAGTCCCGCCGCTGCAGAAAAATGAAGAGGAGGAGGATAGAAGAATGTGGAAGATCGGGCTGATAAACCGCAGACAGGATGCGTACACCGCCAGGGAAGAGATTAGGGACTGATGGCGACGGAGCAGGCTGTTAGTGGCAGCGGCGATGTCAAGGAGAGACCTGTACTTTTTGTGGAGACTGTAGTAGTGACTGGATTCAGTAGACTTTTCTCGATCGAAGATACCTCTGGTTCTTAAGGGAGCAAGGAATCGTGCCTCAATTACGTAAAATTAATGGCGAAGGGATTTGAGCTGTCAGCGTTAATATAAATAATGGGAAAGGGGGAATGGAAATATTTATGGTTGCTCTGGCGAAGTCTTGGGAGCCTGCCGAAAAAAACGGAGGAGAGTATCTACAATTTGAAGCTTCCGCTGATCAATCGAAATCAGGATGCCTACACGACGTGAAGGAAGAACTCCAACCCAATCAATGGGATCAGGATCTTCCGTCTCTTTCTTTCCCACTCTTCCGAGCAGCGCTACCCCCCTCCCTTCTGGGTTGCGCCACAGAAAGTTCTCGTGCAAGGACGTGTCACTTCTCCGGCGCCTCGTCATCCACTCTACCCGCCACCCGTGTTCGCGTCTCTTGTAGGACCTCCCGAAACGGTCGCGGCGCAGTTTGGCAACCTCGGAGCGGAGGCTGCGCGGGCTGATCGAGAGGTGACGTGGGGCCGGGCAGCATCTGCGTCGTTTGGCTCTTCCGTTGGGACTTTGGTACCGGCAGGCGAGTCCACTGCCCGCTCTATTACTGCGTATCATCCACTGCCCAACGCCCCACTGCCCATTGCCCATCACCCATCACCCATCGCTCACCGACCACCACCCACTGCCCACCACCCACCATCCATTGCCCACTGCCCACCACCCACCACCCACTGCCCACCACCCACCGCCCTTGTCCTGTGCCCAGCGCCCCGGACCACCACCCTCTGCCAACCGACCATCGCTCACCGCTCACCGCCCACCGCTCACTGCCCATCGCTCACCGCCCATCGCTCACCGCTCTCTGCGCATCGCTCAACGCTCTCTGCCCACCGTCCTTCAGGTATTGCCCATCGGCTACCGCTCACTGGCCAACGCCAATTGCCCACCGCCCTGGGCCCATAGCCCACCGCCCTCCGACCACCCCTCAACGCCCACTGTTTACACTGCCCACCACCCTTCGCCCTCAGCCCATGGACCACCATCCTCCGCCTTCCGCCCTCCACCTGCCTCTCGCCCACCGCCCACTGCCCGCCGCCCACAGCCGGTTGCCGATCGCCCCGTAGGCAACGAACGCTTCGCCCGCCTGCGAACCGATAAACAACAATCTCCATGTCATTAGGATAGCGAGAGAGAACTGATGAGGAAAACGGGCAACTTGAAGACGCTATCTTAACTGAACATGCTGAAAGCAAGATAAAGGATCTCTCGTGGAATTACGGTTGAAAATTTATTTTATCGCTTTCTTCGTTTTATTATAAATTTTAACAATTTTATTTCGTTTCTGAGAAATTTGTTTTTCTACATGTATGAACGAAATATTGTTGTGAGAATTTATTTCTTGTTGAATATGGGTCGTTGTGCTTATATTTAATCATGTCAAGTATAATTGATAGTAGCACTTACCAATATGGGATATTCGTCTTGCCGGATAATCATGCCCTTCAAATTAATGTAATTTAATTCAGTAAATCCCTTCATGGCCTACATTCCACAACGTAACATAAAAGAAAAATTAATTTGTCTCAAATTTCATTTCGTTCCGTAGTTATTTTATCAATATTGGTCTGCATAATACGTTATTTCTCACGCTTTATACTCGAATCTATTTCCAAGGGGGAAAGGATCATTTGTAGTTATTCAGTATTTCAAGTTGATGTTATGTTGATATTTCAACAAAGTTCAATAGATTTCTGTATTAAGAATACACACGTAGTGAAGACTCCAGCATAAAATGCTTCTTTGGATTCCAATATTGTAATGAGGGCAAAATAAAACAAAAGTAAATGGAAGTTTTGAAATTCGAGTTATGTACATAACGAAGTTCTTCGATATTTCTTTCAGTCCCTATGAATTTTACGTTGACGCTAGCGAGTAAAATACATCACTGCGTGCGTTAGCACTCTTCTGAGTGCGTCGCGGAGTCCCCTTTACGTTCCCGTGGTTCATCGACTCCCCGCGGGCCGCTTTGTGAAAGCGACTCCTCGCCCGCCCGGGAGTCGGCGCACGGGAGCGGGCCGCGTGGGCCGCCCGCTGGAATCCCATCGCTCACTCGCCCACGGACGCCCAGAGGAGCCGGGCGCGCCCTGGGCGTGGACGAATGCAAAGACCTCCTCGCAAACTTATAAATAATAAGAAAAATTAATGTATTTAATTGAAAAGGGAACTTGCTTTATTAATAGTAATATAGACATTCATAAGAAGAAGAAACAGTTTGAACTCCATTAATACTCTATAATATTTATGATCACGTGATCCGGTTAAAAACAGCATAATAGTTTTGTTAAAAATGTCATGATCTTTACCAAAGGATACTACTAGGAATTACTAGTAGGAATTGAACAGTATGTAATGTAGTGATTTCTGTACGGGACGTGTGAAAGGGTACTAATATTTTCCTAAAAAAACAGTTTGTAGTAAATTATACGCAAACAATCGGAAGGAAAAGAGGGGTGAATAATAAATATTTTGAGAGAAGGATATGTAAAACCGATAAATTAAACTACAATCATTTCTAGTCAAATGATAATGATCATGGAAAAGAAAACCGCTTTTCAACAAATGAACGTTTTAATTCTTTATTCATCCACTTTAGAAGAAACTATAACCAAATCATCGGCTGAATAATAAAAATCGGCTTGTATGAATTTGTACATGACCCACTTTATTTAATTCTTTTAACTGTTAACTTTCATCATGAAAATCGCATAAAATATGTAGGGATGGTTGGAGTTTAGGAACACTGTGCGAATGGGGAAACACCAACAACGATACGCTCAACAGGAAGACACCGCCATGTAGAAATATTGAGAAGACACAAAATGAAAAAATGTTGTTAATGGGGGTAAATTAGTTGCGTACTTACTTCATTTATTTAAATTTTTGTCCGTTGACCTGCTTGCATGGTAATAACAGAACATGTACTATTTTAATATTCCTGTCCTCAGTACCTCTATAGAGGTGGGACTTTATTTTATAATTTATTGCCCAACACTAAAGTGCTGCCTTGCGATTTAATTAACTAAAAGGAGATACTTTTCTTAATAACTAACTAAAATGCACTTAATGTTATCTTAAACTAATCGAGCAAATAAAGTACATGCACTTTGTCACACTTAATTTGAATGAATCCCCCACCCCTTAATAGTAAATATGTTCTGTTCTTATCGAATGAACATGGGTGAGCAGTGGCTTTTGGGAGAGGTTTCGAAGCACTGTGCGGCGTGTGGGAGCCTCTTCGCCGATGGGGCCAGCACCATGAAAGGCGCCGCCGACTTGTTGACGAGCTGTGTGTGGGGGGGGGGGGGGGGGGCTAGGGGGAAGGGCGGCCTTGTGAAGGCAAACCCGCGCCGCAGGGCGCCCGGCGCCGCCCCTCCCCTCCCCTCCCCTCCCCCCTCCCCCTCCCCCCTTCCGCCCTCCCCTCACCAGCCCATCCGCCGCTTAATTTACGGCTCTTCACCGGCCGCCCTCCGTTGGTGGGGCCAGTGGGCGCTGCGACCGTTGGGGCCGTTTGGAACGCGCACCTCTGTTCGTGAAGAGATCGGAGAGGACCTGTGAATGTGATGATTGATGTCCTTTATGCTGGCGCGTAATTCTTTACGAGACGCGAATGGATGTCGGCTTTCCGGTGATTTTTATTATTCATATTTTAGTTTCTACTTGTTTTTACTGGCAATTCTTGTTATTAGGAAAAAATGTTACGGTATGATTAGTTTGTAATCTTCACTCTCAGGAAAGTGCTGTATTTCTAGCAGAATTACGAACAAAAAAATACCATTTTACAAGAAATATGCCAAATAAATGTAGTTATGTCCACTCAGTTTCCAAATAGTTTTTAGATACTTGCTAATCACTTGCTGAAAGATATAAATAGAAATGGTGACGAGGTTCAATTTTTCTCGTCATTTATCTCTCGGACAAAGAAGAAAAGAAACGTAAAGCAACTACAGGTGTGTACATATGTAATGAATTTGGATGGCGTTTTCTATTAATCATCTTTTTACAAATGTCTCAATGACGAAGGAGGCAAACATTTAAGAGATGTATACGTGTAAAATTATACGTTTGCGTTTTTGTTATGTGTTACCCGACCGAGCAACATAAAAAGAACAAGGACCCTATTTACATTCTGGTACTGCTGAGGTCTTTTATGTTGAAACGTCCCGGTGCCCGACCACGTTAATGCGTTTCTGTCTGGAAGCCCCCGAGTAGACGAGGCGAGACGGCCCGGGACCCGATAAGCCGGTCATCGACGACGATTTTCAGCCCGCCGCCCTACAAAACATCTGTCGGCGGCGCTTAACAGTTATTTCTACCTCCACGTCGCGTGATCGTCATACGCGCCCGGAAGATTTAGGCCAGTGATCTTCGCGTTCGTGGTTGCAAGGTCGGCCTCCTGGGGCATTAGTTGCTTAACTGTAAACAGTTCAGGTGTCGTATAGGTATTGTGGTGAGTTTTTGACCTCCTGGGACATCAGTTCCTTAACTGTAAACAGTTCAGATGTCGTATAGGTATTGTGGTGAGTTTTCGTTGGCATTTCCAATGAAATAATTGTATGCGTCGTCATTGCCAACAATATTATTTATTAAATAATGGCTTCCATACAGCAGGTAAGGAATGGCTCAACTTACATTTCCATGTTTTCTGTTTCCAAATTTTACGTATTTTAATTCTATTTCATTCACTTTCCTTTAGTATTAAATGACTTAACCCCCCCTTTTCTTCCTTTCAAGCCTTAGAATGTTAAATATATTTTCTAAAAATTGTAAATTATTAGTAACCTTTTATTATAATTTTGTTGTCAAAGCAAAAAATATTCACGTTTTAATGTTTTTGTTTTTTTCTTCTTGTACTAGAAAACAAATGATGGCTAAGCCATCGAAAGCTGCCTTTTTAATAAATAATATTGTTGGCAATAACGACGCATATAATTATTTCAGTTCAGATGTCACTAAGTTTATGCTTAAAGAAAGGTTATGCTGAGCGGCCGTTATCCGTGTCAGTAGGATTAATACTACCCAAGAGTTCCCCAAAGTTCATTCCTATATTAGTGACAGAGACTAGAACATCCAAAAAATTGAAATAGCCTAAAAAGTGCAGGCTTACTCTGTAATTAATTTTGAAATTATTAAACAAGTGGAAAGTAAAGCTTCATTTCATGAGATCTATCACACATTTTTCGTAAAATGTCTTTTTTTGTGTCGAGGCTCATACCACAAGGCCCTCTTCTTCAGCTAAACCACTGTATTATCTTCAGTAGTATCAAAAATATAACAATATCTACAATCTATATTTTTGTTGGTTTGAATGTCATCAAGTCCATTTTTTTGTTTTTAAAAATCATTCGTGTGTTTCATTAAATAAATTGTAGCTCACTCGTGATGTCGGTATCTTAAACGCCGCATCTACATTTCTGAGAAAACTCGCCCACGGCAGAAGGTACTCCACTGTCTGGGTTTGGTGGCGAGTGAGGCGGGGCGGAGGAATGGCATGCCGTAATAACCTGAGCGATTCGCTGCCCTTGCCTATTCAGAAAGCGAGGCAGGTCGATGACGCGAAATGATGGGGTACTGGCACTCGATAAAAGTGGAGCATTCTACTTTTATCGCGGAATCGCGAAGTTGAACTTGAATATAAAACGTAGACTGTGCCCAATCCCATGATTTGAAATCAGCGTTTAGCTTGAAGTTTAAGATACGATGGAAGACGGTTGGAAGGATTTTTTTTCGTATGCAGATAATTTCTTTTAACAATTCGCATTATTTTTGCAGCCATTTTATAGAATCCACTTGCCAACATCCTCAAAGAGTACGCGATCGTGAAGTGTTTTCTCGTTGTCATCTTCCACTCTCAGATGACGTTTTCATCTTTCGTCAATAGAATCGCTGAGCAACTGTGAAAGCAATACTTTTTCATATTTGTAGATTTCCTTGAAAATCAGAGAAACTCGTTGCGCGTTTGAATTCTAATTACAACCCGTTTCCTCTCTTGCAATCATTTAATACCGTTAGGAGGATGGTGTTATTCTCGTGTGTTATTCGTTACGACATGCAAGTGTGCATACAAGTCTAGTCACCGTGATAAGCGTTTGTTCAATCCCTCGGGGAATGGGTTAACACGCATCGTTATCTTTCTTTTCTCCAATTCGAGTTTCAATGAAATTCCTTTTCTAAAATGTAGAAACTTATAACAGAAAGGGATTGTATTACAAAGTTAGTTTTATGAATTGAACTTTTTTGAGAAATATGAAATCTTTCTAGTTCTTAAAAAATAAACTAAATTGGATGTTTTGTCTCACGATTAGAATTCCCGGAACAAAAACGAAGAAAACGTAGTTTGTCATTTTCAAACATCAAAGAAGGCTCTTAAGCTATTTCTTCTTCTTTTTTTTTATTCACTAGCGACATTCATAAATAAACCAAAATCAAGGCATGGGCGCATGCCTTGAGACGCAGATCAGACGAATGATTTTATTACAAATTTCGCTTCTATCACGTAAAATATTCAATGCATTAGTATTATGGATTTTTCGGATGTCATTCCGTTCCAAAGCATTCCTCCAATCCTGTTTTAAGCGAATAATGCAAGGGATGTCGTTGCCCTGTACAGAGCGTGTAAGACTCCTCCAACTGGTCCAGTACGTGTCTGCTTCTTGAGAGTCACGCGATGCCTGCAATGAAATCGCCACATCCGCCGACTGTCTTCTCAACGGCTTTGTTTTAAGACTCAGAATTTGGTCCGCCTGCTCAACCCACTTACGCAAAACACTTATCGTTTTTTGTAAAGCCTCTGAAGGTAATTGTGTGTGTTCGTTTCTACATCTCGATGAAAAAGATGAAGTAAAATAATTGAGGATATCCGTCGGTGAGTGGCTTGGGGCTGGGTTCACGCCGGTCATTCGGACTCCGTTTTTGTGTCGTGGCTTCGGGTCGGGCACTAGGCCGTGTTCAACAATCCTCAGCCTGAGCGTGTGTGAGCTACTGACTCTAATCCGCTGTGAGGAACTATCAGTTCTACCTTCAGACCCAGTGGAATGTACCTTCTAAATCTGTTCTCATTTCAGTGTTAAAAAGTAGATAATAAATTTCATGTAAATAAATAAGCACTTTTGAAGGAAAAATACCGACAATAATATAATAAATTATTATGATATATTATTATTTGTTATTATTGATAATGTGAGTATTAATTTATACCGTGACCCAAAATTTAATGGAAGGGGAACATTCCTATCAATTTGAAGACAGTATTATCACTACATCGATATTCGAAACACCTTCCTTGCAATGATTTATAATGTTACTTAATTGCAATGTGAATCCTACTGCTATGTGTACTTATAAAGTTTGCATGATTATAATCGAGTGTACGAGTTCAAACACTATTGTATTGACCAAACTCGTTTATATACTTACGAGTTTTTATTGTCTTAATAATAATGGAATTGTACCCGACAAATGTAGCGAAGAAATTTCGAAAGATCAGATTCCGTAGAAACCGCCTCAAAGTCGAGGAAGCAAACAATTTATGTGTAACGTTTCTCCTCGTCACGGAGCGCGGAAGGCCGTTGCATCTGGTTCAAATTGCGTCTATTCCCAGAAGTGAGCGAGCGAGGCTCCAGCCGTTGGAAGACTCCCACACAAGGCCGGATGCCGGCGGGCGCGGGCGCGGGCGCTGGGCGAAGCAACGTCCTCGAGCGAGGCCGGCAGCCGCAGGGAGCAGATTGAATTGAATTGAATTGAATTGAATTGAATTGAATTTGCCTTATTTTACGTGGCGAGACTCGGGCCATCAGGCCCGCTCTTCCGTCTGACCACGCAAATTTCGCTACGCTCCTTTCACCAACTTGGAGAGAAAGGAGGTATTTCTTGGGCGAGAAACAGGCGATTTGAATTTAGCTCAGAGGCGTCATTTAGGCTTGAGGATCTTTTACATGCAAGTAAATCTACTAACATGGGACAGCCGGCTTTACTTCCCCTCCGAAGGAAGGCGTACGAAGGACTTTGTCGCCCTAAAAATCCACGGCTTCGATCAGGTTTGAACCCACCAACTTGGGTACAACAGTCCGGTACGCTAACCGTTACACCATCGCCGCCGCCGCTAACCGTTACACCATCGCAGATCGGTCGCCGGGGCGGAGATCGGAAGGAACGGAGATTTTCAGTGTTTCCACTTGCGTACCCACGTATCAAATGCAGGTACGATTCAAAACACCGTCATCCCCCATAACTCTCAACTGATCTACCACGTCTCGCCACGTATCGTACCAGGTCTCGCCACGTAAAATAAGGCAAATTCAATTCAATTCAATCTAAAAACTGAAACAGTCTTCAACCTCGCGTCATTAAACTTAGCACAATGCTTACGTTCTTCGTAGTAATAAAAGCTTATGGATGACCATTCCCAAAAAGTTAAAAATATTTATTGCATAATTAGTCTCCTCAAAGGGCACAGCCTACCGAATGAGAAGATATTTTAAATGTTTCTATTAATATTTCTTTTCATAATAGAGAGTGGCGTCTGTTCAAAAAACAGCGGTAAGAGACCAATAGGCTTGAAATGAAAATTTTTGAGTAAGATGAAGGGATTTCGATGAAGAGACGTGGTCAGAAATTGTGTATGACTGAATACACACTCGAAGAAGATGTACAAACATTTGATAATGTAGAAGTAGTTGTTGAAAGAATGTGATATGCCAGACGGGCTAATGCAGCCTATAATTACGCGTCGCATGTACTAAAGGTAGACGAAGAGACACCAAACAAAAATGGGGAAGATATTGTAAGAAGACGGACAGTAACCTACACGATGTGACGAAGAAGGAATAAAAAAATAACTCAGTAATATGAACGTAATCCCAAGAACTCTATACTTGATCTCTGACGCCCCTTTGGAGACATTACACGAATGGCTGAGAAATAACATTCCAGTTAATCATATCAATTAATATGTCGAAATTCGTAGCGTATTGTTTCCTTAAGAACTTGACCCTTGAAAACCGAAGTTTTAACGAGAGCTCTTTCATCTACACTTTCGTATATTGCAAACATGTAAGGTATTTCGACCACCGAAAATGTAATGTAATTTCTTGGAAGAGCACTGGTAGACGATGACCCACCGCATTCAGGTTTCAAACAGGCAAACAGGGCTTCTCCCATCTACCCACGCACTCACTCTCAACCCCTCCCCCGCCTTCCCACTCATTCCCTCCCCCGCCCTCCCGACGCGCCCTGACCTCCTGCGGCCACCGCGTCACGCCGCAGGAATCCGGCTGGGATGCGAGGATTGCGTTAAGTCTCGAAGCGTCCCATGATTCACGCAAGGCGCTAATGTGGAGAAGCCAGATTCTCGATGTTGACCCGCATACTTGGAGCGATATAGGCGATTTATACCTTCATAATTCATTTGCACTCGGAAAGCCAAGTAGGAGTCTCCTGTTAGAGCTGGTCAATGTTGCACTTTGTGGCATTACGATGTCATTTCTCTTGGAAAGGATGTGAACAAAATAACTTTGAACATCTACATGACCTCAATAGATGTTCGAAGTTATGCCCTTGTACCCCAGAATTGTATGAGCTTCTAAAGACCGAAAGTCATCATAAGTTTGTATTCGTGTCAAGTTCTATTGGGAGGGCAACAATATAAGCTATGCTTTCATTGAGTTTGAAGAATGATACATTTTACATTTTTGTTTTTGTTCTATTAATGTGAAACATTTTGCAAATGAGTCTTTCTGATTCCTTATAACATTTCTTGAATACACTGTTAGTGGGTTATTCTAGTGTAAATATTACACACATTTCGTTTATATTTATTAATTTTCTTAACTTTAGGTAATTATTATTTTATTAAAATTCTTAACTTGTTGCTCCAGTGTATCTAGTATCATTAGAGAATTCTTAATTTTTGCCCGTGGATGTTACGATGGGAGAGAAAACTTCATGAATGTTTCAAATTTGTATCTATAGATTTACTGAATCAAATCGTTTTTTGAATGCGAAGACGTCAACATTTGAGATATGAATTTATTAGCAATTGAGCCCAGCTTGAACGGTCAACGGTGTTAGTGGGTACCAGCTTATCGTCTCGGTGGAAGTGTCTCTGGTTTGAATTTAGTCCTGAACATTTATTTTTTGTCTCGCATTCGTGCGTGTTGCGATTTGCTGACGCGACATCAGAAGTGCCTTCAAAAATGCATAATATTTATTTCCAGATACTTCCCTTCGGAATTCAAGAGGGTAGTACGTGGGATACAAGAGTTAGCCTCGCCAGGTAAAAGTGCTCCAAGAAACGTGACAAAGGATGAAAAATAAACTCGTGTGTGAACATCCATATCGTTATTACCCCAAGGCCGTTCTCGAATGTTTGAGCAGCCGTCGTGATGTTCCCATCCCAAGTCGAGCGACGCCCGCCCGCCCGGTCGCCCGCCCGTCGTTCCGCCCGCCCGTCGTTCCGCCCGTTCGTCGTTCCGCCCGCCTCGTGGCTCGACTCTAGTGTTGACCGCGCGTGTTAGCCGCGGCCGCCACGTCGTCCACCTGCCTGTGGAGTGGCTCTCGCGCCGAAGCGAGCGGGACGGGACGCCACGCATTCGGTGGCGGGAGGCGCGCGCGCGACGCGTTGGACTTGCAAATGAAGAGCGCGTAAACACTGGCGGGCGTGGATGCGCGGTAGGGCGGCGCTTCCGTCACCTGGCGGATGGGAGACGCCACCGCTAGGCCGTTGACTGTGGACTGATTGTGGAGTGCTTATGCTCGCACGAACAATGCGGGAACGTGCATTAGCTTGACCTTTCCTGTTCGTTGGTTAAAAATATTATTTTGATAGCTGTTGAAAGAGAAGGGAGCTGGGAATTCATGATATCTCGTTTATTAAACAACACGGGGTAATTATGAATAGTAAAATGTAAAAACAAATCACATGAATACAGTACAGTGAAATATGTAGTTATGTTTCCTATATATATATATATATATATATATATATATATATATATATATATATATAGAGAGAGAGAGAGAGAGAGAGAGAGAGAGAGAGAAAGAGAGAAATAATAATAACGATATAATACATTTCACAATCTCAGCGTACTGTATCGATTACAAACAATGCGTTAGACATACCTTTCTTTAGAGACGTGTCAGGAAACATTTTCATACAAAATGCGTTTCATTTTGAAATTAATCTCCGTCAGTAACTCTGTAACAAAAACGGATTAGAATTTGTGGTGAATATTTCAAATGAAGGATCATTGGAAGTCAATTGCTCCCCTCTTCTGTGGTCTTTTCATCAATATTCTTCAATTCAGAATATGTTAGGTTAATTAGCTTTCGAAAACCCCCAAAGAGTCCGTGATTGAATGAACTGTTCTCGTTGTCGGCAAATAGGCTCTCGAAGCCGCAAACTCGTGTTACTCGTGAACTCGTTCGTGTTGCCCATTCTTCTCGTAGGGGAAACTAAAGGATACAAATGTTCAGGCATTTGCAGGAAGTATAACGTAATTTTCAGAGTTTTCATTTTCTATTATGTTTTTCATCTTCAGAAAATAATGACTGTAGACTCGTCAAAATACCAATTTGTTCATTTTGTTGGTTATTCCGTTCTGTGCAACGTAAGCTCATTCATTCGCTTCTGAGAACTCCGTAGTTTTCCTTGCCGCATGTCTGCTTGGTTTTTACTCACCACCACTCTTATTTCCCAGCATCCACTTTCTTTCCACCCGGCGGTATTTCGTCACGATCCCTTTCTCTCGGCTCGTCGCCGTCTCGTCGTCGGCGGTTGAGGAGACGTTTCGTCGTCCGCGCGGAAACCGGTTCCCAGTGCAACGTCGTCCGCGAGAGTCAACGCGCCGTACCTCGTCTCGGCTCTGTCCCACCCGCAGACCGTCCCCGCCCCCGCCCCCGCCCCCGCCCTTTGGCCCCGCAACCTCATTCTCTCGCGCCTCCACTTCCTCGTCTCGGGCCCCTGCAGGCACGCTGCGCCGATCAGAAGAGTTCGTCGCGTCATTCAGAAAGTGACCGAACGCTTCTCCCCACCCATGCACAACCGAGACAATGACCTAGAGAAACACCTCCCTCAACTCTACTCTCTTTGTACATCACTACACCTCACGACTTGTGAAATAATCTTGAATAATTCTTGGAAACATTAAAAAAAGGGTGATCTACATAAATTAATGAATTAACGTAATATATTTATTAAAATCTTGGTTTAATTTTATTCGATTACTCATATGTTTATTGTTTATTAAATCTAATACTAATATATTATTTTTTAAAGCCGAAGGTGTGATTTCTTCATTATACTTCATAATGGGTGTCCGACCATTCATTTAACAGGAATATTTTTCTATGCTTTGACTACGAGGCCGACGCTACGTAAGGTCCTCCCAGCACAAAAAACGCGAGACAAAACGCAAGCATTCATACACTGCGCATCGAAAGGGCCACACCGTGCAAAAGACAGGCTGGAGAGTCGAGCTTCCGGATACGACGTACAAAGTAGTACAAATTGGTACAAATTGTGGACTGGTTCGAAAAAACAGCTTGTGCCTCACTGTCATAAAATTACTTCAAATATAATTAATCAAATAATTGCCAATTTTGTTTACTTTCCTATTTACATAATTTCAGAAAGTGCGTTACTTTATATTTTAATGAATCTTCATAAGTAGTAATATTCACAAAGTAGAGAAATAAAATGTGAAGTAAAAATGTTCTAAATATTTTTTTTCAACTCAACTTAGCACTATGTGTTCCGAATTTTCGGACTATATACTGTGCCGTGAAGATCTCTCGTGGACAAATTTCTTCTTGATTCGTCTTCGATGTTTTAGTTCAAAACAAGCAATATGAAAGTATTTATTGATTTAATTTATGTTAAAAATACAGGTATATGAACATTTCAAATTACTACTAGGTCTATTACTAGACATGTGTAACACATTTTTTCCGCTGTCTTTAACCTCTTTCGTCACGATTCGTAGTACTATAAAAACGTATGAACAGGAAATCATTAATGATTCGAAAAAAAAACCGCACTCGTATGGCCTACATTTCCGGTACTCTGATCTCTTACCCAGTAATCTTGACAGTCCTCGAACAATAGTCTAATTTTTTTGTGTGAAGTAAAAGTACCGGAATCCTTATCGAGTGGTATCTGGGCTGCCATTTATTAAATTACCTCTGCTGCAAATTACTGTTAGTAGCTGCCTTGGCTTCCTCGCTGCCTGTAGAGGTAATGACCGTATGCAGAGATGATTGATGAGTCTGCGAATCTCTTACTGGAAGGCCACTCTGTCAACTGACGGAACCACCGTGTTGGAACAAGTTCAAGTGTTGATATGCATATCAAGAATATTAATATTAAATCATAATTTATAACTATTTTAACGGTAACGAACACATCTTTATATTCATCTTAATGCATTTAAATTGCTGTCCATACGAGCTTCATTTAGTCCATATAGGTGTTGTGGTGCGTTATCGTTGGCATTTTTCATGTTTCACAACGTTTACAATTATTTCATTTAGTCCCTCTAAATTTTGCTCTAACTGGACACAATATATTTCTCCTTAGTTGCTATTGAAAACTAGAAGAATGCAGGAATTATTATTTTGCGAACACTTGGCGAAAAGGAAGTCCCACTTTGCACAATAAGACGACGATGGCTTAAATAGTACATTCAGAGCTGAATCAAACAATAACGATCTTGAAATCCGTTTATCACCCACCCATTATTGAATATTTATTACAATTAATTGAAAACTGAACTCTAAAATACGCCTATCAGCAAATGAAAAAAAAATTTAAAAACTTAAGAATTTTTTTTTTAAATTTAAAAAAGGCCATTTTGATATAGAGCTTTGGACGAGTTAGTGAAAAGCTTTACAATTCCATAAGTCCAAGGCTGCATATCTGCTCTCATTGTAGGTCATATTATATGATGCTCATATTTCAAGGTTAATAGAGACCTTCATTGCCATTCAATCGCTAATACGTTCAAGGAGACATCTCGCCCCTCCTGCCTGTCGTTCACACGGTGTGAACCTTGTGGTGCACCCATAACAATAACACTAACCGCTCTAGTATCAGCCGCCAACGCGCTGACGCACGGCAATTTGTATTAATAAGCTGCGCCACCTGACTTGAATGAGCGGCCGTGAAAGCAGCGTAGCTCCTATGACACTAGGAACTGCCATACGGCGTTCATTGTAAGAAAATACGACGCGCGAGAGTCGACGCAAGTCTACTTTGCCTTCACATTCCTCTGGGGGTGTTTCTGGTTTTAGCAGTCAGTCTCAAAGCATTCTCAGGTGCATTGAATTGATTTCCTGAGTAATAAGAAGAGAAAAAAACGGGGCTATGAAGTTTTTTGACTCTGTCGTCGATGTTTCATAAAACTGTGTTTAATGAATTTTACGGGAGCTTTTCGAAATCGCTGTGACTCGGCAAGATTTTTTTATTCAACTACAAAAAGGTAGACCTTAATCAACACTAGTGCAAAAACATTCATTGCCTTCATTAATTAATTCGTTTTTTTTATTTTTAGTATTGTGGCATACTGTTTTACCGTCATGGAATCGGAATTGGTTGTCATCTTTTTAACGTAATGTATAACAATAGATATAATTACATTTTTCTAACATATTCCATTTATTTTTGTGTACTGCAAATCAATAAGGATAACAATAGATTAAAAATGTTGATTTTTTTAAAATATTGAAATTATTTTAGGGTAAGTCATTTTAGTGTTAACGAATAACTTTGTTGTAAAATATTTTAAAATGATTTACTGAACCTATATATTTGTAAATAATATTAATTTCCTGCTGATTGTAAGATATGTATTTGGTACTTGGCAAATGACGACTTTGGATTATGCCAGTTTTCGAAGTCGTGAATCCTTAATCGTTTGTATTATTCAAATTTGAATCTTCGAAATATTATTTCATCGTGTGAATTAGTTTCTCGATTCAAGCTGATTTTAGAAGTCGAGAATCACTATCACTTTGAAATTCCACAATTTCAAAAAATCGTGAAGTCGTAAGCATGTCGAAACCAAGATCATTTACCACCTCCATTCTATTCAGCGCCGGTCAGCCTTAGAGGCTCTTTTGTTTGCGACCGATTCCGCTGAAGGCGCGTGCGAGCCGCGAGCAGGAGGCCACGCGCGAGGCCGGGCGTCGCCGTGCGGAGCGGTAGCAGCAGCAGCAGCCGCCGCCGGCGTATTCAAACGACGCGACGCATCTGCATACAAACGGCGGCGCGGGGCGGGCGTGGGGCCTGGGGAAGCCGCGCGCGGTGACTAAACGCCGCATTGTCGCTCCGCTTCTAACGAGGCCGCGGCGCCGCCGCCCCCTCCCGGGTCGTTCGCCTCGAGGCTGAGCCGCCGAGGCTGTGGTTTGCTCCGGGGCAGCATTGCCGCTGCATCTGCAGCGACCCTGACCGGGAGGTTCTAGGGTTCGAGCTGCTTAACACGCAAGGCAGTTTAATGTAAAAAAAAATCAAAGTAAATAAATCCCCCTTCTCCACAAAGGGTGACAAAAGGATTGGAGTCCCGATTGGCATTGGCCGTGTACCTAGGTTGTCTTCAGCTGCTGTCTGGGGGGAATTCTAGCGGTCGGCTGCTCTGATCTGTGGTTTCTCCTATCAACACCACGAGAATACCAGGGCTGTTCCCTAACAAACGGGCCACGCGTTATTTTTATTGCTTCTTCCTTATCCTTAACCCTTATCCTTACCACGCAGAATAGCATGCACTACACTGCCACACATACCGGGAGACCAATCAGAAGCTTAGAGCTTTATTATCCTGCGATGAGGAACACCGCCACCTCTAGGCATAAACACAATACGGCGACAAATAACACATAATACAATAAGGCGACTAATAACCGTAACAGTTGACGTTCCCGAAGACGTTAAACAATCAATTAATCGAGGCTGATACATAGAATACATAGATTTTGTTTAATCTTCCTACTTGCTATTTTCAGGATAATGGGTCTCATTGTGGGCCGAGAGCTATTTAGAATAACGGAAGCCTAGGGAGAGGGTGCATCTCTCCAATCTTCTTCGGCTTTTTTATCTGGCACGCTTAATCAACGAACGTGCCCGTCAAAAGCAGAACTGGGAACGAATCGGTAACTGCCAAGAGATAGGGTCCCGCTCCCGGATCAGCTCTCCATAAAAATCCCTCCAAACCAATCATGGGGAGATGCACAAGATATGTAGACCGTAGTATCACAATGTGCCTTCTAACATTGTTTCGAAGTGATGTTTTTTTCTGTACTTTTTAATTTTGGATTTTCGTGTGAAGATGCACATCAGAAATGCGACTTTGATAAACTTCACAAAATGTGTCTTGTCCGCTTATTATAGGCCTTCTTTATAATTTCACTTTTTTTACTTGTGACGCAAATATTTGGTGTGCACAATGGTTCATTTAATAGATGAAATGAAAATTTTCAAATCAAATAGATATTGTGACTGGGTTGATACTCAATAATCCTGTCACTTGCTTGTGGTAAAAATGCGATAATTGTCTCTTTAACTCTTCTGAAATTTCTGCAGCACTGAAATGCTGTTGAGTCCAGTAGCATTTTGTCTTTTCTAAAAACCTGTAAGGCTGATGTGGATATTGTGAAATCGTGAACGTGATTTTTTGGTCATTCGTTCTCATTAGACAGAAAACCAAGTTATGGCACTTGGTAATAGCAGCAATTACTCGTCGCTTCCAGGCAAAGCTGTTCATTGACTTCACTTCCTCCGCAAAGCGCCGGCGAAGGTTCGACGACACGAGGGCTCTCAGGTAGTAAATGAAGAGTGGCATGTATGCACCTCGCAGATTGCCGGATACAAACGAGTTCGGACTACATGCATTGGCAATAGAAATCATTGGGAAATGTTTCATGTTATTGCGGTGTGGCATTATTAAGGTTATATCTGGGTGTTGGCCAGCCTGGGAGACGTGTTCCAGTGTAAGGTTCAATACTTGTGTCCAAACAATCTACGTAGAGATATGATAATACAATGGAATATCCATAACTCGACTCAAAATTATTCGAAATCATCGACATCTGGAATTATATCATTCCGTTATCTCGAACCTCGATAATTCGATGTATTTCGCAACTCAAATTCTTTTTTCTTCAGATTTGGGATATCGAAATTTCTTTCTACTTTTCTCTTTGGGCGGTCTGAAGTGCAGTGGTCTGATCTCTAACCTTCCACCTCTTGGTAGCGGGGTTCAAATTTCTGTTGGTACGTGTGGAATTTGTAGTGACCAAAGCGATTTTGCGAGACGGATTTTCTAAAGGTTCCCCCATTTTCTCACTTTTTGCATTCCATCAATGCCAAATCCAGGGGAAGATCTAGCAGATTATTTGGGGAGGGGAAGGAAGGGGCTTCGTAGATTCTTCTTAAATAATAAAAATATATGTTATTAAATTGTATACTATTTATGTACTGTAGATATTGTACTATACAATATTATTGTTTAAACTATTACATTTTTCGAGTATAAATGAATATTTAAATCAAATTTGCCAAAGAGAGGAACGTAAACAAAAACTCCTGGCCTTTTGGGAGGCATGGCGGCAGAACACCCCCCCCCCCCCCCGAATCTGCAAGTAGCTCAATCATTATTTAAATCACATGGTGACAACCTCCTATCTATCAAGACCATTTACCACAGGTATGGAAGAAAAGGATATGAACTGTCGGAATGAATGAAGAAAGTACTTTCATCTTATCAAAGATTAATATGGTAAAGGAAATTATCTCCACAAAAGTTTTAATAATTTTATTAATAATTTTCCTGAGTTAACTTTCGGGAAAACACTTTTCCCATCCTCAGTTGATCTCTATCAAAATGGAGAAATGAAAACAATAACACAAGTTGCAGACAACAGACACAAGTTGCATACAAATAGAAAATACTTACTATTTGTAAGTCCTTTCTATTTGTATTTATATGATATTATTTGTTTGTTTTTCCACTAAATTCACTATACACCCCCCCTTTTTGTGTTCAACTTGTCTGAATGTTTTCATTTCTCCATTTTGCTAGAGATCCACTGAGGATGGGAAAAGTGTTTTCCCGAAAGTTAACTCTAGAAAAATTATTAATAAAAATTATTAAAACCTTTGTGGAGATTATTTCCTTTACCATGTTATGGATTACCACAAGATATCTGCTACCACCACGGAATTTAATCAAAGATTGATTCTTGTATATATTCGCGTCAGCATTTTGCCCCACCAAGTGCCCGTAAGGTTCGCGGGCCGGATCGATAAAACCGTTGCAATTTAGAAAGGCGCGAATTCCGTTTGCTGCGTTTCTCGCGTTTCATCCCGCCGGTAGCGTCCTCTTGATCTCGTTGAGCGGCGGGAAAGGCGCGGGTCCACGCGTCCAAGCGGAAGACATCTGCTGAAGAGGTGCGGCTGCTGCGCCGTCACTTCTGGGGAGCGGAGTTCGGATTCCGGTCGATGCCTCTGTTTAATGTGGGAGAGAAAGTGAGTTGACGACAAATTTTCTAGGGGGTCTCTCATTTCCATGCTTGTCACTTCATGCCCGATCATTCAGTCATTTCATCATTATCATTGTTTTCCCAACCCTTCAAAATCATTAATCTCATGACCGAATGGACGTACTACCAGAAAACCTGGGAAGCGTCCCTGTTTGCGGATATACCATTCCAATTTCTAAAATCGCGAACTCCGTTTGCTGTTGTTTTTTTTTTTTAATTAGTATTTGTATATTTAGAACATGCGTTCGATTGGTTTCAACTTGTAAATGGAGGTTGAGAACATTCGAATCATCGAACAATCGAATTCAAGCAGCAATTGGTTTGAACTTGCTTGAATGACTCACACAAAATTTAATGAACTTTAAATCATTTCGTCTGAGCGGGAAATGCCGAAAAAATCAATCAATGAATTGTGGAGGGATCGTTCCAAATTACAGAATGTCTCAGAATAAATGTTACATTTCTACTTCTAGGGTATACAGTGGAATCTAATAACACTTTTACGAATAAACATGTCGGGAATTCTATATAACGAAGTTACACTCATGATATTTACCCACGATTGTTAGTCTACTCTGCATACTGAGTGTTCGCCAGGTTACATTTTGACAAAATCAAAGAGTCTTTCGTGTACCGGGGAAACCTCAGCGTACGCCGACTTGCCTAATATATCAGAAGCATGTCATATGTGTAACCTCGTTACATGGAATTTCCGACCACATGTTCGTTGGATAAAACTGATCTTCGATCCTTCTACCAATGGAGTAAATATCCTACATGTAACTTCTTTATTTGGAATGTCCGACCACATGTTCGGTGGCAAAAAGTGATCATCTTCGATCTTTCTACCAACGGAGTAAGTAATGTCCTAAATGTAATTTCTTTATATAGAATTTCCGACCTCGTCTTCGCTAGCTAAAAGTAGTAATCTTCGATCTTCAAACATGCCCTAGAAGTTTGTACCATTTATTCCGAGGCATCCTGTAGAAAGGCGTGAATTTCGTTTGCTGCATTTCCCGCGTTTCTTCCGGTCGGTAGCATCGTCGTAATTTCGACGCGCGGCGGGAAAGGCGCGGGTCCATGCGTCGAGGCGGAAGACACCTGCTGAAGTGGCGCGCCTGCTGGGCCGTCCCGGCGCCGCGCGTCGGGGCGTGAACCTCTCCGGGAAACGGGGACGCGGCGCGCGAGCGAGCTCAGGTTCCGCGTCTCTTATTCCTCGAGAGGAGCTATTCGGAAACCCACAGGTGCTCCGGATGGGACCAGGAACCTACAGATTCATTGTTTCACCTTTCACGCGGGCGACGAAAATCTCGATGGATCTTGCGTTGGATTTCTTTACGAATTAGATACTTTTTTAATACTTTCACGTAAATTTACATTTGTCGTGTTGATTTATTTGTGACTGAAACATCTAAGCACGTTTAAATATTTGAATATATTTTAAAGAATATGATCAATTAAAACGATTCAAATTATTGAACAACCGGAAAATGACATATAATAGTGGAAAAGTTACAATATTTATTATTTTGAGGAAAACACGTTGTATTGATATGGAATTTTGTTCCTGGTCCGTTAGTGTTTGCGAGTGATTTCTATTTTATCCGTAAGTATAATTTGCTAGTACTCGCTCTGCTGTTGAAATGGTTGTTCTGCCAGTCTTATATTCTCTGTAATTACTACATTGACTGCAGATTCATTGCATGCCTCCATATCTTTTCTTCATCCTTGATGTAAGTAATATTAATGCTAATGATCGATGAGTTTCTCTTTTATGATACATATATTTATGTAATGATGCTCCTTTATGTAATACTGTACATTCAGAAACGTCTGCATAAACTGCTTTAAAAAAATAATATTTGGAACTATTTTAAGTTGCCACTTGGCGGAAAAGAGAATCTGATACATCCCTTGGATTATTGTGCCATTTTGATGAAAGCTTAGCTTGAAAATCAAGATAAATTAACCACGAAAGAAAATCCAGACAAAATTGCAAGTATGCAAGAATAAAATTGTCAATTTCATTCGTATAACTTTAGTAGTCGTAATAGTAGTGGATTATAATTCATAATTTATATTTATTTTTCAATATCTTTTTCTTTCAATTTGTTGCTGTCAATTTCGATGGAACATAATGAAAACGAAGCATTTCAAACATTCTGGTATGATAATTTAAAAAAAAGACGAAAATTGAAGAAGTAAATACTGAAACAGATGTGCCATATGTTGTATCACATAGGATCTTACAAGTACATTTAGTACTTACCTGGAAGAGTATCAGTGTACGTTGTCCTTTCCTACCAATAGGTCTCAAAGCAATATTACTGTGCACTGGATCACACCAGAAGTTTATGGCCTTTCTAAAGTAGCATTTAATGTCCTGTGTGTCGCTTGTAAATTGGCCCGTGCCTTCGTCATAAAAGCTACATAATATTTTAACCTTGAAAAGCATCTTACTGCTTCTGTCTCTTGTTTAACGATGTAAGTTGTTTTCCTTTGGAGGCGGGGGTATTTTGTCGAAACTATGGACTCTTACGCGCAAGTATTGGGAGAATCAGAATGTAAATAAATTCGTATTAATATTAATATTAATTAATCTAACATAAATATATTGTTATGTGGAAAACCGGATCTAACCCAATTAACCAAGAAAATATTGACCGTAAAATGTTTTGAAAATAGTTGTAAATGATTAATAGAATTTTTGAATGGAGAATTGAGATGAAAAATGTTGCTATGAGAAAACAAGGGAAAAGAACGTGTTTGGAAAATAAAAACTTAATTGCATCTGTTATAAGGTCTTTTAATTCTGTACTCGATTAAATTCTCGTGTTCTAGTACAGATTTTTTTCTCTCTTGCATACTCTGGATTGATGTTTACTTTATCTTTGAATTGATCATAAACTAATCCAGATCCACCTATGTTATTCTATAAGGAGCATGTCAAAACTTCTTACTTCTTCTACTTTTATATGGCTTATTTACGTGGTTCCTTTTTCTGCTACTTATACAGCTTCATTTCCTTTGAAATCTTCGCAAAACAAAACATCTAAAAATCTGTTGGTAAGGCTGGTTTTCAACATCAAGATTTTGTGTCATCTCAGACTCGCATATTTTGTGTCTTAGCCAGACACACTGTGTACGAGTATATGTAACTATATATTACTAATTAATATTTATATACTGTTAGGAATGCAATATCTTAAAAATATATTGAGAAAGTCGCCTGTTTAAAACCGTCATTAAGAAAGTGTTCCGACCTCTCCCTTATTTACATTAAGCGTCGGTAGAAAGGGAATCAAACGGTTCACACCCACCCTCCACTTGCTCCAATTCCGAGGCCACGCGTGAGGTGGGAGTTTCAATTACGCCAATCTCGCAGTCGGCTGTCACCGCGCAGTCAGGGCATGAAGAGCGGCCACTCAGCCAATCAGCGGCCGTGATTCATCGCGTCCTGCAATGGCGAGACGAGCGTGAAGGACAGCCGGCCGCGGGGCGGTGAAGAGCACTTGAGCATCGTTGCACTCCGCGCCATTTATGACCGAAGCGAGTCGGCGGTCCGCCCGGCCCGTCACCGATTCGCACACTGGGCACCACAAGGTCAAAAGTTGCTTAGAACTCGAGGAAATGAGCCTGAAATTTGTGGTGGTCGAAACTGACGCGTAATGTGACGAAAGGATATATCATTTTGCGTTTCTCAGTAGTGGCAACCAACCTCTCGTTTGATGTGTCTGGTGATTGAGAGGGAATCGTGGTTGTAGTTTGAAGGACATTCAATTATTACTAATTGTGATAATGAAGTAAAGCATTTTGTTCTTGAAGAATTCGAATTAGTCTGTCTTAGTATAAGATATTTTGACAATCTTGAAGGTAAGCAGTCCCATAAATGATTTACACATAGATAGATAGATTTATTATTTCTGCAGGTAGGTATAGAACCTGGTGGCAGAACACTACAATTTACATATTACAACTAAGAATAGTAATACACTGTAATTATAAAGCATTTTAAGGCAATAATAACAATAATATAACAATAATAACAATAACAGCATTACCTATACACTTTATGACTGTCTTGCACCGAATTTTTAACTAATAAATACACTTCACTTCACTTCACTTCACTACACTTGCATTTCACTTCGCTACAATATACTTGCACTTGACTTCTCTATTGCACTACACTTCACAACACGTCACGACACTCCAATTCAACTACTACTTTAAATATAATTGTATATTTAACAAACCAATGCATTTAATAGTGATTATCACAATACTAATAATAATTAAAAAATAACAATTGTAATAAAATTATAACTAAAATAATAACTATTTCAAAAAGCCTAACTTATACAAATGCTCTTAGTTAATCTACTTTTAAAACTTTGTAGACAGACAATTGACATAAACACTTCTTTATTTCACGTGTCTCATCATTTGATTCGTAACACTTTCGGGGAAAATATTGTCCTCATCATTAGGCAAAAACGGGAGTGATCATGGTATGAAAGTAAAGTGACGCACAAGCAAGAAGCCATGTCCGGCACGGTCAACATTGCCAGTATAGTGAATTCGTTGTACTGCCAATGTCATTAGAGCGTTAGGCTACTCCCATTGGCAGTAGAGTAAATTTCTTTAAAATTCATTTCTTCTCGTTCGACAAGCTTTGTCCTCGAGAAGATTATTATTAGAGAATTATACAGTACACAATTTTTATTTTTAGGGAATGACCATACATAAGCAATAGTTTTTATTTCTCGGAAGAACGTAAACATTGTACTACGCTAAATAAAGCGACGTTGAAGATTATTTCGGTTTTTAGTTCAATTGGAAGTTTTGAGGACTGATTGTTTTAAAATACGATGTCATGAAGCTCACTATCTCCCGTTCCAGCCGTATAAGTCGGCTGTTGCCCTCGGTCGCGGAAAAGTTTCACGTATTTCTCTACGGCGTCGTTGCGCCCACTGTTCGCGGCATCTGCCCCCGAGCTGACGGCGGTGGGAACGTCGCATTTTTGCCGCAGCAGCTAAGCAGAGAAGATTCCTGCGCGCGTGCGATCGCTCGCCCATCCCCATCCCCGTCCTCATCGCTCGTCCTCATTGTTCTCGGCCGGCGGCGCAAGGGCGGGCGCGCGCAGAAGGTCAAGGGAATGGAGGACGGGGCGACTGGGATGCTGAAGAAATTGATTCTTCGCTCCCGCGCGGTTAGCGTGATTGATGTAAAACCGCTGGTAGGTGATTGGAGCGCCGACTGGAACTTGAGGTTCAGATATTGTTTCATTTCTTTCATTCTTTCATAGTTGTTATTTTTATTGTTAGCTGGTGGTGTTGTCTTTTAAAACATTGTAACACATTTGGGTGAGATTTGGTTTACCTTGTTTTACTAGGCTGTGGTCGATGCAGGTTGTTATTGCCGGTATCGTAGAGTTCATCACGAGTAGTTGAATGTATATTCCTGATATGTGTGCCTTTCTTGTTCAGCTTTCAACGGAGTAATTTCCACTGCAATTTTAGATTGCTCAATTTTAGCTTATGTACCTAAATAATAAAAACGTACAATCTTAGTGAAGTGCTTTTTTTAAGTAATTGTTTTTGGTGCTATGTTGTCTTTGCATTCCATTTGGACGATCGGCATTCTAGTTTTGTAGATTTTCTCAATTTGCTGAATAAGTGAATGACGTTAACTGTATTTAATTTCAATAATTTAGAAGTATATTTTGTAATGTTTGGAAAAATTAAGATTTTCCTAAAAAGAAACGTAATGTAATCTCAATCCTCTTGCCTTCCTTCCGTGAATCCAGAGTATTTGACTCGCAATCGCCTTCACGCACGATTGTTTTCAAACGCCATCTCAGAGATATTACAAAGCGCGTAACGTCTGGAGTCATGAAGGGTGGGAGAAGCTGATCTCTCTGGCGAGAGTCGGAGGGTGGGGGCTGGGGGGGAGGGACGAGATGGAAACTCTCACTGCTCTGGTTTCTTGTGCAAGTGAAGTCGCTTTGTTGCCTGACGTCTCCCAGTCAATTTATGGGCCGATACTCGAGGAGGTATTTTCTTTGCGGACGAGCTTGCACTCCTCTCGCTCCTAACCAGAATGGTTTAATCTGACCGGAGACGCGAACCACGTACTGACGACGCCATTGTGTGTTCGTAAGACTACGTATGAAAGCTGAATGTTGTGAAACCCAGCAGTTTCTAGACCTGAGTGGAATGTTCTGCGTTATGAAACTAAACGTGAAATTACTTCTGCTAATGACTTGCTACGTGAGATGACTGTTGTGATTATAAGAACACGTCGTAAGTTCCCGCCGAATGAAATATATACGAGCCAATTGACATCGAAGAATTGTACTAAATTGTACTCGCATTGACGCGATTTGTAGTCGGTCCCTTATAATGTGTTACAACAATTGAGCGAAGGGAAAGTAATACCATATTCAGCTGTTTTAGAATTAAAGAATAAGCTAAGAAAAGTGATATTTATTCAAAAACGTGCCATTCCCTTACACGTCAATGTTCACATTCCACATTTTTATCCGGACTCCTGTTTATGAAGATTAGTGTTGTAATGAACCATTAGTGTTGTAATGAACTCATAATTCGCAATAAGTTAATTTTGTTTTATTTCACCTTACTAATTACGCTTATAAATTCTTAACCTAAAAGAGTTAGAGCTAGCCGTACACTGCAAGCTGTAAGTGCCTGTCTGGTCTTAAAATAATACACAGCGGCAATGGAAATTTTAATACGATCATGTTTAGTCTTAGGAAGCTCCCCGACTTCCTGAAATATAATCTCTGAATACAGTAGTTGTTACAACAAAGCAAAAAATGTAAATATTCAAGTAGCTGCAAAGCAAGTAGCTGCCTGAACAAAATCAGTTTGAAATATGAGTTTCTGGATATCGTTTGAAACGATAAATCAGTCTCATCCTCACTTCACAGAAATATTTAAACTCGAGAACGTCATTAAAGAATCGTAACAATCCAAATATATGGTCCAGTCTTACAGGTGCACTTCGTCTTTTGTCATCCCTCAACACTGAACCTGCAATATTTCAGGGGGTTAAGACGCATCCTGAATACTAATGGTCTCCAAGCAGCATGAAAGCTCGTTCTGGAGCACTCCCGTGTAGAACCTTGAGAAGGACACTTGAAATATAAACCAAGCGCCGGCGAACACAGTGACAGTGACACAGAAACCGTAAAGAAGAAAAAAACATAATAAAACCTCGCACAAGACAATAACGCTTTGTCCGCAACATCTGCCCAGAATAAATCCGCGTTATCGTCCCGAGAACTCCTTGGCCTTCTTCCAGAGGATTTGAGCCGACCCGCTCTAAGCCATCGCCCCAGGTGACGTAAAAGAGTCCGCCGGATAAAAACATGTGGCGCACGTTGCTTGCCATTAGGCGACTCGTGTGCCTTCCGTCTACGCCAGGGGTGTCCAACTTGCAAGGCCTCTGGGGCCACAACGCAAATTTTTCGTATGATTGCGGGCCATATTTACGAGTACATTATTCGGGCAATCCACTTCTGACTTCCGCGTATTGTTGATCGTGGTACTCGGAAACGTATGTATATGTGTATGTGTGTGTGTGTGTGTCAATTTATCCATGCGTGATATCAGGGCGTACTATGCATTACGCAGTGTGTCGCATTCGGATGATTTTAAATATTTAATTTTACTAGAAAAATTCCTTAAATCTAACCTTAACCTATTTGACAACTAAGGGAGTGTTGACCCTGACAGGCAGCGTGCGATAGACACACAATGTTCTCGCCCCACGTGGGTGTAAGGGACTTTCACGTTTGCCTAATAACACTTCGCAGGCCACAATAAACGCCACATGGACAACTCTGGCCTACGCGGCCGGCCCCCGTCGGCCCCGACCGGTGCACCGCTAGCGCCGGAGGCGGGCCGGGCAACGCGCCGTCCATGTGCCAGTGGCTTCAGGACCGGAGATCAGACGAGCGGGACGCTGTGCACCGGATGTGACGTTTTTTACATCGAGAAAAAAATCTGAAACTTCCAACACGTTAGTATAGTTGGAATGAACGCGTTGGTTGAAGCCGGAAATATTAGATTGAACTAATTATTGATTAAGTGTGTAAAAACGTGTGCTGTTATAATAAGAGCCCACGATGTTGCATCAAACTGAATACCTGTTTGGGCCGTTTGTCACAAACTGTCGTATGCAGCATACAGGAATCTATTGGCTGCAAACGATTATTTTTCTCGGTCTGAGGATAGCAGTGACTGGCTTGTTAGGACGCTGCATTAACGTTGATAAACTGTACCATTCCTTATGCCTTACCTAATTAAACGACAGTACTCAAGTTGTTTTTACCCGACATATTCTGTGAAGGCAGACGTTAAGGCTGCGGTAGACAGCACTTACGCCTTTGATGCACGGGAATAGCGGTACCGAACATTATTGCAGTGACTGACAGAGGCTGAGACAGGGTGCAGGGGAGGGTGTAGATGGTGTTGACGTACATGTGTCGAACGCAGTGGTGATAAGGTCTAAGAGGAAGGAACGAGGCAGTGGTCAGAGATGAGGTAGTGACATAACAATGTTGCTGTCGGTCTTGGGGTGGCGGCATACGTTCCCAGCAACGATGATGATGTGAATAGTGATGGACGATGTGTGTACTCATATATCGCCGAGGCGTCAGGGCTGTGGCCAAAGGCACCGGAGGTGGAAAGTATTTGCAAGTGTAATGAATGATCGAGAATGACAACTGAGATGGTGTTGACACTGTTGGGTGCTTTACGTATCTAGTAATTACGACAGTGTATGGAGTAGACAAATGCGAGGGAATGGCAAAGTAGCTGAAGCAATGCCCTTGAAGTTGCCATAGGCGAGAGTAATATGACAGATGGAAGTGCAAGTAGATGTTGAGGATAGTCGTAGTAAGGAATATTAACGCTTTATTATGATACCTATACCCACATCTTACAGTCATACGCACAATGAATGAATGATTTGATGCGCAGGTGACACTGAATATATGGGATGAATATGAATGGATAGTGGTGGATAGTGTAATGAGAGACAGGGAAAACGGTATAACCGCGAGAAAACCACAAAATGTGTATAGATTTTCCGGAATGTGAAGGCTGGTCTCGGCGGTGAAAGATGAACGGACTGGTCGTTTCACCACGGGCTACAGTAGTGCAGTGTGTGTATACTGGGGTTTATTTAACCGTGCACATGACGTAAATCAGCCGTTCATGGTTTCATCCAATCGGGAGCTTCAACGTCCCCATAGTGACGTCAATGTAGCAACATACAAGCTTCCGATTGGATGAAACAGCAACAGCTGATTTACGACAAGTGTACGACGAAATAAATAGTACTATAGTGGTAATGTCATTGAAGAGCGGGTGGCGAGGGACTGGCTGTAGCCGTAGCCGTAGCGTAGCCGGCAGTGGCAGTAGCCGTGGCCGTAGCCGTAGGGTAGCCGGCGGTGGCAGTGGCCGTGGCCGTAGCCGTAGCGTAGCCGGCAGTGGCAGTGGCCGTAACCGTAGCGTAGCCGGCAGTGGCAGTGGCCGTGGCCGTAGCCGTAGCGTAGCCGGCAGTGGCAGTGGCCGTAGCCGTAGCGTAGCCGGCAGTGGCAGTGGCCGTAGCCGTAGCGTAGCCGGCAGTGGCAGTGGCCGTAGCCTTAGCGTAGCCAGCAGTGGCCGTAGCCTTAGCGTAGCCGGCAGTGCCCGTAGCCTTACCGTAGCCGGCCGTAGCCGTAGCCGGCAGTGGCAGTAGCCGTAGCCGCATCGTAGCCAGCATTTGCAGTTGCCGTAGAAACAGCAGTGGCAGTGAAGTGGGAGAGGGGGGGTGGCTGTGGCGAAGGCGGTGGCGCTGTCCCCCGAGGCGTTCCCCTGCGGGCGCGCGTCCGGTCGCGCCCGCGTCTATTTGTGCGCCGATGCGTCGCGCCGGGCGGTCCCGTTGCGGAGAGCGGGTGCTACGCCGCTCCGAGGCGCTCGTGCTTGCCGCCCCGCCCACCCCTCCCCTCCCCTCCCCTCCCCTCCCCTCCCCCCAACACCAAAGTACACATCCCGTTGCTACACGTCCCGTCTCCGAGTGGAAAGGAATCACCGATAGGCCGTTACGAAGAGTATAGGCTAAAATCTCTCCCCCGCTTGGATCAGATGATTACACATTCATAAATTTGTGCAACTTTCACGTCAACCGGTATCTTCAAATGGTCACTGTTATTTAATGTTCATTTTTATTTGAGTTTCAAAACTTTGTAATAAAACTTGTTTATTAAATCACTGTGAATTGATTGCATGAAAAATATTGTCCAAAAATGTTACATGAATACGAATATTTTAATGTACATTTGCATCAGAAAAGTGCTTACCTATAAACACAGTCAGTAGTATATTATTATTTTTTCTCTGACGGAAACAAATATGCGATTGACCGTTTTACAAAAACACCTACTGCACAAATGTTACACTTCGTTTTTCAAGCACCATAATTGTCGGTTTCCTCGAAGATGCTAAGACTTCTTCTGGTTCTAGATAAATCTCATTTAGTGTCAGCTTCATCATTAACATTTTCTAGTGCAGATGAAGTTTCTTTCGACCTTCTTCCAAGTACATAACTGTCTCATCTCTGCAACTTGTTATTTGAAAAGATTCCATTAACTATACTAATTAACATTTGGCTGAAGGAGAAAAACCTGTTGTGGAACATCCTCCAAGGTCGAAGCGTTTCTTTCGACCTCCGAATTTACATCCTTCAACAAAATTTCACGCATTAAACAGACACGAAGAAACTGCTCATCCAAATTTTCCTGATCACTATAAGCGATCGCTCATTCGTTGTTTCGAAATGTGTCTTAATGATCCTCTGGACATGCAAAATAAACCAAATTAGTTTTGCAATAATATTTTGTTTATTAAATACGTAATAAATAATTAAATAATCTTAGAGGAGTTGCTAATAGACTTTTGCACTGTTGCAAAGCCAGAGCGTATACCACCTATAAGCCTCTGCCGTAGCTCCAACTCTAAGTGAAGTCGAAGTGATAGCGGAGCCTGCTACTCCACCTGATTTTGCGGGCGACTTAACATCGAATGCCAATCAATCTCTTGGTCAATTATATGGAATTCGTTGCTAACTTTGGCAACAGTGTGTGCTGCTAACTCGATATTTCCATTATGCAACATCAAGTGGTTGGCATTAATCTATATTTATAAGTATCGGTATATTTCATTATTTTAGCCAACTGCACATGCAAATAAAGGCAAGGACCTCCTGCTCGCGCAGGAAATTTTTAATCCTTCCTTAATAAAGTGATAGGATAATGATGAAAGGTGAAGGAATGATCACAAATACATTCGAACCCGCGATCCTTCCATCCGAGATCACCACGACACCCCTGCCTGAGCGATCTCGGCTATCCGGATCGAGTTATATTACTAGTTATTAGTTATGTTTAATTAATAATATATTATTTATGGAATTATACACTTACATGTACAGATTAGTGGTTGGTGGGTACTCGTTCAAATGCGAATCAAGAGGATTTGACACTTTGAGAATTATGCGCACACACTGCCCCGACAGTTCGGTACCTCACCCATTTCAGCTAAACTTCGTGCGAAAACACTCTAAACAAAAACTGCGCATTTGCCGCCTCCACCACCAGGAGCGGGGCAGCTCGAGCAACGATGCGTAACATCGCGCAATTAAGGTATTTGCGTGGGAGATAGCGAGTGACGCGTGACGCCGGGTCGTATTTCGGGTTGGCGCGGCGCGGCGCCGTGCGGGGCGGCGCGGTGTCAGGGCCACGTAGTGTCTTCGGAGCTAACGTGCGTGCGCGTGTTCAGTCGCTAGTCGCTTTTGCGCGCGTGTTGTGGGGCGGTTCTGCCGCCGCCGCCTCCAGAGGGGCTGTCTTCCCGAGGGGGAATCTTCAAGTGAAGGCAATGGATGGGCGATGTACAGATTGCGAAGAACGCTCGTTTGCGAGGTAAGTTATTCGCATATCGTTGGGGATTCAATTATTTACGTATACAGGTAGGGTTAACCCCTCTAACAGCATTAAGGTTAAACCCCCAATCTATGTTTCAACTGTCGGACCCGATTAACACACTTCTTTTTGAGAAACGACAATTATTTATGTATGAGGATAACTCCTGTAAAGGTAAAGGTTAACTCCTAAATTACTATGGTTCAAACGTAAGACCCGATTTGCAGGCTTCTTTTGACGAAAGCTTTTTTTGGAGATTTAGCGAACGAGTGCCTGTCCCAGAAGTCGGCGGCTGCCTCAGAAGTCACTCTGCGTTTACGCACGTACCTACTACATGGAAGTATTCGTCAAAAGGAAGCCTGTAAATAGGGTTTAAAGGTCAAAGACATTATCTAATACTTTGCTAACGATTATAAGGTGAGTGATAAAGGGTAAATTAGGGTTAGGAGAAGTGAGAGAAGCTTGAGAGAGCTAGCTTTTCCCACCACAAAATCCACCGTGATCGTCCGGCTATCAAAGCCCAACACTAGCAATGGAGACTAAACAGTTCTCTGCGAGTACTACTCTTTGGTTTACTTAAAGTTAAACAGCAAAATATTTGGATAGATATAGGTGCAATGGATTTCAGACACAATGTTAGTGGTTTATTTGTTGTTGTTTTTTTGTTTTGAAATCGTTTCAAATATTTTTCTCTTCAAAAGTTTATTAGTAGTAGTTTAGTTTTCATGTGTGAGTTTCAAACATATTTCACATTTTTAATCCAAAATTCAAACAAATATTACGAAGTTTATTAAATTTATTTTCAAAAAAGAAGATTGGTATTATACTCTACTCATAAATGTAATATGCATAAACATAATTTGATGCCACGTATTTTCAAGATAATTAAAATGAATATAGCGACATTAGGTATAAAATTTAATATAGTTAATGTCTCATTGCATGGTTTTCAAGTTGCTTTCAAGAGTTTAATATGAGCAAACATAATACGCACGTGAGTAAATACATCAATACTCTGTGAAATTGTTTTCCGTTTTTAATGTCTTGATGAATGAATTATATACTGTTGCAATTTGAATTCAGTGTCAATCCTATTCATGTGCCGTGTAATTAGAAAATGTATAATTGACTAACGCACTGAAGAGACACTTGATCTTCCAGATAATCCGTGTGCTGTTTTGAGAATTGGGCGACGTTATGTCACAGCCAGCGACCTCTAGACTTCGACCTTCGTTGTAGCACGACGATTCCCCTAGGATTTGCCCGAGCAGCTGGCGTTCAGACTGGTGGAGCGTGCCGCCATGATAACACGTCATCCATGGTCGGTCGTTTGCATCCCTTCAGGCACCGGTCGTGACGTCAGCACTCCCGCGTGCTTCGCTTGTTCCCTTTGAAGTCGACGGCGTTTGTTTGCTTGCTCTTGGAGAACATGAGCCGGGACTGTGAGCACGAGGGGCCGCGTGGTTTGAGATTTTATCTTGTTGATACGCCCAGTCGGATCTTAGTCCTCAACATTGCCTGAAGGTAGCAGATCTTGGTACAAGTGTCGGGGAAAGGATTTACATTCAAGCTGTTGTGTCAAGGAGTTGGTAAACTTCGCCAAATCGTTTGCTTACCTTGAATGTTTTCCCCTAATCATTATCTTCACAAAGTTGGTTAATTTTCCAAGGTTATATCTATTCTTTTTAATATTATGCTGATTCTTACTCCTAATATTTCTGATTTATCGGTCGAATAACAGGTCAGCTATGCTGAATTTATTTTCTGACAAAGAGATGAAAATGTCATTGCAAGATGCAAGTCAATTAATATAAATTTGATTTTATGGACACCCAAGTATAACAATGTCCATACATCGTAACATAACAGCATCGTAAAATCATGTTCGAAATTTGTCCTGATAACTAACAATGTAAAAATGCACGTCATATCTACCCATGAGATATGATGTATTAAATACTCTATGACGTATGAACAACTACTAGGAGAACGCACCTGTTAATTTAACGATGATGTTAACTTAGCAATGAACACAGGATTGGTTGGAGTTGAAGATCTCACGACTTCTGAAGTCAACGATGATTCCACTTCTTGGGAAGACCTTGCAAAGTATTACATCGGACTGAGGTCAATGCTATTTTGTACGGAAGATTCTGCGCATTCCTAGCGATGCGTGAGTAAGAAGCATCACGCTGAAGCAATTGATGACCGCGAGGGATGACGTAGCCAGTTGCACAGGCTTTTCGCGCATCCGTCCTTCCGCCTGGAGCGAGCCAGTGAGGCGAGGAGACAATGATGTTTGACGGGGGGGGGGCGATCAAGGCAAACGAGCCGCGATAACTCATGGCCATGGCATTGCCGGCCAACGAGATGCCGAGGTAGTTAATGGACTTGCTGCAGCCGCCGCCGCCGCTGTTGTGGTGGCCATAGTCTTGCCTCAGTCACCCAAGGCGGCTGTGATTCGTATCTATATGTGCAGGTGCGAGAGGGTGCTAGTTGTTTTGAAAGGTGATGTCGGCAATATCGCCATGCTTATGCGGACCTTCTTCACGATTTTCGACGAGTCTCCTTTCTCATACTTCGTTTTGTAATATTATTATTTTATTATTATTTCATTATTATTATTATTATTATTATTATTATTATTATTATTATTATTATTATTATTATTATTATTATTATAATTATAGCAGAGCATTTCAGTTCATGAAGTATGACTTTCTAGTAGCATTTATTTACATGTATTTAATGTATGTTTGTCTGAATATACCTATTACCACTATCATTATCAGATGCAACGAATACATCTAATATTCAATCTGTAGAATTATTTAACGTGCTTACACTAGCATCTAAATTAACATTTACTCTGATGGTATCTCATGTAAATCATAGGTTTTAAACGTTGCACTGATAATTGTGTAACATGTCCGTGTAGTGAGTGAAACCTGCTCGCTTTACATTACACTATACGTCCAACACAATTAGTAAAATTTTCTACATGGAAATCTAGTGTTAAACATCACCTAAACACAAGTAGGTACCATTTAGAATCTTTGTTGGGAGTAATCATCTCGAAAAAATAATATTTATTACACTTGCACTAAATTAAAACTCGTTCAAAATATATTTGCCAGTTTTAAACGTCTGGTTTTACAAATTGCAACTGGTGTAATTGCTGCAAACTACATAACTCGATTTTAGTTATGTAACAGTTTTATATCTGTACGCGACCTTCACAAGGTAACGTCTCGAAATCTGCTGATGTTGACATTATTTAAAGAAGTTGTGTAAAAGTTGGCCAAAAAATAACACATTATTTGGAAACATGACTCTTTGTTTACCACATTCCTTAATTAAAAGTAATAGTTTGTTTGTTCACTCGGATATTAATTGCATCACCCTATTCTTCTGAGAACGTTCACATATAATTTCTTTGTCCCTTCGCTTGAGTCCGACACGAGACTGCTCGGACATTCTTAGAGTACTAACAGTACACGTTGAATTATGGCACTGAGTTTAAGACCATCATAAACTTTGTCAAGATCATCAGGTATGTGATCTATAACCGAGGTTAGTTGAACATATAGAATCCAATAGAAATTTATTGCGATCGTTTCAAAGCAGACCTTGGGTCCCAACACCCATTGAAGTAGAGGCTTTCTTGCGGCACAATGAAATGACCGAATACGGGAGTACTATTTCAACATACGTAGGCCGCGTGTCGTGCTCTGGGTTCCCATAACCCCGAAGGTTTATTGAAATTAAATGTCACCGCTATGCGTTGGTTACCTGAGCTGCTGAGGCCGATGCGGTAGCCTTTCTTTCTTGCTACCACCACCCCCTTGCACGGTCTTGGATTTAATGATCACCCGCCCCCCTCCCTGTCTTTCTTCCCGAGAGGATGTTCTGGGAGGGAATGGGTCTTTTAACGGCCTGGAAAGCGAGGGCGGGTGAGTGTGTGTGGGGGCGGGAGAAGGAAAGGGCCAGGGGTGGGGGGCGGAGAATGGGGTGGACTAGCGTAGGCGGTTGGGGAAGGCGTGTGGCGGGGGGGGGGAGAAGGGCGACCGCGACGAGGGGGCGGGGGAGGTCAGGGGAGCGATGTCTCCAGGGGTGCGGACGACCTGTGCGGTGGAATTCTACCTGCGCTTCGCGGAGGGAGGGCGGGTTCTCAGGTGAACGGAGGCTGCGTTGGGAGTTGGAGGTGGGGGACTCTGCTCGTGACGGCGAGGACGCTCTGCTCTCGAGGATGACGTTGCAGGATCCTGGGGAGGATTATGTGGTAACTGAGTGTGTTCTCGCGTACGTGTTTTCAAATTAGTTTGGTGTGAAACGTCAAGCGGATTACCGATCGTTGTGATCATGGACATTTTAGGGTCTTGAATCTGTTTCAAATTTTACTTCCCCCAATGCTTTCTTGGCCGCCCTACACACATCCAATAGGTCTGTAATATAGGGCCTTTCATGAGACTCCGTTTTTCATCCTACCTAAATATATCTTTGTAGCATGCTCTTATCATTGTGTTACTGTTAACCGACTGATTTCAAGTACAATATAATAAAATTAATTAAAATAATATTTTCACGTTTCATTTGATATACAAGGAAGGATTGCACGTCTTTTGTCCTCTTGTAATGACAACAAATGCTTTTCATTTTTCCAATCGTTTTCCATTACTTAGTCATCAGGAGTCGTGAACAAACATTTTCTTGAGAATAGGATTCATTACTTCAACAGATAGCAATACTGCTGTACAAAGAAACAACTCCAGGTAATTTAATTAAAAAATAATGTGAGAACGAGAAGCAATCATTTTAGCCCTCGATCTTCCAAAAATGAAATATGGTAAATTACGTTAGGGTAGAAAAAGAGAATGTAATAAATTAACGATTATTTTAAATTTCTGTAAAGGCATTGCAAGCAAAGGAGAACATTAAAATGGCTGTGAAATGCATCTTGATCAACAGACGCCTCCATCAAGGTAACAAACATTTCAGTATAGCCGATTCTGGAGACTAATTGTTACATTGAAATATTTCTGAAATAATTTTGTCATTTTTTATAACTCATAATTTATAACAAATTATTCTAACGCGTCCGCGATGGCCTATTTCAATACACGTAAGAGGCTTTCTAGGTGACAAATCAAGTCCTCCAATCAGAGTGGGTTATCTAACGTGCGTCAACCGCGTGCCTGACAGCGGGATGGAGAACGCCCGCATCAAGCGTAATGACCAGGCAGTGGGGAGGAGCGAGCGGGCAGGTGGCGCGGGGCGCCCGCGCGGGTGTCAGGTGCGGCGGGAGCGCAGACACACAGTGGTCCACAACGAATGAAAACTCAGCTGGCGCCGCACAGTGGTCGGAATCGGCCAAAAAGTGGACAATATTAGTAATCTTCGTTCAATCTCTTTGAAAATTTGGATTTATATATATTTTGGGTCCCTGAATACAGTCAATGTGCCACTTTTTTAAATTTCTGAAATCCAAGATGGCGCATCCAAGATGGCGGACCTTTTTCGTTAAATTTCGATTTATGCTACAAAAGCATTAACAAAATGATTCCTTTAACTAATTTTAATTATTCTTAAGTATTTTGTACAATGAAAACATATGTTTTCAAAAGAAAAATCAAAGAAAACAGAATTTTATATCATAAAATTAATATTTCATAAATAAAACCATTTTTGGCATTTATTTATAATAAAATACTATTCTTATTGTTATATTAATATTCTGTTTTGTCATACTTATGACATATTATATATATTTGTTTTAAGATATCATCAATTGTTCGGAAAATAGCAGGTAGAAAGTTTTTTGCTTGATTAAATATTAATATTTTCTATAAAAACACAATTAAATATAGTAATTTTATAAATTTCAGTGGCATAAATATATATTATTCATGTGTTTAAAATTTATTTGTAAAAGACGATTACAAAAGAAAATATTCGAGAATCCAATTTTTTATGATCGTTAATATATTAAAGTAGTAATTATGATCCTTCGTTATAAAGTTACATAATTTACAATGTTGTACATATAAGTAGAATATAAAATTAAAAAAATAATTCGAATGCAATGAGCAACTTTAACATGATTGAAATGGGAATTTATTTGATATTGACAAGTTGTTCCAATTTATAGACTGTAAGAAAATTGTAAATTGGTTGAAAAACCGATTTCAATATTAATATTAAATGTTATCAAATTAATATATAATGATGAGACATCACATATTTTTGGTTTTTAAGAATATTCCTAAAAATTTAATTATGTTTAAATCGGTATAATTTAGAAACAATAATAATATAAATATAACTACAAATTAAATATTAAAATAAGTAAAAAATACAGAGCTAATGCCTAACTGTATCCTAATTTGATGAGTATATTAATCTATCAATATTGTTCGCTAAAATGTTTACTCCTTAAACAGATTTATCATATTATTAAATAGCCATGTTAGTAGTAAATAAACATGTGTAGGAAAAGTAATTTTAATGATCGGCCTGCATAACGTAGTTAAAATGTAAAATGTAATAATTAAAATACATTTAATTTATCATAACCTAAAAAATAAAATTTGGAATTAATACAAAGTATTCTTATATATAACAAGTAAAACATGCAATCAAAGACAATGAGCAACTTGTCTAAATACCATGAATATAAATCCAGAACTTGTGTGCTAAATGTTTTTATATGTAAGCAAACATGCTTGAGAATATTTTCGTTGATTATTATCAATTAAACAAGTTATTACTCTTTTACGTACAAATAAAATCCTGCAAATTGAAAAATGTAACAGTTGTTTACAAATTGTCAAATTGGATCAACAATCACGGCCATATTAGCTTGGCCATGCGGCTAAGTTCATGTTATACATTTAGTGTTCTCTGTTTGATCTAACAGAAAGAACCAATCACAGTGTAGATACATATTTAGCATCTCAATCAGTTTGTTTTATTTTGTTATTGTTGAACTATTGTTTTTACTGATATTATATAATTGAACTGTACATTACAACTGTAATAAAATAAAATAATATATTTAAAATTTCCGCGGTTCTGGGGTTTTAAATTTGAATTGAAATTTGAATATATTTAAAAAATATAAATAAAAAATAAGGTAATTATTATTTACAATTATTAACAGTTAATTTCTCATTATTTTATATTATAATAATTTGAACAAACAAAGACAATTTTGACATATTTTTTTTAATTCTAATATATATAATATGTCATAAGTATGACAAAACAGAATATTAATATAACAATAAGAATAGTATTTTATTATAAATAAATGCCAAAAATGGTTTTATTTATGAAATATTAATTTTATGATATAAAATTGTTTTCTTTGATTTTTCTTTTGAAAACATATGTGTTCATTGTACAAAATACTTAAGAATAATTAAAATTAGTTAAAGGAATCATTTTGTTAATGCTTTTGTAGCATAAATCGAAATTTAACGAAAAAGGTCCGCCATCTTGGATGCGCCATCTTGGATTTCAGAAATTTAAAAAAGTGGCACATTGACTGTATTCAGGGACCCAAAATATATATAAATCCAAATTTTCAAAGAGATTGAACGAAGATTACTAATATTGTCCACTTTTTGGCCGATTCCGACCACTGTGCGCCGCCCTACACGTCGGCTTTCAGGGTTTCCGCTCCTGATATTTCCTCAGGCGGACCACTGCCCCAGCTGGGACACGTTCTATGCTTCCCACCGGTCTCCCGAAATTTGTGGTACTGTAATGTAAGTGTGTGTGTGTGTGTGTGTTTGCATGTGTATGCCTGCGTGCGTGGGCGCTTCGTGGCCCATTTGTTAACGCACTGCTCCAGCGAACTGGCATTTCATCGGAGAAACCTCAGAAAGCTCCCGATCAGAGCAGTCTGTTCCCAGAATTCTCCTCCAGACGTGATTGAATTCGACTTAGTCATGTCGCCAGTTTTGAAAGTCGACCACTTCCGGGACTCGAACCATTAGTCCCTCCCGGTTCACGACGCTGTAGATACAATGATGTTGCCGCTGATTTATCGAAGCCTGATCCAGTCTTCACATATTTCGAGCTTCTCGCGTTTGGTTTCTTCCTGCAAGCCGGATCTCGCTAACCAGCAGAAGAAAATCACCGCCACCTCCCACGATAAAGCATTCACTACACTTACGGGAGTAATGTCGTTAGCAGTTGGCGCGCGTGGATTCGTCAGTGAATCGCGTATTTTCGTCTTTCTTGATGGCGGTGGACGCATAGCGTAGGCCGCGGTGACGGCGACGGCGACGGCAGCGGCAGGGAGTCGGTCGCTGTGTCCCGGAGGCTGCGGCCTGTGCCTAACGGTCGGCCCGCTGGCCCAGGTGCTTCGACCGCCGCGGGCCGCGCGGCGCTGCTGCTCCTGTTTATTTACCCGCACCCACTGCCGCCTCCCCGCGAGCAAGCTGCGCGCTTCGTTACGCGTGTCGTTTGGGAACGCGTCCTCGGCGGTTCAGGGGCGCTACAGAGCTCTCTTTCTTGCGGATAGAGAGGTTTCTGTTTGGGCTTTCGTGCCATCACGCATTTATTCTTCCCAGTTTGTTGGTTATTCCTTGCGTTTATCCATTTTAGTTGGAGGTTTGTCATTCCTTTACAATTACTGTAATTAAAAGCTTATACTCTTTGCTTTATATCTGTAAGCTGCAGATAAAATTAACTGTGTTTGAACTTAAAATGTGTGATTAAATTGAAAATTCTCAGTACTCGTAATTATTGTATACTCGTGTTAATTCGCGTTTTTTATGTGATTTTATTTTTATGTCTGTATTAAATGATTTTAGAACAGTTTTCGCACATAGACTATACCTAAAAGTTTGTTTCCATAGTAGGTATCGAACTACTTTCCTTAAAAAATAATCTTACTGCCCTTTTAAATATTGCCAGCTATAATTTATTTGCTGTGGTTTTGAACTGCGGTCAATGTATCCGAAGATGGCAGCATCATTTATGGAATTTCCAAAGATTTTATTCTCATTCTGGTGTTGGTATTGCAATTTGAAATTCACGTAAAATGTATTGTAGTCTCAACTTTTCCTTCATCCTTAAGATATCAATATCCTTTAGGCACAACGATAATCTTACATTATTCATATGTGATTACCACTTACAATTATGGTAAATCCATAAAATAATTTGTTCACGTTTTAGCAGCAGGCCCCTACTTGTAATTCGCGATTCCGTAATTAACTCGCTACCTTTGTTACATTAACGCTTCTGTACTTTACAAATACTGCACATACCAGTTGCTAACACAGGCCAGTACTGCTGCAAGTGAAATTTCTTCCGGGTTAAAAAGTGGATATATTTCCGTTTTGCCTCTTAGTGCACAAACCTTCCAAGTACTCCTAGTACTGAAGTATGTTCCCCGCACCCTTTCTCCTTTCTTGCCGCCGCTCCCGTTCCCAGATGCAGTCACGCTTACCAACCCCCGCCTTCTCCCTTTACAAACCTCCGTTCTCACTCTATTGCCAATCCCTGCCCCTGACCTCTTCCCTCGCCACTGCCTCTACGCAACGCCTCACTGCACCCACGAACACTCTTCACCCCCCACCCCCCTTTGTCAGCATCCATCGTTGTTTACGGCTCCTAGCAGCTTAAGTCCCCACGCCTGTATAGTTAGTTCAGTCGTGTGAATGATTAGTTTGACACTAATTGAAGCCAAACGAAATTGGCGAGTGACATGAAAGAAATAAATCGCATTCATTTCAGCAATGTTGGCGAACTTGTTTTGGGGATATAAGGTTCTCTATTTCTTTGTCTCTCCACAAAGGGTAATGTTAGAAAAAAATAATATTAATATTTCTAGAACTCAAGAAACATTAAATTAATAACTTCTGTTTAAAGAAATTTGATTTTCATGGATATTTCATTGATTAACAGTTGGTAAATTGGGGATCTAGTTATAATCGCAATGAAAGTGAATAGCACGATCTCTTTTGTATACGTCGAATGTGAGCTGACTGTCTGTTGTCTTCGACCAACATCGCCTCACTTTTCAATATCTGCATCAAATGATTATTTTAATTTTCTCGAACGTTTTTCAAAATTATTCGTAGCGTATATTCTTTTTTGTGACGCTATCGTAACAAACTAAATCACTCACGTAAACTATTCATAACTTCCAACATTCTCTGACCTGGCTCTTTCGAGGCGTTATTAGCTGGCGATTAGCTCATCTGACTGCCAGATTACTGAATTTTCTGGAGTGATGCTGCCTTCTGCGATGCCCAACTACTTGACAACCGGTCAAAACAATCGTCTACTGATTTCAATCGAACATTCTCCCCCAATACTCCTCATCTGTGACCCTGTCCCAGATTGCACCTAGTGGAACCAATTCTGCTACCAATTCATCACCGTCATAGACGCAATCAAGTTTAGACCCAATACTACGAGTGACAAATTCCTGCAATCACGCTCAACCCCTTTCCTTCTATACGAGGTGTTGTACGTCAACCATTTTTGCCGCTTTTATTTCCGTACCGCTTCAATTATCAATAACTACTTTTTTTATAATGTCCCCTCCAGAATATCCCTGTGGAGGCGGCAATTTATTTTTCCTAGGTCGGATACATTAGCCTTGCGGCTAGAGGGAGGCTTCGTCTTAAGTAACAAAAATGTAATTTAACCTGTTGAAATAATTGTACTTTGGCTTGTGTAACATACATGAATTCTTTACTAATCACTGAGAAACATTTGTTTTTGGAGAGGTGATTTTTTTTTCTATATATTCACACATCATTCACATTTGTAACTACTCCAAAGGTAACAATTCTTCATAACCGTCTCTGACGTAAAGAATGCATCATCACCCCTAACATTATTTTCCATCGCCATTGCAATCATAGCAATTCCCTGTCACCCACCAAACTGTGCCACCCCTACTGTGGCCCCTACCTGGTGCGAGAACAAAAGAATCGGCGGCTACCTCGCCTCCTCCGGGAGCTGCGAGGCTGCTGAAACACCTCTCCGACGTTGCTTCTCGCTTCTTGCTTTTCGCCTCTTTCCTATTCCTCCTCGCGGTGCTTTTATTTCCCCATTTAATTACCACCGAGTCCTTTTGTCTCGCGCTTGTTCTCATTGTGCACCCTTTCAATATCCTCTCACGGTTCCGTAATCGCGTCTTCTTACCGCTTCTCGCTTTTTGGTCAGCTCGTTCTGTTTCGTTAAGAAGCCTTTTCTGGAGGTCGTGCCTGTTAGGTTGTCGTTCATTTGTTCTTTTAGTCACGGACTCTTCTTTTTAATCTTTGCTAGACAATGAGGTAAACGATTTTTCGACACTTTCTGTTTTTACGTAGACGCACAGCTCGTAAAGACGGAAGCACCATATAGAAAAAAATGTTAAGAATTAAAATACATTTTCGAATCCAAAAATTGCATGAATCTCCATTTTCTTTGCTATATCCAGAATTCAAAGTACAATGAGTCGACAATTCTGAAAGGAAAACAAATTCTTGAAATAGGCCTTTATACGAATATTCTACAATCTCTCACTTACCGTCAATTTTGATCGCATTCGATCAATATTTCAACAAAATTATCTTTTATTGTTATTAATTTCACTTCTATTTCTCCTTCTACCACTTATATTTTTGAACTTCCTTTCATCTCATATCGGTCTCATCGTTTGTCAAATGTTTCCTTTTATTTATGTGCTCCGTCCATTTTTTTAATTCCATTTCTACATTTTAGTATTTAGTCACTTTGCGCTCTTCGCCTATTCACGTAAATTCTTCATTTCCCTTTTTATTCCTTTTTCGTTTCCTCCCTTTCGTCTTTCGTTCATCTGCATTTGCATCTCTCGTTCTTTTTTTATTTTCTCTTTGTTCTTCGTGACGTTTTCCATTTCCTTCTTCGCATCTTCCCCCAGCATTGCATGGCGTGGCGTGGCTCGTCGAGTCGCTCCGATTTGCAAGCGCCCGCGCCGCGCCGCCTGCGGGCACAGCTCGCGTAACCGCGTAATGAATGGCCAACGCGCGGCTGCGGGGCTGCGATTAGCGCGCCCGCGGCGAACCCACGCTCTGCCTGCGGAGCAGATGCAGCCGCTGATAGAGTGGAGGAGGCGGGAGCGGTGGTGAGTTGTGTGGTGGGGATGGTGGCGGCTGTGGCAGGGGTGAGGGGGCGGGTCGGAGGTGGCGACCGCGCCGTGCCTCACGCAGTAGCCCTCCCAGACACCTCACCCCGAAACCATTATGATCGCGCCCCGCAAATGCCCCTCTTAGAGTCCCTACATACCCCGAGGAGCTCATTTCTTTGTTCCACTGAACTCGACATTTGATATACAGTTGTCAACCGAATTGGAACTATGTCGTATTTTGTGTGTTGAGGACCATGAATCTATCCGAAACCAATAAGAATATTCATGAAAATCTTCATAACGTCACCAATTGTTCCTTGTAATTTTCCTTCAGCTCCTAATTGCTGCCTGGAGAGGCTATCGGGCGAGAAGAGTTTAAATGGCGGCGGTTGTGCTACTATCTGTATCTAGGGACCCTCGCCCCTTTCTACCTCTGGAACGTTTTTCTAGGGACTTCTGTTTTGCTAAAAGTTACGGGTAGTGCGGTGGATGATTTGTGTAAGAGTGTCAAACTAAGCAGCTTAATTAAATGTTATTGTAGATGCTCGTGTATCCACTGTCAGATATGAACGTCGTAATCGTAACACAATCGGAAATAATTCAACAATAGTACAGTCGAATTTTCAAAATTCAACAGAATCAGAACTCTTTTGTCGCCTTATCAAAGAATGAATATTTCCTTGTTTTTTAAATGAGTAGAGGACTACGTGGAAGAACAGTTACTGTTACATCATTCTAAAAATGGCATTATTCTTTAAGAATTGATTCCATGAAACACTGCAGAACGAAAATGAGAAAATAAGGAAAAAATACATTTCATATTCCATTGCATGGGAAATTTCTCTTGATGATATTTCATGCAAATATGTAATATTTGTTTCTTATATTTAGCATTGTTGTTCTTGACGTCTATTAGTCCACAAACTTGAATTTTCTTTCATTAATTTATTTCTAAAATAGAATTAGGGAGACTGTAGATTGACAATAATTTTCGTAAAATTGTTGAATATTGTTCTTTATACGCAAACTACGAGGTTGCCTATGATTAAGTGCACACTATAAAAGTTATGACAGAAGAAAGCATATCGATCCGAGGAATTTACGAGAAATATGCAGAAATTAAGTATTAAAGTTCCCGGGTAAAACCCTTTACAGGCTTGCTTAGTTTCACTTTAATAATGTTTTAAAGATAAACGGACGAAAAGATAAATTCATTGTTGAATAGCACTTAGCGAAACCAAGAAGAAATAATTAATTTCCAATTCTGACGTCAAAGAGTACCAAAATTGCACTGATAATTACCGATTATAAATTAATGGAGGCATAGGTGGTACGCCTGGCGCGGCAATTTAATCTCTCGCTGCCGTCTCCCAGTGCTTCCCAGTAATTTTCAACCCTCTTCCACCCGCGGCCCCACCTCGCGCTTTTCCTGATTTCGCTCGACTTCTACCGGTTGCCTATTTATGGCAGTTGCTTCTAACGACAAGTGGATTATGGTGCTGAATAATAAATTCACAACTTTCTCTTTGCCATAATTAGGAGGGTTTTTATTCAGACTTTCCAACAAGAGAGATTCGCTTGTATAGTTCTGAAACGATGTTCATAGACTGCGTGAAGTGTTCATCGTGACTAGCAAAATACTCCTGTCATATTTCCGGAATGCTCCTGCTGATGTATGGACAATTCAAAATGGTTTCTTTCCTGAAGCTGTAATATTTCTTTTTCGTTTTTCTAACGCCTCGTGGAAACACAACGGGATTCTAACCCGTTATTTTGGTGTCAAGAATGAAATGTTGCGAATATTAATCATTTCGGCAATTGAAGCAAACAAAATTGGGCAAAAACCCTCATAAAAGTTGTAATTGCTGACCTCTATAATATATAGCCGCGATAATATACTTCCATCAAAGTAATAGAATACATGCGATCAAAGTAAGTGAAAGATGTCAGTAATGGTGCTCTCATCAAGATTTATCTCGTCGAAACGAGTTTATTAGTACTTCCTTCCCGCTAACACCAATTATATTACTTTACTTTCGGTTATCTGCCTTTAACTGACAAAGTTTATCCTGTACGTTCCTTTTCGTTTTCCTTGTGTTATAACAGACAAGATTGTTGACAATGACTAATTAAGACTCTCATTAGTTATAATTACGGGCTTGAAAGGTAGTGTTACAAGCAGAACTTGAAAAGTACAAAAAAAAAGTTTTTGTTGGAATTAATTTTTTCCTTACTTTATTCTGTATTTCGATGTCTCTGATCACCTTAACGCGCAGGGTAAAATTCGTAATTCAGAACAAAATTTCCGCATTCCAGTCTATTTATTCAACGCGGAAGCAGAATATATTTACTCTCGTAATATGACTAAAGAGGTTTTTTTATTTAGTGATGTAATTGAATATGTGTACGTGAATTATTATCGTGTGCATTATATGAAAAATAATACTCAAGTTATTTGAAGTTCGATAAAAGGACTGTAACTGACACCAGCAAGAGATGATCGCACTGAATTGGTGGATAAAGTTTCAAGTAGGAACATCTTCGAAGTACACTTCGTTGGAAGAAGTTGATAGTAGCTAATTACGTGGTAGACAAAACGTGATGTACGTTACGCTGACGACGAATAACAGAGAGTAGTATTAGTATGTGATAAATAGGGAACAGACTGCTGGTGGAAAGTTCATGAGTCTAGTGAAAGACTGAGTGTATTTTCGATTTCTACGGTGTCAATTGTAAATCTCTATTTACTTGATGCCACGAGTAAATCTCTATTTACTTGATGCCACATAATCTACTCTTTCTGCAAAGTACCTCAGTTGACGCTGCGCTACGCCTTACCGAGTTAGCGTCCAGACTTCGATCAGAGCAACATTTATAAAACAATTTTGATTCTGTGCAACCCATAATTTTCAACGTATTTTTGTGCCAAAATATGTCTTTCGAACAAACAAGACTCCTTGCATGTGCACAATACTTCTTACTCTTTCTTACTTCAACGAGCGTCATGCAGCTAATGCTAACGTTAGACAGATGAAGTCAGAAATTATACATTAATTGTTATTTGTACAGTATTATACATACAGTCTAGTTAATTACAAATTAAACGGGTACTACTAAGATTTGACTTATTTAGGACTTAAACATTCACGTCTTCGTCCGAAACCTCTTGAACAAATGACTGCGTTATCCACAGCAAGAAACTCCTATTATCTCCTGGAGGTATTCACTAATTTTCTCTTTAGAGTCTTGAGGTATTTCTCGCTAATTTACGGGGGTTTAATCCAAGCACGCTATCTCGAGCATACATTCTCAGTCGTGAATCTATTAAGAGCGCTGGAATGCACTAGCCACTTATCACTCTCTTCGCCTTCCCTTTTTCCTTCCTTCCCGCGATACCACCTCCTGTTTTTGCCCCTCGTGAGCGTCCAATTGATAACACAAGAGTGGAAATCGCGAAGATGTTATTTGGAATTTCTCAGAGCTGGAGAACAATTTTGTTCGAAATCAGGTTATCTCGGGCTCACGTAGCTGAATTTAGAAAGGCATCTCATCCAAAAATAGAGAACCATTTTAATCTGCGTTCCATTAACAGCTTTCTATTCAAAAAATTATTTGGAATACCTGTTCTTAAAATAATAGTTGATTAATTTGTTTATATTTTATCGGCTTCGAATAATTCACCACATTGGATTGCAATGTACATATTTTTATCTGTGGAACATTTTAGAATAACATAAAAAATAAATTGTTTATTCTGTCAACAGCGCGGTCATTGTGACTTTCTATAAAGGATGGGATATAAACTACAAAACTGGGGAATTCTGAATTGATTTTTGGTTGTTCCATAGATTGATTAACTTAATGTGTCGTGTAGAAAGAATGCGTTGTTAATAATTGGTTCTTTAGCCAGTTGTCTCAGTCAATATGTGTCATTCTTAGAAAATTGCATGGAACTCTACAATTGCTAGACTCGACCAGGGAGTTCAGGTAAGGAGGTTGACTTCGCTTTCAGAGCTTGATTTGTTGCATTTTTATAACAAAATCTTTTCACTACAAATACCGCACTTAAACTATTGATTGCTGGCTGATTTGTGTATTACACAATTCAATGTGTCATCTACAAAGAATTTATTGATTACAATTAATCGATACATAAAGGACAGTCAAAACATTTTTTTTAAAGAATTGCGACGAATCCTGCAATCTACGTTTGACAGCGGTACTACTCCAACTCGCCGGCTGTTTTTCGCACCCCATCCTCGAACTTTACGGCGTGTTTTCACCAGTTGGATAACTGCAGGTGCTACTGATGGTGCGATTACGGCTGATGCCGAGTCTGGGCTGGCGGTCTTCGGGGGCAGAGGCGCGGGGGCGGGTTGGGGGCGGGGGCGGAGGCGGGGGTGGGGCGCTTGCGTGCCGCGTGGAAACCAGGCTCGCGCGTTTCTCTCCATGCCGCCGACTCCTTCCTTACGTCACTCGCCGCCGCCGCCACCGTCGCCGCCGCCACCTCCACCGCCGCCGCCGCCGCCGCCGCCGCCACCACCGCCGCCGCCGCCACCGCCACCGCCACCGCCACCGCCCCCGCCACCGCCCCCGCCCCCGCCCCCGCCCCCGCCCCCGCCCCCGCCCCCGCCACCACCTGGACGCGGAGCGGAGCGCTGGCGTGCTGTGGCTGCCCCGCCGCGATTTTCTCTTGTTTCGGCAGCGCGCGCTCGCGGCCGGCGTTTCGCGCCTGTTCCGCTGCTGCCGCCGCCATCGAACGCCATATTTGGACGCACATGCGCATGGCGCCGCCTGCTCGTCGGGATCAGGAAGTGCGCCAGGTGATGTGGGGTTGGAATTTCCGTCAGAGAGAAAGGGTTCGTATTTGTGTGACCTGTAGATGAAAAGAAAAACCGAAGAGATAATGCACTTCTTGGAAACTACTAGTATTGTGTAATATGATGTTATGTCACATGTGAGTAGCAGAATTTTTTTGTCAATGCTTTTTTTCCCATCAAAACCATTTATCTTCTTCCTGCACCTCACAGGTGTGTAGAAACGCTCACTAGACTAACATGCTTCAAAGTTCCTTAGATGTGTGGTCAGACGAACACGAGACTCCTCGCAATACATATGAGAAACATGTAAAAATTAATTCGGTCTTGTGATACTCGAATCTGCAGTGTTTCGTACAGTATAAGCTTTTCGAGTCACCTCGTCCATCAAGGATGGTGAGAATATGATTTCAAATCTCTGAAAACAACTTTTGTGCATGCTTAATTGCTAACGTATATTCTAGAAGATCATTATAAAAACTTGTTTTCTTGATTACCCTTTTCCGAATTTGGGAGTAAAGGTTCTCCCTCGTATGAAGTGTCATCCCACTTAATAATATTATATTGCTGGTAATAATTATCAGTGTTTATAAAGAATGAAGATGTAAAATAATCCTCAGAAGAATTTCGCAAATGTTCTTTTCACTAGGTAAATAACAACCTATAGGCAAAGTCGTTACACACTTTCTCAAAGAACAGTTGTTATGGATGAAGTTATGGAGATGTGGAGTTGTTAGCATCAAACTAATAATTTATTTCTATAGTACCATTCATCCCAACGTTTCAACCTGCTATTAAATGTGTTTTCCCAATTTGTCTGCGTGCCGGGCAAACTGTTATTTGGGGTATATGGAATGTCTAAGTACGGCCAAGTGTGAAATGACACGAACTTTACCTTCCACGACTTCACAGATTTCTCAACAACAGTAGAGTAGAATTTTATGCAAACATCTGTTTTCATGCTTGGTACTAATTGCTGTGTTCTTTTTTTGCAGGTAAGTTCCTCGACGAATCTCTTGGAATATGCGTGCCCAAGGTGGATGGTGAGTCTTCTGTCTGACGCGTATCATGAATCATATTGTCACCTAAAAGTGCAAGCTGTGACATTTTCTCTTTTCTTGAAAGAAATGTTAACGTTTACGGTGTTGGGATTTTTCCCCCGTTATCTTGTTCTGGTCTAACGGCAAAGAATAATTCACAATCTGATTGAAAAAGGCTATTCAGCACATCTGTTTGTAATTGTGGTAAAGCGTTATTGAAATGTGGGGTTTTGTACAGCGACAGTAACAATTTTGATTAAAACGAAGACACCTAAATGATTTGGATAAAAAATGACTTGATAGATTATTTATGATTAAATTACCGGTTTTTACGTACGTTAATGATCATCATAACCTAATAAGAATAATCTCGTGACTTAGATACGGATAGAAAGTTTCTTTATTGTGCCAGATATAAAGTGTTATAAACGGCAGCGAAACTTATATAATGAAGAAAATGTCATAACGAAAGAAATTTATCATAGTGACAATCTGATTTAATTATGGAACGATAATTTGTAACTATTGCAGGAAAATTGATCGTAAGCTAAGGTTCTCATGCTTATAACTGGTTGAAAACGTTTTACGTGAGTTGCAACTCATTTTCTTTCTGGAAGTCAATAAGTATCTCAAAAAGAGAATCTAATTGCGTGAATCAGCAACTTCCCTTCGGTTAAGATGCCGGCAACATTCCCCTTCTTTCACGTCGTGCTCGCCTCTCAGCTCCGCGTCCTTCCATCCTCTCTCGTGAAAAAAAAAAACAAAAAAAAAAAAAACACAACACCGCGTGATGCCCCCCCCCCACGAACTGCGGCACGTGTCACGTCTCGCGTCACATTACTCGTTACATCACGAGCCACGCGGTGTGACATGTGACGTGTGAGATTAGATTCGCTGGGGGTGGACGGTGGAGTGTTAACGTCTCGCAGACACTTTTTTAAATACAAAAAATGTATTTATTTATTTATTTGTTTATTTGTTTGTTTATTTGTTTATTTATTTACTTATTTATTTATTTTTATATTTGTATTTACAATATAATAGTCAATGTATAGCACTCTACAATTGTTATGATCTCTTAAATGTACTTCAAATTAACTGAAAATAATCTTTCTTACTACTAGGGTGGTAGAGGTGTCTTTACATAGTAACTCGACTGTGGATCGAGATCTGAGAATTTGTTTAGGAAAGTGCGAAAATAAAATTTGTTCTTATACGGGGTTTATGCATTTGAGTATCGCAAATCCTTAGAGTGGTAAAACAAGGAAGGAAGGAAGGAAGAAAGGAAGTGAGCGCGTTTCTGGGCCCCCATAGGATTACATAATTTTATTTACATACGATATATACTACCAGTAAATAAATAAAAACATTCTACAAAGAGAATTACATTAGAACTTTGATGTCGTAATAAAAACAATTTATTCCGTTTCAAACCGTTTATAGAGTTGTCAAATGGTTTCAAGAGCCTCTTTTCCAAATGTAAAATGATTCCCCAAATTTTGAGTATAAAAAAAGGAAAATCAGAGATTGAACGTTTTTACGGCAATGAAATTATTTCGGGAACCCTTTCAAGATTTTGAGAGAGGCCCTGTGCTTACGCCAATGGGCAATCATCTTCTGGAAACCGTAACCGGTCTGCAGCAAGGCAGCCCCGCCAACGAGCAGGCGAGCGGGGGAGGGAGGGAGGGAGGGAGGGAGGGAGGGAGGGAACGGGCAGACGGGCAGTTGGGCGTTGAGGGGGCGGCTTTCTCTAGTCACGTTGCGGATATTCGCGCAGCGCCAGGCTTCCCGCCCCCCGCCCCCGCCCCGCGCCGTGGCGTCCGCGTCGGCGGGGCTTCGAGGGTCGAGGTCGGCCGCGGACGCCGCTCGCAGGGTCAACCAACTGCGCCGGCCGCCGCCGCGCGCGCTCGCCACAGCCCCGCCGTGCGGTGCGCTCTTGGTGTACATTGTGGGTGGTACGTTATGTTATAACTTCGTCATTCATTAGGCATTAAGTCGGTAGTAGTTCACCGGCTTGGGTGATTCAGGACATCATTTGATGTCACTGCAGTGCCTCTCACTGGGAGGTCTTAGGGTTCGACTCAACCACCGATTGTGGCAGGTTTTTGGCATTGGCCAGGTCGAGTTCTGCCATTTGTCTGGAGGAGAATATCTAGTGGCTGGCAGCGCCGATCGGTAGTTTTTCGTGGTTTCTCCGATCAACACCAGGCGAATGCCGGGGCAGAACCCTAACAAAACGGCTACGAACCGCTTGCGATATTTCCTTCCTCTTCCTTGTATCTTTACCTCTTTCTTACTCCCACTTACGCTTATGTGCACTACTCTACAACATATGGCGGGAGATTAGTCTGGAGCTTAGAGCTTGTCCCGGCTGGGACAGTGTCCATCTACATCATTTCCATGAAAGTGTTTGGGATTGAGCTGTGAGCTGCACACTGAAATTTGTAATGGGTAAATTCTATGAACAAATTAATTATTTAAAAAAAGCATTTCGTTTTATCCCTTCCCCCTACACACACACACGCACATATCAGAACATGTTCAAGGGGGTATGTTTTGATATTTTTAATCTCTCTTGTGCACTTTGTTAACATCAATAAATCAAATCGTCGTGATGTAAAAGATGTTCTGCGGAATTACTAGCTTGTACATCATCTACCTGAACGTGCTTCGGATTGAACTGTGTGCCGCACAGAGAAATTGTTAACAGGTAAATTCTATGAACGAATGAATATTATTTTTAAAACATCATTTACTTTGGTGCCCCCTCCACACACACTCACACTCACACTCACACTCACACTCACACTCACACTCACACTCACACTCACACTCACACTCACACTCACACTCACACTCACACTCACACTCACACACTCACACACATACACACATACACACACAGACATCAATGCGTGCTACCTGCGGCATGTGTGCCGCGGCTGCCCCACGAAGGCCGCGGGTCGCGTTCCAGAAGCTACTCCCCGTCTTTCCGCGGGCAGTCTTTCACCAGGCCGGGTCACACATGCAGGTGCCGAGCAGCATACTCCCCCGCCGGCTGCCGGTCATCACAACCACTCCCACGAGACACTTAATTGCGGTAATGAATTTATGTTACGAGAATGTCGACTTTCTTTATGCTAATCAGGAAGAAAGTCGGCGACGTTTCGAGATTCTGGAAAAAGAAGAGAGGTGCGCCAAACTCCGCGGGCGATTTAAATAAATTGTTTCGTTCCCGTAGGCTGAAGAAGCATTTCTGTGTTCGTTTCGGGTCGCAAATGACAGAGCAGTTCTGGTATACGATATGGCCTCTAGCGAGATATGTGTAATGTTAGAAACTTTCAGTAAATGACTGGTTCAAATCACGTTTAAAATCGAAATCGTCTCAAGTAACATATTCATTTGGAAACTCAATACGTGTTCCTAAAGAAAATTAAACTCTTGAAGTTCTAATATTTCTCGGATGTTCCTGGAAGTTTGGAAAAGGAATGAAATTAATCACCAACAAATCTTTCCACTTCTATCTCAAATTGTCTCAAATTAAATATGCGTACTTGGCGTGAAAAATTTTGTAATCGTATATGGTAGAATTAAAAGTTCTAAAATCGATTAGCATGTAGAATGAATTAGGGTAGTATGTTTACTAAAAATGTTAAGTTACAATCTTAAATAGGGGATGAATTTGCAGTATTTTCTAGCTGTTGAGCTTCTCTTCTAATGACTTATTATAATATAAGGCCCAACAAAATTGAATGGCATCATTATATGATTCCGTTTGACTTTATGGACGAAGCTGAGAACAATGTAATACATGACATTCGAAATTCTACAGCATTCTACATACAGTGATAGTTTACTTAATATATTATGTTCTGCCAATGTATTAACTTTCCGTCGAGTTCACGTAGGTGTAAATTTGAAGGTTCTTTTTTCCTACAGACGAAATGGTAGTTATTAAAAATTGTAATTTTTTCAGAGATAATTTATGTCAAAAATATCAATTTATATTATTAAAGTCTCCAAACGTTTAGCTATTGATATACAAGATCCAGTTCCCTTACAAATTAAAGTAAGAAAGATGCGTAAGACGTCAGTAGACAAACTACTTGCATAAGCCGTAAAATGTGTTTTACATTACATTACATTTTTCCTCACCTGTGTCAAAAATGTTGATGCATATAAAAAGAGTAAACATTTCGAGCACTTTTCACGAGTGAACGGTTTCTTATATAAAACTAAATCAAAATTAAATATCAATTGTAAAAATAGAGAGAATTTGTCCACGCTGTGTCCTTTGCGTATCAAACCCACCCATTTCTGACTTGTAGGATTCGATTGCCGCTGGCGCCCAGTGTCGCAAGATAGTTCATGGGCTGGTCGGACCCGTTCCGGCCTTAATTTATTTACCCAATGCATGTGTAATGGAGAATTCGACGTAGAAAAAAAACGACGTGATTTCATTGGGTGTTACCTTGGGTTCAGAAACCTGCTTAAGAGGGGGGCGTTATTTATTTGATTTTTGTGGGTAACGGCACCGCATGCAAACAAGCGGCCGGTGGGATGAAGGATCTGCTCTGGCGGCTCGGTCACTTGGCAGCGTCGCAAAAAGTTAATTGAGGAAGTTGGTCGAGATGAGATTATTGGGATCATGTTGTAGATGTTACGAAAGGCGATGGAAGACATTAATCTATGCCGAAGGAAAATTTCTCGGCTCGTTCGGATGAGTCACTCGTGCCTACGTGGTGATCTAATAGTAAAGGAGCAACTTCGAGGCCATTGCTCATTTTGATTTTTAATGGTCTCTTTTTTCAATAATTTGCCATCTCTGAATTATTTTTATAACTTATAATACATCGGAAAGAATGGGTAGTGGATTATTAAAGTACAGTTGACTTAAACATAACTTCCGCAGTTGTAACTCTCATAGTCATAATCTTAACTATTGCAGAAACTTGATGATATGTCCGATTAAGGAAAGCATTCGCAGTGAAAACACGATACATCTCTTCATATAGAAAGTTCACACATATTAGAAATTTAGCGTTTCTTTCTGCAATAATAAAATCATTAATAAATTCCTTTCGTAATACTTAATAAATAATATTACATCCTAACTAATTAGCACATGTAAACGTTTATTTAATTTCATTAATAAGAGTAATTGTTGAATAAGATCATTGAATTAAAACGAAATGACTGCATAGTGTGAAGAACTTTCTTTTAGATTTGACTACGGAAATAGCGACCTTGATTCCTCAATTGCCATCATTCTTCAATTAGTGAATGTTCTTTTCGGTCAACTTTCAATTACTTAATGATTTGTCATCTTTCAGAGTACTAAAATATCATTGTAGACTTGCAGTGAGTAGTAAAAACAAAGAATTGTCATATCTCATTGTATTTATCAATTATCATAATACCCCGGAAGTACACCAACAGCTAATTTGAGATACTCATAAAATGCAACTGATGTAATTAGATACTACAGTTTTCTTTCGGAATTGATGACCTTACTTGACCCCGAAAAATAGAAGTCTGTGACCATCTGCCCGGGTGACTCACTGCGGACCATTACTTCATATGCCTTCTTGTCTTCATTTTTGTTTGTTTTATTTTCGCTCTTTTCTTATTCCTTGTTTAATTATCACTTCTCCCTTTTCTTCTTCCTAGTGCTCATCCTCTTCATTCTCCTCGTCCTCCTCTTCATTCTCCTCGTTCTCCTCTTCATTCTTCTCGTCCCCCTCTTCATTCTTCTCGTCCCCCTCTTTATTCTTCTCGTCCCCCTCTTCATTCTTCTCGCCCCACTCTTCATTCTTCACGCCCCCTCTTCATTCTCTGAGTTCTCTCTATTCTCTTCTTTCCCTTTATTCTCTTAGTTATCTTCTTTATTTTTCTCTTTGTTATCTTCTCTATTTTCTTTATTCTTTAGGTACTCTTTATTCTTTTCTTGCACTTTATTTCCCTTTTTACTTTCTTTTCCGTTGTTTTACTTTCCTCTTTCTTGTTTTCATCCAGCATCCAAGCACAGCTTTATTTCCTTTCCCTTCTCGTTATCCATTTCTTCTTCTTCTTCTTCTTCTTCTTCTTCTTCTTCTTCTTCTTCTTCTTCTTCTTCTTCTTCTTCTTCTTCTTCGCATTCTCCGTGAATCATCTTCCCAGCGAGCGCCGATCGCTCCCACGGTGACCCGAGGACTTCTTCGCTCTCCGGCGAGGCGTCCCCAGGCGGAGGGAGGACAAGGCAGCCGTTGTGACCTAGAGGAGCGACCTCCATGTGCATGGGCGTCCCCAGCGATAGCGCAGGCATGCGTCCGTCGGGCGCCGGCGCGACCCGGCTGGATCCAGCGCAGGCGCCTAGCGTTTATCGCCCCCGCCCCCGCGCAGACAGCGAACGCGCATTTAGCGGCGCCCCGGAATCCGCCCCGCACGCCGATAGCGCGCCCTGCCGGAATCTGCCCGCGCAGGACACTGCTTTCTTTCCAGCTCTCGCCTAATTAATTATACGCCGTTGGGTTTTGAACGCAATTTTTATACTTATTACTTGCCACAACCTCCAACACTCGGCTAATTATATGGCCGTTGATGTTTTTTTTTACGCATTTATTGTTTCTTTTCATTTTATTCTTATTATTTTTTATTTTTATCATGTGGTTATTTTTATTAATTTATTAATCATTACAACATCTAACACTGTTTGAACGTTTCCAGCACACGACTAATTATACGCCGCTGTTTTTTTGTTTTTGTTTTTTTACGCATTTTACTTTGTTTTTATAATACGAGTGAAAAAATAACCAAGCTGAAACGTTTTAAAATAGTTTTATGTTTTGTGTTGAGATTACATTGTTCAGTTACCAAAACATTGTAAATGTTTGTTGACCAAAAATTAACAATCTAATATAAAATTGGACTTAACGCATTTCAACATAGGACGAGGAAACACAAAGCACATTATAAGAATGCTTTTTTTTATTTCTCCAAAATTAATATTCCCCAAAATTGATATCTACCTAATATCGTCGTTCGTTGAATTTGAAACCGATATTTTAATTTTGGGAGGTACTTTACATAGAGCCCCTCGGACACTTTCCCAATTTAAACTAAAATTGCTCCATCGTTTTTGATTAAATGTTTGTGTTGGATAGTGTAAAAGACGTTTCATATAATGGTGCAGGTCTCATGTTCGTTAAAAAATTTTATTTTTCGCAAATTTCAAAAGTTGTACGATTCTTCATGTACAATGTTCCATTTACAATTTTTTGAAAATTTCAGTACTTTTCTCATAATTTGGCGTGAAAACACGGGCGAGAAAGTACGTGCTGTTTTAGCCCCACTAGTTCCGCTTTTGTAATGGTTTGAAGCATGGCCGACTAAAGTTGCCCATGGTTGAAGCCTTGATGAAGGGTACGTTTATGTAAAAGTTGAACCACAGAAATTTTGTTATCTGCCTTAAGTATGTTTTGAAATACTTGTATTTTATTGAGATACGTTTGTTACGGAATTAGTACAGATAGGGCATGCATATAGTAGTGTCGGGCGAATGACTGATATGCCAGAGCATTCATGTTCTTAAGATAGTGTGACACGGGTGCTAATGTACTTACACGCTGAAGAACCCTTCATTATGATCGTCATCTTCCAGAACACGACTCTAGGATGAGACCTAGGGGAAATGGAGCTGGTGTTTCAAAGATAACGACTTCTGCTACATTATTCTTCGTTGGGTGACGGACTCGGAAGGGGGCAGCTGGCTTGCTGAGATGAACATCATTGCGAAATTGTGGGGGATAAACTACTCAAATCGTCGTGTGCTTGTTTTCTGGGTCAAGTGGGAGAACATTGGCGATAACGAATGAATCATTTTTGCATTATTTTGTTCTTCGAACAAAAGTTATTTACAAGTTTGAAATGCGGTTACATACATGAGTGTGGGTTTTAGATTTTCACTGACATTAATATTTAACCTTCTTTCTTATTAGTTACAGCTTCACTTCAAATCAATATTTATGCTGCACTTTCTCTGTACTCTAATTTACACTTTAGTACCAAGCTCCAAATCACACTCTAATTTGTTTATCGCTTTTCTTCGCGTTTGAACTACCATTTGTGGAAAGAAACAATGTATATTTTCTTCTTTGTATTAATTCAATACTGGGTGAGAAATAGGAAGAGAATAGTATTATAATATACAATAAATTGGACGACACATCGGTCCAAGAAAAATCTAGATCTAAGCAAAGAGTACACCAGAATATAGAAACTGGTTCAAAAGTTGGTTATATTTCTCGCGTAGGAGTGCATCTTTATTCCTCGCCATCCTTCCGTTTGTCCTTCGCATCGTATTTCACTCTCCGAGAAGTAACACGCTCCAAAAAGCTCATAATGTGCCCTATTGATATGCCAGTCTTGCGTCATCCTCTAGCAGTAGCGTCGTTCCGCCTCTGCTTTGTTCACACGTTGCTCTCACCGAGTGGTTGGGCGGAGAATAGTTATGGTGGGGTTGTCCAACTGGTGCCATTACTACGGCCCGCGATAGGTTACTAGTCAAAATTTAATGACCGTTGCATGCATGTTGGGCTAGAATAGTGTGCGCCTAGCGCACACACCTTGCAGAGGTCATCACCCCCTTAACATAAAAATAGGTAAAGTTTAGATTTAAGGATTTTTTTCTAGTAAATTCAGAAATGCATGAACATTCCAGTGTGTTATACTGCGTTATGCGTAGTAATGCCTTTGATATCTCGCATGGTTCCATTCTAACTTCCCCCGTTTCGAGCAGCCGGGCAAACTGCCAAGACCAACAATACGGGGAAGGTAGGCGTGGATCGCCCAGCTAATAGAAATATGGCCCGCAAGTATATTAAAGGTTTTAGTTGTGGTGCTTGCGGCCTTGCAAGTTGGTCACCCCTGCTCTAGCAGTAGCTTCGTTCCGCCGTTGCTTTGTTCACACGTAGCGTTCGCCCGAATGGTTGGGCAGAAAATAGTTATTGCGGGGTTGTCCAACTGCCGGCCCGCGGTGTCATTTATTATGGCCTGCAATAAGTTATTAGTCAAAATTTAACGTCCCTTGGATCCGTGCCGGCCTAGAATATTGTTCGCCTAGCGCTCGCATCTTGCTGAGGTCATTCACTTAATAGGTTGAGTTTAGATTTATGGATTTGCTTTCTAGTAAATTCAGAAATGCATGAACATCCCGATGTGTTGTGCTGCAATATGCATAGTAAGATATCAGGCGTTTCATTCCCTCTTCCCCGTTTCACAGCAGCCGGGCAAACTACCGAGACCAACAAAACGGGGCAGTAAGGTGTGGATCACCCGAGGTGTGGATCGCCCGCAAGTGTATTAAAAGATTCAGTTGTGGCACTTGCGACCTTGCAAGTTGGACACCCCTGCTCTAGCTGTAGTTTCGTCCTGCCGCTGCTTTGTTCACGCGTTGCGTTCGCCCGAGTGGCTGGGCGGAGAGTAGTTATTGGAAGCCACTCGGCGGAGGCGTGGAGCAAGTGCGTCGTGTATCTTGTCAGGCGTAATATCGGGAGGCGGCGTAACGACGTCGATTACGGTGCAAATGTATTCGCGGCAAATGGGCGATGGCGCGCCCGCCGCAGCCGTTTCGTGTGCCGCGCCCCGAGCAAGGCCGCCACCGCGATGACACACGCGCCCACACGGTCGGATGTCGTCGATTTGGATGGCGACGTGGCGTCTTCGTACGGTGGCAACTTGTGCTGTTCTGGAAGTCGTGTTTTTTTGCATCTGGATATTTATTTTTCTCGATTGTTTTGTTAGTTTCTTTTAAACTTAGATTAAGTTGCAACTTTGTATTGCTTTAATTATATTTACTCTCTTTTACATTCTACTACATCGGACGTTTATTGCTTTTCTTTGTGAATGCTGATTCATTTCCATCGCTGCCTTGCCTGTTGCAGAGTATTTTGTTAGTTTTTTAAAATTATTTTTGTCTTTTATTTCCATATTGTTTTACTTAATTATTTATATGGAAAGAAAATATGTAAACTGCGTCGGTTATACGAAGATTAAAGATACAGCTTTTTTTACAGGTGGTTAACTATTTATAAGTATACTCTACGAGTCAGAGATAATTCCTTCCTTTGATACATTTTTGAATCCGTGTTCTTAAGTGAATCTTTTGTAACGACGCTCTTACTCTTCAGCAAATAATTTTTTCAGCAAAAATATTATAGTTCCATTTCTTGTTCCTCACCTACAAGCAACTAATATTCAATAGTTGCTTATATTTTATTTTCTTCTATTTCATGAAATTTACTATCTTTCAATTGGGTTCAACACAAAACCGTCAAGGTGAATCTGACTTTTCATGTAATGTAATATTTCTGTAGTATAAACAAGACTCAGTATATTTACTGTAGGGACTGCTCTTCCACGTAACTACCGACAGTCTTTCTTAACAACCCTACTAACAAGTGTTTGGGACTGTTTCTTATGTATCTCCCACATGTTGCTTGCAACGAGACAGCCTTAATCGCACTGTTCGTGTACTTCCATATCGTATTCAGTAAATTGTACAGGCAGGGCTGTAATTCATATTACACACATCCCGCCGATTAATAGACAGGTGGCGAAAGAAAGCTTTATATAAAAGGTATGGATATAAAAGAAACCCTTTGGAATTCACGCATAAGTTATGTCATATTTCATTTGCAGATACATAAATCATTTCGTGGATGTTAAACTCTCCTCGCATCCACTTATTTCATTGGGTAGGCTTGATTTGAGGAGTTGTACATTATTTTGCATGCACGTCCTAATGAGAATCTTGAGCGAACGCTCACGTAACTTTCAGAAATGAAAGTTTCAGAATCTTCTTGCTGTCGTGTTCTAAATATCACACTCATTCAGAAGTATTCTTCAAATTACTTACCGTAACCCTGTATTACAAAATAATAAATATATCACTATAATAGATAGTAAATGTTTATATTTACATAAAATGTTTGATTATCACAATGGGCAATCTCCTTGTGTATCATTACTAATGTGTGATATAACTATATCGCCAATGGATATCTTTGCGAAATATAACTTTGAGAAGTCATTCTAAACATTCATTAGGTTAGTTAGCCGTACAATTCAGTCGTTAAGATTACAATCTCAGACATTATATGTCAGTATTATAATGAGACAATAACATACTATAACTCCGTAGCAATTCATTCCAAGGATGACAAGTCCAATAAATATTTATATTTTTGTCTAAAAAATCCAACAATATACGGAGAAATGTTTATAAAAATACCACTGTTTCACGTTTGCGAGTAAAAAATTTCAACCATATAGGCTCTGTCCAAGAGCTTCTCCTCATATGGCGACAGAAACGTATGGAAAAGTCGTCAGTGTTCTTCGATGTGGGACGGACTTGTTCATGGGCTGCCAAGCAGCCGCGCGGAGGAGCCAACGATGTCGGTATCCGCCTGCAATTCCCAAATATCCCCCGCACCCACAGCGCGACTGGCGACACGATCAAGCCCTTAGCTGGAGACTGTAAGCCCTTAGTAAAATTAATTTGTCTCCCTCTCTCCAATATCAGGCAAATTTCGTCGATAATAAACGCCGTGTTCATTTTGCAATGGATGAACTATCTTAACGTCTGTATCTTAATTTCGAGTATAATCTGAACAACCGAACATAACCAATCATTGAATATGCAAATAAATCAGTAAATCATTATGGTAACCATCGGCAACATTGGTAATATTTTAATATTTGAAGCAATTGTTGGTCAATCAATGAATTTTTATTGGTTTATGGGTTTATTGGTTTATATATTCACTGTCTGCTTGTGTTCGATCGTTAAAAGTATTTCTGTTTCTTTGAATATTCTTTGCCCAATCAATGCTCACTCGTGAAGCTCCTTCCCAAAGCCGATTCTGGCCGTGTGCGGCGCTGTCTCCGAGGCCCCGATGCTGCCTTCGCCCTGGGAGAAACCTGGGCCTGGGCCTGGGCCTGGGCCTGGGCCTGGGCCTGGGCCTGGGCCTGAGCCTGGACCTGGGCCTGGGCGTAGGGCTGGGCCTGAGCAAGGGGTCTCTCCGCAGCGTCCAGTTGGCGACGCGGTCGCCAGGCGCCCGCGCGCGCGACCCGAATCCGAAGCAGCCCCCCCCACCCCTACTTCACCGCCGACGACGGGCCGGCGCGAACCTGGAATCGCCCGCGGCGCAGCCGGCGCCTCAGCCCTCGCCATCGCCCGGCCCGATGGCTTCGCAGAACTCTCGCATACGCTTTTCCCCACTGCTCTCGCCTCTGGTTGTAGGAAGCCGGCAAATAAAGCAAGACTTAGACTATTGCGTAGTGTGTCTCCGAATAAATGTCACAAACTTCTAGGGCTTGTAGAAACTTGTCACGTTTTACCAATGAAGATGGGGTGAGGAATTTTATATAACGAATTAACACGTGTGAGATTTGCTCCTGCTTGCTAGGCAACTCCTCATACACCACTGTTCGGCAGGCACACGAAATCGCTTTGTATTCGTCAGAAACTGTTGAAGATTTGAACTGTGGAAGAAAATCTACGGAGTGTTGGAATTGTAAATTGCAACTTTCCCGGTATTGAAATTAAAAATAACTCCCTATATCAGCAAAATTTGCGGTAGTTCAGAACCTGTGTTCTGCGAACCACAGATCGGGCAGATGGGCAAGATTGCCTGATGGCTTCCTCGAAAGTTTCGCATCCGTCTTGGACTCTGTGGATCTCACCACTCGGTATATTATTCTACACACACATTTTAATTGTATCTTCAGTAATAGTAGAAAAAATAGGAATTAATTCACATATATTACGTACAAATACTTTAAAAACTGTATTAATTTGTTCTTACCACCTCACCTGTCTGGTCACGCCCCATTGGATGACATACAAATTATGATTTTGAACCATTTCTAAGCAGAAATGTATAATTGTTCACTTACACATGTGATAATTTATAAAATTTATCGTTTTTTTACTCAGATTTCTCTACATGTAGTCTGTTAAGATTTCAGATCCGTATGGTTTTGTTCGAGAACAAAGGCGATAACATATTCACTGAATTATATTTTTGTTTTTTTCTTATATTTTTGTAGTTCAATGAGTTTCATTCTCATTTTGAAAGCATGTCAACTGTTTATCCACTGTTCAAATGTGATATTCTCCATAGTTGTCGTAGTGTCTGTCGACAATTTTGAAATTTATCTACTGATCGAAAATAAAATTATGATTTCTCAAATCGTCATTTACGATACTATTTTGTAGAATCTTCCCTCCATGTTCTACTTGTTGAATAAACTCTTCACCACAATCGTCCTTCATGTGCTTACAGACGTTATCTTGCCTGACCTAACTAGGTCACCGTCGAACTTCGAACGTTTCCTTCTATTCGTGAAAGTGAGTGTCAATGACCAGTAGAAAGCCGAAAGGACAGCATTCAAAATAAATTTCATCTTGTGGGTGCGATACCGTAAACATCCCAAAGACCGTTAAAAATACAATAGCAATATCCATGAGTCACCTCAGCATCTTGCAAGAAGCCACCAGAATCTTGACAAACCGTGGATCGTCTTGAATGAACGAGGGAAAACGCTACTTCTCAGGCGTCACAGTGGATGCTCTCTCGGGGTTTGCTCAGAGCAATAGCTGTTGCCATTGCAACGCCTCCGACCAGGAGGTTCTAGGGTTGGAGCCCCGGCGGTGGTAGATGTTCCACATCAATTACATAGCTAGGTCGAATCCACCTGCCGTTTGGAGAAAAATTCTAGCGAGCGGCTTCGCTGATCGGCAGTTTTCCGTAGTTTTTCCAACGAATACTTGGCAAATAACGCAGCAGTACCCAGAACGGGAGATCAGTCGAAAGCTTACAGCCTTAGAGCAGTCGAGAGCTTAGTCGCGGGTGGGGTGGTGCTCCGCTGGCGGAGATACCTAGAGGAAGAAACTTTGCCTGACGATGTGAAGGTCGGGCTGTTCTCGCATTCCAGCGGGTAGGGAACACCGCCCAACTCCCGGTATTTAACATGCACTATACTTACGAGACTACTGACCATAGCAGTTGACGCGCCTGAAAAAAAAACAATTGCCCATCTTCTTACCGTAATTCTCTCCGCTACCTCGCTCTTATTACCTCTTCCAAAACAGTCACCACTTGGGAAGTACTGCTGCGGCAAATGCCATTCCTTCCTCTAAGATTTCAAACACGTTCGCGTGCCCGTTAATGTACGTGTGATTGACCAAGATTTCATTCTTACGAAGGGAAAAAAAGAAGAAAATGCGAGTTGAAATCTGTAGTGATACGTGTTGTCGCGGACTGTTGATGTGTGTGGTTAGGAAAGAAGATTGGGTAGAGAAATGGTGCGCTAGGGAGATACAAAAGGGAGTTAATGTTATTACAAAGTTTTACAAATATTGTTTAATTAGTTACTGCAATTGAGGGTTTCCTATATTACGATATCAACTAATAAAATTAAGTTCAAGGTAAAGGCAAATGTCTTTGATGTTGGACTTCGTAAATTTGATGCATGCTTGAATTCCGTCTTGTGGGACTCGTTATTCATAGCAATAGAGGAGACACGAGTTCCTTGACAGTCGGTCTTTTAATTACATCCGTTCGCCTTGTTATTCAATTCCTAGTATCGTCTATTCAGGGAAAGGATTGAAGAAAGAAGTTAAATGTTTGCAAACAGGAAGATGGATTTGTAGGAACAATGGGCTCGGAAGATCGCGTGGGAATGGTTTCAAGTTGCGAACAAAGCTAACTACACGTTCTTCAACAGAAATTCGTTCACAATTGCTGACATCACCATTTCAGGTGACGTAATTTTCCTATTGTCGCTTTCTTAAAGACGTAAGTACATAAATGAAGATTTTCAGGGTTTTTTTTTCTCTCTCGTTCTTCTGATTTAAGTTTTATATAACTCTTCGTTTATTTCTGTATAATTTTGTAATGAGCTATGAATGTACCGTGAAGAGTTTTATCAAAAATATTAGAAATGTTGCTTTTATTTGTAGTGACTTCTCATGACTTGTGTACGTTTGTAATAACTAAATATGTGAAAATCTAAATTGGGGCTTACTTTTTGAAGAATAATAATAACGAATAATGTTATCGGAATTCGAGATATCGAGGGGTTTGTTATCGGAATTCGAGATATCGAGGGGTTTGTTATCAGAATTCGAGAAATCGAGGGGTTTGTTATCGGAGTTCGGGATATCGAGGAGTTTGTTATCGAAATTCGAGATATTGTGAAATTGAAGATATTGAATTCAGTTTTATTAAAAAATGAGCTGCTGGAAACGGAAGCTCTATCTCCCACACGCGTTGCCTGGCCGCTGGGCCATTAGTCGCGCCTGGCGCGCGGCGCTGGCGGCGCGCGGGCGCACGCGGAAGTTGCAGCCGCCGCTGGAGGCGGCTGTGCAGCAGCAGGCGTCTTCGCTCGGCTTCGCAGGCGGCGTGGCGCAACGCCCGCCCGCCCCTGCACGCTCCCTCGCACGCCCCCCGAACGCCCCGCGCACGCTCGCCCGCCTCCTCCCACCCGCTCAGCCGCCGCCGATGGCGTTGCCCCACGGCTGCACCTCCCTCGCGGCCACGAGCGATTGTCGCTGCTGATCGAAAAGGGCGGGACGGGTAATGGGAGCGCTCATCTCAGCGATGTTTTTTGGGCAGGGTTAGCTAAATTTTCCTCCTAAAGAACTCCCCACCAGGTTTTAAAAAACCTATAAGATCATACTTAAATTGACATAGAACCCATTTAAATGTTTTACATATTTTTTAAAAATAATTGCGAATAAAAACAAAACACAATTGTTTTTAAAATAATTTCGAACTAAAACAAAACACAATTTGTTGAGTAAAAATATTAAAAATTCATTCACGATCACCACTAATACATACAAATAAGTACGAAAAACTACACAGCTTCATAACGAAGTAAACTGAGCGTCAAATACAAACATAATTTCCTAGTATTCCAATTTTCGTCATTACACGTAGAAGAACGAAATAAATTACCGTAAAATGCAAACATGTTTTGCAACTTTTCTACATGTTATGCATTTGTTACTTTATTACCCAAACATAATAATATTGACAAAATATGTTTACCGCTTAAGATTGAGTTTGAAATCTTACCGCTTGAGAGGCGCACTGGAGATCGCATTGTATGTATTCGCGGCACTGAATGTATTTCAATTTGACCACTTGAATTCAGAAAATCAATTATTAAATCAAAATTTCTGAGTTAAAAAACATAATATTCTCCAATGAAACGAAGAAACAAACTAAAAATATTCCCCCTGGGTCTGTTTTTTGTACCTAATTTTTAAAACCCTGGTATTAGGAATCGAAAATGTCCAATATTCGGAAAATTAATATTCGTTTAATCACAGGAGAATTTTGAGAAAAGTATTCGCTAGTGTCGTGTGTGCAACACGTCGATTACTTCATACGGAATAGACAGAGGCGTTCTAGATCATTAATAACCAATGTATTCAGTTTGTCTGGTACGCTTATCTGTTCCGAGATTCGTAGTTGCATATCCGTGCAGGTCGCGGGTCGAATTTGCACTCATTTAGCAGCTTCTCGTGACGTGCATCGAAGTAGATTTATCGTTATCTCGATTTGCACATGTCATTTCGTGGTTCGGGCTTAATGAGTGCATCAAAGACCGAACGCAAAACAAGACACGACTCAGTAACATGAGCTTCACAATTTCTCGTCCAGTGTTGACCTCGTTGGAAACTACCCATGGCAGCAATGCAGCTGATCGGTTCGTAAGGAGCAAAGTGCTTCAACGGTGTTGCGTTCCTCAATTGCTTCTCGTAAGAAAAGTCAAGTGAGGTCGCGACCGCCCTGTTCATGGGTGAAGTCGACCAGCAATGTCAGCCGGTGCTGGAAAATGAACAAGCCAGAGAGTAAGTGGCCAGGGTAGAGTATCCTATTGAAGGCCTGGAGTGGACGGTGGAGTGTTGGCACCCCTTTGGAGGACATTTCAACAACATTCTGCGCTGTACGGCATTACAAGTTCCGGCATTCTTTAGAATGTTATACGGAACAAATTTTTCGTCATCCTCTTTCATAAATTGCAAATCAGAGCAAAATCATTGAGATATGACGTTTTCTGTGATTACTGAGGTAATTCCACAAGAGTATACACAATTAAGAACATTTAAATTCATGCCACCTAATTCTACGTATGGTACGCAGTACTGTATGTAGTTTGTTAATAAAACAGATTATACGAGTAAAACGTTGCCTACGCTAATGTTATTCATCTCGAGTTTCACATTAAAAACTAGTAATTCTACGGCATGAAGATTAAATGCAAATCGATGGGCGAACAAATGGTATGTTTGGACAATGCTTTATTCCAGAATTCGGAACTCTTTATCTATTACATGGATTTCCCTACTTTCTTACTGCGAAATCCATCTTTTCCCTTTACACCAATATTACTTCACTTCTCTTACATATATGCACTTGACATAAAAATTAAACGTAACTATAAACTCTCTTTTTTTTAATTACGCCCAGGAAGCTATGAAAGATAGGAAGTTTTATGGAAATCACGTAATGGAGGCTTTGGATATATACTGGATGTAAGAGAAGTTAAAGTTGGGAATGATGCCCCCTATATGTGAACTTTATGTATTGATAACTTACTTGAATAGCTGTTCAGTTGAATTTCAAGCCAATTACGTTCCTACAAATGGAGCCGAATTCGTAATTCATATTGACATTTGTCCGTACTGAAGTTCTGAACGATGAATTAATATGATTCTCTGTTCTCAAGCTTTCGTTTTTACCACGGATGAGCTAATGACGATGACAATAAGGATAACTCTAGAGCAGATGTAAGAGCATGAAAAAGGGCGAGTATTGAAACTAATAAATCTCATCCAACCCCTCTTTTTTCCTTCCTCATGGACTGTCCAGAATTTGAATTGCGATGACTGGGCGTGGAATGCTAGCAGGCGCTGCGCTAGATTAAAATCCCAAATACGAAATTTGAAGGCGCTCGTTTGCGACGAATTTCGGCGTCTGGTAATTCGGATGTGTGGCATTGCGAGCACCGGCCGCCAGAGTCGTTGCAGTGCTGCTTCCCCATCCGTTCGCGTCCGCCGGGCTTCCTGCGCGGTCAGCGCGACGCACCGCGCGGAGGTTGCAGTCATCCGCCGCCGGCGCTGCAACCTCTGCCCCAGGGTCTCCTCTCAGTTCCTGTTCCAGCCCCCGGCGGCTCCCCCTGTCTTGCGTGCGTTCTTCCTTCCGGCTGGCCCGCCACGCCCCGTGATGTCATTCTGTGTGCATCAGCGATGGAGGTGCATGACAACACGGTGCCTCTGGGGCCCCGTTCAGGGGTTGCTAAGATCTCCTGGATCCTTAATCCACCGTGAGGTGGGACAATGGGAATACTGAAAGGAGGACTTTCTTTTAAAATGCTTTTATCTGGAAAATGTTTAGTATACCATTGCTCTCGGCTGTCCTTACGCTGTCGCGTTGAAGATTGTTTTGTCGACGTTTCGGTCTTTTAATCTCGTCCTTCCTTAGCTGTGTATGGCTTGACTGACAACGAATGATATAGTAAAGTCTTCTTCTTCTTTTCCTTCACATTCTTGCATTTCTTTCTTTTTCTCTTTCTTTCTTCCTCTCCTTTCTTCTTCATTATCAAGGATTAGGCTGGTAATCAGTTCAGGTTTCGCTCCAGTATCATTTTGTTGTACAGCCTATTTGTCTTTTCCTGAAATGATTGAGAAATGATTTATTACCATTTTTGTGTATTAAATAATATGTCCATCACTGCTAAATTTTCTTGGATGCTCCTATTTATTGAATAGATGTATAGATCTGATCCTATATCGTTCCTTATCTCAATATTGAACAACTTTTCAAATTAAATGTTACGATACCGTATCTGTTAATTTTAATCTCGAATAAGTTTAGTTGGCGTATGTTCTCGGTTGATGATGCAGCGTAATAAGATGTTTTGCCGATGTTTCATATTTAATATTTTGAACTTTCTAGGAGCTTAAAATACTTCAGGAATGATAAGAAATGTTGGGCGAAAGTGTAGCAAAACAGTCTTTGTTATGGCGTCATCCGGACAGCCTAAATAATTCGGTAGGCCCCGGTCCTGGGAGCCTACGTCTTCTCGTAACTTTCCGCGTTTCTGAATTAGGTCATTTCCCTTAATCGTAATTTAATTGATTCCCGCCACTACCTATGAACATTTCAAAATATTTGGGAGGCTCTCGATCTTTCACCCTCATTTAGTGGCGTCCGAATTTTAGAAATCGTGGATGTAGGACAACTATTTTGAAATAGTTTTCTATGGAATCTTAGAAATTTATCTTTAGTGATAAACATTGGCATACTTTCCCGTTTCGAAAAGGTTATTATTACTTACAGAAAACAATGACTGTTTCAGCGTAACCATATTTTTGTACTGAAACAGAGCACTGAGAGAAATATTTGCTTGCAAACTGCATATTCCTACATGCAGAGTACAGGCAGTTAGTGAAAAAAGATTATTCTGTTTGCTGTATTTTTAGGCACGTTCATTACATGACTGCGCATTAGATTTACTTTTTCAGTTTAATCAAATATATCCCTGTTTTAATTAAGCACATTCATTCTAAGTATGCTAACTTTGTTCGGAGTTTTTAAATACTTTTATTCTCAGTGACGACTATAATTTGTATAAATGCAAGGAGAATATGCATTTTTCATATAAATAAACAAAGCCTAGTAGTGGTATACATTTGGGGTTTCGGGTTTCGTATTATTTCAATATATTTATTCAATGTGGCTTTAAATAATGCCAACATATTTTGGGGAATCCATCATCACTTGCGAGACCTCATTATTTCGTTCCTAATACCCACTTTTGGAGCGACGAAGTAGGAAAAGAGCAGTCATTAGTCTTGATGACTTGATTGCTGAAGCTAATTCACATTCAGAAGCAGTGTGAATCCGAATGTGAACTGCCGAATGCCAATGAACTTACTATAATTTGAAGATCAAACGTACAGGTGTATCAAAAGCAAAGATTTGTAAGGGTCGTCGACACAGTGTGCTCTTAAAAATGAAACGAAAACCATGTACGACGCATCTGAAATGTAGTACGTTACATAACTTGGTAAATAACGTACCTAAAAGTGTGAGTCAATTCAGTTATGAAAGTTAAAATAATTGAAACAAAATTTAATTACGTCATTGTGAAAATAACCTTTGAAACAATTTTTTTGACCAAACACAGAACCTAATTCCTTTCTTGCTTCTTTTTTCTTTTTAAAACAGAAAATTAGACCTTCATATATAATTTTACTCCAATTATTCATAAATTTTTATTTGCAGTTGTGCGAATGAACAAGTTAAACATAGCGTTATATTCGTTTTCCGAAACTATATGTACTCTCTACTTATTCCTTGCGTAGGATTCAGGTAATTCAGGAAATTAAGGTTTTTCGGTGGCTCCAATACTAACTGATTTCGATCAATTGTTTAAAGTTATTGGTTGTTGTATTTCCCTCACACACTGCAACATTTGCATGTGGGTAAAACCGGTGCCCAACCGTTGCACATATCCAACCATTATCTCCCAAGGGAAAGTAGGGAAAGCTCCCGTCAAAACGGACACGACGAGTCTCGAACGCTGGACACCGCGCATGCGAATGAAGTCCCGGACCACTAGGTAGACACGTTGAGCTGGCGAACCAGAGGACAGTTGCAGAAGAGACAGCTCTCCTCCAGACTTACAAGAAGGGACATGTCATACGTCTCAGTCATTAGAAATGCAAAGTGTGTTTTCCTGGCAGCTGACGGCGCGTGTACTTCTGAAAGTCACAGACACTCGATTTCTTAATTTCTTCCTTGTTTGGAAACAACTGAAAGACCATGGTACTGAGTGTTAAACATAATCACTTCCAAGTAGCCAAAACAAGAATTAAGGACCCTCTCTTATTGGCTATACGCCTGTCATTATCATCATCAGCTAACTCAGTCTCCGCTACAAAAACCGCGTTCTCTTCGCCTTTTGTCAGGATGAGGTTAACACCTAGCCCGCAATCATCTTATGTGTTTCTAACGACTTACTCCCAGGCCTCTGCAACGGTATAACTCGAAAGCAGTCTTTTCCCTCCCAACCCACTCCGCTGATGCCTCGGAGGGTACCGCATTCCGCAATCAGATTCCTGAGCCGGAGCTCCATCTTTCTGACCTAGCCTCTCTGGTGATGGCGATCGACTCCGCTGATCACAATGAGGAGATGGCGCCCTGTGATTAGGCGGGTGATGGACGAGCCTGCCATCATGGCGCCCGATCGAGTGAGGTTGGAAGAGAGTTCACGCGATATTAGCTACTTTTTTGTTTTCGAATTATCGCGCAATGCTCCGCCTGTTTATCCACATTTTATCTTCGTTCGGAATATCTAGATACAATAGCCGTGCCATAATGGTGCGCTGGGAAGCAATTTGGGGGTTTAATTTCCTCACGTTAGATGTAAGTTTACTACATTTCAGGGGAAATTTGAAAAAAATAGAAAATTTCAGGGTGTTACAAACGATGCATATATCCATGTCATTCATGTGTTAAAATAATTTAGAATGAATAATTGTCCCCGTAGTGAAAGGAGAATTCATTATCAAATTTATGAATATGATACGAAAGGAAATTGAAAAAAAATTGTTATATCTTTCACGGATTATGTGGTAAAGCTGCACTGTCTAAAGATCGTAATCAGCAAATCGGCAACGTTTAATTACCATTATAAAATATGACATTGTATCTGCGCATTTTCTTTACCTTGTCGGGATCGAACTCGCGATTTCTGAGTGAGTGAAGTGATCTCCACTTCCACCGAGGGCGGCGTCAGCGGCGACGTTGTGTCAATCATGGCAGGCCACGCCATTTCCCGACAGAGCACCCCCGAAGACAGTGGCATTGGGCCCCGTAGCTCCAGGTTGGCAGTTCGTTCACCTCCCTTTACTCCCATCTCCTGCTGAAGTCAAACTATGGCGAGGATTGCCCGAATATTAAATCTTGCCTGGTCTCTGCAGAGATGTCTAAGAGATATGTTTCTGAGATGACATACGAAGCAAAAGTTCATCCCGTATTTTCGCTTACTTTCAGTCGGTCGAATCGACATTCCGAATAAATTAATATCCTTCAACGAGGGCGGCATAGGGGCAGTTATGGTCGGTTATCGGTCTGTTCATCGCATCTCCGTTAGAGTTGGCGCGAAGTCGCGTTGGGAGCGGGTCCACGATACAGATCTCACAGTTCCCATAACTCCCATTATTCTCATCGGCCACTGAGGTCCACTTGCAGCTAAGCTCAGACAGTTAATTTTTCCTTTGTTTCTTTAACATGTTTGCCACTGAAGTTCCACTAGCGCAGATATTTGTCTCTGAAATGCCGCATGCAACGCATGGTCTCCGTGGCCAGGATCGAACCGACGACCAGAGTCTGCGTGCTGAGGGCGGCGCCGTAGCAATTACGTTCGGCCATCGCAGGCCACTCTCCTGGACGCGAGCGCGCCTCCCGCAAGTTCCCGGCGGCGTTCGCCCGGAGCCGGGCCGGGATCGGGTCCGTGACTCGGGGCTGGCAGTTCCTCCACCTCCCATTACTTCCACCTGGCGGGCCCTCCCGCGGCGGGAGGCGGCGCTCGGTGACGTCAGCTCATGAGGAAGGAGTTCCGCGCTTGGGAAGAAACGACTCAGAAACGACCCGACCCGACCCGACCCGAGCGACGTCAGGCGTCCACTCGGCGGGAAGAAACGACTTAGGTAGGACCCGACCTGACTCGACACGACCCGACTCGACCTGACTCGATTCGACCTGACTCGACTCGACTCGACTCGACTCGATTCGATTCGACCCGACCCGACCCGACCCGACCCGACCCGACCCGACCCGACCCGACCCGACCCGACCCGACCCGACCCGACCCGACCCGACCCGACCCGACCCGACCCGACCCGACCCGACCCGACGCGACGCGACGCGACGCGACGCGACGCGACCCGACCCGACCCGACCCGACCCGACGCGACCCGACCCGACGCGACGCGACGTCAGGCGTCCATTCGGCTCGTGCGGCCGAGGACGTGACCCATCGGCGCTCAGGGCATTAGCGGTAATCCGAAATTCATTGGAGCTATTCCGCTCGCCCTCGGGGAAACGAGTGAGGGGGAAGAGCGGAGAGATGGCTTGAGCAATCATTGTAGCTCGTAAACGACGTCCTCTGCGCGCAGCCTGATAGTTACCGGAATGACCGGAGCGGCGAGGTAAGCAAAGTATGAGACTGCAAGGTGTAAGGAAATGGCATGGTTATCGGCGGGAAGGAATGTGATATGACGAAAATTGATGGCTTTTCGTCATTGGGATTTCTTGCAGTGTTGGGAAAACAAATTGCAATGTGAAAGATAGACCATGCCTGAAGTACGTTTGAAGACTTATGTACGATTGGAAAGTTTGCTGTTTTTATTCTTTTTAATGCGACATAAAGATCAAACCATTTATGTCAAACTATATTGGGAGTAGACTTTTTTGTTGGTTTTATTCATAATTATGTACTAATCTTAAGCACGTTAATTGTCAAGTAGATTTCGCTGGGGTTTCTAAAGTTGCAATGTGCGAAGGCAATGGAAATCCACAAGTTAGGAAGTAAGCTTTAATGTGAGAAATGGTTGGTACATGCAATGTGTACTCCATTTCACGTCATGACAGTAGCATTCTGGGAACGTAGCGTCAGAACATTTTGACACACTGGAGTAAACAATGGTAATTGTATTGAGTTGTCACACACTACTTTTCCTTCGTTTGTTTTGTCGATTCAACTTCCTGAGGTGTTAATTGTGAAAATAGTTTGACCGGCGGGTTAGAAGAAGGAATTTCTATATTTTATAATTTCACTGCATGTATGGACTAAAATATTTTTAAAAAATATAAACTTTCTCAATGAACATTGCTTACTGTGTGATAAAATTAAAATTCTGAATTTTGTGCCACTAACATTTAATTTTATTTACTAGTATTTTCTCTTTTCTGTCTCAACAAAAAATGAATTTCATACACCTTTTTTTTATAATTATGCTATTAACAAAGTTTCTGCGATTTAGCCCAAAGATTAATGAATATTGTATTTTAAGAAGCTTTGTTCATGGATGTACATTTTTTATCGAAAATGTCTACTATGATAAATCAAGAGATAATTCGGTCTGCTCTGGATTTTCAACAGAGGTACATAGGAGAAGAAAAATCTTTCACTTTAATTTCCTGCACATTTTTAGGAATTGCATTCGTCCTCTTACATGTTTTTAAATGACAGACACAAATTCATTCAAGTCTTTTCTGAAATATTGTTGGTATACATAATTTCTTCATACGAAAACCCAAATTATTCATGCGAGAAAAATGTGATTCGTATCTGTCTGTAACATCTTTTAGCAATACAGGGCTTCTGATGTCATGCCTAGCACAAGCGCCCTCACTGCTAGGGCCCGGGTTTGGTACTGGCTCTTGTGATCAACATTCTTCCATTTCCCCGCCTCTCATTTTACCATTCCTCCGCTATCATTCATCTGCTCCTTATCTCTAATATCTTCTCATGACATTAAAACTCCTTGTCTTCAATGGCTTTAGCTAATAAAATTCCCCTAAAAATAAAAATGTAAATAAATAAATAAATAAATAAATAAATAAATAGGGACATTATGGAAACATACAGTGTGTGATCAAAAGTACACGAACACAAAGCTGAAAATGACTTACCATTTCGTGGCGCTCTCCATCGGTAATGCTGGAATTCAATAGGGTGTTGTCCCACCCGTCGCCTTGATGACAGCTTCCATTCTGGCGGGCATACTTTCAATCAGGTGCTGGAAGGTTTCTTGGGAAATGAAAACCCATTCTTCACGGTGTTCTGCACTGAGGAGAGGTATCGATGTAGGTCGGTGAGACCTGACACAAAGTCGGCGTTCCAAGACATCCCAAAAGTGTTCGATAGGATTCAAGTCAGCACTCTGTGCAGACGATATTGTCGTATAACCACTCCGCCACAGGCCGTGCAGTATGAACAGGTGCTCGATCGTGTTGAATGATGCAATCACCATCCCCGTGTTCAACAGTGGGAAGCAAGAAGGTGTTAAAAAAAACGTAGGCCTGTGCCGTGATAGTGCCATTCAAAACAACAAGGGTTGCAATCCCCCTCCACGAAGAACACGACCACACCATAACACCATTTTGGGCGTGCCCGCATACTTCTTTTTCAAACGTCACTGCCACGCTCTCGTTCGGAGCCCAGCCCGAGCATGAGGGCTCCAACTCCCGACGTCAAGTGCAGCAATAAATTTCTCCCCAGCGGCGAGCGGCCCATTTTCCACCAGCAGTTGACCGGCGCTCATGAAGCCGCCGACCAGCGCGTGCTCTGCACCGCGCCGCGCACGGGAGACCTAACGGGGCCGTTTTCCCCGACTTTCGTTTCCCACCCGGCCCCACGCGCGCACACGGTGAAGTGTTCGCTTGCTCACCCACTCACTCACAGACTCACTCACCCCGCTGCGTTTGTGCAAGAGTTGTGTGTAGAGGAATTACTCTAGAAAGGAAATTATTTGGCAGATCGGGAAACAAATGAACATCATGCAGGGCGATGACATTGCAAGAGACAATGATGAAACCATTTGCAAATGAGCTAACTGTAAACGAACGCAATGACAAAATAAGTGCATGGATGTAACTTGCAGTAATATTGCCAGCAATGGCCAAGCAGTAGTCGTTACATCGGCCCTTTCTTATACGAATGGTCAGGTCCAGTACCCTTCGTTCGCATCTCCGCAAAGGTAGGAAGTTCAGTTTTTGGTGGTGAGGTTTGTCGGTTTTCTCCCATTCTCGAGGCTACTGCACTGACCAACGATTTTTGATGAGCAACAGAACTAATGTTTTGCGCGGCTGTAAGTGTTTTGAAAATGTAAAGGCGTCTCCACACATTCGGTGTTCGGTGAGTCGCGAGCGACCGCTCGCCGAATCCCGAGAAGTGTGGATGAGTTGCTTGCCGTTTGCCGAGTGACTAACATTCTGTGCTCGCCCTACCCACCGCATGTCGGTTTTTGCACACATCAAAGGGAGCAAACATTCGCTGAGAACATCAGCTGCTCGGGTTTCAGTGAGCAGAAGCTCGCTACTCGGCGAATGCCGTGTGGAGTCGCCTTAATATTTTATTTACACGTTTTATGTTTTATTATCAGTTATTGAATTATCTGTTGAGGCAGTAAAGATGTTAAATTGATATTTTTGCACATCTTGAAATATAACGAAGTTACAACGTATTTCTTGACTCCATGGGGCTGAGATGATACAAAAAATGCACTAAAGAACATGGACTATAATGAAATGTGCAACAAATCCGCATGACTAGTAATAAAGCTGAAGCATATAATTTAAAGAACGTTTGTTGAACAATTTTGTCTAAATTGAACCATGATATTATTATTACCTTTTATCTCGTGCAGTTCCATAAACTACTGTAGGAAATATCACCAGATAGGTGTTATCCCAGACATCAAGTGTGTATGATTTTATCAAAAAGCACATCACTATTTCGAAGATATAATTGGTTGAATGACTGTTTTAGCGTTTTCATTGAAATGTAAGTATTCACAATGAAGTTATAAGTTCTATATTTCTTTACTTCGTTGAGAGTGCATAAGGAATTTTATCATCTTGTCTAGCAGATGTGGGAAATATATTTCAGGCCATCCAGGGCACTAGAGAAAATGCGAGTTTCCGGAGAGAACTCGCGCACAATTTTCTGTTCACACAAACAGATCGTTTGTGTCAACCATGAGATGTCACCGAGTCTTGGCTTTCTTCACTTCGAAGATATTGTTTTATTGTACAGTTTACTATTTATTATTAAAGCACGCTGCTAGTCTCAAAGAGAGTAAAGTAAAATAATTCCTAGTTATCTCATAGAATGTGATTTTGTAACCCCTTTTTAATTGCATGTTCATTGACACTCTTATAGAGCATTATATTATTAATTTACCTCCACAGTTGCGCTTTTAAAACCCTCGTAAGGTGTGAATGTTTCCATAGTGTGTTTTGGGCTGGTTGGAAAAAAAGCGCGAATACCAATTAAATTAGGTATATCATTAAAATATCTATCATCATATCCTAATTGTCCGAATACGTCGACCAACATCTGAGTACTTAAACATCAACATTATTGTAGGGCAAATTCAAGTAAAAAATGGATGTGAAGAGCGAAGAATGTGAACATGGTATTTGAAATCAATCTGCACCTTCTCATTGCCCAAGTCAGTCAATAAACAGTTCTCAGCCTTCACACGGTTGGTAGCCAGCGTCTCATGGGGGGGGGAGGGGGGTCTGACGTTAGAAAAATAAACAACTGTAAGCCTGCAGGAAAATAAACAATTGTAAAGCCTGCAGCTGCAAAAATGCTAGTGATCAAAACCACACAAAATGGTTATTTTCCTTTCAATAATTCTTCTTTCAATTTTTGCTCGCGTTAAAAAATTAGTAATAAAGATGTTCAACCGTTTGCGAATCAAAACATCTTACGCGTCTCCACGTGGCAGCTCCGCACGAGGGTTTTAGCGTGCCGAGTGCGGCGTTGCGTATTAAACCAAGCACGCAAGCACGCGTGTATCTCAAGCGCGTTTCCCGCGAGCGAAGTCGGCGAAGGCCCTCGCGGCAGGGCGCCGTCACATGGCACCGGCCGTAAAGCTGTTCTTCTCTGGCGGCGGCGGCGGCGGCGGCGGCGGCGGCGGCGGCGGCGGCGGCGGCGGCGGCGGCGGCGGCGGCGGCGGCGGTGCACCTAGCGCTGCGGCAGCTACCCCGGCGACCCCGCGCGAAGTAGGTTGGCCGAACCGGTGCGGGCGTCGCTCGGCTCCGCTCCCGGCGCAGCCGGTGGTGGAGGCGGCCTCCGCACGCATTCTGCATTCGCCGGGTAGCGAGGGACTGCTCGCTTAATCACCCGTAGCTGAGATGCCCGGATGATTCATTGAATACCGTTCCGTACCGTGATTAAGTTTCTGGGCTAATGTCATTATTTCCGTAAATGTAGTGCATGTTTTAATTGCGGGATGTGGCGGTGATCCTTCCCCCCAGATGGCGACTCCAGGCGCCCACCTACGCCGGCTTGCAGGGTTTTCCCAACCAGGTATCTCCCACCCAGCGCGGCACCACCCCAGCTGAGACAAGCTCTAATCTCCCGACTCCACTCCCGGTATGTGTGGAAGTGTAGGGTCTGTAAGTGTAAGTGTGTGTTAGTAAAGGGGTGAGGTTAGAACAAGATAGGGAGAGGAAGGAAAGATGGCGCGCGTTTCGTGGCTCGTATGTAACGGCATTACTTCTCCGGTATTCAGCTGGTGCTGATCGGAGAACCCACGGAAACTATACCTATGAGAGTAGCCGAACGCTAGAATTCTCCTCCATATAGCGACTGAATTCGACCTAGCTATCTAACTAGCGTCGAAAATCATGTCACTGTCGGGACTTGAATCCTTCAACCTCACGATCAGATGCACTGCAGAGACATAATTTGAGGTCCGAGGTGCTTGGCGAATACTCCGATGTACCCAAAAGACCGAAAAGCTTGGGGATAGATCGAGCACCGAATGTTAGGAGCTTGGAAAACAGCAAGCAACCCGTCCCCACTACTTCAGTTCGGCAAGCGGTTCAAGGCACTGTCAGTGGTTAGAGGTACGTTCAGAGTATATTCGCCTTCGGCCAAAGAAACGTTGAAATACGATTTGACCATTGATTCTGCCGAACGGTTGTGGCAACACTACAATCTGCTGTGTTAGACCTACCCGTGCTAATTATTACGTAAAAGTGACTCTAATGGGGACGAAAACACTATTCGCCTGAGAGCTATATTTAATACGTAATATGATTGAAATGACATGAGGAATATGTTTGTGAAAGAAAATTTACATTCCTATTGCATTAGTGATGTTTGATTGATATTTGGTAGAAACTTACTGCGACACTTTTAAACGATTTTGCGTGCAACCCCTTGCAATTTCTTCGAAGAAATGAACCAGATGTACTTTCATTTATTAAATAACGAAACAAGGTTTTTCCATGTGTAGTGGCTCAGTTCGGCCGAATAATGCAAGTTCATTTGATTGCTTTCTACCGAACTGGATGATCTGCCTTGTTCGCAAGAACGCGACAGGCAGAGTGCTACCGTGCTGCTCTCTAGCGAGCGCTTGAAATATTCAGTAGTAAACGGTTCTTGCTTCTCCAACCCGAATTTCGCCGAACACGGATCCGCTCTGTCTGTACCCTAACTGTGCTCTGGTGGAGATGCCATGCGCATTTCCCATCGAGTTATGAGCGAAAATTTCGAGAAAGCTGTTCGGATGACAGGAGAAATTTGCAAAAATAAATAAGCACTGCAGAGATAAATATGAGAAAATACATAGCCGTGATGAAGGAAGATAGTGAATTGCTTGAGTCGTTAAACCATTAAAGATGATGTTTGTATGTTTTCAGTAATATAAATAAATCGTCGGAGGTTGTGAAGCAGCCATTGCGTTCAAATTTTCCTCCATAACTAAACATAACCATATCTTTGATACCGTCAAACGCATACATCTTTGACCTTTCTATTTACTTTTCTAGTATGAAATAGGTCTGCATCGTATGGAATGCTTCAAATGGATGTTAACAGCGGATAGTATATGATCACATCTAAACAACTACGAAGGAAAGTTTGACCCGAAACAAATTACGACCGACAAAAATAAATCTTTTAAGCTCCTGAAACAGTTAAATTTTCAGTCGCTATAAAATTATGGAACAAAATATTTTATTGCGAAAATTAGTTACCAGATAATCGGCAATGATGGTAACACAAACTACGTTTTCTATATTATTCGTTATACAATACCAAATTAATCGAAGTATTGTGCGAATGGACAATATGTTATTAATAAAATGCGGAAACCGTTTCGTCCACTAAAAAAGTGATTATGACCTTTGGAGAATTCAGTTTTCTTGAAGGAGTACAATGAACATAAACAGGCGAGGAGAAGAGAAATAACTCGCGTCGACCCAGAGATTAAGACATTTCATGGTGACGAGCCATCTTTTATGTTGGTACGCACATCTTTTTGATGGAGGACAGTGCCATCCAGTATGTTCTTGAATAGCAACCTTGATGCGCCAACTCGTCCACTCACTTGTCGCCCACGAAATTTTAGCTGCTTCACGTCATTTCTGCGGGACGGGGAGGTTCTCATTGGCTTTCCTCGGCGCCGCTGGTGTCAGCCGCGGGGAGTCGTTGTTCCCTTCCATTCTCTTCGTCCTTCCTCGCTTTGCACAATAGCAGCTGGAGCTCTCTCACAGTCGGTCATTTCTGGACAGACAATGAGTAATACAGGGCGCCTTCGCGGTGTTCAACTGGAAAATTCCTGCAGCACCGTCAAAACAATAAAGAAGGCTCTTTGCACTCACGGTGCGGAATGTTCGGTACGGAAAGAACGATAAATAAGAAGCTTTACGTGAACTCGTTTGGCATAAGAGGGTTCTGAAGGATAACAGTTATCTCAGAACATTTCGTTATATTTATTTGTTTTACTCATTGCATTACCATTAGATTCGGTATATTTGGGCCACGTACGTGTGTATTTGTCTTTTTCAACTCTGAATTTAATAATTACAATTTTAAACCGTACAAAAAATTATGTACGTTATGTCAGCAATATTACAAAGCTTTCTTCGGAAGCAGAAATGTACCGCCAATCCTGATCCTGTTTCGTCATCGTGAGTGCAATGAAAAACTTCGGTGTCACTAGAAAGTGCGCAGCAAGGGTCTTGACCCGCTTGTTCTAATAGAATATAAGAACTGTTCGTGGGCTGTGTGGGAGCATGTATCGACTTTCCGGGGCCCCAGTGGCGGCGGCGTGTGGGAGCGCGGTAGCGCCTAGCGGGGCCCCGCGGCGACGAACGGGACCACTGCTCTCACTGCCGCCTCCGCCGCCCCGCCGCCCCTCGCGCTGACACCGCCGCCGCCACCGCCACCTCCATCTCAGCCACCGCCACTGACAACAATGCCACCGCCTCAGCCACCGTCTCCGCCACCGTCACTGGTAACACCGCCACCGTCTCCGCCACCGCTCTCGTCTTCCACCTTCAACCATCAATACCGCGCCCTATCCCAACATGAAACCGTCCCACAACTGCCACTGTTAGTGTCACCTCTTCAGTTGCAAATCAAGAAAGATATTGGGAGTCTGAATTCTTCGGGATTTATAATCTGCTTTGTGCAGTGTCATTCAGCACGTTGCTGCAATTTCCACTAAGATTCTATTGCGAATAATAATAATAATAATAATAATAATAATAATAATAATAATAATAATAATAATAATAATAATAATCATAATTCGAATAGTAGCGTTTTGTCACCAAGGAAACAAGCAAATGAGAACGATCATTTTTTTTTCTGTTTCTCTGTTCCTTCTTCTAACTCTTATCACCATCACCTTCTCCACCTCATTCTCATCCTACACCGCCATCTCTTCAACTCTCTTAGCAACTAACATCACCGCGGGCACGACCACCACCATTACCGCCAACGTCACCGCCACCGTCACCACCACCGCCACCGTCACCACCACCATTACCACCACCGTCACCACCACCATTACCACGTCGCGTGTTTGTCTGTGTATCATTATTTTTCTTCTCCTTCCAGCACCACACTTCGTCATGTAACTGCGGACCTCGCGAATCCAAAAAAAAAACTTGCTTGTTCTGATCACGCAATGCACCGCGATTATTTGGTTGAGGGGGGGGGAGCTTGTCAGTTCACCGCAGTTCAGACTGCTTGGTGGTCGGCGCAGCGTAGAGCGCCAGCGCCGCACGGCAGCCTCCGCCGGGCGCCCCAGTGCTGGCGGCCGCCGCGCGCCCCCGGTCAGGCGCAAGGACCTTGGCTGGAATGCAGCCGGCGCGGCCCTCGCGTCGCGTCGCGTGGCGGAGGCGGCTCCGTGCTCGCGGCGGCCGCCACCGCCCGGCGTGGGAGGGGAGGGGAGCCTCTTCCGCGAACACAGCGCGCAGGTGCGGGAACTGGAGGCTGGCATCTGCCGAAGGGTCGGGAATAGCAATTGATGGCCGAAACGAACTTTCAAATTGTTCTTACGTGCAGTGGCATTCTTTAATACAAGGGTATTCAACGTGGGTTCAGCGGAATCGTAGGGTTACTTGGAACGTGTTCAGGAGTTCCGTAAGTGATCACTGTTTGCTCAGCTAAAACACGACAAAAATAGAACCATCTATACAAGGAATGTTTCATGCAGGAATAGAGGAGTGGTCTGTCATATTAAAATATTAAATTAATGTAATATTTAAGTAAAATTACAATATTAATATAAATTGAATATAAAATTTTCTTTTTGATAATTTCTTATCATTTAAAATAATGATCCTCTTATTAATTATTAATAAAATGTATTCTAGAAAATAAATAAAATAAAACCTCATTCGCTATCTCTTTATTTATTCTCTTATTAGGATGTTTGTATTAATATTAAATACAGATAAAAGAATAATTTTGCGAATTTTAGTAGAAAAAATATTTGATAAACTATTCTATCTACTGCTCAAACATGAGGTTCCTCCAAGAAAACCATGAGTTCAAGGGATTCCTAAAGGTATAAATGGTTGAAGACGCGTACTCCAATATTAATGATAATCAAATCGAGTTTATAACAATTATTTTTTGCTGACTTGGATAGCCGAGGTGGCGACGAGGTGTTTACCGACTTTGCGCTTCGGTCCGAAGGGTCGCGGGTAGAGTCCCACCTTGGGCATGGTTGTTTGTCCCTTGTATGTTCCATGAAAGTATTGTGGCGAAAGGCCACGCGTTCTGCTGACCCCAGATCAGAAGTCTAGAAGTGTATTGGTGTCTAGTGTATGGTCGAAGACGTGTCTCATCGGGACGTAAAGAGTACCTGCCAAGCGACTGGATAAAAGCCCTAGGAAAAAAAAATTATTGGCATCAATCTACTTGCGACACAATGTGGCCGTATCATCAGGTGATCTGTAATCAAGCAGATATCAATTTCACCATCGTTTTCATTCACGTTCAACAGTCATATCATCATCATCATCATCAACACAATTTCATTTAAACACAAACGCTTTAGCGGAGAGACATAACGACGACCTTACTGCAAAGTTTCCTGGCTTGGTATCTAACAACAACTAACAACTAACTAACAAACAACTAGCTGGTGATAACACCATATCTCAAAGTTTTTGCAAATAATCATTTGTTTTCGATAAATTAAAACTTCTGTGATGCGGATGTCAAAGAGCTGAAGCGCCTTACGACGTAGACGACTAATTCATTTCAAGAAGGAAAAGGAGGATAGAAAACTGTGCGTGTCATGTCGATCGAGGAAATTGTCGAACGTCTTGGTAGGCTATGTTACGGAAGCTTTAACACCTATATTCTTTGTGTTACTACTCATCCTGAGGCTAGTTGAAAGTGCCAGTGACTTCCTTATTGCTCTTTCGATTGTTTTGTACCTTTTATCCATCATACATCTTTCCTGTTCTACAGACTTTTTTCAACAAATATTTTGTGTACTACGCCAACGGTGTAGAATTATTACATTGTATATTACATTACATTTCACCAATAGTACAATGTGGGCAAGGAGGTGAATCAGTTCCACGAAAACTCTGTTGCTCCCGAATACAATGGAGTTGTAAAAATAAATATAATAACGAGCGCCTAGTACTCATCATAAAATATGCATCACTGACCTACATTTGATTTTATGTAATTACTGCTTTAAAGATTAGTTGTAGCTCTGCTTATTATATTAATAAACATGACGGAGCAAGCTTATCACAAGTCAGAGTTTTACTTATGGATGGCTGGTACACCTGTGGTCTTAAGGAACTGATTAAAAAAATAACTTAAAGAGTTGAATTTTTTGATTCTTCACGCCAATAGTTAAGATATCTTTCGCTGGCTTTTGAATACCACGTTCTTTATTCTATCTGTTGGTACACATGTTGTGGGAACAGTTGTCTGATTTATAACCTCAGAACAAACGTATCGTGAGCAGCGTGACTTGCAAAGAAATGCGGAACTTCGCACTCATCTGGCAATCACTTGGGTTTGCGACGAGCGAAGTGTTTGACTCGATGTGTACATAACGCGTTTCTCGTTTCTGCTGAATACTGAGCGACAAACACGAACGGAGAGCGCTGGATGTTGAAAACCAATCTCCAAACTAGGAAAAAACGAACTGCAAGCAAGCAATCTGTAAGCATTAACACCATGCCACTTCAGAACATTGGTCCTGCAAGCTCCTGGGTTTTTCTTGTTTTGCTGATTGATGTCTGTCGACACAGAACATTTGTAGATTTTAAATTACATTGGTTTCAGCACTGAGATCCTTTATTCGCATTTTAACAGTCTATCTCCATCGTCAACTAACCTATTGTTATTGTGCACCCAATAGTAGCTGGTATGGCTCTAAAAGTGATTCTCCACAATTATTAATAAAAGAAAAACTTTAATATTTCCCAGCTAAATGTTTAGTGGCCAACATCTATCGCATTATGGCCACCAAGAAGCACCATTAGCCAAACGCCTGATATGTATATTGGCAGTGCCCTATGTGTACTGACAAACTACGACCTCCTGTAACCAAACACCTGTTGCCTAATACCAAAAATCGTATTCTTAATAGCCGAAGTCACACTCTTTACCGGAGACGACAAACGACTTGAATTAACACTTTGCCTAAATTTTAATATATTCTACTATAGACGTGCAGTATTGAAAATATATTTTATTCAAATCTGTCAAAATCTTCTAAACTCTATTATTACCAAAAAACAAAGGCGTGCTGAACTGTCGATCTGGCTATTAAATAAGCGTTGAAAGCATTATTACCCAACAATTAAATATCAATTTTTTCTGAATCTTATTTCAATACTAAAGACCAAAAGGAAGTTCCGAAAGCATACAGGCAAACACAGAATAAGCGAACGACATCACTGAATTTTAAGAATCAATCCCGAATGCCTACAGGCAAACAACGTCATTGGCAGAGAACGACCCCCAAAGGTCATAATAGAATACTCTTGACCAACATCAATCAACACCAACCAACAGCAATCGCCGACCTCCTAATGACACCCAATAAACGCCTAATGGCTCGCACCGACCTCCTAGGAGCCCCATGGGCCGGCCACTCCAAGTGATGGCATCACCGCCGCATCGTGCTCAAACACGCGCTCGAATTGAGATACCGGCGGTGGGTAGAGTATTCCTAGTGCTGAACAAACGCGCCTACAATGAACACCTTATATGCAAAGGTGGGTGAACAGACATGCTGAGGAGCATGTTGCACAAAGCTGTATTTGTAGACCCGATGGCAACGCTTGAGTAGTTAATGGCCATTCTGATCCCTAATGGTCAAAGCCAAATCCCTACTGAACTATTCATCTGCTTTCTGCACCGGTGGTACGAATACAACCCAATACAGTTCAACCATTGACTGGCAAGGAAACACTCGAAGCATTTCTCTTAATCCCAGTAGCTACCACCGATTGATTGTCTAGTGTTCTCGGGTGCGTCAATTGCTAAGGGCATTAGTCTCGTAAGTGTGATGCACTTTTATCGCGAAGGTGGTGATGTTCTCCAGTTTGATGGTGAGATCCGCCGCCGAACTACACGCCGGCTTGCTAGTTTTCCCCAATCAGGTATCTCCCACCCGCGGGGCATCACCCCTGCTGAGGAAAAAATCTCTCTCCCGACTGGTCTTTCTAAGTGTGTTTATAGTGTAGTGCATGTAGATCTGTGTGTGTGTGTGTGTGTGTAGAGGATGAGAATATGATATGGAAGAGGAAGGAAAGATCGATTGCGTGCGATCCGTGACCCGTTTCTTGGGGTACTGCTCCGCCATTCGCCTGGTACTGATCGAAGAAACCACGGAAAATTACCGATCAGAGCAGCCGGCCGTTAGAACTGTCATCCAGACAGATGCTGAAATTGACATAGCTATGTAGCTAGTATTGAAAATCTTGCTACCGTCGGGACTCGAATCCTAGAAGCTCCCTGTCAGAGGCACTGACGTGACAGATGTCACCTAAGCCAGTACTACCACCGAATTCTCACTAGCCAAAACAGAACTTTATTATTATTAATATTCTCACTAGCAAAAAACGAACTCCCAAACCCTGACTTGAATCCTGTTGACCAACACCGAACGCCTAATGGCAACCATCGACCGCCTAATGGCACCCACCGAACGCCTAATGGCTGGCGCCGACCCTCGCCTGGTCCCACGCGCCTGGGGTCCTCCTCCCAGAGTGGTATCGCCGCCGCGTCAGCGCAGCGTGCCCAAACGGCGCGCCGCCAAGACAGATACCCGCGGCGCGGCGTGGCGCGCCGTTGCCCAAGCGCTGGCTTGCTTGCTTGCTTATTAAAGGGGTCGCGAACATTGTTTCTTTATCTCCGTTTCGTGCCGCTTGCATTGCGGGGGAAATAATCATGCGGAGCGAGCGGGAGCCGCCCGGTCGACGGACGGACGGACGGACGGACAGACAGACGGCGTCCTCCGCGCAGTCGATGGAGCGTGCGCTGTGAGGACCGTTCGACAGCTGAGGACGGAGGACGTCCGGTCGGTGGGAGTGAGGAGGATGTCGCGCAGCGGGAGTGTGTTGGGCTGCTCAAAGAATACGCCAGGTCGAGGACTTTGTTCTACGGGGAAGGAACTATGGAATTTTCTGTGATCAAGTCTGTCGGTTGTTTGGTTTGTATAAAAATGACTCGTATTTTGTGTAAAAATTATTTTTTTGTGACGGTGGATGTGTTGGATTTTTCAAGGACTGCCGAGGCTGAGAACATTGTTCCAAGAGAAAGGATCTATGGGATTCTCGATGATCAAATATTTCGGTCATTTGTTTTGTGTAAAAATTACTCGTGGGAGTTTGGGTTAAAATTAAATTTGTTTGTGACGGATAGTGTGGTGGATTGTTGAAGGCATGGCGAAGCCGAAAACATTGTTCCAAGGGGAAGGAAGTATGGGACTCTTGGTGATCAAACATTTCGCACGGTATAAATATCTTTGTGTAAAAATAATGGGAAATGACGATTGTGTTCGATTTATCAAAGAAAACGCTTGGTCGAGGACGCTGTTTGAAGGAAAAGGAACTATGGGGCTTACTGTGATCAAACATTGAGCTTGTGTTATCATTGTGTGTAAGAAAAGGTATTATGACCGGAAGTGTGTTGGTAAGCTGAAATAATTTTCGGAGCGAGGAAGTTGTCGTAAAGAACTGAAAGGTTTGTGAACTTTCCGGTAACAAACTCATTTATCTGCTAATTATCTTTGGATGAAAAATCAGCATGCCTTAACCCTATACAAAGTTGTTTAACTCTAGAAATTTATCGTTCAATTTACTGTCAAAGATTCTGGAACTGTCAAAGAATATCATTAATGTGATTCTTGGAAATGAAATCTACTCTTTGCAAGTATCTAATACTACGATAACACGTTTGCAGTTATTGAATTAGAGGGTGATGAACGTATATATACTCTTTCGACAAAAATCTTTTCTTTGTGTATTTCTGAATATTTCGAACAATGAGCAGAATATTCAACTGAATATTTTGAAGTATTCACGAACAAACAGTCTCTTTTGAAAATAAAAGTGATTATTCACATATGTAGAGCCAAACTGAATGGAAATAGTGATTCTTCAATGCACGTAAAATAACGAGCATGACTAGGCTGTGAATGTAGACGCTGCAGCACCCGTCTCAGATGGAAGCCCATACAAGAAATGACAGTAATGGAGTCACTTGACATACCATCGCTGCGTGGCCGTGTTATGCTCTTGCAGCCTTCGAGCAGCGGAGACGTCCGTGCGAGGAGGCTCTTAACGAAAGTGGTAGGAAACCCAGCGATTAATAGTCGTGGAGTTTCTTTCTCAGTGCTCATTTTTCATGTTCTTCCTTTCCTTCTATTTGAAAATATTACATTATATTTTTTCAATATTAATTATTTATGGATGGGATTATTCCGTAAATAAATAAATGATAATTCATGAGAAACATCGTGTGTTTGAATGTAGTATTTTTTCGCACTACTATGCTAAGTTAAGATGTTTCATTTTATACTTTCATTCTTTACAATTACTTGCTTCGCTCGACCGGTATATATAAAATACTATTAATATTGTATTGTATCCAGTACTTATTTCATTCAGCTGCGTTGCATACTTTCATTTACATTTTCCAGCTCGCCTAGTACAGACGAATACTTTCCTCTTCCAATTTATTCCTATTCCATTAAGTTTCTTCTTTCAGTTACCTAACTCAGTGTTGCCTGGAGCATCCTGAGCTTTCCCTCGGCGTTCGGTAGTTGCAACTTGTCTGCACGTACAGAGAAAAGTACTGTATTGAAACCGTATTCCACTACCCGGATGCTGTTGCAGCAGAAACAGTCAATCACAATCATCGATGGTGCGGACGATCGAACCACGAATTTTTGCGGTGACGACCTGAGAGAATTGCCGAGGTGCAGACGTCGGAGACCTGAAATGTGTTGGCGGAAGGCGAACGCAGATACGATCAACCAGCAAGGTGCAATCATCACACGAGCTCGTTATAACCAGAGAGAAAGTAAAATATCAAGTGATTTTTAGTGTTTGGATGATGAATATCTCTAGTGCGTGCATATCTGCTTGAATAAACAAATTGAAAAAAATGTTTAACTGTAAAAAAATAGCATGCACTACTTATGCATTACACTGCCACACGTGTCTGGAGCTTTAAGCTTGTCCCGACTAGTGGGACCGACTCCTCTGGGGGGGGGGGTGCCTGGAGGGTAAAAGTCCTGAAAGTCGGCGTGTAGATCGACGCTGGATCTTGTATTTCAGTGGAGAAAGTACACCGTCACATCCCGGTACATAACATGCGCTACACCTACGGAACCATTGTAGTTGATGCGGATGGAAACAATGCCCGCTCACTTATCTTTCTTGGAGGCATTTATGATAGCTATTGGAGTCGAGAGACGACACTACCAGTTGCTTGTTACCACCAGCTGGTGGGAAGACGGTGGAGGCAGTAATAGTCGATTCTGCGTTGAGGAAAACCGCTTTGACCGCTGCGGCGTCTGGACTTTCGGTTTGATGGCGCGGTTTTTTGCCAACCCGACGGTCGCTGCTACGAATTTCTTGCCGCGGCGGCGCTGCCTCCACAGGGCTACGAGTGGCGCGTCGGCGTGCGGTCTGGAAGACGTGCTGCGGACTCTGTGATCCACCAGTGGTTAAGTGCAATTTCCCATAGAGTCCTTACGGACGTTGTATTCAATTTGACGTGACCAAGATGTTTTGGAATATAATAAAAGGGGCTCGGCGTTCAGTTTTTGTGGAATTTCAATTATAGTTGTTTTTATAAAACGATCTATAAGATCGTGAATTTTAATATAAAAACAGTTCTTACATTTTATCATCGGCAAAAGAGCGTCATATAATTTATTCTGTCGAATGCACAATATTTATAAAAAAGCCAAATGAAGGAATTGTTTCTAAAAATATATTTGATTATTATTAGGATCAAAATTTATAGTAGATACACATGAAAATTCATTGATTTCATTTTCAAAACAATTGTTTGTTCTAGAGTTCGAATTGATTTATAGAGATTTTATGAATTCATGAGAAAAAATAGCTCATATGTGTTAGTCATTGCTTTAAGTGTGTAATTAGGTGTGCATTACGAGATGTTTCAGAAATTGAAAAAAACATTTTTTTTCTTCACTTGTTCATAGAAAAATATTACATCAAACAGAAAGTTCTTTCCACCACATGAAAAAAATCCTGACTTTTCTCTTTCTGCATCAAACATTTAGCCAGAGTATATGATTTCGGAGGAAGCTCGTCTGAAGTCCAAGGTAAAGTACTATTGTCCTCGTTGAAGAATTCACGAAAACCAATAGAAAGTTCCATCAGTCTTCCAATTCCAAGAAAAAGCCTGAACTTCACCTCGAGGGTTCTCTCCCGGTTTTTGGAGAGTAGAGGAGAATATATTGTGAACATTCAGCATATTATGAATATCCCAGCATCAAAGTCCTTTGCCTCATGTGATGTACATGCATTTTCGTATAATCAAACCAGGTATTTAAATTGAGTACTTCTTGCCCTTTTAATAAAAATGTATGAGATCCTATTTTGACAACGGGCTGTAAACAAGGGTTTGCATGAAACTCGTGTGGTTTGATCAATTACAAGATAAGTGTTTACTTATGATAATTGAAGGTTTCACAGAATTACAATAGATGCTATTTACGACCAAATTCATTTTCCTCCCGAGCACACAACCTCAATGATAGGTACTAGTTGATTGTGGGTGGGTTGGTTCATTGAATGACAGAACAGTGACACCCCTCCCCACCCACAGGGCGGATACCTGCCTCTTCCCGTTCCGCGTCACGCATTTAGCGCACCTTTCTTCTTCTGCAGCCTTATCCGGCCCTCTCAGCTCTCCACCCGGCGCCGAACAACGCTCAGCGAACGCGCACACGTTGCCACAAGCATTGAGAGTAATTCCCCTAAATGCAGGGTGGAATTTCTCACCAAAGCCATTTCAGCCGTTGAATTTCCCGTAAAGACATTGGCGGCGTAAAATGTTCTCCCAAAAGGCCTTTTGGGACGTAGACGGTCCTGAAATATCAAAATGTCAATATTTGTTTTCACGATTTTGTTTTCTTTTCCTATTCTACGAAATCAAATTTTCTTAATATATTTTTTGATCTGAATCTGTGCATTCATATACGCATTTCTGTCCATTAAAACGTAAAATTAAGCCCCTTTATATTCCGCCCTAATACATTAATAATTTTTTATGTCTTTATTTTTCAAAATAAATGAAAAATGTCCAACCATTTCATACATTATAAATTTCCATTTACTCTTAATCAAGTTTTTCTTGCCCTCATTAGCTTTTTACGTAATATTTCCCTATTTGGGGTAACGGAGAATTCCCGTAAGTTGGCAACACTGGTAGGCGCGCCGCACGGCGCCGAGCCCCGAACGTCAAGCGCCGTTCACTCTGCGCGCAAAGGACACTTAAAAAGCGTCGGCACGTCGCGCCCCACGCCTGTTGATTTTACGCTTCGTGTCTCCGCCAGATTGCGCCTAGCGTACCGGTGGTTTGAGGGCGGTCAGCCTTCGTCCGTGGGAGTGGTCTACGCTCGGACGCTCGTGACGTGCCATTCGGTTTGGATGCGCGCTCTGGAGCGAAAGCAGGAGGTGAAATTAAAATGACTCTCTATGTGCGGGGAATCCGTGCGAACAACGAGTACCGAATTGCCGCGCATCAGGGCTCGATTGAGCCATCTTATTGCTGATCGTTTCTTGAGGAAGATATACGGCAACTCGTGTTGTTTACATTTTCAGACTGTAAATTTATATAAAAAACCTTCCGGCCTGGATGGCCGAGGTGGCTAGAGCGTATGCCGACTCAATGCCTTGGTCGGATGGGTCGCGGACTCGAGTCCCCTCGTGGCATGGTGGTTTATCTTTCATGTATGTGTGTTGTCGCGGAAGGCCTTGTAAGTCTGCTGACCACAGGCCGAGGAACCCGCAAGTGTGTCTAGTGTTAAGGTTAAGGCTTGTCCCCATGAGGGACATAGTGAGTACCCGGCGCGGATAGTTGAAATCGACATATCCTGAAGATGGAAAAAGCCCGGAAGAAAAACAATTATAGAAAAAAAACTGATATTCATTTTAAAATAAGAAATATGAATGTGTGCATGACCATGTAATTAAAATATTTATTGCATGAATACATTAAACTTTTAAAAATTCATAGAAATATTGAACGGGCTGTTTCAAAAGTTCTAAAAAAATCGAATTTATTTTGTCGGCAGAAAATTTATTTCAATTATCCCTAAAACAACTTTGTGTGAGACACACACACACACACACACACACACACACAAATCACGTCGACTCAGACATCAAGATTCCTCTACTTAAATACCATGTTATTTTGTTGACGCCGCATCCTGTGGATGTGGATTTAGGCAGTGCCACCCTAAACGTTCGGGCGGTCAGCTTCAACATCCGCGGGAGTGGTCAGCGCCCGGACAGTCGTGCCGTGCCATTCGCCTTGGATGCGCACGGTCGAGCGGGTGTTTCTGCGCGGGTGTTCTGCTGCGGATTCTGAAAAGTCCTTGCGCGCCGTCGTGCCTCGTGGGCGTGGCCACGACGTGAGTTACGGGCAGCCGCGGGCTCCTATGGTCCTCCGTGGCGGAGCGCGATGGGTCGAGTCGTGGCGATCTCATCTACACGTGTTCACGTGCGCAATCGCTCATTGAAGGCTTGAAGAGAGGTGCTGAGGATCGGAGGAATTATTACGACGAAGAGCACAGGGTCGTTAGGTAATTTTGCAAGCGGCGGAGTACTGTGCTACGAGTTAAACACTTGTACTTCGTTATTAATGGTGCTGTAAGTCTGAATCATGAACTATTGGCAAATTGTTCGTGGTTATTTACACGGCACAGGAATGCTGTAAAACTTTGTTTCGAGTAGATGTGATGAAAATGATGTGGGCGTTAAAGAACGTAAATGAGAGAATCGTATAATTACTCATAGTTGAGGAAACATTTTACCTTCGACGTTAAGATTTCGTAAGTACCTCACCTAGGTTTTAAATCCAGATATACGAGTATTTCGTAAACGACTCATTATCTTTTTCTAATAATTTTTTGTTACCTGTAATAAATTTTTATTCATCTGTTAGTTATATGATCATTTTCCATGTTACTGTGCATGAATATTATCTATGGGCATTATAATTAATGTATTTTTTATTTTGTTCCAGGTAAGTAATCCATGAACATCACTGCGGCCAAATCTTACTACACGTTCCATGTGAGTACTAGATGGAAATTATTCCGGAACTCGTGAGGATGTATATACAGCAAAACGAACAATCTTATTGCAACAGTGGAACATACAATACAAACGCAAAATTTCATAAGGAATGATCTTGATCAAAATATCTAGTATAGTAATAACATACGGTAATAAAAAAAGAATGCCAAATCGCATTTTTATATAATTCGATTTCCATCTCACTCGCATTAATATGTTTACTTTTATTATCTCTTACAACCATAAGCATGTGCAGGTATGAGTAAGTTTATCTCGTCCACTTCTGCAATGAGAGTAACAATGCAAACATGATAAGTACGTTTGTATTACAAGATATAAAATGCACGAAATGTTAACGTCTTCGTTTTCAACATGTTTCTGCAGAAGACGTAAAAGCAAGAACCTCAAACCAACTTTTATTCATAACTTTTCCGTTTTCTCTCAGAAAACACACTAATTCCTTAACAACCGTTTAAATAATGTGTCCTTGACCCGCATAGCTACATGAAGTCCCGTTATTTAGCGAGAATTCGAAGTATCACAGACGAGCATCCGGTGCTGACCGACGCTTTCGCCAAGAACAACCTCACTTCCGGTTTCCTAAATAGTCTTGTTCGCAGTCTCGCGTGATCGTCCTGTGAGTCAGTGTTCTGGAGGTATGAAAGAGGTAGTCCTTGTTCCACTCGACGAGTGTTGCGGTGCGTTTTCGTAATTTGCTATGCTTCATATCTGTCACAACTAGGAAGAGCGATTTGAATGCCCTAAAAATCTTGAAATATGCTTCTAAAAATATTCATTTGTGACCTAAAAATTCTTCAACATGCACTTTAATATGCAATTAAACTTAACAATATTTTATTTACTATGTAAACCTTTCTTGATAAAATTAAGGAGAAGCATGTTTGGAAGGAAATTATGTATTTTTTTGTGCAAGCATAATATAATATACCTTACTTCGGGGGATAAATAATTCAAGTAAATATTCACCTTAGTGTAGCATATTGTATCTCGTGTGGCGTTCCTTCTGCCTAATTTAAAACATATTATATCAAGGAATATGCCACATTTGCACAAACATTTTATCGTCTCTAGAAAAGGAAAATAAGCCAACTGTGACAAGATATTTCTAATCAATGAACACTCACAAATAGGTATTATATATGAGATGAAACGTTTTAGAGATAAGTCTGTACCAAATATGAAACGTACGCACCTATCATTACAAAAAATTGCACCAACTGAAAAAATCGGCAAAACATGCCCTAACATATTAATCTACATGGCATCCAATTCTAACCAAATGTCAAGAAATTTGACTTAGCTATGCTCCGGACAAAAAAGCTAGGACAAAAATATGCAAAATCGTAGAAATCTGCCCTTTTGTCATAACCAAATCAGTGACGTGCGACTATATCTGAAAAGGGAACGAAACCAACATCAGTGTTAATTGTAAAGTGCACCTTTGTACAATAAAAATTCTTAAATGTATTCAACATTTAAAATTAATTTTAAAAATTTAATACCCTCTTTGAGTAATTGAAATAAAAAACATACAAAATTCTGCTTAACTGACAATTATAACGCACTAATTCGTCCCCATTTCTGCATTTTAAGGTTCAAAGAAATTGCGGATCAGGCACCACATTAATATACCAATAGACGGCCAAAAGTGCGCTAAGAACAAGTTTGTAATTACTCATTATCGTGAAACTCTTCCTCATGCAGGCAGTGGTTAAACTCGTTCAGTATCTACCACCTAACTGCGTTTACAACTTCGTCCTGATTTGCTTGTGCTAAACAGCCTCCCCTGGAAGGATAGATATACAGGAAATCTCACGCACTTTGGCCGACAGCTGAGTGTATTCCTTCGACAACACACCAGCAATAATTTATACACAAGCATCATTTTAGATTGCGAGGTTAAAACAATCCGAGATCCTCCTTGATACATCGTCCGGTGATAAAGTTCATTCTCATAACGAGATACGATATACTGCATCATCTCCTAAAGATATTTTTGTTTTATGTTCACTTCGGGCACCCAAACCTGCACTTGGTGGCAAGATGGCAAAAATGTTTCAATATTTATTTCTTCTGAGCCACATACTTTCGTTCCGTCCGTGCCATAATCTTAATTGAAACGCACAGAGAAGCGAAACATTCCTCGAGCAATAACTTCCACGGCGCGGGTAAGCTCGACCACCTCGGTCTGCGCCTCCTCCACCTGACCCGCGCCTCCTCCTCGTCCTCGTCCTCCGCCTCCACCTGCGTGACCCGGCGCGCGCACTGACGTCAGAGGTACAGTTATCTGCGGCCGGAATGTAGCCGGGCGCCACTGCCACCTCCGCCTCCGCCGCCAAAGCCGCCGTCAGCGCCTTCTCCGCCGCGTCTGCCGCCGTCACCACCGCCTCCTCCGTCATCACTGCTACCTCTACCATCCCCGCCGCCGTCACTGCCTTCGTCGACATCTGTTGTCTTCTGCAATCACCGCCACCGTCTATCACTTCTGCCACCCACCGCACCCACCTCCGCCGGCACCAATTTGGGTTCGTTTCTGTCGCTGCCACCATCTCCACCGCTTTCGTCTCCTCCGCCTTCACCTACTCTCCACTTCCTTCGTCTCCACTTCCTTCGTCTCCACTTCCTTCGTCTCCACTTCCTCCGTCTCCGCCTCCTCCGTCTCCGCCTCCTCCGTCTCCGCCTCCTCCGCCTCCTCCGTCTTCGCCTCCTCCGTCTCCGCCTCCTTCGTCTCCGCCTCCTTCGTCTCCGCCTCCTTCGTCTCCGCCTCCTTCGTCTCCGCCTCCTTCGTCTCCGCCGCCAACACCGTGTCCACCTTCGCCGTCACCGCAGCCACCGCCGCGGCGCAGCATCCGTGCCGCTCATCTGCGCAGAGCCCGGCCCCGCACCCATTCTCCGCTTCCCGCGCCCCCGCTCCGCGCCGTCCCCCACGTCCTCGGTACAGTTAGGCGCGGGGCGGGGAGGGGCGGGGCGGCGCCGCGAGGCCCCCTTAGGCGCCCACGGACCTGCCTTCTCGCTCTCGCCGCTCCCGATAACCCCGTGCGTGACCGCGTGTTTACCACTCGGCGGGTCGTGTGTGGAGACGAAAAGGTAGCATGACTTGGCTACCATGAAAACACTGATAAGAGTCTGCTAATAGAATTTGTAAATAGGGACTTCGTTCGACCTAGCTGCTGCCTTGCCTGGTGCGTGGTGGAGGAGAGAGAAGTCACGTAGTCTCCCCTTTTTCATTGTGAATATCGAGTACGTGCAGAATGCCAAAATTCGCACAAAGATTTTCAATCTAAAAGATTAAAATGTAGTATTATGATGAGATTAATGAACAAATATTGAAACGACGTTACTGTGAGGTCTATTGGTACACTTATTTTTCAATTATCTCGCAATGTTGATGCTTCAATTCGGAAAGCTAGAGCTGGAATTGACGCTGCCACTCTGAAATCTAGCGGAAAGCCAGATTTGGAACATTATTTCAAATTATTTTACTAATTTGTCACACATTGATGGAAATGAAAACTCTGAAATCTCGGTCGTGATAGCGTCCGACGTTCCATCAATTGCACATCTCGAGTCGAATTCATTTTCATTGGCTCTACTCCGACTTTGTATTACCGTTCTTTTTGCTCGTTTGATTTGTCTCGTGTTATCCGCAGGGTTTTTGTCCCGCAAAGCGGCGATACGGTCGATTTAAGTCGGACCTGCTCACGTCGGTATGTTCTGTACAACAGCGGTTCGTGTTCGCCGAGTTTCGCCTCGTACCGTTTGGAACCTTCCAATATTCGACCCGCCCATCCCGCTTCCACTCCATTCAATGCAGCTTCCCCTAAGTGGCGCGCGCGGTAGGTCATGCCTCGTGGCCACGCACGCCGCTCCGCCATTGTTGCCGACATCTCCCCAGCCATCGGTGGCCCATTGTGGGGAGACGCGTCTGTGGCCGCGAATTGTCTTCGCATTCCGCGGGGGCGGCGCGAAGTAGGCAACGGGCGCAGAGACGGCGGGCGGGGCCCTGGCGAAGTGATGGTGGCCGCCGCGATGATTAATCTGTGTGCACGCTTTTGTACTTAGGCGTGCGCTGCCAGTGCTAACAAGAGATAAATCCATGACCGGAGTAAACCTTCTCTAGTTTGTCACGCGGGTTTTTCAATGCTTTAGAATTATGTGGTGATAACGTAAAAAAGAGGCTGATGAAAAAATAGAAATCAAGTTCAATTTATCTTGGCACTGCATTTCTAATTGCGCAGTGGAATCAAAATATACACACAATATACAAGTGTTTATTCATAATATTGTTCCATTTATACACAGAGAATTAAATGGATCAGCGAAATTTGGTATAAAAAATGCACTTTTGCTCATTATTGTTCTTCTTTCCGAATGATGTAATCGAATAAGACGCGTGCTTGATAGTATCTGCCTTCGCTTGCGCTGTGGGTAGAAACTGCGTCAACGTTCGCTGAGTTTGCTGCTGCGGGATGCATATGGCGGAACTGGTCAATTTGAACACAGAATATTAATGAGCCGGTCCGGATGGTCGAGATCGCTAAGGCAGTAGTGCCGTAGCGATCTCGAACCGAAGGATCGCGGGTTCGAGTCCCGCCTCGAGCATGGTTGTATTGTGGTCGTCCTTTCACCCCCTATGATTATCATATCGTATCATCCTCATAGTTACCATATCGTTACACGCAATAGTGGTCGCTAATGACCTAGAAGATGATCTTAAATAACTAATATAACATATATATATATATATATATATATATATATATATATATATATATATATATATATATATATATATATATTGTAAACAAACCTAATGTTGCACTCAACTAGCCCCACGTTGGGACCAGCCAAATGTAATAAAAGCGATCAAGTCGCCTAAACTAGCCCGACTAGGGACCAGCCAAATGTAAACAAACCTAATGTGCACGGGGGAGGGCGCCAGGTTCAGCTCCTGAAATGTAACTGAGTGGAAGAGTTGGGAGGTCAAGAATGAGCAATTGAGTCATTTGTGACAAACAACTGTTTATTCCTGGCACCAAAAGCTGCCAGGGGAATTTACAATGTCGCAATGGGCGACGCAAGTTCTTTTACTAAAACTACTCTATGAATTAATTACAAGTGGTTAATTCTGCTGGGCCTGAGCGCGGCCACTTGCAGTTTTTCGCTGTTATAATTGTTCAGTGAGACGGCAACGTCTCATAGTTATCACCAATGGCTGCTGGTCTTCATGGGCGGGCCGAGGCGGCAAGGCTGGCGGCTCCGGGTTGCTGATCTTCTGCGGCGCGTCTTCTCTCGCTCAGGTAGCGGCGATTCCAGATTGTCAGCTCGAGCAGGCTCAGAGGAGGCGAGTGGCCACGGGCGCTGACGTTGCGAAAAGGGCTGTCACTCAGCCCAGGACGAGAGGCGGCAAGGCTGGCGGGCCGGAGCGAAAACGGCGCGGGATCCCAGGTCGCTGCCCGAGTTCTCTCCGCAACAAGTCTACGGGTCGCGTCCTGACTAATTCGGCTGTGGGAAAGTCTTTTCCCAAACTCGCGTCCCGGTCGTGAATGACTGGATGACTTTTAGAAGTGAAGTTCTCAAGTAACGAAAATTTCGAAGTTCCACGAAGAAATTTTACAAGTCGAGACTGTCGAAGGAATTTACAAGTGAAGTTCGCCGGAAAATCTTAGAAGTAGTCTCTTCAAACAAATCTAAGAAGAAGTCTCGTTTCGAGGAAATTTTTAGAACTGTTCCTCCGAAGAAATTTTACAAAGTTCTTGTCGAAAAAATCTAAGAAGTGTTTTCGAAGAGATTTTACCAAAAAGGTGCCTCCGAAGAAATTTCAACAAGTGTCATTTCCCACTGTGCATCGCGTTTATAAAAGAAGTTCCTTTCCCCTTCCCAAATTGTTCCTGGCACCAAATTTCTCCCTTCCCTCATGGCGAAGCTTCCCATTGGCCGAGGGTGGCTGCGTCGCAGAAATCTGATTAACCAATCTCGTGTCGATTTTTCTGTATTTTTCCGTAAATGTTCTCTGTCTGTCGTTGGCTTCGCTATCTCGCTCGCTCCCCTTTGTCAGTTACACCGGGAGCTGATCGCAGCTGTCCGGACACGTGCGCGCGAAAAAAGCGCATTTCACGGATTCCCGATTCCCGGACCGTCATGGGCTACTTGACTGCCTACTGTATTTAATTTGTTAATGGCCCGTGCGGGGATTCGGGTGCCTACCCAGGCGCGTGCCGAGACGCGAGCCAGAACGAATGTGACGAGTTAGCATTGTCCGGTGGAGGGATCAGTTTGATGGCCAAGAAAGGCTTCGCTCACGACGTGTCGTAAATGCGTCGTCGTCTTTAATTGACACCCGGCCAATCCTTTCTTTGGGGTTTGCACCCCTCGGTCGCGCGGCTGGAGAAAGGACGCGGGGGCGCGTTCTGTCCCAGGAGAGGGCCGGCGAGGGGGCAGCAAGTATTTTTATGAGGGGGTAATAAACATTCCGCCTCTGAAGACAGGGGGGCTGGGTGCGTTCGGGGCTGGCCCGATGCGCGGTCGGGGGGTGGGCGGCATGACGAAAGAACCCTCTCGGTGGTGGCCGCGTCCTCTCTGACCCACTTACTTCTCGACGCGAGCTATTTCCAGATGCAGAAACTCATTTGTTATTGGCGATGCCATAATAAAATTATATTTAATTAATCGGTGACGCCACAATATATATATATATATATATATATATATATATATATATATATATATATATATATATATATATATATAGGATCTTAATATCAAATTCATCAGACCATTGTCTTATGAAGATCTAATGTGGTATATGTGAATTAAAATGAGAATATACAGTCAAACGTGCGGGTGCTTGGAAATAAATCCGTAATCATTAGTCACACACTGATTTAGATAGAAAACATACATTTTACATTGTTTAATTGATTGTTGGGCGTTTACCTAGTCCTACGACGTCCCATAATGAGAAAGTGACAAACTGTTGTTGTTTTCTTAAAATGTATCAAACTTGAAAACCATGTTGTTTATGACGATGGTGACAATGACTCCAGCAATACCTACGTAGGACATCAATAATGACGTGAATAGACGAGTGGAACGTCGATAACGACATCGACGATAATAAGGACAACAGTAACGACAATAATGATGATGACGACGGCGCTGATAATTTTATAACTTGACCCAACGAACAAAGGACAGAGGTAACGACTATAATGATGTTGACGACAATAGCGACGATGACTTCGATGACGGTGATAATTTTGTAACTTGACCCTGCGAGAGGCGAGTCCCCAGGCACGGGGCCGCCCAGCGATCTCGTTCGCACCCAACCTCGAAACACGAATTCGCGGTGAGACGGCCTGAGCCTGGCCCTGCGCCGAGGCTCATGGGAAGCACGACGGCGGCGGCGGCGGCGGCGGCGGCGGCGGCGGCGGCCGCGGAGGGGCCTGCCCTGCCCCGCGCCCACGCCCGCGCGTGCTCGATTAGGTGCGAAAATAAGCGCTTCATTAACTTCTTTGGAGGGCCCGCTACGCTTTCCAAGAGAAAGCGCCTGCACCTATGCTTTTCGCGCGGTACGTGAAATTGCGTTTGTGGGTAATCTGCCGAGGCCATAAAATTATATGAGATTGCTGTGTTTTTTTTCGTTTTGTAGATCTTGGGTGATTCTCTGGCACCGTGTAGAGTGCATATTGTGAATTGGCAACTAGTATTGAAAATTTATATTAAGAATGCTTGTATAATAATATCCATTATTTTTCTTTACTTTTCTTTAGTGCAAGACTTTCATATTAACATACTGGATCAGTCTCCTGTATCAATGAAAGATTGTTTTGCTTTGTTGCGTAACGTCACTTTATATATTAATTGCTAATAGATATGTTTGGAAACAAATTCGTGAATTCAATAACTGACAATTTTATTTACTTCTGAAATTTGCCAGGTCTAATATGCTGAAGATCATCCTTTATTTCTTTTTTTAAGGTGTTATCGACATGTAGGTCATTAGCGACCGCTATTGCATTTAATGGTGTGGTAACAGTAAAGATGACATGACATGGTGATATAGGTGGTGAAAGGACGAACGCAAATACAACCATGCCTGAGACGGGACTCGAATCTGCGATTATTCGGTCCGCGATCCCTACGGAACTACTGCCTTACCGATGTCGGCCACCGAATCGGCTCTGAAAATGTTCCGAGTTTGTCTTTCTTACAAGTTCTGCAGTGACTGCAGCTGTGGAACGCATACTTGAACATTGAATATTTGTGCACAAAGAAATAAAAAATTCTCAAACCCTTTGACTTTCCTGAGTTTTGCACTTAATTTTTCGTGCTTTCGAACCTTTACTTTCACTGTTCTGCTATTCGCCATTACTTCTCGCTACCTCCTTGAAGTGTTGGAAATGAGCGTTACCATCCCAGGGTCACTTCTGTCGCATAAACAAGCTCCACGCACACGTTGAGTTTCATTTCACTTACACTTGGCATGCTTTAAGGTCGGATGGCAGGTGTGTGTTAGGCATCAAGTCTGTGAATAGTTGACATGGCGAGATATTTTTCGCACGAGACATTGTACAAGCCAGTTGTACTACTGTAATTTTGCTTTCAGTTACCTCATATTACAGTATTATTCAAGTAACTTCGAACTATTGGCGATCTTTCAAAAAATGTTTAAACAAAGACAACCCTTCTCAAAATAAAATAAAATGGTACAAAAAAGTAGCACACCTTTATCTACAAAATGGGAATATAAGAGTTTTTCTAGATTTTCGTAAAGGGGGTATCGTAGGTGATACGTGACGTCGATATTGAAGTTTTAAATTATATCCTGGCATTTTGTTGGAAGGAAAACGGGACAAAAATTTGCATGTGGAGCAACTTGTTTCAGTTCCGCAAACTCCTGTCGCCAATAAGGTCGTCCTGGACCGGTTATTTTTAAGTTCGTAATAACGACACTACCAAACCACACACATCAAATGTCTTCCAAAATTTTTCCCCGCAGAAGAAAAATTAATATAATTTTCATGCATATTTCAAACAAATTCATTTGAGATGCACATTCTTAAAGAAAACGTAATTCGTGATATAATACCGACTTGGTTTATTAGTGAACTACTCAATGGTTGCTCTCTTAAAGGATAATTTTTGATTTATATTATCAACAATGAAATTCGTGTAGTAAAGGGCATATCAATAATAACATTTACTAAGTGTTTCTTAAAATTGAAAAAAAATTATGTACAATTTTCAATAATAAAATTTTAAGTTCATTGTTTGTAACATACTAAAAGACGTTAAGTCGCTGTTTTCAGACTCGAATGTGTATGGCTGTATTAATTTGTGAATAGTATCCTAAATTCGATGGTCTTCGCAAATAGATTTTTTCGGAACCATTGCGAATATAACCGGAGAACAAAAGACTACAAGAAATATTAATTGAAGAATTTCTAGCATCATCTCATCAAAATCAGAGGAGAAAACGTTCTCCATAAATACTATTAAATTCAATCCCGTGGAAACCGTGCTGTTCTTGTTTGTTCACGTGGAACAATTACAGCCAATAAATGATTTCTACCGGATCGCTTAAAGAGTAAAGAGGAAGTTGAGCGCACGAGAGAAAGGCCCGTGAAAGGAGTATCACCTTGTGGGTCCCCGCCCCACGACAGGCAATCAATTTCGCCTCAGACGCCCCCTCCCCAACCCTGCTTTCATTGAGGGGGCCCACGGCGTGGTGACGGTGAGAAAAAAGCACGGCCAAGTAGGTGGGGGAACGCACGATACGCGAGGTGATTGCGGTATTGGTGTATTTGTTCGCCGGCTGTGATCGAACCACTGATGGCAAGGGTCGGTGGGAGCAAAATGCCCAAGGGGGTGACGGCTATTGTTTCAGAAAAGCGGTGTTGTTTGCGTGGGTGGTAGTGATGTGACCGTGGTGACGACGCCTCGAGGACTGCGGAAATTATAAAGCTAGAGGAGGAGAAAAACAATGCACGAGTAATACTCATAAAAATCACGATAGAAAAATGTAACTTGCCAATATTATGAAAATAAAATGTGTAGAATCCACGGCGAGACTTCTTTTTGGTAACATAAGAAATGGATGTTATTTGAGCATATTGTCGGTGAATTCTGACGATCGTGGCAGTCAGAATAGTATTATTTATACGGTGGTTGTAACTACGATAGTGGAGGCTACAAAAATGATAGCTATACCTGTTGCTGTGGGGTCTACCGAATGGCATGCCTATTCTCAGTTTTAAATAGTATGACGTTTGGCGTACAATCAGCTAGGAAATGGTCATCCAATCGGAAGTTTCAATACCAACAATTAAGCTGTAACCATGCTCCCGATTGGATAACCGTGTCTAATCGTACGTTAAAAGTCAGTCTTTTTAAGTTCAAGTAAAGCGATGCCACCTTGGAAATTTACATTGTTGGCTGTTGATTGATTAATTAGTGGTTTTGGGCGGGTCAGCTGCTTAGATCATTAGTCCCGTATTTGTAGGACATGTTTTATTGCGGGAGGTAGCGGTGACCTTCACCCGCTGGATGGCGAGATCCGCAGCCGACCTATCCATCGTCCTGCGGGCATTTTTTATCCAATCAGATATCTTCCATCAGCGTGGCACGACCGTAGCCGGGTTAAGCTTCAATCTCCCACACATGTTATAGTGTAGGACATGTTAGTGTAAGTGTGCGTAAATGAGAGTTTAGGATAGAACTAAAGAAAGGAAAGAAAGCTTGCACCTGGTCTGTGGCCTGTTCTGAGGGTATTGTTGAATCTGACGTGGTTGATTTATTTGGGGGGAGGTCTGTTTCTCCTGATTTATGGGTTCTTTTAGTACTGTTAGTAATTGGTATCGACTCACTGCTTCGGTATTCGCTGAGTTTTTAACGGAGAAACCACTGAAAAGACTGATCAAAGCAGCCAGCCGCTACCAGTCAAACAGCCGCTGAATTCGCCCTAGCTATGTAGCTGGTATCGAAAATCCTTGCCAGCGTCAGAACTCGAACCCTAGGACCTCCCGGTCAGGGGTACTGCAATGTCATCGACTTATGCCCTGAGCTACCTAAGCCGGTGTGGCGGTATTTTTATGATTTTCGCGATGACTGCAGAGGTGTTTGGGGTCTGCTTCTCCGGCGATGTCTCTAGCTGCGGCGTCGGCGGCGACGACGGTGGTTGTTTCCGCGGCATTGGCTGTGGCTGTGGCTGTGTCGGCGGGCGCAGACGGCGTCTCGCCTCAATGAGGAAGCGGCGAGCGCGGCCACTTCCCGGTTCCTTCCGCGCCGCAGCTCTTTCGCCGCCCTTTCACCTTTCGCGCCGCGGAACAGCCCCCGTGCGCGTCCGAACACAGCAGGCGGAGCAATCGGCTCCGCGCCTCGGAAGAATTCAGAAAAAAATCTGAATGGCAGAACCCGTACTGCCATCCTGAGGCCTAGCGTCCTTTTAAGAGGACACAGCTTTCAAAATATCGTAGTTAGAACCGGATGGAAATTACATGCGACCTTTTAATTTCGGATGTTACGTGTACACGTGTTATTCTAATATATATATACCATTCGTCTAGTGTTGTTGAGAATGCGTGAAGGTAATTGGTTAATTTATTGCACTTCATGACGATATAAATATAACGTAGGTAACTGCGGCAACAACCTTTTGGTTTTACGTTTGGTGAGAATCCCGTTTAAGCCAAGGGTGATGTTTGCGTTGATAGTGTGACTTGGTAGACCAATAGTAATCTGTTACGTATCTCATATATTATTCTAAATCACCTTTATTCACATAAAAGTGTGATAAAAACGGTAAAGAAATAAACCTCAAAAAGGGAGACAATTTAGGGAAATTTAGGAAATATACGGAGATTCAACCTGAAGGGACGGAAGAGATTAGATCTTCGATTCTACTGATGATGATAATCATCATAATGAATCACTTGATAATTGTCCATTGTCATCAGTATCAGTTTGATGTGCGTACCCACCAATATCCTATACAGAAAATGACACAAGAATAATTTACAGATGAAATGTTAGCCATTTTTTCTTTGAGAAGTCGATAAAGAAAGCCTATTCTGCGTGCGTGTTTGGATCTGTTATTTTAAACGTGTTACTATTATTTAAACAAAATATTCTCAGCAGAGTAATGTAGCCAGCATGTAGCCAGCGTCCGCGTGTAGCACATCGGTGTCAATTACTTTATGAACGTGTCGCTAATTTGTCATATAATCTGGCCGGGCGGCGGCCTCAGAATGTGTCCTCGCCGTTTCCTGGGTCGTATTTTCGTGAGAGAACTGGTCGCCCGGTGGCCAGGGGACAGAAGGCAGAGTCCGGCGGCGGAGAGAGGACCTCGCTCTTTACGACATCCGCGTGACGTCCATGGCGCACATTAAAGGAAATACCCCCGGCCGCATGGGCACTTCGGCCCGATTTGTTCCGGACACCCGGTTTTCTCCGCTGCCGCAACGCCGTGTGTAGTATTATAGATGGCGATTAAACGGTTCGAACTGAAATATTGCGTAGATAACTTTGAGTTTAAAGTGTTTGGAAATACTGTCATATTTGTGATGTCACTTGATGTATTATGGATGTAAAAGCATTAATATTGCAAGAATAAATTAGTAAAGATGAATATGGTTGATATTATTATTATTTTGTTATTTTATTATTATTATTTTATCATTATTATTTTATCATCATCATCATCATCATCATCATCATCTCTACTAATTGCGAGGCACAGACCATACATTTCCTTACAACTTTGCTGAATGTGCTTTTCCTTACAACTTTTATACATGTTTGAGGTTACTGTTACCGACTGTGCACAAGAACAACGAAGATTAGAAACAAAATACTTGTAGGGATAAAAAATACAAATAGTCGTGTGATAAAGTTGTGTGAAAAACGATTATTTAGGGATGAACGGTATTTCTTAAAATTCAATAATTGAGCCCCAAAATTTCACATGCTTACTAAGTAAAGCCGAAAATTGCAATTCTATATTCGAGAATAATAGAGCCTACATAAAAAAACGTGTTTATAAAGCGGTGCTTATGATTTTTCATAGAAAAAAATCTCAGAGCCCTCAACCCATTAGGAGTTGATATACAACATACACCCCCAGCCGGAGCACCTACTGTATCGGTCGGAATATCTCAATGCCCCACTAGGAAGCTGAGTAACCTTTTCAAAAGACTCGTTCGTAAGGCGGTTGCTACCCGTATCCGGGCGGCCTTTGGGCGTTCTTTACAGCTGGGAGCGTCCGTCGCGGCTCGGAGGCTGGAGGCCAGGCTCTCGCCGTAAACTCGGATATTTGTTGCAAGCGGAGCTGGCACTGGCGGCCGGGCTGGCGCGAACGGCACACAGTGATTCGAAATGAGAGAAAAATTGAATGACTGAAATGAAATGAAAAAGAAAAAATAGAATAATTAAAATTGAAAACGTTTTTATTTTATTTCTTTATTACACCTGTGCTACTCGTTTGCGTAGAAAATTGAATGAACAATATTTCCCAAATGAAATAATATTATTGGTAATTAGAAAAAATGAAATCATTGATAAAAGATTTTTTTGCCATCAACTGTTGGCAATATGATGACAAGCTTTCGTAGCCGTGTCATGCCTTTCCACATAAGCGTGAAATAATGTGCAAACGTAAGAAAAATAAATACACAATATAGTTTGGAATGAAAGCAAGATTTCTCTCTCTTCTCTACTTCTTCTTCGTTTTCCTCCACCTTCTTTTTCTCTTCTTCTTTATCTCCCCCTTCTCGTCATATCAGAGCGTTCGATGTTCTAGTTAATATTAAACCGATTTCAACATTTCGTATCCAATTCCGTTTTACTTCATTATTTCTTTTGTGTGAGATGGTCATGGGCGGCACCCTCCAAAGAACAGCACAATTGCTAGTTGTCGACGAAATTACAAACCGACAGTGCAAAGAAAAGTGACTTATCTCAAACTTAGTCAAATCGCAGGAGAACGGTTTAAAACTAATTGAAGCGTATAATTCGCAAAGACAAACCTAATATGCATTGCCTTGAACGTTAACTTTATGAACTTTTAGCCGTAAAAATTATATTTTCTAAATATATTTCTTATTACTAAAGCATTATGAATTTACGGAAGCGTCACATTTAATGTCTACTGACGACATAATTACCGGGGCACAAGAAGATTGACACTTTTCAAGAAACATTTTTTAGTCCACCGAGTCCTCGAAGACATGATGTGTTTAGTAGTGGGAAAAACCAATATAATTAAAGAAATTAAAAAATCGTCGATATTTTCTCGTTTTTATTTCGTTTTGCCTCACTGTGAGGCGGTGGCGGGCGGCGGTTGCTACTGCCGGCGCAGAAGCCTGGCTTTCTCGGCCGCTGCTCGTGTTACCCAACCGGCCTTGCGGCCCACGCCGTCGTCGTCACCGCTGCGTGGGGTTCGAACTACTGCCCTCGATCCCCGCACCCCCCGCCCCACTCGACCGCTTGTTATCGCGAACCTTCAAGTGGCACCTGCTGGTCTCGTTGCGTCATCCTCATTCGCACTGGAACTCATCTCTGGAATTACGTGAACGCTGGTGATAGTACCTATACTGTCAATGCGAATTTTTCAAAAATCGTCATTTGTGAGTAAAGTGAAGAAATAAGGTTAGAAAGTGTTCTATTTTTACTAGTAAAAATTTCATAAAGGTGGTTCACTATACAGCATATTTAAGAGAGTAAAACTCATAGACCTTGGCCGCAAAACAAACGGCTCCGCCCATATTAAAATCGTTCTGCAAAATGACATATTTTGGGTTGTCACTTTTGTTATGTTGTTTTCAATAAGTTAATCAATATTCGAAATTAATTCTGACACTTGTTTGTGAAAATGTTCTCGCGTAAAGAAATATTAATTTATTCCCGGAGAAAATGCCTGTGCTATACAACCTTATTGAATGTATCCTGTATTCGTGTTTGGAGTTAGAGTTTATAGTTAGCGGATCTGTTCACCTTCTGTTTATACAGAACTAGTATAATTTATGAGTGGTAGCACATAAATTGCTATACACTTTATTTTTTGAAAGTTTTTCAATTCGGAACGACGCATTTAAAATATTTTTGACAGTTCATGTTTGTTGCTACTTCTGCGTTTCCGACCAGTCTTCAAGGACTGACTGTTTTGATTACCCAGTCAGACGAGACAGCGAGGGCATACATAGTCAAAACAACCTATTAATTATACTGCTTGGAAATGATCGAAACGATGTAGCCTTCGAATTAATGAATCTCTAGAAGTTGGTCCACCTACACTGATATGTGCTGGTACGAACTACTGCCCTCCATATTATCATGACCCCAACTCCCCTGAAAACGAGAGAGCTAGCAATTTTCCGGAAACGAGGCGTGCTTTGCAATAAAGTGCAAAGCGTAGGTTGACAAAGAAATGGGAAATGGAGGAGAACGCGAGGTTGCTGAGACTATTCAGAATAATGACACACCTTCGTGCACCCGCTACAGAATGTAGGTCTCAGAGAATGTGAAATTACCTGCGGTTGGCTCATGGTGCCTTCTGTTTAGAATGCGACTCCAGATCCGGAAAGGAGCACTTTTGCAAACCGCAGGCTTTATACATCCCACGCCACGCCGCGACCCGACTTTCTTCTAACGTGATGGTCGCAAATAAGAGATATTTTGCTGTTTTGTGAAAAGGTGTTGGGAGGTTCGTCTTCATTGTCATTTATTTTTTGATAAATAATAGTGTATCAAATTTGTCATCATCCAATTTCTTTAACTAATACATTTTATTTCTACTCTTTCTCTATCTCTTTGAAAGCGCTACAGTCCAATTCGGGATTTTTGTTCCTTTAGGTGTACTATATGATTGTTTCGCAGTGTTCAATGTTGTACATCAATTGGGAATGCATCAGCAGCCTGTCATCCGACCATAAAATATAACAATAAGTTTCTATGCACTACATAATTTATGTTTTCAATTTATCGTGGTGGAACCTGGATAGGGAAAATGTCTCGTGTGATTTTGTTTATAGGACTAATCTTATTTTTATTTTGTTTTCTTTTAATGTTACTTACAAAAATTTAACGGTGGTGATGTCCACAAAAAAAACTAATACGAGTATTTTAACATTGGATTTTACGAAGGTGGGGTGGTATATGTGCGTGACAGAAGAGAAAAGCATTTAGGTTGTTAAAGCCCTTGTAGAAAATGACAAAGCCCGGCGTTTAATGGTATTTATGTATACTTAATCGCCTATTGAATTTAATTAACGTGTTTACCGAAACGAATACCAACTGTTACGACCCAAGCGCGTCCGGAAAGAGGTAAAATTATAAAATCATAAAATTTGAGAATAATGGACCAACCCAAAACTACATTTTAAGGAGAACCGTTTATGTTCATGACGTAATTTCGTGTGGGTATTTCAAGTGAATAAAAAGTAAGATGTAAAGATAAAATCCATAGCCAGGATGTTATATATCCACACATGTTGATTTTTTAAAGTTATAACTGTTGTGTACTCTCCTAAATGTGTTTAGAATGTACTGTGGTCGCTCTAAAATGAACTTATACCTGTATCTAATATTAACTTCAATTTAACTTTAGTAATATGTATTTCTGACGAGATTTTGTAATAATATAATGTTCTGTCTAGAGAATGAATGCACACCAGAATTAATTTAAAAAAAAAGAATATCAAATTTTATAACACGCTGTACCATCACAGAAAAGGAAGTAGTGAAGAAGTCACTCAAATAATTAATGTCCGAAGGGGAAAAAAGTTATTTGATTCTGTCCCCTTCAATTTTTTCGCTTTACTAATTATTTTGTATATTTTTTGAAAGATAGTGATCCTTAGAAATGGTGACTGTGTCCTTAAATAGATAAATAATTTTTGAAACGGCAAGAAAATCTTAAAATTCAAACAACGAAATAAGAACTAACGTTCAGTAATGTGGTTCTGATTTGCATCACTTGATTTCGTTTATACAAAGATGGTATTTCGCGAAAACTCAATATTCTTGGAAAGAACTCTTCTAAGAAGTAACTAAAGGCTCATTTAGTGGTCAACAAGTAGTGTCCAATGACATAACATCTTAATTTGAGATAGTCCCTTGGTTTCTTGAAAAGAGGAAAATAAACTTCAAAATAAACTTCCAGCCAAAAGTTACTTATAAGAAATACATTTTCTTGGAATAGTAGTACTAATTGTTTGAGCTAAGTATATCTTTGCTCAAACTTACGTGATTTTTTTTGTTGTTAATGAAAGACGGACTATAAGAATGGCTTTTCTTGTTTAGTTGCGTTATTTTGATGTAATGGTAGTGAAGTACGAAAAAATATCAATATCGACAATCTCAACACAAAAATACTCGTTCCGACAATCGATGGACAACGAGGTCTGATTCAGGACAACTCTACCGACTGGCAGCTTTGATCCGTAGTTTCTCCTATCAGTATTAGGCGAATGCTGGAGCAATATCATAACAAGGTGTTGCTTCAACACCCTAAAAGTAACACATAGGCCATGGACCGGGCGAGATCTCTTCTTCGTCATCCTTGCCTCATCCCCTTACATACACGCGTTACATTACTACGCATGTCTGGAGACAAGTCGGGAGCTTAGAGGTTGTCCTGACTGGGGCGATATCTCGCTGATGAAGATACTCAACACCGGCAAGCCGTCCTGTAAGTCGTAACCGAATATCTCCTGCTAGCTGTGGAGAAATACTGTCAAATCCCGCGACATATCATGTACTACATACAGGACGAATGACCACAGTAGTCCTCGCGCCCGGAAACAAAATAATCGATCAATAATCAAACAAAACGCTCAATACATGTCTCGGTAGTAACAGTCCCACCCCCTGATGCGTCGCGGGGCCACCTGCGCTGCCTGGCGGAGAAATCGAGCATGCGCGCGGCGTGACGCGTTGCGCAGAAAGTCTTAACGCGCGCGGCGCTTTATATAACGGCTGATTATGCGCCCGCGGCTACGAAAGCCGCGAGGGGAAGCGCGGCGCGGTGTGGTTTCCGGCGCGCATGGCCCCTTAACGACCCCTGGTTGCGACCCCTCCTTGCGACCCCTGCTTGCGTCACCTGCTTGCTTGCGACCTGAAGGGCTCCTATCTATGGTCCTCCGCCGCTGGCCCTGGGATGCGATTGCGCTCTGCGACGCTTTTGTGACAGATTCAAATCAAATCGAAGAAAATGCTATTTGAAAACAATAAGAAAAGAGAAGCTTAACCGAGCAACATCAATAAAAATGATGCATTGAGTTATTAATTCCCTTACTACTTTGCCTATGCTAAATTGTATCAGAGACTATCTCCATTTTGGGCATTAATAAGGTATCTATCACAACGTAAGGTCACGTACACGTTGGATATTTGTAATTTTTTATTTGAACATTTCACAAAAAGAAAAGTTAATGTCTTTGTTCAGCCATTTCTTCTCAAGCCATATTTCCTATGGGAATTTTTTCGAGGAAGGACGGAGTACCAATTCTTGGCTCTTCTAGTGAACTGTCATGAACAGTGGTTTGTGAGAACAGTGGTATATGCGATACTTGCCTCTTGTGGCTGGTGTGATGCCCTCGTATTATACGTTATTGGTGCTACTAGATACTGAAGACTGCGGACCCCAATATGTTTGTAGTTGTGTTCTTTAAATACAATATAATATTTGTTTTTTGAAACGGCACGAAAAGGCAACCGTGTTTCAAAACGTCATTTCCTCTAGACACCGTTGCCTAGTGCCCCCTGACACGCGTCGTGTGGCCGTTTTTCTGCGGTCCGGTTGCGGCGGCCGCGCCGTCGACGACTGGGCAGGCTGGACGCGGTTACGTCTTCGTGGGGCCATCGGTCACCACAGAACGCGACGTAGCTCGTAGTGTTAGTGCCTCGACACAGTCCTCGGTTTCCTTATTTTTTTCTCTCTCTTTCGAAAGTTCGAGGGTCAGAACGGCGCCTCTGCCCGGGTAGAGAAAATATGTGTCTTCCAGGATGTGATTGCATGGGTGACATATTAACAAGAGAACGCGGGATAACTATTTAACTTTCTTACAAAATATGGATGTGTTTGCACTTGTCATTTGTATGCGGTTCAAACGGAGGATGACATTTGATTATTAGCTACATTATACTTTGGAACCAATAATATACATCTTTTTCTGAAATGTGCAAATTTTTAAATGGGACATCGTTTGTTTTGATTATGAATATTGCTTCATTTTTACGCTTACAGTCTTCTTGTAGTAGGCGATATCCATAAAAATTATATAACAAAATATTCACTTTTTACTATACATTAATATGGCATTGCATTATTTATTGTTACCAGAAAACTCGTTTGCGTACGAAGACTGCAATTGAAAGTATAGTTTATTATCACTAAGCCCACGTTTCTCCGTATGCCGCAAAACCTTATTTACTATTCTTATTTTTCCCTGAGGCTTCTTGTTTGATTTTATTCACAAATAAGAATAAATTTTTATTGAATACATTTTGAAATAAAAAGAATAAAAGTATCTGAAATCGAAAGAGTTCAGTTGTATAAATCCTCGCGAACACTTAATTATTTCACAATTACGATTTATTAATTCTATGTGATGGTAAACAAGGCATATGACGCGGACGTTTGTGTCTGAAACGCATAGACGTTTGCGAAATTTTCCAGACGCGAGACGACTAGCAAAACAGGATGTTCTAGATAAGAACTAAACGGCCATCATATTTATGTCTAGATAAAAAGAAACAAATTCGTCTTCTAGCGATACGCTTGTAGAGTATTGCGTCTTTCATCGTACGTTTACTTAAGACTGAAATCGTGGAAACGGAGATTAAGACACTCCACACGTCACACTTGGTGGGCTTCTTTCTCACGTCTGAAAGCTAATGTGGACATGTTTTTTCTCCAGGTATTTGTTTCTCTTCTAATTAGGGGAGATTTACCCCACTGGCTATGTATGAAACGTTATGTAACGTGGCAGTCTTCACTTGTCTTCCTACGTCGTTAAGAATCGTCGATTCCGTCAGTTACGAAGCACTTCTACAGAAAAAAAGTTTCCATGTTTTTCGTGTGTGCCGCCGATCACAATTCAAGGACTTGTTCACGAAACTCATGAACGGTTGTAACGTATTGGAACGTGTTCGTGTCTCGTCATGCTCTACCGAACACTGTAAGGACATCGAGGGCCCATTGTCGGGGAAGAGGCGGGAGAGCCCGAGTATTTGTCGTGCTTATCCCGACCTCTGTCGTGACAACCGAGCGAGCAACACGACAGGTGTGTGTGTATGTGTGCTCAAGTTGACGTGAGCGAACGGAGACAACTCCCACGCCACAGTACGTTAAGAACGAACTTCTTTCTGTCGTGTAAGCAAGGGCACGGATGTGGGGCGAGGGTAAAGCAGCGCACGTACAGGAGCTTTGGACAATGAATTTACTTCCTTTCCGTGAAATCGTTTTCGGCTGAAAGAACTACTTTGGAGCGCACGACACTCGAGAGATATCACGTCTGGTGAAGGGTAAGTAGTGTAGCTGGCGTTTGTTTAACTAATTAAGTCACATAAAGAGACAAAAATTGTTTCACGAAATTCCTATTAATTGTTTATGTTTGTTTTACCGATGATCCTCTGCATTTGAAAAAGTGAATTTGTGAAGGAAAACATCAAACTTATTTTTTGTGAACTAGTGGAGTACTTAATTCCCCACCTTTTCTAAGGCCGTGTATACTCGTATGAAGGAGCTTTTGTCATAAATAAGTTTTGTAAATTGCGATGCAGAATTTAATCACTGTGCTTTCAGTGTTTCTGAATATATTTCAGTAATGGTACCTTATCTCTCCAATTCACAACATACTACACTTCCTCATATGTCGGGAGTTGCCTCAGTTGTCCCTGCTCAGGCGGTTCCCGCTGGTGGGAGACACCTGGTAGGGGAAAACCCCACAAGCCGGCGGGTAGTTCGGCACGGGATCTCGCCATCCAGCGGAGGAAGATCAACACCAAAATAACATGCACCACACCGCGACCAATGTCCTTAGCGGTTGACGCTCCCGGAATTACTAATCAATCAATCAATTAATTTACAATAAATCTACGTCTGTTTAATATTATTTCTTATTCCAATTCGTCTATCGGTCTCCGTGCTCCCCTTACTCATTGCAGTCACTTCGAGGTTTCCTTGTTCTCATTCACTTGACTATTATTCTATCCTTTGCTTCATTCCCCTCCACTGCAAGAGCCTCAAATCCAACCGTTTGTAATATGTAATATTCTTTCCAAGAGTGCTTTAAAAATGGTCGATAAGTCCTCGACTCGCGAAGCGAGGACAAAGTATCAAATTGCACCAAATATTTTAAAATAACTGAAAACATGTTAAAATCAAAGAGGTTGTATTATAGTACATGCGCTGTTTATTGGACATCGACAAAGCGATGGATGTATAATGCCTCCTAAGATAGATAAGTCACAGTTTATGATTGGGTAGTAGGTAAAAGCGATGAGAAATATCGGATAGAAAAAGCGATACGTTATTTGAGATACATCACCCTGTTTGGAACATTATATATATATATATATATATATATATATATATATATATATATATATATATATATATATAAAACCAATAGTGTTTAACTGTACATATAAAATGCTCCAAACAGGGCGATGTATCTCAAATAATGCATCGCTTTTTCTATCCGATTTGTGTGTGTGTGTGTGTGTGTGTACAGTTAAACACTATTGGTTTTAATTTCACGAGTAAAATAGTCTGGCATAATTTGCCGAGATGTTACTCCGCGTGCCTCGTTTCCGATAAAAAGGGAAAATGCTTCTGCCGGGAGCCGGTTCACGCAACGTCGCGCGGGCGCAGGGTTCGGTTTGCGGAAGCGCGCTGCACCGCGTGGCGGGAATGCCGCTCGAGAAAAGCACGCACGCGTGCTACGCATGCGCGTCAGGAGGCGACTTCCGCGCCGCCGCTCCTAATTGAGCCCCATCTTGCGTCGCGTACGTGGAGAATGGCGATTTCCCGGGTCGTGAAATTTCTCTTCCCTTCCCTTCCCCCTAACACATGTGGCGTTTGAGTTGTTTGTTGGATGGCTGGAGTCTGCCAGCGTGGCGGAGAGTTTTAATGCAGCGTCTTAAGTACGTAGGGACGACGAATGTATGTGTAAGTCCGCGATTTCACCGTGTGATTGTGAGGTGGTTGGTTTTGTACAGCACTTCGTGTGGCATCTGAACAGTCATCACATCCCAGTTCTGTCATCTCTCCCCACCGTTCAAGCAACTCTTGTAAAATCCATCCAGATGAAAGTAGTTGTGATCTGCCAAAAAAGCACTGTGCTCTGTCCAGGGAACGGGTGGGTGTAAAGTTTCTCTCTCGCCTACACTCGGAGTGTGGCAATCATCATCATCATCATCATCATCATTATCATCACCACCACTGCAATCACTACCACTTTTATCATTATTGAATAGCTTATTTACAAAGTGAGGTATATCAATTTCTGGTTGTTTTCTAGTTTCACACATCAATATCAAATCGCTTCGCCATCATGTTGGCAAAATTGTGTTAAAAAATTGCGTTTATCGTATGTTGCTTCGCAACTAGATATATTCATCCCAATCGCCATCCAATGTCTTTAGGAAGGCTTACAGATTACATTACTATGATCAGTGGTGGATGACAGATGATGTGAGAGAGTGATGATAGATGTAGTGAAATTAATGTGGGCCCGAGGAGAGAGACGTTCATTGGTCCAAGACCTAAGTAGCTCCAGGAACCAATGAAGTTTACCGCATCTCATAATTTTTATTTTCATTTCAACGTTGATTTATTTCATTTAATTTTTTTATATTTTACAATTCAATAGAATAAATACTTCGGGCAGGGTATACTGATAAATACAACGTCTACTGATGATACATGTCACCTTTGTTACTCTGCTGTTGTCTCTGATTCTGTCACCTTTGAGTTACAGCATTGACAATAAATAACTATCATCACGCAAACTAATGTACCTATCTATTTGGTATTTTCCTTAATGTCGCCTGTTACGGAAAGCAGAATTTACGCACCTGAAATGACAAACTTAATCCTTCTGGCACTCTATAAACAACACTAAAAATACCATCTATTAGAAAATGTACAGCGCATTTGAATTCCCTCACAGCAGGAATCTGTGTTTCGTTGATACTACTCTTTACAAAAAAACAGTTTGTCAGGTCGTGTTCTATGGAACCCTGGGGTCGCCGAAAGAAGTATTTAAGTTCGTGTTCAACGAAAATATTACGACATCGTACAACCGGTTGCTTTTGAGAGTGGAGGTTTTCTTTGTGAAGTATGAACTCCTCCAGCCTTTGTGTTGGAGCAGGTGTAGAAAGAAAATGAGATAGTGAATAGGTCGTGTATTAAAAACAAATAGTTTATTTAATTGAAACTGTCCATTGGAAAGACCATTGACCTATAGGTAAATTACAGTTTGTTTTAATAAACTAACAAACAAAAACTGATGTATTCATTTCCATGATGTGTTCAGGATATACTTGAACTTGTATCTTGAACAATGGGCATTATTTATAATAAAATATTCTCGGTTTTAATATGCAATTTTATCATAAAAATAATGTCATTATTTGTAAAGTCAGAGACGTTGCCTGTAGGTCTCAGTAGATGTGTACAATTTTTTTTTTAATTGACTACTATAGTCCATTTTAGTATCATCGCATTTGTTTCAAGAAAATTTATGACAATGCTATTGTGCAAGTGCAGAAATTAAGACTTTGAACATTTAGACTTTGATCAGTTTGTGTGAACCGACGTAACGTGTGCAGCAGCTATTGAGAGTACTTATTACGACGCAGCGAAGACTGCTGTGCCGTGTCCGTTTGAACTTGGCGTAGAAAGGCGCCGCTTCACCCCATCCATCGGCGCGGTGGCGGGCGCGCCTTTCCACCTGCCGCGGCGCAGCGGGCGCCATGGGAAGCGGGTGCGGGTGAAAGCGCGCGCACGCGGCCACCAGCCCTCGGGCACTGCCTCCGCCCCGCCCCGCCACGCCCCTCAGCCACGCCGGCCACGGCCGAGGCACGGCGTCCCGCTGCCGCTGCGCCACGCCGCGCCACGCCGCGCCACGCCGCGCCACGCCGCGCCACGCCGCGCCACGCCGCGCCGCGCCACGCCACGCCACGCCACGCCACGCCACGCCGCGCCGCGCCACGCTCCGCTCCACCCCGCCTCGCTCCGCCCCGCCACGCCCCTCAACCACGCCACGCCGCGCCACGCTCCGCTCCACCCCGCCTCGCTCCGCCCCGCCACGCCCCTCAACCACGCCGCGCCACGCCACGCCGCGCCACGCCGCCCTACCCCGCCTCACCCCGCCCCATCCCGCGCCACGCCATGCCGCGCCACGCCACGCCACGCTACTACACGCCACGCCGCGCCACGCTTCTACACGCCACGCCACGCCACACTCTGCTCCATCCCGCCCCGCTGCACCCCACTCCCTACCAGCCCTTTCCACCCCACCCACCCACTCCTTCCACTCCTACCCTTCCCCACTCTGCCCCATCACATCCTTGCCATTTCTTCCTGCACAGACTGACCCCGCTCTCCCCACACACCCTATCCTGCCCTTCCCCACCTACCCTTCCGCATTGGTTTGCGTCGCTCCATTTTACCTTGCCTCGCCTCCTCTCCCATCATGTCTCTTCTCATTCTACTTCGCTCCGATTTATCCGACACCTCTGATCATTTCCTTCTTATCTCATTCCTTTTCCCACGCGTATTCGCTTCACTCCCTTGCTGCTTTCCATGTGCCTTCCCGCTCTTATTTTATTGGATATCTTCGTCTCCGTCCTTATCTTTTCTTCTGTTCCTATAAATTATTCCCTTTCTTTTCTTGCTATATGATATTTCCTAGACCAAATCCTCTTGACCTAGTTTGTTGACTTAAAGAAAAACTACATACGCGTATATTATAAGGCAGAATTATTTAGACACATTTAAACTCTAAATATTTTTGCTCATTTTGAAACTCGATAAATATATTTTCATTTGTTTTTACTGATATCTCACAGAATGAGTTTGAGGAGTAATCGTACAGCCCGAGAGGATGTGTCTGTAATGGTCGTGTTAACCTCGGGGAGATTCTCACGGTAAAAGTATGAGTAGATGACTTTTTACTATGTGAATAACCTATGTTGTTACCTAAGTTGTACACGGCGCCTTGAAAACGTACTCCAATGCGTTTCTTGGCTGTCTCCCAACCCGGAAAATATTACATTTGAACTGTTTAAACTTTTCAGATCAGATGAGAAGTGGTGTACTTAGCTCGGCACCAGCATTTTTTTTTTTTTTTAGTGTTTCAAAGCAACTGATAAATCATGCTTATCTTATCCAATACAAATTATTTCCTTTTCTGCAATATATCCGCCTCATGATGCTTTGGTTCGCTCAGCAAGAGACTGCAAAGCAGAAATCCTCTGTGCTTGATCTGCCCACTCGCTCTGGCTGAAACGCTTTCTGAACATGATGCTCAATCGTGTCCACCAATGCGCTGCGGGCGAAATGGTGGATATCGTGAAGAATTTTCGCTCACGTGCGTGTTAGCTGTGATGCAAGAAAGTGAAATAACAAGAAAGAAAAAATCGAAGAACTTTATCCGAGTTTTTAGACGATAGATTGCATTAAAGAGTTTGGAAGACAAAAGCGAAGTTCGATAATATCAAATATATCGTATTTTTATTATTTTGCGAACTGATTATTTAAAGTAAAAAAATGAATTGAGAATGCTACTTCAAATAAGACAATTAACTACTTAAATTCTTCAACTTTTGCATTTTAACTATAATTTGTGTTTTGTACAGTCAATAATGTTTTCTGAATGTTATGACTTTGATCTCTATTTATTTTTAGACTTTTCCAGGTGTCAGTAATCGAGGCTTCTTGAATATTGGCTGTGTGCCAGGAATAATAAATAATTTTTTTAGTCTGATATTATGAATTACTCCAGTACAGAACAGAATTACGTAACGTTGGATCTTCTATTTTTCTTCTTCTTAGTTTCTGCAAGTGTATCCTACACGAACAGGGATGGAAGACCATGCCAGAAATTGAAATGCCAAGAGACCGTGCCAAATGGGGTAAAAAAAGTAGCGAACCACGTTGTAACGGCAACTCGAAAGGAGAAGAAAAGTGGTAATTAATTGTCAACAGTTTTTTTTTCTCTTCCCTTCACCATTCCGGTTTCCCGTTTTCATGTTGTGCTCACTCTCAAGGCTGTCCTCTATTCAGTTGAAGTTGACTTCGGCGACAACAACGACGAAGCCGGCTAATGCTGGCCTACTGTGAGGAGAGACTAGACGACGACAATATTAGCAGTAATTTGGATTATTATTATTATTATTATTATTATTATTATTATTATTACATGAATGTTACAATTAATAATGCCATTAGTATTTCAAGTGTCATTATCATCATGATAATACGATAATGACGAATGATACGGACTACTTGAAAATTTGGAAGTTCGTAGTTAAAAGGTAAATTCTGAAATGCTTGAACTAACAAGATCTCAAAATTAAACAAGATCTCAGATCGAAGAATTTGTTATTTGATGTGTATTATTTTCAAAAGGGGAGTACAAATATTTACTTTAAGAACAATTTTAAAATAGTTATTCCATTTCTAAAACTTTACTTTGTTCTGAGGGTAATAGCGTTACCTAATTCGGCAACGGAGATTGCAGGTACGTTGAAGCCTACAACGACGAATAATGTGACCATATTATCGACAGATTTGTCCATGGTAAAACTGTTGTTTGCCAAATGCGAATTGGCATGGAAAAGCAACGTTTCGACGGAGGGAATGGTAGAGAAAAGAAATATCGTATTGATGGGCACGATCTGCGCGATCGATTACAACTGCAATAGTACAATAGTAGTCGGTTCGAGGACGTAGGCAGTGGAAGTTGGCTCCAATACAGATAGGAATGTCTTTGGACCGTTGTGTAGCGGCGGTGGTTGAGGGGAGAGCAAAGACAGTCCTCTGACTCATAGCACAGCAGCTGCAGGCAATGTAGTAATATTCGACAGCCGACGATTGATCGACAATGGCTGGTAGTCACTGAGCATTAGGCCCCTGGCGATGACAGACATATTGATATATGCCTATAGTGGCCTGTAGGAGTGGCGAGACCCAGTTCTGAGAGGGAGGATTATGAGGTGCATCCAACAGGAGAGAAGGGGGACATGCGTCGGCCGCTCAGGGAATCAATTGTCCTGAGCAATACCTCTGATCGGGAGATCCTAAAGTTCGGGTCCCGACGATGGCAGGATATTCGATTCTAATTACATTGCTAGGTCGAATTCAGCAGCAGTCCGGAGAACTCTAGCGGCCGGCTGATCTTATCGATAGTTATTTGTGGTTTATCCAATGAATACCAGGCCAATGTCGGATCAGTTCCCTAACAAACGAACCATCGACCGTGAGCGATCTTTCCTTCCTCTTCCTATTCTCGCCTTTTACTTGCACACACACACACACACACACACGCACGCACACTAACATGCACTACACCACCACATATGCCGGGAGACCAGTCGGGAGCTTAGAGCTTGGTTCGGAAAACTCCGCAAGCCGCCCTATAAATCGATCTCACCATCCAGCGGAGGAAGATCACCATCACCTTCCACGTCAAGCAACGTGCACGTCATTTATAGGACTATAGACTCCTTAATAATTAATACGTCTGGAAACACTAATAAATCAATCATTCATCCAATCAATGGAAAGGAGGATGAGGGTTAAGGTGTTGAGTATCGAGTCGCGAATGGATGATTTGAATGGACGGCGGAAGCAGTGAATGCCAGCAAGCGGAGTGGCGGAGGTGCGGTGGCTATCGGGTGGTGGGTGTGGAGGCGGTGGCGATGTTGCCGGAGAAAGTGATGTTGCTGGAGAGGGAGGCGATGTTGCTGGTGAGGGGGGCGATGTTGCCGGAGAGGAAAGCGATGGTGCCAGACACTGAAGCGGTGGGGTCAGAGTGTGCGGTTGTAGTGTCGTAGAGGGTGGCGGATGGTGCCGGAGAAGGCAGCTGTAGAGCCGGAGATGGAGGCGATGGTGCCGGAGAGGGAGGCGATGGTGCCGGAGAAGGAAGCGATGGTGCCGGAGAGGGAGGCGTTGGTGCCGGAGAGAGAGGCGATGGTGCCGGAGAGGGCGGCTGTAGTACTAGCGATGGCGGAGGGCGGCGGCAGTGGGGGCGGCGGCGAGACACACAGGGAGCACGGCCGCGATCGGGGTCTCCCGAGAAGCGCGTGACGTAATCGAGGTCGATCGACAGCTCGAGCAGGTAGCGCGCGTTTGGTAACCGGGGGGATCGTGCGTACGACTGGTCGCGCGCGTGCGATAGGCGTGCTACGCTGAGGCGCGCGTGCGCACGTAACGCGTGCTGCGGGGTCACGCACGGCGGTTTGCGATGCTGGTGAGGAGAGCGGCGATCGTGCTCGTGCTTGCCGATCTTCAGACAGCACTTCGACGCGTTTGGCGTAATCTCAATGTTTTTATTAGTCGCGTATGGGCCACTATTGACCACGCAACACATTTCTCTCTCCGAGGCCCAGTTGTATTCTTTCTTGGAGTGATCAACGTGTGGAATTATGGGGATCAGCCTTTCGGCTTCTTCCCTTTGATAAGACAGGGTTGTTAGCCTTGAATATCTATTAGGGGGAATAGGATTGATATTATAATAATAATAATAATAATAATTATTATTATTATTATTATTATTATTATTATTATTATTATTATTATATGCTGATGATGAGGGGTGAAAGGACTAGGATGGAGGTGTTCGTGAGATTTTGGAACAATTCTAGCATTCGCCTTGTGACCGAACTACGAAAACCCCGGTCAGGATGGCCGGATCGAACCCGGACCTCCCGATTGCGAATCCAGCCCGCTTCGCACTGAGCCTTATCGCTCGGTTATCACAATTTTATTGTAATGTTCTCATTTGCCGTTCATGTGACTTCTTTGATTTTCTGGCAGCTTGTGAAAGCACGTTCGAAAATTATGATTGTGGCATCTGCCAATATTTGCATGCAAGACATAGGTTCGCTCTTTTTCTTAATTATTTTCTGACGATTGTGACCAATTCGTTAAAGTTTCAAGTACCGATTAAAATTAAGTCGCTCTTGACACTATTGCTGTTCATGGTACATGATTATGGTATCATTAGCTTCTAGAGAGAAATTATGAAACACGTAGTCTTCAGTAATAATGTTGATAGCGCAAAAATTTGTGTGGAAATTTGTAAAAGAAATTAATGAACAACCTTGAAGATGCTGGCCACGTTTCCGATCGTTGAAGTTACGCCATTTAAAAAGGAGAGATCTAATTTTTCGGCGTGATTTCGTCGGCATTTAAATCGGAAAGTAATTGAAGTTTGTAATGGTCAAATTGAGAAATTAGTTTGCTGAATCTAAATGTAACTAGTGTCCACAATTCTAAGCAAAACTGTAAATAGGTATTTCTCTCCTTTTTTCACCTTTTGTGGGTTAGGCTGTACAGACAGGTTTGTCTCCTCTTCGAGCTGGATTGATTTATCTTGCACCACCAATGATTTCAAAAGCATCAGGCTATCAATTAAAGGTCAGTACACATTCGTAGCCGTTGGAATCTGATCGTTATTTTGAGAAGATATTTTCAGCATTACATGACGTAATTCACGTTTTTGCTTTGCAACAGTTCCAACTAATTCCATCGTTTGGCTTCACATATGTTGTATTAATGTAGCCTTGCGTAGTAAAAGTTCGTGACTGCGTGATGTTGCAAAATATTGACGATAACCAATTATTTCATAATGGCGTGTTTACGAAAGTGAAGTAGGATTAATCCGTGAACTAAGATGGAATATTCTTGATACATTTTATTCAAGAAGCGAGTAATGGGTTTTCGGGCACGTCTACTGCTGTTATCATTAGTCCCGTAAATGTAGTGAATGATATAACAGAGGAGATGGCGGTGTTCCAGATCTCCTAGAATGAGAGAACACTTCTGAGGTTTCCTTCTTTAGGAATCTCATCGGCGGGGGAACGCTCCATTAAGGTCAAGCCTCCCGACAAATGTGGAAGTGTTGTGTATACGATTGTATGAGTGCGTGTGTAACGGGAGAGGAGTGGAAAGGATGAGAAAGGAAAGATCGCGCGCGATCCGTTTATTAAAAGTATTGTTCCGGCATTCACCTAGTACTGAGAGGAAAAAACCCTGAAAACCACCGGTGAGAGAAGCCTTCCGCTAGAATTCTCTCCCAAAGAGTAACTGAATGGGACCCACGTGTGTAGCTTGTGTCTAAAACCCATCACTGTCAGGGCTCAAACCTAGGACCAGCGACGCTGCAGAGAACGGAAATGCTGGTACTGAGCCTCCTCATCCTCGTTAAACAGACAACATGGCTATCAGCACTTTGAGACGAATTTTCATTTGAATTCATTAAAAACCAGACTGGCTTACTACGAGCTATTTTGAAGATGCGCCCGAGAACAACAGCTGGCTGATACGTTATCCGTTGATACCTAACATGAACACACCGGCAGAAGCTGCTATTGAAGTACCACCTGGCAGTACAGGAGAACAAACAGTGACTCATCTCGGGTATAACAACACTTACTGAATATCATTCTTTGCTGATTGCAATATGTGGAAAATAAAAACTTTCATAAATGTATTAATCGAAAATTGTTGATGCGGAAGGTTATTAGTTCGTTCAATATCCTTTGATTCTTTTCATTTATACTATTTTAAGTAATGAATTTGTAAGTAAATAGCACGGCATTTGATCATAAAACTTACCTTTCAACGCAGAAAAGTCACTATATATATTTCAGGTTGATGTTGCCATTGTTTGACACATAATGCAAATGTGGGAGGAGGAAACGTATGATAAAGCGAAGTAACAGCTTGTTGTACTGGATTAACATAGGTTTTGCATAATGAACCGACTCAAGGTTCTCACTGGTATAATTTAACCAAATCAGAGCTCCGCAGAAAACAGTGCGCCTTAACACACTTCAACGTAAAAGCAACACAAATGTAAACGTGTATTTCTACAAAATATTTGTTATTCGATGACTTTCATTTTTTATATTACAATGAAATTAATGTTTTTTTTCGTAATAGAAATGCTAAATATTAAATTATTCAAAATCAAATATAATCTAACGATTTAGCTTAAAAGTGTGTACGGTAAGAAACAGCGAAAGGACGTAGCGAAAGGAAAATGTATGCCGTTTCCTCTAATCCAGCCGAAGAGAAAAACGTCGGAAGCGGAAGGCATTTTAATTATATGAGTTCTCGTGATGGACTGTACACAATCCTTCGTTAGAAACGTATCTATTCACATATCGCCGAGAAGAATTTAGATATGACGAGATCGCTCAGGTGGGCGGGTAGAACGATCTTTCCATCTCGCAGAAACGCACGCACGCACGCAGCTCGCCTACGCACGGAATGCCCGCAATCACGGAAGGCACGAGCACGCTTTTGGTCCCCACGGCACGGTTGCGGCCGCGGAAGCGTGCTCTTATCTCTTCAGGCACGGCGGTCAAAAGCCAAAGAGTAATGAAAGTGGGCTATAAAGCCACGAAATTCCAAATCGGCATTAAACTGCGCCCATTAAGAACTATAATTCAAGACTTTCGAATTAATGTTCACAAAGAGTCGTAGTTGTGGCGCAAGGAACCAATTCTTTAATGTCGCAGACGTAAAGAAATGTTATTGTTGACCTTGGGTTCAGTAATGTGCATGAGATAACTGAAAGAATTACAGCGGTACTTCCATAATAAAATATCAATTCATTGGAATAACTATTTTTTTTAATTATTGCAAAATATTTTCGGGTATTTTTAGGATTCTCATCTCTGATGCTATTTTAAAATAACAATTTTTTTTTACTTTCTTTAGGAATTACAGAAATATTACGTTGTGGTCTGAAGCAAATGACGCGCCCTCAATGGGCGATAGTTTAAGCCTGAAGTGGGTTAAGCCGGAAATTGTTAAATTAATGTGTATATATGTTATCGAATTTAAATATTTTTTTAACTCTGAAAAGAAAACCTTTTAATTCTGAACTGTTATTTGTAATCACAAATATGATTTCGAGGTCAGTAGATAGGGAAGTTACTTCAGCTAGGCACTTTTTGCCCACAGATGGCGTTGAGTGCGGTGAACCAGTATTTCTATACCAGATTGCATTTTAAAAACTTTGTTTCCTATTTATACATTTTCCACTCTCTTTTACTGTTACTTTCTTTTTGTAATGCATAATAAATCTCTTAATTATAGGAACCCTATGAACTTGTGTAATGATCGCTAAAGTGGACATTAATTCTAATCAACTTCTCTCTTCCCCCGCATCTTAATGGGAGGTTTCTCCAGTGTCCGCCCATTTCCATGTGCTTGAACCTGTATTGCGTTTTAACGAAGATCTCATTTCTGTTTTTTTCTTCTTCTTCCGATCCCGCTTCTAACCAATAGCGATCGAGAAAATGACATACCAAAGGATATACGTATCGCTTTCCCGAAGACTATTTCTCCCGAGTAATCAATGCTGTGGTGAAGGTTGGCAGCGGGCGGCGCTTCTAAAGTGGGTTAATAAAAGTAATGATTGGCCTTGCTGTGTAAACGTTCCGGGCCAATAGGCAACTGGAATACACCCATTGCTACGACGGAGATGATTATCGTGCCATATTGCGGTCGGTCGCCTGCCTGAGTGATCCTTCTGCTTTGTGTGTGAGTGCGATGGATGAGGCTACTTTCCTCCCTCTGCATTGTACTGAATTTCTTGCCTGCGGTATAGAAGAAGTACGAGTAATCACTACGGGTTATTCTCCACGTGAACACTTCGCTGATGGAACGAAAATGTTTGCTTCTGCGAACTTAATAAACACTGTCCGGAAAAATCGTGATTTGAAGTATAGATATTTTGCTAAGATGTGATTATTGGCCGTAAGTCGTGTGTAAAAGAATCTGAAGTGCGAGTTTATAAGTTTCCTTTTGTAGAAAAAATTCCTTTGTGCAATTTCTTTCCGCAATTTATTTGAAAGAAAAAAATATTTATTATGTATAAATTACCATGTTAATATTATACGTTAATTTTAATTAAATAAGTTTTCTGATTGATAACATTTGGCATTTGACATTTGACATTTGAAAAAAATCGTCTATCACTCTTAACGATAGTCGCATGAATATGTGTATCATAGTTCTTATATTTTCTAGATTTCAATTCTCGAGAAATTATTACACATTTTCTCCGCTTAGAAGAAGTTTTTAACTCCTTGAAACGCACTTCTACACTGCACCCATTGTACTGAATATTAACGCACTTTCAGGAGGTTAATCTGGTTGAACATTCTTTTCAAAATAGACAAAAGAATTTTAAGTCTTCTTGAATGACCTCTATCAACCTTGCTTCTAAAAACACAAATATTTTCAGGAAGTAGTGTGCTGTCCAAGCGATATGAGACGGAACGAATTCTAGGAAACAAGGAAAATTCTCTCGTCGCAACGTAAGAGCCCTGAGAAAGATGAAAATGATTTGCCGCATACCGGAAATTCCTCTGGAAGGCATTTGCGGTTTGTCGGTTAATTTTCCTCACATTACTGTCATGTCATGCACAAATTAATTACTTCTCCGTCAAATTGATACAATTGTGAATCCGATAGGTAGAAGAATGTTGAAATTGCTGAAAGAAATGCATCTTACAATGATAATGATGGTGTAACGCGTGTTTTCTACGGAAACACACTTGACGTTTTTCGTAGATAGTCTTCCGAATTCTTTTTAGCTGACTGGAAAACACTTGTTAAGTTATTTTCGTCGCTTACTACATGACTAGCTCAATCCGTCTCCCGTCCTTCTTAATGGTCTGGTGTGCTTACAACAAATGAGATACGCCACGTCTCGTTTAAAATTTCCCTCTAGACTTCACAGCACACGTTTCTGGAAGCCGGTCTCAACACCGGAAGGGTGAAAGTGGGGAACCACACAACATTGGTTACTGCTTGCAAAAACATCCATCCGAACTGAAAATATTTTTACTTTGTTTTCAGCATATGGAAAGTTATAGTGCTGTTGTTGAGTATTGCTGTACAGAAAAGAAAATGCGAGTCAAAGGTCTATAATGTTTCTACACTCAAATTCAAATGCTCGTCACAATATTTTCTTACGTAATTAAGAATGAATAATTTGAAATATTGCCAGACGAACCAGTTCCATTATCAATAGCTGAATGAACCTAGTGTGTCCCATAAAGGGCAAAGGCCTCCTGCAAGTGGGGAAGCTCTTGGAAAACTCTCGTGGCGAGTTCTAGTTGTCAATAGTAATCGATCATTATTTTGTAATGTGGGTCAAGTTTAACGTTTCATGTATGCTCGGATAATCCTGTCAAAAGACATGGAGTGAAAAATGTTTGAATAGTGAATTAGTCATTCACTTATGACAGACGCGTATTTGTGAAACTCAACCAAGGCTCTGAAGTTTTCTAGGTTGTCTGTGAGGACAAATTCCGCTCTTCTAATATCTTACATATGAAGCTATGGGAAACTGATATTACTTCGTCATTGCGCCATTTCCTATTGTGAATCTCACCCAATTTCATGATTAACTCATTGACACTAACCTTTTGTTCACTGTCCAGTGATCGTATTTGAAGTACAATTCCGAGCATTCACAGGTGCTGCAGTATAGTGTGTATTAGTGCAGAAGGTGAGGGCAATTGTTATGAAGGCGACAAAAATATGTCTTAGAAGTGTGATTGACACACTGGGTTTCATGAACCTAATTAGTTACATGATGATAAAAGTCAGTTGTCAACATTTTTTGTAAATTAATGAGTTGACTATTTAAATATTGTTACAATTTATCATGTAAAAATAACGATTATATTTTTTTCTGAGATAAATAAGAGAATCGCTCATATTTTTCCTTTACTCTTCCTAATCTATCTCATATTTTATTATTCTTATTTGTTTTAATACAAATCCTTGAGAAATATATTGATGCCGTTAGTTGGCGTGATAAATACACGATAATGTGAATAAGGTGAATAATGTGATTTTGTGTGAAAAACCGCTGCACGAGTCACTTGACAAGGAAACTAAGTGTTACACCCCTCGGGCATTAGCCAAATACGAGAATAAATTTGACCTTCTGTGTGTTAATTAAAAAACAATAAACGTTTGCATATTCCAAGAATGTAAATGACATGTCTTTTCTTTCACTGGTATTTCTTTCTCTTTACGTCTACATACGCAACAAAATGAGAAGTCTGCTGCGTTTTTTCCCATACTGAGCTCTTTCCGAGTTGTTTTGTTGTTGTTGTTGTTGTTGTTGTTATTGTTGTTGTTGTTGTTGCTATAGTGGTGGTGATGGTGGTGGTATAGCTGGAGAGGCGCACATTCTGCATGACGACTTATTTTTTCTACTTTGAAAACGGACTCAGAATTGAAGAATATGAGTGTTTAAACGCTGGTTGAGAAGTTGCTTAACCGCTAGATTCTATTAATCGTTTCCTGCATTTTTTTAGTGCATCGTCAGTGTGTACCTTGTGTCCCTTCACGACACGAAATGCAGCAGTTGCGCCGTCTCCTTGCATTCTAGTCCATACACTCCACCCGAGAGAGGCGAGCGCGTTCGTTTTTTTGCGTCGTGTATCTCAGGATGGCGTTGAAGCCCTCGCGTCCTCCAAAAGGCAGCGCCCGAGCTCTCGAAGATAGGGAGCGGCCGCGTGCGTGTCGTAACTGTGCCAGGTACCGCTCGAGCCAAGGTCGTTCCCCCCGGCGCTTAGGGCGGCCCGCGCGGACAGCCGTCAGAACAGCAGGGCGTAAGCGCCGGACAGGGCGGAGCGAGATGGGGCGGAGAGGGTCGGGGGGCGCAGTGCGACGGGGCGGGGCGGAGCGGGTCGGGAGGGCGGAGCGGGACGGAGCGGGGCGGAGCGGGGCGGAGCGGAGCGGGCCGGAGCGTGGCGAAGCGGAGCGGAACTGGGCGGTGCGGAACGGGGCGAAACGAGGCTGGGCGGTGCGGGAGGGTGCGAAGCGTGGTAGAGCAGGACGGAACGGGGCATGGTAGGGTGGGGGGGAGGAGCGGGACTGGGCTGGGCTCGCAGACGCCGCCAGGGGCCTTTTCGCGCTCCTTGGCCGGGCGCGGTCCAGAGCTGCTCAGGGCGATTCGGCGATCGTCCAACCGGAGTGCTGCTGCCTTTGTGCGATCTTTCCACTTGAAAACAGCCAGACACCTCGAGTGGCGACAAGAAAGGAACCTTATTAACATTAAATTATTTAAAGAAAATCTATCTCTTAAGCTGGAAACATTTTGTTGTAACCTTCATGTTTTATACGCAATGCAATATTAAGCAATGTAGTTTGTCTGTATTCGTAGACATTTGTATTTTTTTTTCATACATTTGTATTAACTTCTTTTAGACTGGTCACCGAGACAGTTAGTGTCAGTGCTTAGTGATGTTTGAATTTATACATGGGCAAGAATGCGTATCTGTTATATTACATGTAATTCGCTAATGTAGTGCTAAGCGTACCGACGAGGCCCATGGACGAGACAGGGGCTGCAACGTAGTCCACATTGCAGTTCTTGGGTCGTGTGATTTGTTCAAGTCGATGGCCTCGTCTAAACAATCATCATAAGGTAGATAATAAACATCCTAATTTACACTGCCGTATTCTATTATACATGCAGAATGTAGATATTTAAATAAATATCTACATTGTTAAATTGTTTTTTTAATAGAACTCATATTATATATCCCGTTCTGGCTCCGCTTTCAAGTACCATCAAAGTTCAATTTCTTATTCATCAATATAGAAATTCCGTTCCCTGACCCCCCCCTCCACGAGTGTACGCTTTCCGTTACGGGTCAGAAGCGCCGACTGATGGCAATCAACGCAGGAAGCGTCGATTAAGATCGACCCTTTAGAATTCCGTATTCATGAGGTGGCGCAGGGCCTTTCCTGAAGACGTCAGGTACCGTATGCGCCCATTAATGATCATTAGAGAATTCGGCTCTTTCCCGAAATACGGTATTCCTTGGTGTCTTTTGCTTTCTCTTGCCGACTCAAGAGTCATCGCTGAGGTTTGTGTGAAACGCAACGGAAATGGATGGTCGAATAAAATGTCGTGGCGCATTACGAGGAAACTATGTTATGAAAGAATACGCATGGGGTGACTACTTGATAATGCCAGTAATCCCTTCTAAGGTTTACGTTTCCTTATCAGGATTGTATCATGTGAAGTTGGTTGAGGATAATTGGTTCTAATCTGAGATATATACTTGTTTAATTATCTACAAATAAAATCTCGACACTCAAAAACACTGTGGATTTACTCGGGAGTTGTGTTTATTTGTTTTTCTAAATAAGGTTCCTTCTATGTTTCAAATTACTACTCTATGAATGAAAGTAATATAAGTAGATAATGAGCCTCTAAACTTAGTTTGTTAATGACTGTACCCGAAACCATATCAAAACATGCCCTGCCACCTGTCTTAAAAGCTCGGAATTATGAAAACGGATGTTGGTCTCTGCAATCAATCTAAGCCGTGATTTCATTAATCGTCGAAATGGCCTCGAGCAATGTATTATGATCGTTGGGAAAGTTGGGCATTTTGCAAGGTGAAAGAAGGGTAGCCAATCGTTGCTCTAGAACTTGCGATCATCTAAACTGATACAGTGTCTGATGATAAAAATAAAATGCAATATATTGTTGAAAATGAAATACTTGTATATGATTTACGTATTAAGTTTGTATGTACTGATTATCAACTTTTGTATTTTGGGTTTAACTATTAAGTATTTATTTCCGAGTATATAAATTAAGATTCATCAATTCATCCAATATTATTGAAAAGTTCATGACAGTTATTTACAGTTACAGATAGTATATTTGATATGACGTCAGGTATAAGTAGGTGTTGCAGTGGATTAAAATGAACGTCAGCAGATATTCAAGAAAATCTGGGAAGCTACTAGGCTTATCTCTAAGTTTTCTGGATTAAGACCACGAACGTACGTACATTACCACAGAATTCATGTAAACGAAACGCCTTTCTCTGCCCATATCACAAAGTAAAATCGACCGATGGGCACTACGCATCGGAGGAAGTCTTCAAACACGACGCATGAATGTATTAGATGGAGTAGCCCTGCGCGCCAGTTTGAAGGTACCACATCCCAATTTGAACGGTGGTAAGAAGTCCCGGGGTCGTAGGGGTGGTCGTTGCCTTCTCCGGGCGGTGCAAAGCGCTTCTCTGGAGAGTGTTTATGTGCGCAGCGTGCAGCACGAGTTAGCAGCTGTCTGCGCGTGCGCAGTCGCTCTCTTCGCCTCTGGTTCCTCCCGTTCGTTTTCTGCCCCGCGCCGCACACCTGTCTCGTGACGTAGCGGTGATGAAAACTGTTGGAGCTCTCAACGCGCTTTAAAGCTTTTCGTGTAAGTACTCGTGTCAGAAGCGGTGATTTGGAAGCGACACATCATGTTCGAAATTTGAAAAAAAAGTAGAGGATAACACAATGATGGGTTCGATAATTGAACATCGGTTTTATTCACATAGTATCTCTGGACATAAATTGTTTAGGACGATTTTTTTTCATTGACTGGAAATGATCAAGCAATCATTCACTATATATATTCACAAAGTAAATATACAAAGTAAGTGATACGAAAAACTTTTTAACATAACGATTGTAATGGGAAACTCTGGGTTTGGATGCGTAGTACCATTCTAGACATAGAAATGAAATTGAAAACAATAAAATATTCTTGTTCCAAATTGACTTGTGTCCATTTACTTCCATCTTTTATTTTTCTCTTTTTTTTTAAATATTAAAAATTATTAATGGGGAATAGCTTCGATTCTATTCTTCTCAGACCTATGCTGTTGAAAAATGTGAATCGAATCTTTTCGGCACAACTAGAAGAAAATTTCGCGCCTAACGCGACAAATGAGTCTCCGAGAACAAGAGATTTCGTCCTCCAACAGATCGATTATTCGCGGCCCCTTTTTCCGAAGGATGGAGGACGCGCCATCTTCGGTTCGGTTCTTTACCGCGCGTTGAAGTCTCCACCCCGTTCGCGCCGCGGGGACAGCGCTTTCTCTTCCCGCAGCATGGCGGTCGGCGCGGCGTCTGCGGAACCCATTTCCGGATGCTGCGCGACCGCGTTGAGTAACCCTCTCTCTCTCCTTCCCCCTCTCCTGTGGATGACAGCGCCTGGGCGTGGCTGCGGTAGTGTTAGGAGTCACCGGAAGGTGTGGAAGCAAAGCTGCTCTTTGCCCTGGGAAACGGATCGCCCACTTTTCTGTGCGCACGAATTGAGGAGCAAAAGGAGAAGGTTGATTTGGGAGTGGAACATATTTTTTTGAACGCCTGAGATCTAAAAAGCTGCAATTATGGGATATTTAAAGACCAATCAGAAAAATAAGCCTGGGTATTAACAATGTTATTAATTGACATTTGTGTCATGAAATGTGAACTTTTATTATCAGCAGCAGTTTCGAAGTTTACAATGTATGTTTTGTTCCATTCTACGATCCAGTCTTTCAGGAACTCAAACGGCTTTACGTCAGTGCTGTTTTTGACAATTGTTCTCTTTCATCGCTGTCATTCGAGACTTCTTCCTATTGACAAGATGGTCGATTTTCTGATGTGAAATAAGGTTACTCTGCGTAACATGAGCCTAGAAGAGGTGGTTGTGCTGTTCGTCTAAGTATTCAATTACAGAGAAATAATTTCAAATAAACTACCTAAAAGGCAAAGCATACGATAATCGATTGTTTATTAATCGGACGTACTTTAGATGACAGTTTAATCAAACCGCAGATTATTTAAAATGGAAGTTATTCTAAACATTCTCGCTACACCCTTGCATCGAGTTTGCTCGTATCACTGAAAGTCTTGAGAAACCACGCCAACCAGCGACCAGAAATTCGGCAACCGGCGAACTCGCCAGGTCAAGGTTTGACCGCGGTGTGCACGTAAGGCCGTCGACCTACCTCCGAGGCCCTCATTGCATGCCGCTACCGCCTTCACGAATATTGACTTCCAATCATTCCGCTAATCAGGAGCGGTTTGATAAATTGAGGACATTTCCGGCTCAGTCAACTTGTAAAATGTATTTCTTCTGTGTTATGTTTAAACTAATTTTTAAAATCGTGTATTACAATTAACAGTTTTTTGAAACGCTGTGGTGCATCTAAAAGTAACAAAAATGTGCTAGAGTCAGTTGTTTTTATTTAAGAATAATACTGTTATGCACAGCATAAGATCTTATCCTGAATTGAAATGCATTTATTCATAGTAGCCACTTAACCGTTTTCTTTAGACTTTACTTTTTCCTTCGTTATTTATCTAAAAAATGTAATTTCTACATTTTATAAAAAATGTACTAAGCTCACTCCAAAATCAATAAGCATAAGCTTCCAGTTTGTTGAAAAAACAATTTAGTCACACTGGAGTCAAATGGGAAATAACTACATTTTGTCAGGGAAAGTTCGGGAATATCAAGAAATATACTTTCACGAAATTAGTTGTCATTCCGTTCCTGCTGTTTACAAAATTAGAATCTTAGCTTGTACAGTGATAAAATAATATATTACAATTCCATTTATCGTGTCTTTTTAGAAATTACTTTCGATTTGAATTGAAAAGCGACATAAAGACAAGAAAGTAAACAACATCGACTCCAAACTATCGGATCGAGGTGTCACTGGGAAAGCTTGAGAGAACGTTTCTTCACCAGGAGTTCCTGTATTCACGCTTCTCAAAGAAAATATGTGTTAGTTGTAATGATGGTGATTACAATTGTAAGAATGCCAATTGCAATTTCCTTGAATGACTGGTCTTATACAACACAACCTAGGAGTAGAAACACGGGTATTATGCAGTCAACTGAGAATGGAGTCACGTAACTTTCTTGAAACGTAACACAAGTCACAACGAGATAGATCGTTATTTTTTCGATTTGTGATACGTATTCATTATATTACAATCTATTACGTACACATTATGTCCTTAGTTCTCATTTTATTTGTATTTAAAGGGGGATTTGTGGGGAACAATATTTTTATAGAGCTACATTCTTGTTTTCAAATCATTATGACTTGATGAATACAATTAGTGCTGGGAAACGTATTCATCAGAATTACTTTACGGGAAATTGAAAGAAATTACTAAATCACAAATATTGTTTTTCCTGTTATGTCGACAAGGGTCAATGTCAGAAATGTCTTTCCCAATCAAATATAATGACAATTTGTCACGATTTTGACAATTGTCTCTGTTACAGCAGTCGGACTTGGTACTTGATTTTCCCTACAAGAGTACATTCTTGCTAAATGGGTAGACCTCTCAATGTTACTTTCCGTACATTCACTTTTTTTATACTTACGCGCTCTTTCTTGTTTTCAGGTAAGTACCCGGGGGAGCGGCCAGCGCCTGCCGGTGAGTGCTATCAGGCGCCAAGGGCCCTTGGCGCGCGTCGGCGCGTACGCTGACGCCAGCCGAGCGTGTCCGCACCAGGCTGCTAGCGCCGCGCCGCCCGAGTGCTCGGTGCCAACGGACAAGGCAGCACCCCGGTCCTGCCTCTTGGACTTTCGGCGCCCCGCCGCCACTAGCTCCATTCCCTCCAACACCACCCCTGCTGCCACCAGCTCCATCCCCTCCGCCACTGCCGCCACCAGCTCCATGCCCTCCGCCCCCGCCGCCGTCGCCACCAGCTTCATCCCCGCCGCCGCTATTACATTCTCCGCCCCCGTCGTTGCATACACTGCCGCTGCCACCATCTGCATTGCCACCGCCATCATCTCCGCCATCTCCACCGCTACCACCTCCACAGCAACCGCCCTCGACATACCCTCCATCTCTACCTCTGCCATCCCCACCGCCGACACAGCCCACGCCACTGCCTTTAGCTACCGCAATCGCTACTGCAGCCTCCCTCTCCACCGCCGCCACGTCTGCCATCCTAGCTACCTCCGTATCCCCGTCACAGCCGCCGACACTTACTCTACCCCCCTCGACCGCCTCCGCCGCCTTCGCCTCCGCTCCGCCCCCATCACCCGCCGCCGTCACCTGCCCGGGGCCCTTGGGTGAGCGCCGAAGTGTGACACGCCGCCACGCGCCTCCGCGCGCGTGCTTAGGAGAGGATGCGGCAGCTGCGACGCCGCTCGCCAGACGCTGCGCGATGAGACGGGGGATTCTTTCGAGGCCCCGGGCGGTTTGTCTTCCGTACGCGGTCTAACAACGCTCAGTTCTGATGCCCAGTTATTTGTCCTCCTGTTCTTAGGCCAGTCCTGGTCACGATTTGTACAGCTACGATTTCTAAGGATGTTACGTCCAATATTGCAATCGGTAATTCTCAAATGTATTGCTGCGTTGAAGCAGTTGTTGTCAGGAAAAAAATATATTGAAAGGGTCCTTTGCATGTGTTAAAACCATTTTCTAATCCTCTGTTTCTCTTTATTCGTTGAATACACGAAGCTTCGAAAAAATATGGAATCAATGTGGAATCGGAAAGATCGGATAGGCAAAGTAATTTAGTACTGTGAATGGGAGAGGGATGAATAATTAAGATCATCCTCAGTTGGGTTCTCGAAAAGGAATAAAATAAGAAATGGTAATAGAGTAAAGAAGAATTTCATTGATTCTTCCATCTTGCCTTTGCTAAAAACAGTATCGTAAAGCGCATAAGGAAACATGAAAATGTAACAATGTTTCCAATAGCTGTTAATTTCAATTCCAATTTCTGTGAAAGGTACCCTATTTTATAACCTCTTATCCAATGTAAAACGTTAGCACTTCATGAAGCCTTACAAAGCAAGAGGCAGGCAATCATTCTGCAAGCCAATCACAGTGCCATTACACAAATAGACAATGTGTAATTAGCATTAAATGTCAAACGATGGTTTTTGATGGAATTTATAAATCCACTATAATATTAACAATAGCAGCGAGGAATCGGGGTTTACGCAGGAGAAATTTAATCAATTGCTTGCGGGGCTGAGGGGAGGAAGAGCGTGAATGGCGGCGCCCGGGGCGGAAGTGGTGAGGAGTCGCGGGGCGGGGGCGGGGCGGAAGCGCGAACCGGGTCGGCGCAGGCGGCGCGTGCGCGGGGCGTCGTAACCCGGTCGCGTCAGGTGGCGCGGGCGGACGGCCCCGCCCCCACCCTCGCGTTTTCATATCCCGCCCACACCTCGCGGCCGGCCTGCTCTTCGGGGCGTCCGCCGCCTGCCCCTCTATTCCGACGGATTGCTTCAGTCCCGATTGGCTTTTAGTGATTCTGAAAGAAACAGCTCCTGCCGCCACTTCTCGCCCGCTCTCTTTCTTCCATTCAATTTCTCGCTTTAACACATTGCCTTGATCTTAAATTGATTGGTATTGATATTCGGCGTGCCAACTAAGGTCATTAGTATGGAAAATGTAGTGCATGTTTTTTTCGTCGAGAGGAGGCGCTGATGTTTCCCCGCTGGATGGCGTGCCCTGTTCTTAAAATCGCTTACGCCACGATCTAGAGGTATGGAGCTATAATTATATTCAGGAATTGGAGATGAACGCACACCCACGAATTTTAGGCTCAAAAGCTCTTCAAATACCCAGATATGATTTCGCAATTTTTACAGCAGTTTCATTGAAGGAAAATATTTCTAATAAGTTAAATGTTACTAACGTTTATTTACGGACATCGAATGTTAAATACATGTTTATCTTTTTAATATGTTGTTTACAATTTCGTTGGCCGTTTTAAGTTGTAATTTGTACAACTTATCTTAAATGAATAGTTTAACAGTGTCGTGCGATGCAGTGATCCAGGTTAGAAGTTTGAATAGTGCGATGGCCGCGGAGCGTGAGTCCAGCTGGCAGGTCGTGAGCGCGCGGGTCGCGTAGGTGGCTGACCGCCCCGCTGCGGCGCGCGCTCGTGTTCCAAGTGTCTCCATTCATCAGGCGCACTGCGGCAGCGCGGATAGGGCGCGCGCGGGCAAGGACGTCGGCGTGCAAACGCCGCGCTCCCGCCTCCCTCCCCCCTCAGGCCCCGCCTGCCTCCTTGCTCCCACATTCGTCTCCCTTTCCCCCGCGCAGGTCCCGGCAGTCTCTTGTCCGCTCACTGCCACCGCCACGTCCCCTGCCGTCTACATTCCTAGCCTCCCGCACACTCCCCACTCTTCCACTCGCTTACTTGTCCTCTCACATTTTCGCGTTCTCCCATGTCCTTGTCTGTTGTGACATTTTATCTCCTCCTTTCACACTCTTCCTTGTCCTCCTACATCCTTCCCCGTCCTCCCACATCCTTCCCGTCCTTCCATTCCCCCGTCCTCCTGCACCCTTTCCCGTTCTCTTACTCACATCCTCGCCCTTCTACAGTCTTACACGCCCTCGCTCACCCTCTCTCACAACCCCATCGTCTTCACCCGCTTCCACTCGTCCTCTCCCACTCGCCCCATCTGCTTCCACCCTCCATAACACGTTGACGCTCCTCCACCACCCCGCCATCTTCGTCCTGCCATCGCCTCTGCCGCGCAACCGCCTCGGCATCACTACATCGTCACCCTTATCTCCGCCTCCTCACCACCACCACCACCACCTCGCCAACCTCCACGTCGTCTCCGCCTCGTCTCACCGACGCCTTGCCACTATCGCCTCGTCACCGCCACATCATACCGCCTCACCGCCACGCCACACCGCCCCACATCGCGGCGCGCGGCGCCGCAGCCGGCATGCCAGCCGCCCGGAAGTGGCCGGCGGCGGGAGGCAGCGACGGCGGGTGAAAGTGGTGGGAGACGGGGAGGGAGGGAAGGGCGCGGCGGCAGCCGTAGGCACAGGCGGCGGCGCCGGGCGAGGGAGTGGGGAAGGTCACAGAGAGACGGTGGCCACCGGCAGCTGGCGGTGCGCGGCGATTTGCATATCGTTGCGCGCATCGATTCATCACGGTTACAATGAAATCAGATACGCTAATGCAGACATTGCATTCCTGTGGTTCTACTACGGAATAATTCTGGAGTGTTGGGAGAGATGGGTGAAACCACTCTAATGAATCCAGGGAAATGTAACGGTAATAAGAAAAGGCCATGAAAATATATTGAGAGAAATATGATAATTAGTGTGGTATACAACGGTTGTAATTACTGCAGATCTGTTAACCGCGGTGAATATTTTGAAAAATGTACTTCACATATGACACAAAATGTATATTTTTAATTTTTGTTTTTTTCGCAAATGACTCGATTTTTACCAAATTATTACTATGTGTATTGATGACTTACTTGTGTTAGTGATTTAACCAAACAGTGACGGTGGCGGTACATCATCGAATGAAGTATGGTAAGTACGAGCATTTTGCTCTTTGAATCCTTTGAAATCCTATATGGCGGCGTATGTTAGTTATTCATTCCTATTTTTATTCTTCAATGGTTATTTGAAATAATTAGAAATACTTGGAATAAGGTTAAATCGATAATGATGAGGTTGACCTAGTAACCCAATCAGTTTTTGAAAATAATTAACCAATACAGTAATCTAAATAATAATGCATCATTGCAATAACTGTGAGGAAAGATTTACTACAATCAGATATGTGTTTTCGGTGGCTCGCACAGTCTGTCTGGTAGATTTGTGTTTGTTAGGGATGACCGGCGCGATCTTTGCGGACCTTTGATCCCACCCCTCCGGACGTCTCTCTCTCGGACTGTTATTTGTTAATGGTTCTGTTAATGTATCTGTTAATGGTTAACACCAATATTTCACTTCCCATCTTATTAGCAACTATTATTTTCGGCTTCTATAATTTATCTTCTCAACATTCAAATCATGTTACATTAAGATAGAATTCATCAATTCCAAGTAACCTGTCAGAGCATCAACCAAAAGTTGCCATTTCTGAGGTTGAGATACACTACTTCTCTCCGGGAATGGAAAAACAAACCCTTCGTCTGATACGATGGGAAAGTTCCTGGTACTTGGGCACCAGCGCCTCGTCTGGGCAGAGCGCTATGGAAATGAGGATGCGGAGGGCGCGGTGGGCGTTGCGCGTCCACGGCGGGGGCGCGCCCGTCTTCGCGCGCGAGCTGCTTTACGTAACCCCGTCGCGGTTCGCGCGTGCGCCGATGAAAGCGGTATATGGCGGGGCCTGCACGCCCCCATCGCACCCGTCCTCCCGTCCCCACCCTGCCCGTCCCCTGCACGTCCCCAGACACCCACACACCATCCCTGTCTCCGGACACCCCGGACCATCCGTCGCCCGTCCGTCCGCCCACTGCCCCCAACCCTCCGCCCTTGCCTGTCGGCCCCCGCACCCCACCCACCTGTGCCGTCCGCCCCGGCCCGTCCGCCCCGGCCCGTCCGCCCCGGCCCGTCCGCCCCGGCCCGTCCGTCCCGGCCCGTCCGCCTCGGCCCGTCCGCCCCGACCCGTCCGCCCCGGCCCGTCCGCCCCGGCCCGTCCGCCCCGGCCCGTCCGCCCCGGCCCGTCCGCCCCGGCCCGTCCGCCCCGGCCCGTCCGCCCCGGCCCGTCCGCCCCCGCCTGCCCGTCCCCCCTCCCCCTCTCGACCCCTCCCGCCACTCTACCCTCCCGTCGCCTCCCGTCACCCTCCCGTCCTTGCCTGTCTCCGTCCGCTCTCGACGCCCTCCGGCCGCTGCCGCCTGCTCTGCGCTGGCTCGCTCGTTTGTGTGGGAACGCGCCGGTCACGTCATGGCGCGGGCGCGGCCAAAGAAAGGCGCGGGTGTTGAGCAGCACGTGTTTGAGAAGGGCGAAAGTGTGCGTGCGGCGCTGTAATGGAATGCTTCACCGACAACTCTGCTTTGTGACGGATACGGTACGAGTGGAAGCATACACTTCGGACAGCGGTTCTCGTGTGAGCTATAAATGCTACCTTACAGAGTTCTTTTTTAATCGGTTGTTTGCCTTCGCAGGAGAAATCTTAAATAATATTTATCTTTCGTTTTATGCTGTGTTCACGTGTACGATTGCGGTGGTACATTTCCTTGTGTAGCTATAAGAAAAAACAACATAAACACGAACGTAGAGTCCTCTTTATTAGGAAATCTTTATTTTGCTGCAATTGAAAATACAAAAAATAAAACGGTGAGTTTACTTATCAAAAGCAAAGGGAGAATTTGGTTTTGATAAAAAACCTCAATAAGAGAAATCTGAGAGCTTCAATTTCTTCCGTTATTAGTCTCGAATGTGTAGTGTATGTTATACATGTGGTGTGGGTGGTGGCGGTGTTCTCCCTCCTGAGACCAGACTAAGACTTCGGCTTTGGGGGTTTCCCCATTCACGTGTCTTCTCCAGAGGGAGGCCGCCCATGGTGGGACAAGCTCTAAGCTCTAGGCTGGTGTCACGACGTGTGTGGTAATGGGTAGTGAAAAGCACGAAAAGGGGGAGAAGGGGTCAGGATTTGGGAGAAAACATCACGCATATGACCCTTTTGTTAGGGTTCTGTTCGGCATTCGCCTGGAATTTATAGGAGAAACCACGGAAAACGCCAGATTAGAGCTGCGAGTTGTTACAACTTTTCTCCAGACAGTGGCTGAATTCGACCTCGGTAAGTGGATAGTATCGAAAATCGCCACTGGCAAGAATCGAACCCAGACATTTTCCATTCAACGAAGCTAAAAATACAGCAATGTTGCCGCTGAACTACCGAGGTCGGTTTGTGTTGCGTGCATAGATAATCCTGCGGCATTACCTTCGCTGATATTCTCTGTGGAAGCGCACAATGATCTATTGTATCGGAATAATGTGTGCCCTATCCCGTGCGAACGTCGCCGGGGAAATTGATAGCGCCGTCTGGCGAGGTGATGGAGAGCGCCGCGCCCCGCATACGTCAACGCCTTCACGCGACGCGTCGCGCGTGGGACGGCGCAGATGAGGGTGATAAGACGTCGCGCGCGGCCGTCGCCAACGACATCGCCCACCGCCTGTCAACTTTCCTCGACCGCGGGCGCCGGCGTGGGCGCTGGAGTGTGCATCGCTGATTGGCGCTTGGCGAGGTCACTGCACGAACAATGTGCAATCGAACCGAATCAAGGGAGTGGGAATTTGGGAGTGACATAGTGATTCCGTGCACAACTTAGGAGATCATTAGTCTTTTAAGTGCGAGTTTGTTTGTTTTTTGTTTTTTTTTTTGCGGGACGTGGCGGTGATGTTTACCTTCATTGGATGGTGAGATCGGGCGCCGAGCTACCGTCGGGTATCGGGGTTTTCCCTCAACCAGGTATCTCCCACCTGATCCCAACTGGTCTCCAGACATGTGTGGTGGTGTGCTGTGGAAGAGGCGAAGATCGGACAAAGACGAGAAAGGAAAGATCACGCGCGGTTCGTGGCCCTTTTGTTAGGCTACTGCTCTACCATTCGCCTGGTATTGATCCGAAAAGACGCATTTAGAGAACCCGTCTGCTAGAATTCTCCGAATATATAATATTGTAATTTTTTGTGTGATAATAGGTGTGGGATAAGACAAATTAGGATCTGACAAATACAAAAGGTGAAGTTGAGGAATATTTATTTATGCGATGAAAGTTTCCGTGTGGTATAATTTTATTAGGGAGCTTTCGCACGACTTAGCGTACAGCAATTCACTGCTTTTTGATCTTCTTTCCATACGCAGATGCCCAAAAGTGAGGCAAAACTCAAATTGCGTGCAGATCGATCGATCTTGCTGTTCATTGCTGTAACACTTCTCAGTGCCAAAACATCTTATTTTAAGTTTCCGACTTCCTGATTAAGTATATTTTTTCAGAAGAATTGCGTCTTAAAATTCTCACTGTCATTTTTGTACCGTAAAAGACTCTCGTTTGTTACATTTGGTTCATGAGTCACATTTGTGGTTCTAACAAGATTGAGAATATCGAAGTTTGTAATTGAAAACGGCCAATCTATCTTCCGAATAATTCTTACACCTCCGTGACAAAGAATAAGTATACTGGAGAGAGCGCGGATTTATTCATTCGAACCCACAATATTGCGATCCAGAAAACCTCAATGCGGATTTGCTTATGAGGCAATTAGATACTCCCCCCCCCCCCAGCAGATGCAGTTCTTTAATTATTCCCGGAATCATTTCTCCCCCAAGGAATCTGTAAACACGCAAAAACAACCGCATAAAACTCGATACACAAGAATCACATGTTGTGTGTGCAGAAACGACCCAGCTAATCATTTCCCCGGGCTCCGCCTTCCCTGGCAGGCACCGCTAGTGCGGGACCGCCCGCGTCGGCGGCGTCCACTCACCCGCGCGCCGGCCCAGCGCGATCAGCGGCCGTTAAACGCCCTCCCGTAAATAGAATAGCGGGCGCGATGCGCGCGTGCGTCGGGGATGGAATGCTGCCGGGCGGGTGGCGGTGGAGCTGGCGCTGGCGGCGGCGGAGGCAGTGGTGGCGTTGGCGACGGCGGCTGTGGTAGAGGCTTTGGCGGAGGAGGGGTTTTGGCGGAGAAGGGGCGTTGGCGGAGGCGGGGCGTTGGCGGAGGCGGGGCGTTGGCGGAGGCGGGGCGTTGGTGTTGGCGGGGAGATGGCGGAGGCGGGGGCTGTGGTGGTGGCGGCGGCGGCACGGGGATAAAAGTGGCCGTGAGTTCATATGGCTGGATCCGGGCGGCCGCCGCCGCCGCCGCTGTGCCGTTGACCCCTGGCCATCAGATAAGCGCCCGCCTGCCGCTGCGCGCTCGACTTCCCGATTCCATGCGAGGACGTCAGACGTCCACCACGCGGGACAGCAAGTGGAAAGCGCCGGTGCGGTTACGGGCGTGTGCCTCGTAATGTAGAGATGTGGGTTAATTCGATCAACTGATTGAGTCTTGCGGTTGGAAATCAATTGGAAATGATAGGTTGGATATGGATTGAGAATGTAGACGTGTGAATGGTATGGAAAGTGAATACGTGTTCAAAGGTTTGACAGTTTTAGCATGATTAATTACTAAATGTGTAAACTAATTGTAATATAAATGTGTAAACAATGGAATGCGCTTGTCTTCTTGATTCCACGCAAGCACGTCAGATGTACGCCATTCGCGGTCAACGGTGTGGAAAGCTGAGGAGCAGGACTAGCGGTTACGAACAGTTCCGCAATGGGGAGCAGTGAGTTAAAAATCCTATCAGGGTGATGCGTTTTGCGGTTGGTAGTAGATTGGCAGTTGTCGTTTGTAAGATGACAGTTTATGAAGTGATATTGCATTATAAAGGTGGGGCAAATTTGGGAAAACGAGCTTGTAGTGAAAACGCAGCGGTGAATTAATGGTATTAATTGTCAGCACCGGTTACGTTAACGCAGACCTAGGTAGCAGGAATTCCAAATTGAAAATTCGTGAACCAGAAGATCGCAGGTTCATGATCAATTAATAACGGATTTGCTCCATCCAATAACTAGCCGGGCCGAGGATAGTCATTGCATGAATAAGAATTTTAGCGACCTGCTGCTCTAATCTGTCATTTCAGTAGTTACCTCTAATAAATTCCAGGGGATGCCGGAGCAGTACCTTGGCAATGGGTCACAAATCTCGTCCGTTTCTTCATTTCTTGTTCTGTCCCCACTTCTATCTCAACATCCAGGCGAATGGTTGATCCCATCTAAATATTCTATTCCTCATGATCTACGTCAATTACACTTCGTCTGCATGCAGATGTGAGGCCACGAAAGGTAGTAGAGCCATAAAAATAATATGTAGTATCAACTTTAGAAAAGTTTCTTAATGATGATTCTTAAAGCAATTAACTATTTGAAATGATGTATTGAATGTCGCTACTAATTCGGCGATTTCTTTCAGCGAACTGTTTGGTTTCATAGTCTTCAGAAAAATCTCTGAATATACAAGACGAAGACGTTAAATTACAAGTGTGATTGTTGGCAATGAGGGAATAGGCCGACCTGGATGACGCATGGACTTAGGTCATTTCCCGCATGCCTCAAGGTGTTGTGGCATGGCGCTAAGGCCGTTACACGGTGCTACGTCGTGTTTTACTCTCGAAACCACTTCTACCCACACCAGACCTACGTCTCATGCTCGCCATTAAACCCGCTATCTTTCGCTGAGATTGCCCTACGGGTATCTCGACAATAGAGCCAACTAGAGACCGACGGAGTCGGATCTGCGCCAGCTGAGAGAGGGGAAGGATTTATTCCGAAATATTTTGATAGAAGTGTGAAGGTGGAAATATCTGTGATTATGGCGGGATGGGCGTGTCGCTTTAAGAGTTGGAATGGATAAAAGGCGAACTGGCAAAAGAATAAGCTCTACTTCTACTGCTGTAAAGAAGAAAATAAACTCAAAATAACGTAGGGCAGCAATTGCCAAAACTGGCTTCTGCGTCTTTTTTGAGTCCTTGAACGAGAGCACGTTCGCTTTCATTTCATGACTTTGAGATTTACTTCGGATAACTCCGTCGTGCTAATAGAAGTCAATTCAAGGTCATAATTGACTCCAGTAGTACGTGATGTAATCTTACACGTTATTGTGAAGTTCTTTCAATTTGATTTGGCTTCACTCCAACTGCATGTAAATCGAGCGTATAAAAAGAACGTATGCAAGGTTGCAATTTGAAATAAGTTGCATAATATAGAGCATCCTAAAGTTATTATTACGATAATTAATTCACTTACTTGTAACATTAAACAAGGGTTTTAATCCGGAACACTTCGGATATATTAACTTAATTCCCAAATTCTAGCGTTATAATGAGGATGAACGTAGGATGTAATGTACTGAGGCTCAAACTGAAGCGAATATTAGTACATTGCTGCGTACGTCCAATTTCTTTTACTAAGAAACATTTTGTATTGAAATAGTTTTGCATTATTCTTAGTTACCTTCAACTTTCTTTTGTTTACAATAAAATAAATAAACTGGAGGCTAACTACAACGAATTGTATGTGAAATGTCGACACATTTAAATTACTTAGCTACGGATGGATGTTACTTGATATGGTGTGCTTATTATAGCAACAAAATTGATGCTGGCTTCATAATATCAAATATTTAAAAAATTGTAACTGGTTCATCAACACTGTGTATATTTTCTGCGCATATGAGAGATGGCATATTTAGAGAATATTGAATCAAGTTTCGGAAGCCTCTGTGTATACCAGATTGGTAATCTTAATATATATAAATCTCGTGTCACAATGTTTGTCCTCAAAGAACTCCTAAACCACTTAACCGATTATAATAAAATTCGCACACCATGTGCAGTTCGATCCAACTTGAAAGATAGGATAGTTTAAATCTCAAATTATAGTCGCAATTTTAATTTATTGCTAATTTATTACAAATTTGATTGTTGTAATAATTGTAGATAATTGTGACTGTCAAATAATAACAGACAAATAATTAGCAATAAATTAAAATTGCGACTATAATTTGAGATTTAAACTATCCTATCTTTCAAGTTGGATCGAACTGCACATGGTGTGCGAATTTTATTATAATCGGTTAAGTGGTTTAGGAGTCCATTGAGGACAAAAATTGTGACACGAGACGAGATTTATATATATTAAGAATACAACAATCAGCTAGCTGACCCGGCCACGCGTTGCACGCGTTGTGCTGCCACGGAAACAAGGAAAACCACATCCTTCCATTACAGGCATATTCAAAGCTAAGACATTGGGGAGACTTTACACGGTACATCCAAAGCAACGTGAGTGCTTCTATTTACGTTTGTTATTGGTGAATGTTCGACTGGGTTGAGTAAGTAATCAATAGATGGCGCTGCTATGGTAAAAAATCAGCTCCAAGAATCAGGACAGCAGAAGGTCATGCACAAGAATCTCAATAACAGTGTAACGAACGTATTCAAGAGAATATCATAAGAACACTGTGACACGAGATTTATATATATTAAGATTATTTAACCTCCATTTAAAATTATTTTGCACTTATTATTTCAATGTGCTATGATAACATGTTTTTCAGTTCCTCTTTCTAATATTTAAACTATTATTATTATTTTCAGTCAAATGCCACCGAAAAAATCTAACCTCAACAACGCGAGCAGCAAAGGGTCACGACGCAAACGTGTTGAAAGAGCTCAGCAATTACCAGAACAAATCGAAACAAGAAATGCAGCTCAAAGAATCAGGACTCCAGAAAGTCGTACACAAGAATCTCAAGAACAGCGTGACGAACGTCTGCAACAGAATATTACGAGAACAAGAGCGGCACGAGAACGAAACATAGCTACAATACGAGGACTAGATCGACAAAGGCAACGGATTTATATATATTAAGATTATTTTACCTCCATTTAAAATTATTTTGCACTTATTATTTCAATGTGCTATGATAACATGTTTTTCAGTTCCTCTTTCTAATATTTAAACTATTATTATTATTATTATTATTATTATTATTTTCAGTCAAATGCCACCGAAAAAATCTAACCTCAACAACGCGAGCAGCAAAGGGTCACGACGCAAACGTGTTGAAAGAGCTCAGCAATTACCAGAACAAATCGAAACAAGAAATGCAGCTCAAAGAATCAGGACTGCAGAAAGTCGTACACAAGAATCTCAAGAACAGCGTGACGAACGTCTGCAACAGAATATTACGAGAACAAGAGCGGCACGAGAACGAAACATAGCTACAATACGAGGACTAGATCGACAAAGGCAACGGATCAGCCGCTCATTAACACGTGCATCATTCGTTCGGCTTGCCTTTGAATATGCACCAGATATTAACTACTCGGCGCATTCAAAAATTGCTATCGGTGGAATGGATAAAGTATGTCAATATTGTCAGGCATTGAAATTTCGGAATGAAGCAGCCGGCATGTGCTGCGCATCAGGAAAAGTTGTGCTGTCACCTCTACCCGCTCCGCCGGAGCCTTTATTATCCCTTCTTACTGGCAATTCAGATGATTCCAAATTATTTTTGCGTAAGATACGCAAATTTAATTCTTGCTTCCAAATGACGTCATTTGGGGCAACTAAAATTTGCGATCGTGCATCCGATGGACGTAATTTTGAAACTACATTCAAAATTCAAGGCCAGGTGTACCATAAAATCGGATCACTGATGCCAATGCCTGATAACAATCCAAAATTTCTTCAAATTTATTTTATGGGCGATTGTGAAGAGCGCGTGACGACTCGGTGCCTGTATAATTTTATTGAACAAGCAGAGGAAAGAGCAATTGTGATATTATTGGAAAATTTTTTAGAAGATCACAATCAACTAATTCAATTGATCAAAAGAGTTTCGCCACGACTGCAAAATGACAATTATCAAATCGTCATAAAAGCCGACAAAGTACCATTAGGTGAACATGCTGGTAGATTCAACGCTCCAACTGTTGATGAGGTTGCTGTTATCATGGTTGGTGATCCAGTTGACAAAAGATCTATAAAAATTACACGGCGAGACAACACTGTCAGTACGATTTCGGATCTACACCGTTCATATGACGCACTACAATATCCATTGATATTTTGGCAAGGACAAGATGAATATCACCTTAATATCAAACAGTATGATCCAAATACCGGTAAATTTTACAATTATCTATTTACTTTCTTACTGTATGTATAGATTTTAATTTCGTATTGCATTTAATTTTTTATTTTTTTAGGTGATTACAGAAATAATAAAGTTAGCTCAATGAACTACTACGCACACCGAATAATGGTTAGACAACATCAAGACAATTATATCCTTCGATATCGTCAGCTGTTCCATCAATACTTTGTTGATATGTATGCTAAGGTCGAAAGCGAACGCTTGCGATTCCTTCGATTCAACCAGGCAAAACTACGATCGGAAGAATATATTCACTTACGAGATGCTGTTGCTGGAAACATCGATGGAAATTTAAATCCCATTGACATCGGTAATGCTTTCATTTTACCTTCAAGCTACATCGGCAGTCCACGGAACATGCAGGAATACATACAAGATGCGATGACTTACGTACGTCATTACGGCCGACCGGATTTATTTATTACATTCACATGTAATCCGAATTGGGAAGAGATACAAACTTTACTATTGCCAGAACAACAAGCCATTCATCGTCATGATTTAACTGCACGTGTGTTTAAACAAAAATTGAAATCCTTAATTGATTTTATTGTTAAATATTCAATTTTTGGTATCACACGTTGTTGGCTGTATACGATAGAGTGGCAAAAGCGAGGTTTGCCTCATGCCCACATTTTGGTTTGGCTTAAAGATAGAATCCGTCCTGAAGAAATCGATCAAATAATTTCAGCCGAAATTCCAGACCCATTAATTGATCAAGAATTATTTGATATTGTCACCAAACACATGATCCATGGGCCATGCGGTGCTTTCAACATGACGTCACCGTGCATGGAAAATGGAAAATGTAAAAAAAAATTCCCAAAGCCGTATACGAATGACACGATCACGGATATTGATGGTTATCCAATGTATCGCCGCAGAAGTACTGAGAATGGTGGCCACACATTTACAATGCGACTGCCGAACTTTCCAAATCAAGTTGAGTTTGATAATCAGTGGGTGGTACCATACTCACCACTACTTTCAAAAACTTACAAAGCTCATATCAATGTTGAGCTTTGCAGTTCTGTTAAATCAATTAAGTATATTTGTAAATATGTAAACAAAGGCAGTGATTTGGCCATATTTGAAGTACAAAACATAAATAAAAATGACGAAATAGCACGATACCAAATGGGCAGATACATTAGCAGCAATGAAGCTATTTGGCATATTCTCAGCTTTCCCATCCACGAAAGAGATCCTGCTGACCAACATCTGGCAATACATCTTGAAAACGGTCAACGTGTATACTTCACTGAAAAAAATGTTCTCCAAAGAGCGTTCGAAGCTCCGAAAACGACTCTAACTGAATTTTTTACATTGTGTCAAAAACCTGATGTTTTTGGCCAATTCGCGAAGACATTGGTGTTTGGTGATGTTCCACGTTATTTCACATGGAACAAATCCAGTAAAAAATGGGAGCCACGGAAACAAGGAAAACCACATCCTTCCATTACAGGCATATTCAAAGCTAAGACATTGGGGAGACTTTACACGGTACATCCAAAGCAACGTGAGTGCTTCTATTTACGTTTGTTATTGGTGAATGTTCCCGGACCAACGTCTTTTGAATTTTTACGAACAGTTAATGGTCGAGTATTCAATACATACCAGGATGCATGTCGTGAACTGCAATTGCTAGAAGACGATAACCATTGGGACTTAACGCTTGCTGATGCTGCGTTGACATCAACACCGAATAACATTCGTCAGTTGTTTGCAATTATTTTGACGACATGTTATCCCTCGCAAGCACAAACTTTGTGGGAAAAATATAAAAATTGTATGACAGAAGACATATTGCACCGAATTAGACAAACAAATCAATGCCAAAACATAGATTATACACCAGAGATGTACAATGAAGCATTGGTCTTGATCGAGGATTTATGTGTTCTTATTTCAAATTTACCACTTAATCATTATGGTATGCCATCACCTAATCGTCCAGCCACCGACTTAGTCAATACCGATTTACAACGAGAAAATCAATATGACCATGAAAGTTTAGCAACAATTATCATGAACAGTGAACCATTACTGACAGCAGAACAAAAAATTATTTATGATCGGATTATGCTGGCTGTTGCTGCTGAACAAGGCGGTTTTTTTTTCTTGGATGCACCCGGTGGAACCGGTAAGACATTTTTAATATCGTTGATTCTTGCCAAAATACGGTCGCAACAAAAAATCGCATTAGCAGTAGCATCGTCAGGCATTGCGGCTACTTTACTGGATGGTGGGCGAACAGCACATTCAACATTCAAGCTGCCATTGGACGTTCATAATAAACCAGATGCAATGTGTAACATCAAAAAGAATAGTGGAATAGCTGCAGTGTTGCGGAAGAGTTCTATAATAATTTGGGATGAGTGCACAATGGCACACAAATATTCACTTGAAGCATTAAACAGAACTATGCAAGATTTAAACAGCAATAATAAACTTTTCGGTGGTGCTATCTTACTTTTGTCTGGTGACTTCCGGCAGACCTTACCGGTTATACCTCGCTCTACTTTCGCGGATGAGATTAATGCATGTTTGAAACAATCATTCTTATGGCGAAGTGTTGAAACACTTCGATTGACCATAAATATGCGAGTACAATTGCAAAATGATCCATCAGCACAAATATTTTCCGAACAACTACTAGATATTGGGAACGGTAAAATAGAACTGCAACCAAATACGCAATGCATTAAACTACCAGACAATTTTTGCACTGTTGTTCAGGATAAAAATGAATTGATTCAGTGTATTTTCCCGGATATACAGAATAATTATTTGAATCATGAATGGCTTAGTCAACGGGCGATTTTGGCAGCCAAAAACGTTGATGTTGACGAAATTAACTTCCAGATACTACAGTTATTACCAGGCGATATGATGTCTTTTAAATCAATCGATACTGTTGTTGATGAAAATGAAAGTGTAAATTTTCCGATTGAATTTTTAAATTCATTAGATATCCCTGGAATGCCACCACATAATCTTCGATTAAAGATTGGTTCCACTATTATTCTCCTCCGTAATTTGAATCCACCTCAATTATGTAACGGTACGCGTTTGGTCATCAAAAAGATCACCGGAAACATTCTTGAAGCAACCATTTTGGCTGGGAAGTTTAAAGGAAAAGTGGTCCTGCTGCCACGTATTCCGATGATACCATCAGATTCTACCATACCCTTCAAAAGGCTACAGTTTCCAATTCGTTTAGCTTTCGCCATTTCTATAAATAAATCTCAAGGTCAAACAATGTCCATTTGTGGTTTAGATTTGGAAAATCCATGTTTTTCTCATGGGCAACTATATGTTGCGTGTTCACGTGTTGGGAAACCGTCTAATATATTTGTGTTAGCTAAAGACAGGTTAACCAAAAACATTGTGCACCGATTGGTGTTAAATTAAATTGAATTTGAAAGTATTTATAATTGAATAGTACTTATATTTGTTATACAAATTAAATGGAAATAATAAATCTGATAAATTTTTATTTTGTACCTATTGATTTCTGCTTAATATCAAGTGTAAGAACATTTTAATTAATTGTGTTCAACGTACTTCCCCTTCAAATCTCAATCCAGTGAATTTGTATACCAACATCAATATTTTCGTCTTTATTGGTAAATAATTTCATTGTACTAAAGGGTTATAGTAGTAGAAAGTCAAATAAGGAGATCACCATATTTTTTTACAAATACCATCTGTGTGAAAAAGCATAGTGGACTCCGTGACTGATGTTCTCTTATTGTTCCTCTTAGATTGTTTACTATAATGTAATATAACAAAAACTTTAGCCACAGCAACGCGTGGCCGGGTCAGCTAGTGAAATTATAAATATTGGATCATGCTGCATTTTCTTCTTTTTTAGCGAAATTCTTCGAGCACGTTTAACTTTGGACATCTTTTCTGAATTTCCAAAACTCATTTATTTCTGCAGATAATGTGGTTGACCTCTTTAGACCATTTGGTTCATGCTCTTTTGTACGTTTGTTTTGTGATTTTTTTTTCACCTAAAATGATGACTAAAACTGACAATGAGGACTAAAAAGGATGACTTCAACCAACTTAATTCATTTCCTATTGCACTCATTAGTTTGCGCTCGTAATTACTGAAGATTACAACATGAGTCATTCTTTAATGAATAGTGCATGAAAACGTGCCATTGAAAACCTGACAATAACCAATTGTTGTTGAATTTTTTGTTCGCATTATCACCGCCTGGAAGCCATTTCTTGGTAATTCTATCTTTATAGCGGGCCTTGCTTGCGTGGGAGGAATACAACCCAGTCGTTGAGCACGGGGCGCGTGGATCCCGCGTGTGACGGCGAGCGGTTCAGTATCCCGGAGTGGCCTGGGAGGCCGAGCGGCGCGGGCGCTGGCCGGCCAACGGCCGCCCGGGGTGCCAGCGCACTCGCCCCGCCAGGCCCGACGCGCCCCGCCGCTCCCCCTAACACCCCCGCCGCACCTCCTAATGCCCCACCGCTCCCCCTAACACCTCCGCCGCACCTCCTAATGCCCCACCGCTCCCCCTAACACCTCCGCCGCACCTCCTAATGCCCCACCGCTCCCCCTAACACCTCCGCCGCACCTCCTAATGCCCCACCGCTCCCCCTAACACCCCGCCACTGCCCCGGCCCATCAATGACCTGCCCCGCCACTGATCCACCAAAATCACCGCCCTGCCCTGCTCCGCCTTACTCCGCCCCGCCCCGCCCCGCCCTGTCCCGTCCCGTCCCGCCCCGCCCCGCCCCGCCCCGCCCCGGTACGCCCCGCAACCCCTCGCCCCACACCAGCCCACCCTATCCCGTCTCGCACCGCCCGCGCCCCCTAACGCCAAAGTCCAGCCCCGCCACGGACACTCCACAGCCCCGCATCTACTCGCCTCACATGTCCTCGCGTCGCCCCTTTCCGGTATGCCTTGCCTTACTCTCCCCCCTGGACCGCTTGTCCTAGCCCGGTCTTGCCTTGTTCCTCCCCGCACCTTTTCCACCCGACCCGCATCCCCTCGTGTCGCCCTGTTCCGTTCTGCCTTGCCTTACTCCCTTTCCTGTCTGGGTCGTCTAGGCCCGCCACGACCCGCCACTCTCCGCCTTGCACTTCCCCAATCCGTGTCCGTCCCCCCCGCGCTCGATACTGATGAACCAGATGAACCCTTTCGATACTGCCTTGCACTCCCCTCCCTGGCCAGCGACTCACTATACCACCCGCCCCGCCCCGCCCCGCCTGGCACACCCTGCCCCGCCCCGCCCCGCCCCGCTCCGCCCCGCCCCGCTCCGCCCCGAGCGCCCGCCCCGCCCCACCCAGCCCCGCCCTGCCCCGTCCCGCTAGGCCCGGGTCGTTGCTGCCCCGTGCGGCTCCTCGCATCGCCTCTCGCCCGGCGACGCGCGCCTTCTCCGCTCCGCTGCGCCCCCAGGCCCGCTTCCGGCGCGCGCGCCCCCCATGACGCGTGCCGGCCCCCGAAGTTTCCTGCGCCCCTCGCAGACGCTTCTCGAAGCCGCCGCCTCCACCTCCAACATCTGCCTCGCCCGCTCACCCACCACGGCTTTTCCACATCCGTCTCCGCTCACCCCAGCACCTCCGACCCAGACCTATGGCTAGCTCTGCCTTTGCTCCTACCTCATCCGCCCCTCTCATCCTAGTCCCATCCCCTCCCAGCCGCGTCCACAGCCTCCTCCGTTAATGACCCCCCCCCCTTCCGTTCCCCATTCGCCCTCAGCCTTCGCATTCCCTCAGATTCTGCCCTAGCCACCGCCTTCACTCTTCTGCCTGAATTTGTTACTCTACCTTCCCGACTCCGTCACGCCTTCATACCCTCTTCTGCATCTAACGTCGCCTGCATAATGTTCTTCCTCCGATCCGTTCTATAGTCCAGCCTCCGTTCTCACCCCACATTCACTTTCTAGCGGCCTTGTAATCTTCTTTCGCCACCACCCATGTTTGTAAAATGTAAACCTTGCACCACCCAATATCCTAAACATCACTTCCAAACCCAATCCTTTCGCTCAACCACTCCCCAATCCCGCCGCATCCCATTCTCCACCGTCGCTACCGCTATCATCCGCAACTCCCCTTCTCTCGCTCCTTCCCGTCCCCACCCTTTCTTGAACTTCGCCTCCGGAATGTTCCGCCCGGGTACAGCTCTTCCCTGTCCCCGTTTCCGCTCCGCCCGGCTCCCCCTCCCCCACCCTCCCCACCCCTTTCCCCTGCCCTCCCCCGCCCCTCCCATCCGCCCCCGAGCCGCTGTCCCTGTTGCTTGAGGTGCTTCGCCGTGACTGCTCGCGCAACGACCCCGCAATCTGCTGTCGCTGCAGGCAGGGGCTTCTGCACAGGTGGGGCTGCAACAAGGCCGACACGAGATGCGCGCGTGTTCCGCGGCAGGAAGCAAAGGCGCGGCTGTAGTGGGGGAAAAGTTAAGTCATCGCTTTGCGAAATTAAAATGGAAAAATGGAAAATGAAGAAAATAATTACTACAACCGTATGAACCCTTTTGATTTGTTTTTTACTTGAGGCAAATTAGGTTAATACACATCCAGTGATTCACTCGAAATGATAGGTAGTTTAATTAAATTTCGAAATGTAGATTACAAGAAGTTTGAAAGAAGTGCCCCGATAAACTACAACTACTTTTCGTTAACTGTACTGTCTCGTTAATAGTTGAAATTAAGTGTAATGGGAAGACAAAATCAATTTGTAACATTTTTTCATTAATCTATGAATTTTTTATTCTCATAAATACAATTTGAAACCCATTATTTGTGTGATAAGGAAAGCAACACCACTTAATCTCAGAGAACAGTAAATGGAGTCATTCATTTATATTAAAGATGATATCAATCACGTTTTGCTTTCAGAACTCATTGATTTCTGGGATATCAAAACTGATTTTGACTTTGAAAGGTTTATCTGCATCTCATAGAAAGATATGTAGATGTGGAGATTAGTAGTAAGTTTATCGGTTTTTTTCGTAGTCCTTCGCCGTGAATGTCTTCGGAGAGATACTGTGTTTCCTTCAGATAAAGTTAGCGAACGTAATATCTTTCCTGAAAACATTAGTGATTCATCTGAACACTTCGGAAAGTATAACAGCATCGCTCTGCCATGCGACAGTGCCCATGTCGTTATTGTGTTTTACAGTGAGTGATCAATTAAATCACAATGCGCTCAGATAATGGCTTCTTTCCTTGAAATTCATGTTAATTGACCACGAATTTACAATAAATTCTCGTATTTAGGGGAAATTAGTTCATTTAGAATTCTCAAAAATATATTAAAAACATGACTTTTTAGTACTTTTATTTCAATATTATACAGATATATAGTACATAAACATATATTCAGACGTACACATATCTCACGGTTTTATCCATTTGAGGGACCTTGAAGAAATTGCTCAAAGGAAATTTCGCTTTATTCTTTTTTCTTTGAGATTATTTCAGATCTGGTTAACTGTGAATACTGCTTCAAATTATTGTTCCATTCGAATCGTACATAAACATCATTGAAACACATGGTGCATGATGCTCTCTTCTCGAGTGTGTGTGTGTGTGTGTATGTATGTGCGCGCGCGCGCACACACATGTTTATTTGTTTCCTTGTTTGTTTGTTTTATTATCCAAACATACAATCTTTCGTGCCTCTCCTCAAATTATTTTGCAGTCAAACCCGTTTACTAATTGATGACTTTTTGTTTTGTATTTTTTTTGAAAAACACTTTTGTAATAGATCATATTTAATTGCAGCTGTCCTCGTTTTGTATTCGAGCTCTCTGAATTATTGCTTCGAAAACATCTGAGAATACTCCGCCGTACTTCAAACAGTAACTTTTTGTTATTGTGTATTAGAAGAACTACGAATTCCAATAGATCATGTGCATTGGTTGCTGTCGCCTTCTTGTATTGGAGCACTGTGAGTAATTGCCGCGCGTCGGTGCCCCATGTCCCTTCCACCGCGCGCCGCGCTGCACTACCTAATGGAGCGTCGCGGCGGTGCGCGCGTTTATCATCGAGGTCTGCGGCGTTCGCGAAAGTGACGGGGAGCGAGGGGCGCACGTGGAGCGAATGGACAAGCGGCCAGTGCGCACTTGTCGCCGCTGCAAACAGCCCCAGGCGGCGCCCCGTGCTCCGACTGCAGACCGGCACACAAGTGGCTCAGGCTATCAACTGCGGAGCCTCTGACTCGGGAGCTCCTAGGGATCGAATCCCGACGATTGCAGGATTAACGACACTAGTTTGTCAAGTAGATCGAATTCAGCCGCTGTCTGCAGGAAAATTCTATCGTCACACTGCCCTGATCGGTAGTTTTCTGTGGTTTCACCGATCAACAACAGGCGAATGCCGGAGCAGTACTCTAACAAACGGGCCGCGGACCGCGCGCGATCTTTCCTTCCTCTACCTTACCCTATCCTTATTCTCACACACACGTACACTAACATGCCGGGAGGCCGGTCGGGAGCTTAGAGCTTGTCCCGGCAGGTCGGTGCCTCGCCGGAATGAGGTACCTAGATGGGGAAAACTCCCGAAAACCAACGAGTAGGTCGGCGCCGGATCTCACCATCCAGCGGGAGAGGATCACAGCCACCTCCCGCTAAAAATACACTACATTAACGGGACTAATAACCTTGGCAGTTGGGGCGTCCGGAATCAGTAATCAATTAATAAAATCCGACTGCAACGGCTGCGGTCAGGGGGGCACTACTGGTAATAGAACAGCCACGATCGGACTGCTGCATTGCCACATTGTGAGTCTTGTCTTCCAAAATTATGCACAAAAAATTATATAATTAAAATTAAATGTATTGGATACGTTTTTTGTTAATTATGCGTGAAGATTCGTGCTTAAAAACAAATAAAAACAAACATTTTTTTGTCTTTAATACGTCCTTTCGTGTGAATATGGGTTTATGTATTTTATTTCTTTTAGAAGACAAAATTTATTAGGTTTAATAATTTACCTGTATGGCAAACTGCATACGTCTGTTGTGTTTAAATATTCTCCTCTTTCGGCTTTACAGACATTTCCCAAGAGTATACGCTTGCAAAACTAAATCCTCTACTAACGAGTGTACTCTGGAGATAAGCTAGATTAACAATCAAACTCGCATCTGTGTATCACCCTGAGTAGATCTTGAACAAATTGCAAGCATTGTGGTTGCATTGTAGTGGAAATAGAACTGGGTCGAGGGTAAACGGTACAGAGCGAAACGCGGTGAGTCTTTTGACATCTGGCAAAAGGAGCCGGTTTCAAGTCTGTAATCTTCCGACAAGCGCGCTTTTGTGCTCCCGCGCCGCGCGGCGGTCCCCGGATCCGCGTGGGCGAAGCGTTGACTCGCTCGCGGCGCGCGTTAAACCTGTGTTTGGGCGCGGCGGCCGCCCGGTGCGAGCACCGTTGCATCCCACTCGTGAAGTGAAAGGAATGGAGCACTGTTTCTTGTTCTTTTGGCCTCAATATGTTTGTTGGTGGGTGTGGCTTCAAGATGTATGTACGAAGTATGATCGTTAATGGCCTTGCAGTTTGGTTTTCCGTATTTTCTCTGATACTGTCGTCGATTTATTCAGAGAAGTGAAATACTGAGTCTTACAAATTATTTGCATGAATCATTCTTAAAATCATAGAAATGTATACTTATTTGTCTAAATTTGTTGTAAATCATCCGATAATCGACTTGTTAAATTAATTTTCGACATTGAACGTAAATTTTAATTTTTTCAGAAACCGTTTTACATCACGTAGCCTACTACGAATATATAATATGACGCATTGCAAATATTTTCACTGTCGTTGTGTTTAGAAATAGATTTCAACACACATTTTTATTCATTTCAGGTTTCCATTTATCTGATGTTCAGCGACTGCTTCAGGAACCGTGAAAAATTACCTTTCAACTTGTGCTCTGCCGATATTAGTTTTAATGTTAATTTCCTACAACTTCGAAAATCGGTTAGTGCAAATTGCCAGTAAATGGTGCCTAATTTAGCAAAGAGATCTTAAAAGTACTTTCAAGGAAATCTCGGGTATATTTCTACCCGCATGCTTTCGCGGCTGATATTTTCGCTGAATATTGCCAGCGTTTTAGACCGTTTTCAACGCCTACGTAAAGTAAAAGTAAATCCAGCTGCAGCTCGCGTCGGCCTACGCGGTCAAGGAGGCGAGACCCGCACTAATTCTTGACCTCGTTGCACGGAGAGTGGTCACAGCGCCTCCTGTGGTTGAACCGATTAACATTCTCAAAGGAAGCCGGCTCTTTTGCTGACTCTGTTTCACCCGTCTGAATGCAGCCTAATGCTCGGTGTCGTGATTTTAGTTCATTCATCATAACTTCAAGTCGCAACCTTGATACAGTAAGTGCCCTCGTTTAGTGAATGCATTTCATATTAAATGAAATGCATTAATATAACTTTTTGCTAGATTACGCAAGCCAGCCATGCAGCATTTTACACAATCTTTTCATTGTTATGAAAATTATTTCTTGAATTTTACAAGAATTCTGCGTATATTTATGTGCGTTCACTATTTGTAATTTTTTTTTGTTAGCCAACTGCACAACCTATTAAGGGCAAGGGCCTCCTGCTCGCGCAGGGAATTATTTATCCTTCTTTAATGAAGTGATAGGATGATGAAGATGAAGGGTGAAGGGACTATCCCTTCATCATCATCCTATCGATCCGACCCATCCATGCCCGAGCGGGATCCGAACCCGCGATCCTTTGATCCGAGATCGCCAGGACACAACTGCCTTAGCGATCTCGGCTATCCGGATCGACCTATTTGTAGTTCAAGGTGTTAATTAAAAATTTAAGCGTGACATGTAACTTAAACAACGGCATAAAAATATGTGAAGTGAGAATTCATTAAAGATGTGTATATTTATTTCCTTTATTTAACTAATATCGTGATGTGCGGGGTGATCGCTGGAGGCGGTATTTTCGCAGCCGAGTTGCTCGAACTCTGTTAGGCCCAGTGAAAGAGAATGTAACGAGAAGAATGAAACGAGAAGAATGAAACGACACGCGAAACAATGGCAATGCATGATATTCGAGAAGTTGTGTAATGCAAGGGAGAAGAAATAGTCTCCCCCCTAATAAACCGCCCGCTAATCGCCTTTGCCTATCGTAAATTGCCCGTAGAGTGTTCTGTATTTGAAAAATTAGTATTTCAAGAGGAATGGTGAGCGGTCAGACTACGTGTCGTAAAGTATGAAAAGCACAATAATGGAATCTTTAGAGAGATGTGGAACTTATTTCTTTTTCGTTCCTGTGTCCTTCTTTCCTGTGTTACTTCGCTGATCCCCAGTCAGTAGGAGGGAGCCCAGTTTCGCTAGCACTAGAGGATTCGCACTGTTACAGTGCAGTGAAATATGCAGGGGAAATCAGCGTGCTAATACATTACGTACACAGCTGTCGAGGAAAGCAGAGCGGTTGTCAGTTGGACGAATGTCTCCACGTGACTGGTCTCCCTTAGAGGTAACGTGTGTAGTAACTGCAACAAACGATTGGGAAATACAAAGAAGGGAGAAAGTAGTGGTCAATAAATAATGGAGAGCATGAAGTCTGAAGAAAGAGAAAATTACTGGTAAGGTAAGCACTGCTTTTTGATACACGCATTAATAAGAAAATGCCGGATATATCAGTTCGAAATAAACTGGTGGCAATGTCCCGATACTTTCTTTCACTGTTAGGCCCATCTTTGAACTTTTGCAAATTACTCTACTTCCTCCTTTCACAAATAATTTGTGGATCGCGTTTAAGGCGACTATTCATTCTATTTTTTTTAAATTTTAGAACGACAAGGAATAGGGTTCGTGAAAAAAATTGATGAACACCTTGGTAGATAAAAAAGAGAATTGAAAAAAGATAAGCGGAGAGTATTAGCGATAAAAGTAACTATATTTTTTTTTGAATTTAGTGATTAATTTTCTGCAGGTCCCGGTTAATCCCGACAACCCAAAAAGGGATCAAATGTAGCTGGGGAGAGGAAGTCTGGACCCTGAGCTCCGAACGACTTGGGATTCGATTCCTTCAGGATAATGGGATTCGGTTCCTTGAGGATAATTCATGTTAGGGTTAGAACTGCAATAGGCCGCATCTAGTCTATTAGAAAATTGAGTAATCGTGTTGATGAATTGTCAAGCCTGGTCTCGAAAATCAAGAATATTGGGTGAGGAGAGTGAACACACTGCCTACATATTACTTATCGACACATTTCAGCCCCCTCTTACAAAAAAAAAAGAACAAGCAAGTCGACAGATGATGACTCTCCTCGTGTTGTGTTCCTGATGATGGTGTGAGCAACCGTTCGTTCCTCTGTGTTGGGCGAAGCGGGCGGAGACACAGGTGGGACGCGGGGTATCTGGCATCTCGATGGGGGGGGGGGGGGCGAAACCGGCTCCGTGGCAACCTGAGGCGCGGCCACCGCTGCGTCCGCCGGAGCACATCGCGTTTAGTGTAGACATGATTTGTTTAGATCGGCGAGCATTCCAGACAACGGATCGGAGTCAGGTGGAGGTGGTGGCGAGTCGGTCGAGACTCCGCCTATCACAGCTGCCGACGCCGCTTCCCAGCCGCCTCCCATCCTTTGTTCCTTCTTTACGTCGCATCGTACCAATCGACTTTGTGCTTGTCACTTGTGCCCCACAGGAGGCAATGTTGGCTTTGGTGATCGCCCTATTCACGTTCTCCCTACATGCGCAAACCGTTCATACAATAAATTAGATTTTGCACTATTATTTTCATTTGTTCACTTAGGTGGCAACACGAGTAAATCGAAGTTTCAGTGTGTATATTCCCGTGCCCTGCGTATTACTACTTAGAAACATTATTTTACACTACTAATTCTTCTACGTTTTCGTCTACACCACCAACCTTCTCGTACTCCACGCATCTCCTTGTAGCTCTTCAATGCCATTCAATTCTCTGTCTTTGTTTGGGAATTGTCTTCTTTCATTTTCTACTGATTCTTGGCTCATCGACTACTCTCCATTTTCTGTCTTCATTACCTGTCGTTTTCGAATTCCTTTAATTTCTTTCCAAATTTCCATTTCCGCATGAATTCTCTTTCAACTCTCTCCTCTTGTCTTCATTCGACGTGTTTTCATATGCCACCTTTCTCTGCAAAACTCCTTCTAAACTTATTCCAAGTTGTTGTACTGCCCTGTACAAAGATTGTACTTATTCCAAGTCTTTGTATTGTAATATCTTATACCTCTCCATTCTTCAATTTGTCATTACAATTTTTTTATGCCCCCCTTACATCTTGAAATGTCTCCTCCCACACGAACTTTCGTCCACTGCCCCTCGGCCTTGCCCTCCCGCGTCGACGGAGGCGCCCGATGGAAGCCGGCGCGGCGGGGACAGCGCGCCCGCGGGCGCCCGGAAACAGTGACGCGGCGCGGCCGCCATTGACCTTGGTGGGAGGGGGCACCGCGCCCCCGCCCCCGCGGCTCGGCGCCGACCTCTCTCTCTCTCTCTCTCTCTCTCTCTCTCTCTCAGCACTCGCCGGCCTCTCTCTCTTTCTCTCTCTCTCTATCTCTCTCTCTCTCTCTATCTCTCTCTCTCTCTCTCTCTCTGCCCCTCCCTCTTTCTCACTGTTTCTCTGTGTCTGCCTCTCAGTGTCTCTGCCTCTCAGTGTCTCTGCCTCTCAGTGTCTCTGCCTTTCAGTGTCTCTGCCTCTGTGTCTCTGCCTCTCAGTGTCTCTACTTCTCAGTGTCTCTGCCTCTTAGTGTCTCTGTCTCTCAGTATCTCTGTCTCTCTGTGTCTCTCTCTCTCTCTCTCTCTCTCTCTCTCTCTCCGCCTCTCTCTACTCCATCTTCTGGGCTCCGCCTTTTGAAGTCCGGCTACCGAAAGAAATTGCTCCCAATTCGCTTAATGGTACAAGCATTTGGTAATTTTTGTGGAAGTCTATTATCAAATATCTTAAAATATGCTAAACAGCACTGTCTTCGTTAATTTTGCGAATTAAGCTGTTTGCGGTATCAGGTACTAAAATAGGTTTAGATTAAGTAAAAAAATCTTGCTCTTACGGCGTAATTTTCAGAGATTATATTAAATTTTATGACAATATGAAATGCTTTGTGGTTAAACGCGATTATAATAATTATTAAAACGTACATAATAATTTCAATTATCTAGCATCATGTTATCATACAATCAATAGAGTGTTCATGAAATTTCAAATCTGCTTTTAACATTACGTAAAACGATCTATTTTCAATGCACACATTTTGCTTGGAGTTTGCCACGTTATTCATTAGTAATTTATTTATTTTACTTCCTTTATTCAATTAATATAATATTAACTAATTGAATAATTAAATAAAAAGATAATATTTAGTAATTAAATAATAATTATTAAATAATTAATATAATAATGAAATATAATAGTATTATTTATAATAAGTAAAAATATGATATTAATTTTCATGCAACGTGTGCTTATACAACAACATGTAATGCGTATAACGAGTTCGGTCTTGTAATTCTATTATTATTTCTTAACGCACGCCGAGCTGCACCTTTTCATCTAAACTACTTCCGCCTCAGGCACGCATCTCACCTTCCATTTTGCTGCAGTTGCTGACGTTCCGTGCTCCGCTAAGAGCGCGTCATGGTCTGCAGGCCGCTTATAAACACCTGCGGTGAACGTTCTTCCTTTGGGCACTTTCAGAATCTGATGTTGTTCCGCGCCCCCTCGTGGCCGATAGTCACGGCTAAGGCGCCTGCTGTAAGAAACTGCTCGACGGTAAAATTTACATCTCCAGCGTTGAAACGGAATTTGACGGCTTGCAGCAAATGTTATCTCCCGGGTATGCTTCTTGCTCACATAACGAGGGACACTTACTGATGAATGTAACGCAAGTGTTACACTCACTTAAGACCAGAAGTCGCGTCGCGTTGTGACGCATGTGTGTGTGTGTGTGTATGTGTGACGCATGTGTGTAACGAGTCACGTTTTCTAACGTGCTCGAGTCAACGCATCGTCTGACGTAACTCGAGGTGGAAAAAAAATCAATAACAATGGGAACGCTTCAGAATTGTGTAAAATACATTTCTGTGCCGGAATAAAAATTGGTGAAAAGACCATTGTGTGTGGCCTTAAAAAATCCTCAAATCTTTGGATTTGGGCTTAGCAGATTATTTCCTGGTGATGAAGGGGGAATAAATTCTCAAAAGCGAGTTGACTTTACTAGCTACGCTATTAATAGTTGCAGAGAAGTCAATACAAATTAAGTCGCATTTCTAATGCAATTTCGATACGCGGAAAACTCCAATCGAGGGTCGACGGCGCGGTGCGCCTCAGAATAAATTGTAATACACTTGATGTTTTGTATTTAACAACTAATGATATATTTTTAACAAATTTTTACAATCATTTTCTGCAAGATTGCGTTAAACGATTTTTTTTTATTTTTCGAGGTATGGAAAGAGCTCACATATTATGAACATGTATAATATTTGCATCTTTATCGCGGAGACAAAGACGGCCACGTTATTTTTTGGAAGAACTGGTTCAATATCAACTTTGTTGCTACGATTTCACTACTGTTTCTCCATCGAAACGTACTAAAAGAAGGTCGCTCCGTGTTTATAGGCTGTAAATAAACTCCGGAATAACAACAAAGCTATTACTTTGTGGGACGATTTCGATTTTGTTTTTAATTATCAGATGAGCGTTGAAGTACGAAACTGTCATTTAAGGTTTAGAAAGGTTCTAATAATAAAAGTCCTAAAATATGACACAGTAATTCCTTGTACTTAAACAAATATATTGGGTTAAAAAAAGAAGGGAAAAAACTACGCTGAGATCGGTCGTTGTCACCCCCCTCAATGGTATGCAACTTAATGATTCAAGTAGCGTTGTTCCTTGTGCTATGGCAGAGCAACCATGTTTTTAGGAGCAGCAGCTATGGAAATTTATTTTACTTGTATTACTTGTATTGACTTTCAAAAAAAATGTTTGAATGTTAATTCCACTCTAAGAGCAAGATACTTTTTTTATTAGCGAATGTAAGATGCAAATTGAACAGAGCAAATATCGAGGTAATCACGAAGTTATGATCATAATGAACATAGTACTTCTTGTTCGAATATTATGACATTGCGTTCTCTGCGATCTTTCTCCTACGTTCCCCGCGAAACTTTCATTGATCACAAAGGCTGTGTTAGCTGGACACATAGGGGGGGGGGCGTGAATTTCGCGGGCTGGCGATGTGAAGCGGAAGCGTCAGCTGACTAATTCGCCGGCCGCGAGAGGGCAGTGCGCCCTGGGAATGACAGAAGTGGAGCGCTGATTAAATTCTGAGCTTGAGTAGAAAGGCGGCACGGTCGCCGCGCCGTCCACAGACGTTGCATAACGTTGGCGAAGGACCGTAACGGGTTTCTCTTGTTCTTAATGTGCTCATTGTTGGATACCGCTGGGTAATAAAAGGTACTTCCAAATGTGCGTGGGATGTTGTTCTGGAATCAGATGGATAATTAGTGAAGGACCGGTTGTAATAAATATTGTGATCCGTGTTACTTCTTAGTGAAGTGAATTATTTGTCTGTGATTTTTAAACCTCACGAATATTGTGTATACACTGAAAGGGCTGCATAAGGCTACAATATGCTACAATAAATCCTTTAAAAAAATGAACCTGTATATGTCTAAATTTGAAAGGGAACATAGAATTACGAATATTTTGACTTGTTGGATTTCAGTTTACGAACATTCTTTTCAAGTGAAATGAAACCAAGTGAATAATCGTCTCTAAATTCGAAATATCCAAAATTATCAATGATGTCAAGGAATTTAAGTTATTGATATTCTTTATTTCGAGGTTACACTGCATTAAATTTCCTCTCGATCAGCCCCTCTAACGCGTTCAATGTGTGTCAACAGTGTGAATACATCTCGTGTTTACATTTGAATTTGTTACTCCAGTTCAACGATATGCCGTTCACTTCGGGAATGGAGTCAAGGTATGAGTAAAACTACACAGGCCGTTCACCATTATTTTTCTAATTAATCGTGAGAAGAAAAATCCAATGTGGGTTTATTATTTCACTTTCGTATTTTCTTGATTTGTCCTTCATCGTTCTATTCCTCATTTGGTTGGACAAATCTATTCGTACATGTATTTTTCAGGGAATTAATTGGAGACTTCAACGCAGTAGCCGAAAACGAACTCTCAATGCTGTCCACCTTGCTAAGTAAAAGTGTACAGTAATATCTATAATAATACTAAAATAATAATAAAATAATAATAATAAAATAATAATAATAAAATAATAATAATATAATAAAATAATAATAATAATAATAATAATAATAATAATAATAATAATAATAATAATAATAATAATAATAATAATAATAATAATAATATTCGACAGTGTTTTTCATTCATCTATTCAGTGAGTGCTCATCTGATTCGCAAAAGAAGGAAACATTTCAAATAAATATTTCTCAATTTTTCTCGCATCTACATATGACCATCTTTTTCCAAAATATTCAAAATAGACTAATATTTGTGTTAAAATTTATGCTGATATTTTGGACTCAACAAAACTAACATAAGAGGAAATGCTTTCTCACGAAATGATCTTGAATTTAAACAAAATTTCACGATTCGTGAGCATATGATGAAAGAAAGCGCTGTATACAGTTAACTATCATTGCCATACAATCATAACTACCATTGCGAGAAATGATGGTATAGCCTTTCTCGTCGGTTTATACAGCCGTGTCTCCGAATGTTCATGAGATCATAAAAGTGCACAAGTCGTTAGAGCGTATGGGAGACACGACTTGAGATGCTGAGATAGTGACCTCAACCATCATTGTACCCGCTAAAAAGGTTCCTTAAGTGTTTTCTCCAGGCACGCATTTCATCTTTGCTGCAATGTACGGGTGATACCTTATGATTATGCAAAGCATACCAAGTACTCGCTTTCTATTTGTTTCACTTAAACCTTGGGGTGGCTTCGGGGCACTTCGTATAAAAATGTGCGAAGGTCAACTGTTCTTGACAATCTCTTGTTTCCTGCTTCTTTGCTACTCTGTCCTCTCAGGTATTTGTGGGCGTTTTATTTCACACTGCAGGTTGAAGAAAGAACCATTTCAATTTATCTTTGCCACTTTATCTGCATCGTGCCTGCCTTTGGGAACTTGACCGATCCTTTGCGTCTTTGTCTACCTTACTGTTATGCCTTTGTGTGAATATGATTCGGAAGTCGGAACTGGTTCAAGCGAGTAGTGGGGACTTTGTCGCTACATGTCCTGTCCGTTGTAAGAGAGCATTTCCTTTTCCTGACAATATGTGGGTCAGTTTGTACGAAACGCAACGGAAAATGCAATACCGCTTTGCGTAGCATAGCCACGTGTTACGTATAATTGTTGTTAATTGCGTTTTCTGTGCAAACTACGGTCCGTACCGGAAAACACCGTCCGACACATATAATTACCGTTTTTAAGTGTCGGAGCCTATTGATATGTAACAGTAACTTGACAAGACCTACAGAAGTTATATAAGTATGACATGTAGCTTTCGCATGAACAGACTTTGGTGCCTTTAGCAACATTTCTACATGACATCTTTGCATTTCAAAGAATGCGAAGAATAAAAAAAACTGAAATGACGCACCTACCGAGGTGAATAAAGTAACATTTTTTCCCTGTTTTCCCGTCACAAATTGCATTGTATATTTTTTCATGCACTTCTGCATTTGACCCTTCTGATCCAAAACAGTTTTCTTATATGCAAATTGCTTGTGAAGTTAGTACCTTCTTTAAATTTATTGTCCCATACAATAAATGAATTTGCTTTGAAAGTGCTCATTAAGATTAATAGAAAATTGATATAATTTATATTCAACCGTACTCTTACAAAATGGATGAAATAATATTGAATTGAAATCATTAGTAACAAAATATGTTTTAGCATTTCATTAATAAGTTAAGAGGAGTATAACATTTTATTACATTATGGAGCATCGCGAATATAAATGATTGATTTATTATTTATGTTTCCGTGTGCTTTGGTAACTCGTTCCGCCAGAGGAATGTATGTAATGTCCCGGGAAATGCCTTTGTACATTCCCAGCCAGAACGTGAGATCAGGGGTCGACCTAAACGTCAGCTCGCGTGGGTCTCCCCTCTTTCAGATTCATCCGCCAATTGGGACAATCTGTTTTCTTTTAACATGTCACTCTACCTCTAAACTGAATTTGTAGTGTAAACGTGTGTGTATGTGTTTGCAAGGGGAGAGATGGGAAGGATAGATAGCGTGCTGTCTGTGGCTCATTGGTTAATGCTCTAGAATTCACTTGGTATTGATCGTAGCAAATCTCGGAAAACTACCGATCAGAGGAGCAGACTTCTAGTAGTCTCCAGGCAGAAGCTGAATTCCACCACTACCTCTCTATCTACCGTCGAAAATCCGCAACCGTCGTGGCTGGAACCCCAGACCTCCCGGTTAGAGACACTTCAGTGGCAAAATAGTGTTCCCCGTAGTCTTCTCAGGCGATTTAAATATAATGCGATAAGGAATATTACCATTGAGCGTGTATATATAAAACTGGTACACTATCTCAAGTGTTGATGCATTTTCGTAGTTTTATATCGCTCTAGGCCGTGTTGCGTTACTCGCAGATCGAGTTTCAGTTCCAGAAAGTGCGTCGCCTACTCAGCATTGCCTCACGATTGGAGAGTCAAGTTTCGCGAAATGTTGCACATTAGCATAATGGTCGCTTCGCTGTCACCAAGCTTTTTTTTTAATTTCAGCGTCGGTGGAATCGTATGTCATGAAGGCTGAAGTGAAACTCATGTTTACTGATTTGCCGAGCAAGAAGCGTGATTGATAGATTTTCTAGTATGAATCATCGATTTATGGGTAAGTGCAGCAAAGAGAAATTTTTTTCCTGCCGAGTCGCCTCGTGTTTCTGATTTGTATTTATGCGGGTAAGGAATTTAATTATTCTTCTCAAAACCTCTTTCAATTACTTTCATAGTGCACAGCAGAAAAGGAACAGATGTAGAATGGTAAATGTACGTATCGGTAAAGCACATTTTTCACTTCTAACTTTCATGGAGAATCATGAAATCGATAGTTCTCGAAGTATGTTCTGTTAATATAGGTAATGCCACATTTTAAATATATAATTATAATATATGATACAACTATTGTGTGCATATAATTATTGTATTTATTGTATTATGTAAATATTTTCGAGGGGAAAAAACGAGGTAGTGCCCAAGATTCCATGTCTTCATTCCAAAACTTACAGATTATTAACTAGCCCTTCATTGAAGCATTTAATCAACATTAGCCAATTTTATTTACTACCCATATGTACATATATCGGCATTTATGAGCATAATTGAGATTAGTCAACAAAGAGCAAATTAATTTCTCGAGTAGAAACAGATATCAACGCCTCAAATATACAACAATCTTCAACGTTTCATTCCAAAATTATTCTGACTCGTTATTAAGCGTCTGGGCTTGGCTTGTTTCTTATACACAAACGTGTGGGTAGGTTGTTGCTTGTTTTACCATCGTTCGAATGCGTTTAGAGGCACGCGCCCGTGACCCGCTGTCTGTCCAATGATAACGACGCCCGCGACAAAACAAACTCACCCGTAGGTATGCGCAAGACTCTCCAAGGCTGTGCGCTTAGCGTGGTTGATAGCCGAGCGGCGTGACCATGATCAAGTCTAAGACCCTTGTGGGACTTTCGGTGCCTTCTTTGTTCCCAAGAAAGGAAGGAGGGGGGAGTTATGTTGTGGAAAATTCGGTGGAAGGGCTTGGTGATGACGATCGGCACCATAGGAGACTCTTTGTTGAAATTTTAGCTATGTGGAATATGAATACTATTTTGAAATTGGGGGTCTTTCTTTTTTAGAGAAAAAGCTTAATAGTAATTTTTAGTTAATATAATTTCATGTACTGTTTTGATGATTAATTATTTTTTAGGTCTCCGTTTCGAATTTTTAATAATTCTCAGATTCCCCTTGATTTGACGTTAATTGTTACGATTTCCCTTGTCTAGTAGAGCAATTAATAGTCCCATACTTTGCTTCTGGCCAATAATTGCAGTTCCGTCCAAGGGCAAATGTCATTTATGTTTCTATCTTCTTTAAAAGTAAAATGAATGTTAACAAAATTAACCATGTTGATGTCATAAGATAATGATATAGAATAAAGTTATTTTTTTGGACATTGTGACCATTTCTTGAAATTGAAAAAAGGATAAACATTTCATATTTCTTGAAACTTTGGTATCAGTGTGCATCTGATCCGTTGTAATCTCTACGTTCGATTTAAACTTAATGTAAAACAGTTAATTCGTGTTTCTTCTACATAAAGTCTTGATGTTTTAAAAAAGTAAGAGAGCCAAATAATTTATTCATCAATGAAGTGTTCATTAATTTTCTTTGAATGCTTTGAATGTTAATGAGTAGTGACAAAGAACCAAGAAACCTACTGAGATAAAGATAAGCTTCTTTGTATGTGCTCAATTTTTTTGTATGCCTTGGCCTCTATCCCCATTCATAGATAATTATCAGAAAGTCGTATCGTAGTACAGTGAGCACCAGAGTTGATCTCCGTGTGCAGCATCCGTTGTCATTACATCAAAGAGGAAGTACGTCAGTGTGTCCTTCACATGGTTACCACACTTCGAGGGATTACAAGTGTCTAGAGGATTGAATCAGTGAATGCGTAATATCCTTATTATGTTTATCTTTCGTCTCTATACCCATAACTTTTTTAAGTATAATCATCAAAAAATTTTTTGTTCTTAGTTAACAGATACAAAATATCCTTCACGATCATGGTGTTTCTAGGGCATTTTAGGATATTTAAAGATGGTTTTGCCTTCCATGTAAGAGTACTCTGGGTACGATACAGGTTCTTTTTTCAAAAGCAATCCAGTCAAAGTCATATCTACTAGAAATCGAATACTATGCGTACACATGTGAACGTGATCCAACCTATGAATATCTTCTATTATGAAGTAGTCGCCCAGGTATGGTGTACCGGCGTCTCACATCCCACAGCGATGCTGATGGTCGATTTTCATTTATTTGAACTTCATAACTTCTGCTTCCCATTCCGTAATTATCCAATCTCGCATTATTACTGCTAACGACTGTCTCAATCGTTCTGCGTACAATTTGTGGTTGACAAATCAGGTTTGCGGCAAGTTTTTTCGAGGTACTCTTGTTTTCCCTGCATCTCACTACTGCTACTGCCCAATATCATTCTTACCATATATTAATAATCACCTATTCATTAAATCATTCATCCGTTCTCGGTAAAGCCACACGGTGTAGACTCTGGCATCATAATGAAGTAAGTTACATAACAAGTGCTCGAAGCCCCTCACGCCCTTGTTGCGTATTCTATTTTTTAATAATTGACGTGCGAAAAATGTTCAGAACGCGGAATCAGTTTTCGCGCACGCTTGGTTATGTTTCGCACACTATTAGTTATAATAGAAAATAGCAGTTTCGCACACTGAAAACAAACACTAGAAACAGTGTTTTGCGCACGACATGTTAAAAAAGGAATTCAAAATCGAAAAAATCGACACAAATACCTCCACCATTACTTTTACCATTACCATCGACATAGACTCCACCGCCACCGCCATCCCCCACCGTCCCTGCGATACACCACGGCAATTGCAACGTTATTACCTTCAGTCAGGGATGCCACTTTTTGGGAAAATCGGAAAAATCAGGGAATTGCATTACTTTGGAAAAGTCAGAGGAAATTCAGGGAACTTGTAGAAGAATCGTAACAAGTCAGGGACAATTTGGGAGGGTTAAATAAAACTAGATATTATTTCTTAAAATCATTAGTTAAGCTCAATTTTTATTTGGTGAAAAATATATTGTTAGTTTTTCCTTTGTCACAGTCAAATTGGAGAGTTGACCAAGGTAGCTTTCGTATTTTCGATTAGTAATGTGAAATTACAAAACTTATCAGGAAAACAGGACAAGAAATATTCCTAAAAAACTAGAAACAACAGGGAAATTTGTCCAAGAAGATGAGTGGCCACTCTGTCAGTTTCTGTCGTTCCCATCTCTTTTAGCTTCTCTATCATCCTGTTTGCAATATCTTTGCTATCCACACAAGCAGGGAGACCGGTCGGGAGCTTAGAGCTTATCCTGGCTGGGGTGGTGCCCCGCAAGCGGAAGATACCTGGGTGGGGAAACCCCGTTAGCCGAAGGTAGGTCGGCGCCGGATTCCGCCATTCAGCGGGAGAAGACAGCCACCTCCCTATAGAAAATCGTGCACTGCACTTACGGGACTAAGGATCCTAGCAGTTGATGCGCCTGGAATCACTACCAACCAACCAACAAACACATTGTTGTCACCGCCTCCACTTCCACTGCCGCCGCCGCCGCCTCGTTCGCCGCCCGGGGCGGTGTGTGGCTTCTGGCTATGCGGGCCAGGGCCGGCACGGGGCGACGTTGCGTTCGCCCCGCTCCCGCAGTAGCCCGCTGCCGAAACACGGTGACCTCGCTCTCCGCCACAGATGAAACCCGTGTCGCAGAGTTGCGACATTGAAATACCTGATTACCAAGGTGAATTGGTCGCTTTTTGCCGACCCACGTATTGTGTCGTTCGGGGAACATTTTTCTTCGTTTGTGTGCTTTTATATTCGTGTGTATGAAAGAGACTGTTCCTAATGTTATGCGTTCCTAATGTTATTATGTTTGTTTCAGGTAAGTAAGCAGTGAATCCTGAAGCGAACAGCGTAACTCTCGCAGCTTTTCCTTCCAAGTTGGTGAGTGGGTAAAATAAATAAAATTCGTTCGTTTTCCTACAACTATACTTTTTACCCAAAACGTTTTAAATTGCAACCTCCAAGAATTGCTTAGACAACGGTAGAAACGAATTATACTCCGTTAATTGGACGCGAGTTCAATTATATGTGCATACACACACACAAAATTAACTCTGAATATCTGTTCGCCTCGATCTCTGTGCATGTGAATAATTTCCAGTAGCGAATAATGATTGCTGTTTCTTCTGCTACTCATGCAAATTGCAAAACATCTATTGATCGAACCTTAAGATGTACTATTTTGCTAGAAATTTCTGACATGGTCCTTTGTGTTATCAGCGTTACCAACAACGTTTCACAAATTTCGCTACCAGAAGCCGACTCTACAACGCCGCCCAGCTTCTTAATATCCAGTTTATTAGCTTTCTTCCTTCGGGCTTAATCCCAATATTGCCAAGTAGAACTTGGGTTTTACAGAACGGTCTCGCGATAGGTTTTCGAAGGGTTCTTGCCTTTTCCCTGTCCCTAACTTTACTTCTATTCCATCGTTTACCCCTTCATAATCATTGTCATATATCCATCACTTCTTTCTCCATTTCCGATAGTCGAGAGTAGCTTCGAAATTTGGCTCCCAGTGGAGGCCGGCACCGAGGTGCACGGACCCACACAGCGAGCGAGAGCGCTGCTCTAGAGGACGTAGACGCGGCGGACGGTCCAACGACTCGGGGCGGTCGAACGGCAGAAAGCGCCCGCCGCCCATCGCCCGCGGGCGGTGCGGGCGGCCCGCACGGTGGACCGTGAAATGTGGGGCGATCGAGTGCGTGCAGGCGCCACCGCCACCGCCACCGCCACCGCCACCGCCGGAGATGCGCTCAGTTGCCCGCGATCGGTTCTGAGTAGGACGCGAAGAGGGCGCCGCCGCCCATCGGCCGGTTCGCTCGGACTGCGAGGGGCGGAAGCTGCTGGTAATGGAAAATGGAGAATGGGTATCGCCGCGGAGGAAATAATTTTGTACAAGTCTTTTACAGTTAGAATGGTTTCACGGGTTGTGCTTCCCTGGAATGCTGAAGCGTGGATGAATAAAACCCTATGGTTTCTAAGCTATGAAGGATTTTCGAAGCTAAATTTTGTGGTTGTTTGATAGACATGTAGAAAAGTTTCTGAAATGTCGTCGATCTTGGCAAATAGACTTGGTTAAGATAACAGCACTTTCTTTTCAAAGAAGACTTTAAGAATTCTGAAATGTTATGTTACGTTCCCAGTCAAATAAAACAATAACTGTAAAAAGAATGTGTGTCATGGCTCTGGAACTACAAATAATGATAATTGGATATAAGAACCAATTTTTATTGCGATTGTTGCTCTTTTCTAAGTTTGCTCTGCGATACCTTTTATAAAAATGTCCCCCTCTGCTAAAAAAAGTTACATCATTTCGTACTCTTTCGGATTTTTTGGCAATACTTACAACATACGAACTCGACACGTTTGCATTGACTAAAACTAGTTTAAGTTGTAGGCTTACGCGGTCGGAGCCTATGGAATCGTGACTACCAAGTATGGCTTAATAAAGCAACCTTCTTCAGGACAAAATGAAGCATTTGTCCTCGATCGGGGAGGGGGGGATCGTCGACACTACCTAAGACGCGGTGTCTCATGACAGCCACGATTTTATGGCACAGTAATTATTCAATTACTCATTTAACTTCATGTTTATTTGTCTAATTTTACCTCGTATCCCGAACGCGACACCGACCGCCAATTTGCATCCCATCGCGAAGTCGCAGTTCACGTGTCTGGAACGCGTCGCGTCGCGCGAAGATATCGCTCCCCCCACCCCTCGGTATCGGTGTCAGCCTTCGCAGGCGGCCCAGATTCGCGGAGCGCCGTCCCCGCCGCCGCGGCGTCCGCCGGACTTTCCTGCGTCGGCCCGCGTCCCGCTCCCCTCCGCCCTGCCACCGGCCCCTTCCCGCCGCAGAGGCACCTGCTAGCCCCCGCACGCGCTGGCCACGCAACCGGCCGGCCAGCGCCCGCCGCCGCCGCCGCCGCCGCCGCCGCGGCCAGCGCTGGTGCAGGAGAAAGTGGCGGCGCGCCGTCGTTGGCCTTCTGCACCGCACGCAGCTGTCCAGGGCGCTCCTTAGTCTTCTAAGGATGCTACATCGAAAACAAAAATTCGATGTTTTTAAATATTCTTAAACATTGATGTTCTTAAACATCCATGTTCTTAAACATCCATGTTCTTAAACATCCATGTTCTTAAACATCGATGTTCTTAAACATCGATGTTCTTAAACATCGATGTTCTTAAACATCCTTGTTCTTAAACATCCATGTTCTTAAACATCCATGTTCTTAAACATCGACACAACTATTTTCTGTACATTGATGTTCTTGAACATCGATGATTCCAAAAATTTATAAGTAACCGTGAAATTCACACGCGGGACGTATTTAATTTGAAACTGGTCTCGTTTGTTAATTTTTAATTCAGATATTTCTGATTAAGCAAAGACAAAAAACAGTATTATTAACATTACTTTCAGTGTCTGTTTCGATAATCAAAAAATAATACAGGCTTCTTTATTGAAGAAAATTTCCGATTTTTCTAATTTTTATCTTTGGTTATTTTGGTCTAAAAATTATTTTGATATGTTTTGAGGGCATATTTTTTATTTACAAAAAATATCAATCACGTAAAAGCATTGAACACACAACATCAATGCTAAAAAACCTCAGTTTTAAAATATCGACTTTCAATACATCGATGATTTTATACAAATATTGATATTTTTAAAATCGTCACCTATGCCCCTTCTCTTTGGCCTACCGCTGCCTCTTCCATCCTTGGGTTTGGTCTCACGTTCCCCCATTATCTCGGTTGACTTTACCTCTGATTCTCCTTGGGCGTCTGCCTGGTACGTATACAGTGGAAGTAATGGGTCACATGTGTGACTGAACAAAATTTAACTAATTATTTTTTTGGCTTGGTGCAAGACGGGCCTATGCCAATATTCAAAGTTTTATAGAATGGATTGTTTTCTTGCTACATCGAAATGACAAAAAAATTGTGTGTCAATGTTTGCCTCGTTCATCCACCCCTTTCCGTGACAGCATCAGACAAATATTTGTCAACCCAAAGTCTCGGGCACTATCTTCTCTCAACGATCTCAGGAAAATCAACAGCTTCGAATCAAGGATGTTCGAGCGTTCTAGTAAACATTGCTCTCGAACAGTTGCAGTATTCAAGACAATTGGATTCCTTTTCCGGAATCTTCTGAAAGCTTTTATCAGGTAATCAGCGTTTCCCTAGTTGATTCCAGTAGATATATAGAAGGATTTAATTTGTTAGTGCTGCTTTTTATGTATACAATGAGTCTGCTGCTTGGAATATAATAAAGTAAATGTTAAATTTTAAACTAAGTTCAAATTATTGTTTAACTTCGTTAAATCTGCAACATCGTTTTATGCCGTACCCCTCATATTTTGCTCTTAATTTGTTTTATTATTCTATATTTTGTTGTGTTCCATACACTCTTAAATTAAAAAGATGAAGATCAAATAACATTTGGGGGAGATTTTAATTCTTGGACTGGGAGTTATGGGTAGAGGAAGAACAAGAGATGGTAGGAAATCAAAGTATAAACTAAACAAATAAGGAAGGCGACTGAATTATATGTTTCAAAAACAGTTAATTGCTAATGAAGGGAAAGATGGGAATAGGCGTACAGAAAAAGTGAACCTAAAACAAAACATTTCTTCGGTTGAAATATTCAAAGAATAATGCATGCAACAATAAAGAATTAACTTCCTTCTTGCATTTAATGAAACGCATAGCTTCTCGATAGATTCGCTCAAAAAATAAAACAAAATAAAGAGTGCGAAAATGTCTGCTTTTGGAAATACAAAATTTAAAAAAATATGTAAAAAGGGTCCATTTTACAATGACAGATATACTTATACTTTGGAATCTCTTAATGTTTACAAAATCCAAAATAATAAAAAAAATGTTTTTCCTTTGTATCTCCTTCATTTAGATATTAAGTTCCTGCACTATCAATTTATCTGTGTTCTCTTCGATCTTGTCTATTACATGCAGCATGATATTTTCCTTATCCGTCGTCTTAGTCTTCTATCGCCCTTGTCATCTCTGTCTTGAGGATCGAGAGTGTAGTGACTGAAAAAACTGTTGTCCTAGTCGTCAGTTGTGCTGTTATTGTCGCCATCCCTCTTTTTCTTCCCAACCACCACAACCAGGGAAGAGCGTGTTTGCTCTCAGAAAAGGAACACTTGACCTAACATCCCACGCGCGTTCTGACTACAATTTGCGGCGAATGTTTTCTTTCCTTTTCCCACGAAAGGAATCTCTACTAAAACATGAGCATCGCTTTTCTAATGTCAAGGCAAAAACGTTATTTTCGGTGAAGGTCGATTAGCTTCTGGTTTCTAAGAGACCATGCATATTTTTATTTTCCTCGTGGTTGCTAACGCTGTGTCGTTTTCGCAACTGCGCCCGGATCCTCGGTTTATGAATGTGCCACATATTTTTTTCGCTCTTACACGCTTGGTTGACTAACACACCAACCGACCCACGAGTGGTAGTTTGAGGCGCGACACCCCCGCCACCCTCATAAAGAGATCTAACGGATTCCTGAATTAACCGAGTGGAAGAATATAACGGTGTACGTTATTGATGCATCGGGTAGTGTTTACTGTTGATCAAAACATTTTTTTGTTGGTTTTTCTTTACAATCAGTGTAGATACTTTCTGTAATAATTGGCACATTTAAGAAAAATGATCTTAAACACATTTTCTTAGAAATTACAAATCATAAGAAAAGTTGAATAAATATTTGAAATAGTATCTCATTTAAAGCTTAAACAACTACAAAACATTCTTGTAGCACATAATTTCTGAAAGTAGTCAAAATAGTTGTAATAAAGAAATACCTTCTTGTAATTTAGTTTTCTTGAGTAACTGGTCACAAAACTTGGCCATGCGGGTATTGATTGCCGCTTCTCTGAAATGAAATTGTTGAGGTGATCGCATGCAGGCTCTTGAGGCATTATATAGTTTTCTACCAATGCAATTTTCGTGAAGCATACGTGAGTGTCTGGGTGGTTTTCAGGCCCTAGGCTGGATAACGAGCTATCGTCGTATTCCCATCACCATCACGTTGTACGCAGTGATATACAAGATCATCTACCCATAACTTATGTAGAGTCTCTTCTCCAGGCAGCAACCGGCGATGGCGAATTTTCGACATCGTTGCTTGGACGGATCCAGCCCTTGTCTGGAGGAGAATGCTAGCGGCCGGGTGCTCTGACCGGTGGTTTTCTGCGGTTTGTCCGATTAACACTAGGCGAATTCTGGAGAAGCACACTAACAATGCGATGGTGTAACGGTTAGCGTTTCGGACTGTTGTACCCAAGTTGGCGGGTTCAAACCCGATCGAAGCCGTGGATTTTTCAGGGCGAAAAAATCCTTCGTACGCCTTCCTTCGGAGGGGAAGTAAAGCCGGCTGTCCCATGTTAGTAGATTTACTTGCATGTAAAAGATCCTCAAGCCTAAATGACGCCTCTGAGCTAAATTCAAAATCGCCTGTTTCTCGCCCAAGAAATACCTCCTTTCTCTGCTAGTTGGTGAAAGGAGCGTAGCGAATTTTGCGTAGTCAGACGGAAGAGCGGGCCTAATGGCCTGAGTCTCGCCACGTAAAATAAGGCATTAATTCAATTCAATTCAATTCAACAATCGGGCCATGTATCACGCGCCATCTTTCCTCCTTCTTCATTGTCCTATCATCACCTCTTACTTATACACACTTACCTGCTCTGCATTCGAGAGACCAGTCGGAGGCTTAGAGCGTGTCCCGGGTGGGCGGTGCTCTGCTGGTGGGAGATACCTGTTGGGGGAAAGACAAGCTGACATATAGGTCGGCGCCGAATCTCGCCATCCAGCGGGGGAATATCACCGCCATCTCTCGCGATAAAACAGTAGTTAACGCGCCAGAAAACATTAGTCAATCAATGATTCCAGCTCGAAGCTAACCAGATCGGTGCTGGATTGTTACGTTAGTCACTGCGCCCGACATATGCCGTAGTTACCATCTCCTAATTGGGAAGTACTGCCCTGGTTCAGATCCAATGTAATACATGTAATGTACATATGTACTGCCCCTAAGTGGTACTGCTCCAATGTAGTGTACAAAAATGTGTTTGTATCCTTGATACCGAAGCACAGCGCTGTAAATCTACAGGTACCTCATGTTTGATTCAGGGATTGCGTCACCCTGGCATCGTTATTTTGCAAACGCGACTTGGCGCGAAGTCCTTTGCGCAGTGTCGCGAAAATTGCGTATCCGCATTAGGCATGCAGCGAGCGGCCCAAGCGGCGACCTCGCTCGAGCTCTTGGCGCGCGCCCCGGAGCCTTGTCTCGGCGACGTCTTCACTGCCGCCGCCCTCCTCCCGCCAATTACCTCCATCTATCAACCCATTTACCACGACTCTCCCCATCAATCTATCCATCTAAACCGCCATCTCTCTATATATCTATCTATCCAATTACCTCCACTCACCGCTGCTGTTACTACTATCAATTCCCACCACCAGTACTACTACCTATTATCGTCGCTACTGCTATCGTCGCTACTGCTATCGTCGCTACTGCTATCGTCGCTACTGCCATCGTCGCTACTGCCATCGTCGCTACTGCCATCGTCGCTACCGCTTCCATCGCTAGTTAGCACTACAGCTTCTTTCGTTTCACCACCTACTCCTGCCAACCCCTCACCCGCTAATTCCTCCTTCGCCAACTTCCTTACAACTACTCACCACTGTCGCAAATATTGTCATTTCGTAAAGATGCATTAATTATTAAATTATACATATCAATTTACGCTTCACCAGAAGACGTACACGTTTCAAAAATTATAGAAAAACGAACGCTTCGTATCCTTCACGACGGAGTGGACGTCACAGATTCGGTCATATGGAAGGGGAAGTTATACGTTGTTTTCAAGTATACGCAGCAGGGAGAAGAAACGCAGGCCCTACAGTCGGATTTATTGACGTACAGATTTATTGAATACTGAAACACATTGTCACTTTTCTCTGAACAACCAGCTGACCAGCCGTAACTGCCTTCCCTGCCCCGTCTGTCCTTACAACACATTTCCGCTATCGTGCCTCTACCAGCTACATCTCGTTCATTCACGTCTCCGTCTTTTCTGTTTTGCCACTGACTGAGTCCTCTTCATACAATCCATCTCCTCTTCCTGCTATCTCCTCTTCACTGACGCTGCTTTCCATGTGATTCCCCCAGCGACCCCTTCTGTACTCTCCTCTCGCGTACCCTTCATTCATTCCTCCGCCTCCCTTTGCTTTCCACCGTGCGTCCCTTTCAACATGTCGCTTTTTCCGTCCCGTGTGTGTCTCCGCATGATTCTTCTGCAATCCGTTCTCTGAGTCTCCTGCACTTGCTTCGCTCCTCTGACACCTTCAGTCTTCCTCGTCGCGTGCCCCTTTTGCCAACACCTTGCCCGTCGATTTGTGTACCTTCGCATAACTCTATTCCACTCTTCTTCCAGCTGTCTGCGTCTCCATCTCCCTCTCCTCCGCCCCTTCAGTCTTCCACCGCGTGTGCCTCCTCCACCAACACCTTGGACGACCATCTGTGTGCCTTCGCACGACTCTACTTCACTCTCCTCCCTGCTGTCTGCGTCTCCTTCACTCTCTTCTCCGCCCCTTCGGTCGTCCAGTGTGTGTGCCTCCTTCGCCAACACCTTGGCCGACCATCTGTGTGCCTTCGCACAAATGTTCTTCATTCTCCTTCCAGCTGTCTGCGTCTCCTTCACCCTCTCCTCCGCACCTTCAGTCTTTCACCGTGTGTGCCTCCTCCGCCAACACCTTGGCCGACCATCTGTGTGCCTCCGCACAAATGTTCTTCATTCTCCTTCCAGCCGTCCGCGTCTCCTTCACCCTCCCCTCCGCCCCGTTCAGCCCTCCACCGCGTGTGCCGCCTCCGCCAGCGCCTTGGCCGCCGCGTATGCGCGCCGCCGGCGCCGGGGGCGCTGCTGGACGGCGGCCAGCAGATCGACGGGCAGGCAGGCATGTAGGCCTTCGCGCACGCGCGTGGGGAGCCGGGAAAAGTGACGGCGGAGAACGCGGGGCCTCCCAGGCCGCTGTGCTGGCTGGCAGCCGCCAAGGGCGACGACGCACTCGGGGCGACCGAGGCGTTGGCGAAGGCGACGCTGGTGCTGAAGGAGTTCCTGGGAGAGACCAAGAGATGACGTCGGAGGGTTCGATGGAGGCTTAGGGAACTCGTGGAGGCACATGTGACGATTTAAGAGAAAGTTATGATGAAATTAGCGATTGAGGAGGTAATAGGGACTTTTTGTTCAAAATTTCTTCTTAGTGTATTTATTGTGAAGATTTTAAAGAAAATTGTAATCAAATTATCAATTGTGCAGGTAATAGTGAATTTTTAAAAAATAGTCTAATTCATGTTTCATTGCTTTTCTTCTTGAAAACAAAAGATGAGTGATTCCTGTTTTGTTTTTGTTCTTTGTTGTTGTTTTTTACCTTACGTCTTGTAGTATATTATGCCGAATTGCTTCGTCATGCCTTTGCTACAACAATTTGCAAGAAAGGAGTTCGTACCAGTTCTCTTCGTTAATACCGTCCTATTTGTAACTGTATTTTGTACTTATATTACGTGTAAAAATAAATAAAAACCACTTTGAGAGCGGAAAGAAAAGACGGTGCCGAAATGCTTTGGGGCGACAGGACGTGACGCTGCGCGTTGGCGCGGGCGTGGGCGGCGGAACTGGGAAGTCCTCGCTAATTTCACTCGGAGCGCCTTCGGTATCCCTTCGCACGTCGTAGGCTCATCGCTATTCAAGGATTGTGACGAATGCGTTTGTCGTTTCGTGCGCACACTCCGGATTGGTTTATAGAAGTCACTGTCAGAAGTGGAGAGAGGTATTAACAATATTGTGGATACTAATCTGTTTAGCGTTTGCCTGTTCTCATTTTAAAGAATTTTAATCTTAATTATTTTGTTTAATTTTTCTGTAGTTTTTTTCACAATGTTAGGAGCAATCATTTTTTTCGACGGATAATTTTTGTCAAGTACCTATTTTAACTTAGTTTAATCTTCCTTCTCTTTTTATATTTATTTGGTACACAGGAAGTCTTAAAAATGTGTATAAAACTTATTCATATTTTCAATTTCGAGCTAGTACGTTTCTCTAATAGATTTTGGTTCTTGAAATAATGCCTTAAGTAAGTTATGGTACATATTTTTTAAAGAATATGAAAAAATAATGTAAAGGAGTGTTAGAAAAAACATTGACAAAAAATAATTTAAAGTATTAATGAATACGCTACTTGGGAATGTATTAAAGTGTGAACACTGTTATTTTTAGTATATTGTGCTAGTAACAAGTGCCGAAGAGTGAAGGAGAAATTTAATGTGGAATGTTAGTGGGATCGAAAATGGAGGTACTCGTGAGCAGTGCCAGCTCACTCTACTGTTGCTTTAACGGTCCCAAATGGAAGTGAGTGGTAGTTGCCAAGTGCATTCCATAGAGTCAACTTTCATGAGGCAAGCAATGGCGTGTAACGTGGAGTTGCTGAACGTTAGCTCGCTGAATTGTTCCAGAAGCGCCGCTTAAAACAATAGGCAATGTATTTCGACGAATGAACGGTACACTTCCTTATTGTAATATCCATTACTGGTTATATGATAGTTGGAATGAAAGTGATTGATGACTTACACAGAACTTTAAACGTCTACAGTAATAACTATTGGCGCATCCGTTTCTCAGCGTACGTTTAAACAAGAGTTGAGTTAAAACAAGTTTAGATAAATAAGATTACGCTACATCTGTAACGTTAACATTCCGCAATTTATAGGTAATATAACGTTGCTTTTACTAACGTAAAGTTAATAGTTATCTATTGTGCTGAGAAAGTAAGGGGAATGCTGCACACATTGGAATTCGAAGAAGTTAGTATTATTTATATTGAATAATTTAAACATGACATAACCTTGTACATTCCTCCAGAGCTCCGAAATACCAATAAGATGCATCGCCTATCTTGACACTTGCTGAGAGTGTGCACTATAAGTAAACACGGACACCATTTCAGTGTGTGTTATTTCGTAATGCTTATGCAGATGAGGACGATTGCATTACCAGGAACCTTCATATGGTCAGCACTTAAATATGTTGCGTTTTGCAGATAGTGACTGTCATAAAATAATTGACAGTGATTTGCAATTTTAATTGAAGTGTTCACATGCAAATGGCATTACAGAGTCTTACGGAATTCGGGATTTATTAGGTTTAGAAGCGTTGGAGCAAATGCAAATGCTTAAGATAGGTTAACCTCCTCCTTTGACATCCACAGACCAAATTTGATATTAGCTACCTTATCAAAGTAAACAGTGTAATGGAAGAATTCGGAGAGGAATATGGATAATTAAAGGCATTAGTTATTTACCAGATTTCTAAGCTTCTAGAAAGGGAAAAACCTATCAGACGAAGGTAGGACCGGAATCTCACGGAACGGTCGGGTCCATACATTGGCAATGTGTTACACCTGGGTAGGGCGAGTGGGTTAGAGAAGATGGGGTGCGGGCTCCTTCTGGGAAGTGCGTCGGTGTGAAGCGCGACGGGCGTCCCCCGGGGACCTTGGGCGAAAGGTGCCCTCGGCGGGGCATCGGGATGCGAGCGGCGCCCCCCATCAGCATTCGCCTCGCGGCCAGCGCCGCCGCCGCCGCCGCCGCCGCCAGCGCCACCATCGCCGTGCGCTGAATGCCGCAGCCCGCTTTCGCCGCCCAGGGCACGGGCGCTGGCGGCCGCGCGGTGGTCAGCGGTGACCTTCGTTCGCACCTCCCCCTTCTCTTCTTTCTCTCGCTTTCTTCTTATTTCTGTTCTTCTCTTACTTTCCCCCTTCGTGATGTTGTCTGTGCTTAGGCCTTTCTCTTCTTTATATTTTACTCATTCATTTTCCTCCCCTTCTTTGTCTTCTGCCCCTTCTTTATTTCCTTCTCTTCTTCATTTTATTCCCTTGCCAATTTTTGCCTTTTTACACTTATTCACTTTCTTCTTTGTCTACATTTGTTAGTCTCTTTGTTGATTCTTTGAGATTTCTTTTTCTTTTCCTTTTTTCCTTCGTTCATAAATTCGTAGTTCCTTCCTTTCCTTGTAAATTGTCTAACTTCTTCCGATTTGCTCTCCCTTACATTTCTCTTCCCTGCAAGCTCGGTGCTAAACCACCGGGGAAGAGATGATTAAAAGATTGCATACTTGACTTTTGCTTCTCTAGTCTTTCGTTGATCGTATCATCTAAATACACGGTAAATACATGTTTTGTCGATATACACTAGACATAGCGCAGGTAATATCTGATAGAAATATTTTTAACACTTATTTTGAAGTCGTTCTGAAATAGATTCTAATCGTGACTTCGTCTAATCTATACTCCTATGCATCCAACTACCATGCACCCCATAATATCTAAATCACCATCCATTGTTGTACTAGAGACCAGGTAAAATGATCTTCAGTCGACAATACTAGGGAGAGGTCATGATAAAAAAAAAGTTACTCCGGGAGGAACAAACTGCTCGAAGTTTTTCATTTAATGCATTCCCATCCTTACACATTCTGACACACACACATCCACGATCACCACCTATCTTACAATATCCATAAGATTTTTTCTTCAACTGCCATTACCATTTCCTCACGTCCCTCCTGACACCGCTCCCTGAGCCCTCATCCTCATTTCCCGTCACGGCCCGTCGGGTCACGTCCTTCGTGTATTGCCTCGGGCGGCCGCGCATGCGCGTGTCGCAGGGGGCGTGGCGGTGGCGCAATCGCCCGCATGCGCCGCTGCCACTGCGCATCTGCCGCGCGGCGCATTGCCAAGGCCGGCGCGCCCGCAGGCGAGCGTGTTTGCGAGATGAACCATCGCAAGATAGGCCGATTTCCTTCAAATGGGCATGTTTGTGTGGGTAACTCGTTTGCATGCCAAATGAGTTCCTACCAGGTGAGCTTCAGCCGGGATATGTAAATTTCCCAAATTCGCGTGAGGATGTTTTTCTTTCCCTCGCGTACATGTTTTTGATGGGAAATAAAAAAGTTTGATCGTGTATAAATATATTTTGCGCCGTGGAAACATTATACGAATTATGCTTGTGTTATATCCTTTCAGACGAAAATTCTTCAAAATTAAATTAATGGCTCTTTCAGCATACTCTGTAAATAAAAATTATGTTTTCACATGGTTCCACTTTTTGTCCATAGAGTATTAATAGAAAACTAAGTATGTTCACTCATAGTCGACTGTACGTTTAAAAAAAATAATTATAGTTAACTATTCCCTCCAGTTTAAACTTTTTATTTCACTTTCCGACAATAAAATTAAAACTGCGTTTTTTGATGAAGCTGAACAGTAGCGTGACATATTTATTTTGAAGCACATGCCTTTGGAGACTTTTTTGTAAGTGACAATGTATTAAATTTTATCATTAGTTTAATTAGTAGTCCGTTTAATCGCATTTCGAATTTGTTTTGTCATATACTTGTCATCTTGTGAGTAGGAATTAAAAATCTATGATTACTCTGTTTATATTTAGTCATTATGTCCAGTGAAGATCAATTGGCCTCGGCGCCGTTAGATCCCGGGGTTCCCAGCCGGTCACCCAACCAGCAACCCGAGATGTCTCGAATTCGATAAACCGTCGTGACTTCACATAGTTAACAAATTCGGCTAGCGACGCTGGTTTCGCGGTAGTGGCCTTTGAGTAGAACCATCCTAGCATTCGCGTGGATGACCGAGGTAATCAACGAAAACCCCGGTCAGGATGGCCGGCACGGGGATTAAACCCGGGCCTTCCGAACGCGAAGACAGCGCGCTACGCTCTGAGTCACGACACGAACACTGTGCTGATCAGCAAATTCCAGTCAAGAGTAGCTAGCTCTCCGAACAAAACCGATCTGCGCCCGTAACTGGGGAAGAGTTCCTTCGCCGCCATTGTTTGCGGTTAGAATTCGCGGTTGGGGTAAACCGCAAGGGAAACGCCAACGTCCGCCAGCGCGTCATCCCCCCCCCCTGCGCCCGCCGTCGCTCGACTGTTTTCGCTCCCGCAATTGGAGCGAAAGCCTCAGCGGCGGCGGCGGCGGCGGCTGCGTTCTTCGGAATGGCACCTCTGAAATCGGCGTGCGCCCGGCGAAATTGTAGAAACTAACGAGTCACCTAAAGAAATGAAGGGTAATCATAGAAAAGGAAAATTGGCGAGAATACGTGCGCCGGCCCACTGCTGCGGGAGAAAAGGTTCGCTTCACCCAACGGCCAGAAGGTTGAGTTCGCAGAGAAACTGCGGTGGAAGGACGAGATGAAGAAACTTGAAAGTGGAGTCTGGAAGTCGTTGGAGAGGAAACAAAACTGCAACTTTGTGAGGAAAAGGTACGATTGGAAGGATCAATTAGTGGACCTGCGGTATCGCAGTATATCGTATGGATATTATATCCGATATATATTTGTGTGTGTGAGGATTGATGAATGATCTCCATGTTGCCTCTTTTTACAAATTAAATATCCAAATCTTGTAATTGTGCGCTCAATTCTGTAAGGTTTGGTCGGTTTTCTTTTGATTTATTTTTTAAAAAAGTGTTAGTGCTTAAATAATGCAAACCTTTTCGAGATAGGCATTACATATTATTTAATAATTAAGTTAAAGGAACACCGTGACAATAAATCATTCAATTCTTGAGGTTAGGAAGCTCTCTATTAAATCACTACGTTTCCGTGAATTGAAATGCTAGAAGGAAATTAATTTGTCCTCAACTATTTGTGTCGTGACGTGTTTCTTTCTTACTCGTGCGTTGCAATCTCCGATGCCTTCTTGGTGTGTTTCTGTCTCACCTGGCATTTCTAGAATGTACACACGTAGAAACTTGAATAGATACGTGTGCCGATTTCTCGGACGTATAAATATTGCCAGACACTTCGCAATTATTGGAAAGGACTTAACTCTCTTTGGATGATAAATATTTTGTTATTATTTAACTCAAGCCTTCCTTTCCTATTTTACGATTGGGATCCCATGGCAAGCTTCGTCTTATTGTAACTACCGTCGCCGCGATACCTCATTATTTCATCATTCATAGTTTCATCATATATCAATCAACCTACATAGTGGAATAACCCCTTGGCCGTTGTTCCGTAGTTGACCCATAAATCGAGTCGCCGCGCAATCTCACAACATTGATTTTAGTTTCGAACTCCTGACATCATAGAAATGAGAATCAAACACTTCCCTCTCTGCCAGATAGTATAGGCTTTGTGGCAGCCGCTTTGCAGCTGTCGGGCTGTTACTCCTTGCGTCGTAGCCGCTGCCGCCAACGCTACCGTCACCCCCACCACCACCGCCACCGCAAACGCCACCGCCTCCTTCGTCACTGCCAACACCACTGCCACCGATACTGCCACCGACACTGCCACCGACACTGCCACCGACACTGCTACCGACACTGCTACCGACACTGCTACCGACACTGCTACCGACACTGCTACCGACACTGCTACCGACATTGCTACCGACACTGCTACCGACACTGCTACCGACACTGCTACCGACACTGCTACCGACACTGCTACCGACACTGCTATCGACACTGGTATCGACACTGCTACCGATTCCGCTACCACTTCCGAAATTGCTATTATTACCGCCACCGCTCCCGCCACCGCTCCCGCCACCGCTCCCGCCACCGCTCCCACCACCGCTCCCGCCACCGCTACCGCTACCGCCACAGCTCCTGCCACCGCTACCACCACCGCCACCGCTCGTGCCGCAACCATTGCCACCGCTATTGCTACCGCTTCCACCGCCGCCTCCAGAAGCCGCCTGGGAACGCGGGTTTCTCCGCTGGGAGCCGGCCGCGGGGGAGCTTGCTCGGAGCGCCACGCCGCGCCGCCGCCCACCGGCACGGAAACTCTGTTTTGTATTCGAGGCCCGCGGCCGCGCAGCCGCCGTCGTCGCTGCTACCGCCGCTGCCTAGAAGCTCCTGGGAAACCTGCCGTAGCCACCGCCCGGGGTTCCTCTTGAGTAACAACGAAAGCAATTCGCCTGTCGGCGGCGCCGCCCGGCATGCCACCAGAGTGCCCAGCGGCTTGTCACACGACACGGTTTTTCGAGGGTCTTGTCGGGTATTCACAACGGGCCGAGTAGGTGTGGCAGTTGCGTACACCTTTGTGTTGCCGATTTCGGATGCGAAGGAAAACTTACTTGGAAGGTAGGGGTCAGAATTTGTATTAGGAAAACCGCGATTTGCGGCAGTGAATCGTGTATTGCGGAATTTATCCTTGCACCGTTGTCGTGACAATCAAAAAAGTAATCGTATTTTATAGAGTGCCCCCTGTAAAACTGTATGGTGAGTCATTCATTCACAATTCTCTTCAACTCATGCTGAAATATGCTTTCAAATTTTGTTATCTTAGTTAAGATTAAATATTTCAATTTGTTTTTCAAAAATACTCGAGTTCATGAGAAATATTGATTTAAAATTGATTTCCTTACTCGAAGAGGCTTGCGGTGCTTACATTCATTATGTCGAATCGTATACATTTTTACATTTAGTCGCCTTACATACTTCCCAATACATGAACACGTGATACATAATGCCACAATTACGAGTGATTTTTTTAAAACTCTCAAAAATTGGAAATAAACATCGATTTTTTATATAGTAGAGATCCGTGCGACTTTAAGTATTAGTATGTGAAATTACACGAATACACTTGCAGTAACTAATGAATGAATGCAATAATGTTAGATTTGATTAACTTCTTAATTTCAATTTTAGTGCATGTTTTCACAATTTTACATCCCACTTTTCTTTAAGTCTTTCCCGCATTGTATGGCATTTTCGTGCTCTCATTTACTGGTTACGAGTGCCATCGTAGGATGCATCTCACTGAACCTACCCCTCTTCATGGAGCTCAACAAGTGCGCTGCACCTGCTCGCCCAGCTTCCAACTGGGGAAGCTCGGGCTACTGTTGTTCCCCATCTCGGTTTACTGTTCTTCTACCTACGCCGGGGAAGCCAGAAGGAGGAACTCCTAAATACGGGCAAAGGGAAATCGTAAGTGATTTGGCAGTTAAGTATGAGATACACGGAGCTACGAAATTGCTACCACACCACAAGCATGTGATGAAAACACTGATGCCTTATATGGGATTCGAACCCACGGCCTTCTTACCGACTACTCCACTTAAGGCGGCTAATGAACTGTTGGTTGTTACAGGTGACTTTAAAACGTAGGAAAGTAGTATTGTGTATCACTGTCGTTATATAGAGAATATATCTTTGGTGGCAATCTTCAGGGGAAAATTCCAACAGATTCGTTTTCGAATAGGTTGTCACTTTCTCATATACACGTACATCGCATTACGTTATCCTCTCTCTAGCGAACAAGATTTCAAACGGTTAATGAGATTCGTACCGTCACCAATTCCTCGGTTGAAAGGGAGAAAGAAGTACACAATGCGTTTTGTTTACACTGCAGCCCGCCGCAAGAACGTAAACGAAAGGAGATACGACCACACGCTTAATGAAGGCGCATCAAGATGCCTTTTGCTGACGAGAGCCTCTCTCTCTCTCTCCCTGCTGGTAGCGACTTGAGTGCGTAACATGACGACCAGAAGCGCACTTCATTGCCCGGAGGAATCTTCTTTGCGGGAGAAAACGCGGGGGAAACGCATCTCAGGAACATGATTTCTCTTGTATGCAAAATAATTTCCTCCACACTACCCGACTTCCAGCGATAAAACCACCTGCCGCCGCCGCGCAGGCTGTCATTTACGTAATTATCATTCTTAGGTGGGTGATAAAACAAATTTATGGAGAAATGTTCTTTTTGGATGCGTTCTCTTGTGTCGTAGAAAGAGCGATTGTTGCTTTTTTTCTCTCCGCAATGTCAGGTTCGGAGGAGCACTCCGAGCACAGAGTCCTTTCAGCTCGTTCCACTGAAACGCTTCTGCGATCCAGGGCCTTTGAAAGTTCTTGCGAGGTGTGCGGCGAAAAACGCGAGGAGAAATCGGCCGGCTTCGCCCATTAGCTGGCGAGGATGTGAGGACGGAGCCGAAGAGGCATGCTGGCTGCTGGCTGCTGGCCCCGGCCTGGCCTATCGCACTCTTTTGGCATTCGATATGCGAAACGCGTGTCGTGGATGCGGCGAGAATCCTTTGGGGTGTAAAGCGTTGTCTGGGCCCGTAGTGTCAGATATCGTGTGCTAAATGCTCGTGATCTTTTTTCTCTTCGGTCTTTCCAAATCTCAGTGGACACGATTATTTTTCGCATAAAATTTGAATACGTTAAGTGCTTCTAAAGTGTCCGTTTAAAATCCGTTTATTGCTTAAAAAGTGTTTCATCCATATACTTAAAAATCTTATCATTTTTTATTTGTAACAATTTATTTACCGTTGTGATTCAATTTTAATTTATTCGTGGGTTAGTATTTGAATCACGCTCACTTGCTGGATGTATTTGCCTTATTTTTTAGGACTGACAACCCTAAGGTAGTGTAAGTAAATTAATTATATTAATATTCGTAAATAAATTCCAAAAAAGCTAATAAATACAGGAGTCATAATCTCCTGTAACCTAAGCAGTACTCTCTCTCCAAAAAACTCTTAATATTCACATGACGTATTAATGTCCGTGTATTTGACTTAACTATCAATTCAATGCGAACATTTTCGTTAAGAGTAATGTACATTCTATCGAATTTTCAGCCAATTTCACACTAGTTTTTTGGTTATCATTGTTGAGCAGTCTTAAGTTATGTGTATGCCACAACTAAATTTACTTTTAGCTTTCTAAATAAGGCCTAGTTCAATTGTATGGCATCCTAGTTCCGATACGTTGAAACTTTTGCCTCATTGGATTTCGGTCACGGCGGGCACAACGTCGCGGCCCAGGCGCTGGCAAAGCGCGTATGATCGGCGCGCGGGGCGCCGTTGACACAACCTCGTTGCATCGTGTTTGCAGGTAACAGTTGGCGCGCGCGGGGCGGGAGACCGCGTCGTTTGCGTACGTCTGTGCGTTCGGCCCCTCTGCGAGCGGAGCATAGCGACAAACCCGCTGGCAAGCCTACGTAGGCGACTTTCGCGGGGCATCGACGCGCGCCAGCGTGCGCTGCACGGATTTCGCCTCGCGCGAAGCCCCTGCGTCGCGTCGTGACTGATCGTTGCGTCAGATTGTAAGGATTACAGTAGGTCACCTGCTGGATCAGAGGGTTTTCTAAACAGTGCCTTGTATGAGAGAAAAAATGTTTGGCCAAGATCTGTAATTTACTGCAAATAGGATTCTTTTATTTTTTAAGAAGTAGCATTTCATTTGCTGGGTTGTAGCTTGCGCCCTGCTTAGAAGACAATGAATTCCATCTCTGTCCTTTATATTTTTTAATATGATGATCGAAGCTGTCCCAGGAATATCCTACTCATGCATATTCAATATTAATATTTTAAAAAAATTGTCGTGCAAATTAGGACTAAATTAGTTCAAAACAATTAATTGAAATGGAATGTCAGTGATCGGAATTATTTAATTAAACTGTAGTTACTTACCTAACACCCATTATAACTTTTCAGATAAAACACCACTCCATTAGAAACTAAATACGTAACTCACGAACAAATGCAAAGAGGTGTCACGTAGTCACTGCGACATTGTTATCATTTTCCTTCCAACTTTTTAAAAGGAAAACCTTGGAATGTCAAGTTCAAGATTACACACTTCTTATTCATTTATCAGTTGTGACAAATTAAGGTTATTATACGTGATATCATAATGCATTATCTGCTATGCAGCTTTTCCCGCAAAATAAATGCGGAGAAGTGAAGCAATAATCAACATTTCAATTATGCATTAGAATATCTAAAGGAATATTGTTTATGAAGAAAAACAATGAATAAACACGACTAATTTCATATAAAGGACAGAAAATATAAAAAATGTTTTGCTATAACGTCTATTTTGCTCGAGTTATATTTTGAAGTTAGGCAAGTTAATACCGACTGATTTCAAAACAAATGGTTTGGAATGAGACAATGCTCTTACCTTACGTTAAACTGGACAGGCTCTCTAATAGAAGTGAACATTAATTCTACATAATCTGATCGGAAAATACGCGCACACCTTGATGATTCGAATCGAATTCACAAAGAGAGGAGCTCGCGGAATCAGATTTTTCTGAGCGATCTTGGTACCCTCTTTTTAAAAGAGAGTGAGAAAAAGAGGTCGAAAGTACCTATCCACAGTCATCGTTTGCCTCGCATGAAGGTATGTTAAGATTCAATACATAATTTGAAGAAGTCAGTTTCCTTCAATACGATGTGGGTTACTAGTACGATGTGGGTATACTTGTACGATCAATACGATGTGGGTTACTGTTTCATTGTTACCACCAGCGCACTATCTCTTAATGGACCCAAATTGGTCCGTTTCCTGTAATGCAGCTCAAATCTGTTTAATTATTAGAGAGCACTTTATATTGGGACGAGTGTTTTATTCATTCATATTATTCATTTCTAAAAATTCCAGGAAATGCAACAGCTCTACTCAGAGCGTGCGTAAAAATTTATATTTTTTAAAGAGCACACTTTATTTTGTATTTGGTATGGTCTCGTCAGTGATGCTCAGAGATTATAACTAACGCTGGATTTGAAATTGGTCAATTGCATCAGATCCACACATTCATCTTTCTACTTGTAACACATGTGTTTATACGACAGTTGATATTTCCTACGACCTACTCTTTCAAGTGCTTGCGTATTCCGGAGAATGAAGAAAATGTTTGGGGACAGAATGGGGAATCGATTTATGGCACGCCAAGAAAATACGAAATCGTAGTGTTCTCTAAAGCTTTCACATTTCATAACATGATAATATCTTCGCATGAACCGGACATACACACGAGGTCATCTTCGCAGGCAAGAGCCTAACCCTGACCATGGAGCGCATCTCCAACCGGTTGTGTACCTTCATGAACCAACATAAATTACCCCCGCGACGAATACAAATGACGTCCCAATATTCTGTGATATGTAAAATGGCCACGTTCGCGCGCAACGCATTCGAGCTTTTTTCCATGCTGCAAGTGCGTTTACACTACGCTTTCTCCGCACCATTGTGTCAATGATCTTCCAGAAACATCGATATTGTACGAATAGCGCAGTTTATCACATGACCTACATCCTACTGCGATAAAACGCAAGTGTCTGTGCTGTCGCCTCCGTCGGCTTTTCAACGAAGCGCTGTTTCCCCATTTCTGAGTTAACAAGGGCTATATTGTGTGTTCGTCTATCTCTTCGTCATTCCTGTCCGTGTCATTGCTCTGTAATCGTTTCCATGTCGTTTTTTCGTTGGCTGGTCGATTTTTTTAGGGCATTTCGTTGGTTCGCTAGTTGGCCACCCGGTTGAAGCCCAGCGATCACGACTCCCACTCCGCGTCCATTATGCTCCTGGCTCGCACTTACTCTTGTATTTCGCCCGTTTCTCCTCTACTCCCTATTACTCAGGCTCCAATGCCCTCTCTTCCCTCCTTTTGCATCGACGCTTTTGTCGCCTCTCTCAAACTACTCTCATCAGTGCCAACAGTCTCACTCTCACCTCCGCTCGCTGCTTTGTCCAGGACGTGGCTCGTGCCAGAACTCGCGTTCCTCATGTCGCCTGCTCTCGTCAACACTCGCATATTCACTACTTCCCAGCTGCCTTTTCTAATTAATATTTTTCCTCCAAAGTTCGTTTTCATCCTCCCGCCCGCTCTCTCGCTTCCATGTTGGATTCTGCTTACATCCCTTCTTCGTTCCTCCCCCACAATTTTTTTCACTGTGACTGTATCCCTCTACCATCGCGTCCTTTTTCTCGCATCCCAAGCATCCCTTTCCCATCCCTGATTCCCGGTTCCTGCAAAGATTTCCGCCACTTCCCGTCGGTTCCACATCCGCCGCTTCATCCGCCGCTTCCACATCCACATCCGCGTGACGTCCGCCGCCGCGCGCGCACGCGGCAGGTGCGTGCAACAGCTGCCGCGAGAGGGCGCGCGCCGTTGACACAGCCTGCGCCGCCAGCTGCAGCTGACGGTTGGGCTCCTCCTGCGGAACAGCCCGTGCCGCGCCCTGCGTAGGGAAGGGAATGGCTTTGTGCTCCGCGCAAACGAGCGGCCGTTATGAATGGGTTGCAAAAAACTGCAGATTCTCATACTGCCTCTTGAGTGAAAACATATATCTCTTAACAATATACAAGGGTACCAAAAAATGTATACACTCTTTGACGGTGAATTCTATTTGGAACGGGAAGATATACGGTAGTGATTCTTGCTTGCTATTTCAGTTGAATGTTTTGTTACCTGTTCTTATGTTTACGTGTGTGCAAAGTGACCCCCAATAGCAGCTAAACAACGTCGATGCGGGTGATGTACACATTTTTGGGGCCCCTCTGTATATTCACGATCCGGCATTGTGCGTTCTCTTGACTCAAAACTATGTTGTAGCAAGATATCCGGTTCGGATTTGAGATCAGGCGGAGAACATAGTCTTAAAGGAAAAACGGTATGTTGTTACATCCACTTCTTCAATTGACACTACTATAAATAGCATGACATCATGAAGAAAATTACTAGAGTCGAGCCCTGGTGACTGTGGCGTGACAAAATGAAATTAATCTGAAATAACATCGAAATTCAACCGCTAAAAGATAGGTTAAGATTTCTTGTTTGTTCACCTTTTTTTCTTGGACTGTAATCTTGTAAATCGGAAATGTGACTTCATGAACGCAGTCAATACTTGTAAATTCTTACGACCATTGATTGTCCTTGAAAATGTTTCGGGTGGTTATCGTGGCAAATCACAAAATTCAAATCGTGTAGCTGCCATATACATTCGTGCATATGCGTCGAACGCTGTAGCGGATTAAACCCAGTACCGTGCTTGTCACATCTCCGGCACAAACAAAGACAAATCCCATTCGAACTCGCGAATACTACTCTCGCGATCTCACTCTTCCAAGGCATGAAGTGCCCGTCACAGTAAACTGTGACTATAAATGTGTTAATTTATCAAGACGTGAACATCTTATTTACACACATTTATGGACGGAAAAAATACGGTATGTTAAAACGATACCGTATATACATTTATATTATAAAAAAGAAATATTTATTTTCAAATAAAAAATATATTTGCTTTAATTCATAATTATGTAAAGTAGGTTCTTCTCACTACGAAAGACACTAAGTAGTTGTGTGGCTGTGAGTAGGATAGTGACGTCTATAAATAAACACGTACATAAACTAATTATGGCGTATATTACAGCATTACGCGATTAATTAATGTGAATTGAAAAGTACCAAGATCGTAATCTTGTTTCATGACAGAATAAATCTAGTAAACTACGTGAACAATTAAGCAGTAAAGAATTTATTACATAAACATTTGAAAAATTAAACATCTCATAAAAATTCAACCTCCCCCCCTCCCCGGTTGCATCACCATAAATTTCTAGTAAACTATCGCCAGATACCCTTGTCGGCCTACGATTACTCCACCGCTTATCATGAAGCTACGACGTTAGCGTCACAGGCGAGCGTTGTCTTGGCGGTGGGCGACGGTGGCGCCACGACGCCCCGCCGTTGTCGCCTTCGCCCAACAAAGCGGGAGCGGCGCGTGCGGGGCGCCGCAGCTGGCGACACACGCGGATGGCGGGGGGTGGAGGGGGAAGAGGCGGGGGAGGCGGCAAGCGTCGTGTGGCCCGCGCTCGTCGTTGTGAATTATTGCGTGACTGCAAGTACAGGTAGCGAAGGCTGCTCGCGGTGTTTGTTTATGGTGGATGTCGTGTCAGGGTTTAGTTGTGGTGTTCTAACGTGTGGTCTCCAAAGGTTCTTTTTTTTTCTTTTGTGCTGACGACATGAAGACGTTGAAAAAATATTATACTCTGAAGTGTGCTAGGTAAGTTGTGGAGCGTCGATAAAGGAAAAATACGAATATCCCGTATTGTGTAAATCACTTCGTTATATTTCCGTACTTATATTTTTATTAAATTATTAGAATTATTATATTACATTAGATTCTTTAAAGTATCCATCTGTAATTTTATTCATAGTTAAACTTTCTCTCTAATTCTTGTGGAATATGTGAACAATTTTATCTCAAACTCTTATTCGTTTGCACATATTTCATAACTTCACCATCTTCTTGATTAATACATTCTCCAGTGTCTTCATTTACTTTATTGGTCGATTTTGTACTGCGAAGTTAATGAAATACGTTGTACTCGTTTTCATATGCCAGTTCATTAGTGTTTTCAAAATTGTTTGCTCACTGAGCAACTTTATTGCATACCACAATATGTACGTACTTGTACTCCTGATTGAATATTTACGTGAGTGGGTAGGTGATGAGAAGCTGAATAAGACAACATACGTGATGAACGATCCGTGGGTGAGCCGAAGTTAGTTATTCAATTCAGTGATGCTTTATTTTACGTGGCGAGACTCAGCCCATCAGACCTATCCTTCCGTCAGACCTCTCAAATTTCGGTACGCTCTTTTCATCTTCTAGTGGAGAAAGAAGGTGTCTCTCGGGCGATGAAACAGGCGATTAGTATTTAGCTTAGAGGATTTTTTTAGGCTTGTGGATCGTTCACATGCAGCAGATCTACAACATGGGACCGCCGGATTTACTTACCTTCGAAAGAAGGCATACGAAGGATTTTTTTCACGCTTTAGAATTTATGGCTTCGATCGATTTCAACCGGTTAGCTTGGGTAAAACAGCCCACCACGCTGACCGTTTTATCAGCGAAGCCGCCAAAATCGGGTACCGAGTGAGCGAACGAGCACACGAAGGAGCGATCAGATGGGTGGGCGGGCGAATGAGCGAATAATGTGTGAGTGGGCGAACAGGCGTGCGGGTGAGCGGCCGAACAAGCGTGTGGGTGGATGGACAGCAGGTGAACGGGCGTGTGGGTGGGAGGGAGAACGAGCAAACAGGTGAAAGGACGTATGGCTGGGAGATCAGACTACTGATAGGACGTGTGGGTGCACAGCTGATGTGTCAGCTAGTGTGTGTACGTGCGTGTGGGTACGTTAACGAGCGAACTGGAGCACGTCTCGGTGATCACCCCTCTGAACGAGCGAGTGAGCGAAGGGGTAGGCAGGAAAATGAGCGAGCAGATGAACACACCAACGAGTAAGCAAATAGGTGCTTCCCTGAGCGATCGGACTATACACAGGGCGAGAGGGTGGAGTGGTATCGAGTGAGCAGGCAAGTGAGCTAACGCGCGTGCGTGTGGGTAATCGGGTGAATGAGCGAACATGAGTATGTCCAGTCAGACGACGAGGCCTTTGAGCGAGCGAGCAAGCAAATATCTGTCTCAGTGTGCGAGAGAAAGGGCCAACAAGTGATCACGAGGTTAAGTGAGGGAACAAACTGAGCGGTCAGAGTACTGCAAGGACTAATGTGGGGGATGAGTAGGAAAGTAAATGGAAGGAATTTTCCATCATTCCAAAAGATGGCTGCCACCTAGCTGTAACCAGCATGTTTTGCAGTTTTCATATTTTTTCAACCATGTTGTGAACAATCATGAGTGATGCACGTTGCTTGGGCAATACCCACTTAGGATGGGAAAAGTGTTTTCCCGAAAGTTAACTCTGGGTAATAATTAATAAAAATTATTAAACCTTTTGTGGCGATTATTTCCTTTACCATATCACTTATATTAATGTTTACGTCTATGCGTTTCGCTTATGTTTACGTTTGCATTGTGAACGGACCTTCAGTGAACGTACGTACGTGCGTGTGGGTGAGTGAGCGATCAGCAGCATGTCCAAACGCGAACGAGCCAGCGGGCGTGTGTATAGGTGTGTAGGTCAGGCGGCGTGCGGGTGACCGCGTGCCCTGCAGGGGCGCGGCGCCCGGCGCCCGGCGTCGCGTGCGTAGCCCAGCCCTTGCCCTTGCGCCGCCACGCGCGCCTCCAAACTTTTCCTTGCTTTCGCACGCGGAATGCCGCCGCCCGCGGCGCACAGCGGGCGGAGCGGCAACGAAAGGAAGAGACGAGCGAGCGAGCGGCTGACTGACCCACACGCAGGGCGGTCGCGTGCCGCGGACCGAGCAAAGGAACGGGGAGGTGCGGTGCGCCCGCCGGCTTCCACAAACCCAGAAACGGCGGGACGCTGGTGGAATTGCGAGTGGACGGCTGCTGACCGATTGCCATCCGCCGCGCCGGCGAGGCACGCTCAGGACGTGTTGAGTGAAGGAATGATGGAGAAGAGAAAATAGTGGAGCGAAAAAGAAATGGGAGAGATTGAAATTTCGATGACTTATATTGACATTTGATTCCTTCCTGTGCCCTATTCCTACTGGAATTATTGCCACCAAGTACAGGAAACTACTACTTGGAATTGTTGGGCAATTGATAAATTACAAGTAACAAATTGGAATATAACTAATTAGATGGGATATGTTGTGGATTTTTAGCCTGCTGTACCACAATAACAATATGTAAATAATTATTACTTACACGGTATTAGAACCCACAAACCTACCACAGAACGGATCCCCGTGCAGAGGACTGCGTAAAAATATCAAACTGCAGAATATCTATTTGGAGGAGACAAGAGAGCTACGTGTTGGAAAAATAAGATTGCAATTATGTATTTCCTATTCCTGTGATTCCTTAATACAGAAGGCTGGTTATGTGATGAGAGCCAACATAATATGCAGTAAATTAAAAAAAAAAATAAGCGAGAACATACCTGATGCAAGGGCAAAATTCAATGTACAAAATTGCAAGGGGAATAATTATGCGTTAATACAAATACTGCAGTTAAGAATGATTGAAAATGAAATAGCTAGGCAGGTGCCAATCTGACGTTTTTCACTGACTGGCCCACGCGCCGTGCAGGGGAGCGAAGCGAATAACGAGCGAACAAAAGAGAAAGGAGAGACGAAGACGCAAAGCAGCTCGCGAGTGCTCGGCGCCTGCCCGTCCGCCCCCGTCCGCCCCCGTCCGCCCCCGTCCGCCCCCGTCCGCCCCCGTCCGCCCCCGTCCGCCCCCGTCCGTGCCCGTCCGCCCCCGTCCGCCCCCGTCCGCCCCCGTCCGTGCCCGTCCGCCCCCGTCCGCCCCCGTCCGCCCCCGTCTGCGCCCGTCCGCGCCCGTCCGCGCCCGTCCTCCCCGTCCGCCCCCGTCCGCCACCATCCGCCCCCGTCGGCCCCCGTTCGCCTCCGTCTGGCGCCGTCCGCCCCCGTCCGCCCCCGTCTACCCCCGTCCGCTCCCGTCCGCCCCCGTCCGCCCGCCAGCCCGCCCATCCGTCCGCCCGCCCATCGCGTGCGCGTTGAAAGCGACGGTGGAGCGTGCGTCCGCAGGATATAGGCCAGCCAGGGCGAGGCGATCGCTCGCGCGTTTTCGTGGTTCCTGCGCGAACCCGTCACTCATCCGACTTTCTTTCTCGGCGCCGCCCCCCACCCCACCTCCCTCGCCACGATGCACCTGTGCGTCAAAGAAATTGCTCCGCGTTTCAGAGTAAAAGGAAAGAAAGAAAAGGGGAAATCGTAATTTAAACGCGGCGTTCTGAAGGCGATTTCTAGTAGTTTTCACGAGTATTATTAAGATTTGCAAAGTAGTATGAATAAATGTTAAAACGTAGATTTTTAAAAGGCAACCGCAGTAAAATACTTAAGATAATTGTTTAATTATACTTTTGAATTGATTGCTGTAAATGGTTTTCTAAGGTTTTTGAAATTCCTTTTTCTATCACAATTTTAAAATTCAAATTGTGGAATCTAACCTTGTTAATAGATTGTATAAAATGCAATGAAAATAAAACAGCAAATCGAATTTTTTTCACTTTTGGTCGCAAATATTAATTGAGGTGTAATAATATATTTATTCTGTTAAAGATTCTTATTCAATTTATTTTTAAGGCCGTCTAAAATGATAAGACAAACGTATTTAATATTAAGTAACAAAAATAATATACTTCCCATTCTTATCCGTTCAAAACCAACGTTATAGGTAATCTAAAGGAGCATTCGTTTTAGATTGTTTATTTGTTACATGGACATCCTGTATATAACGATATTGTTTAGTATCCACGATGTTGTTTAGAATCTTGTCTTCAATTATTAAATTTCAATATTGAATTTTATGTTAATAATATTGTCTTGCTAAGTGTAGAATTTAAAATTACACACACACACACACACACACAGATTATATATATATGTGTATTGTTGGCATCTTATAAAATACATTTGAAATTGCAATTTAGTCGATATGTGTGACAACCAAAATGTTTAGTTACACCATCTTGATGTTAAAGTTGTTCTCGACTTGCTTCCGGTTTTCATTCATCACTAACCACTGTACGTCGTCGTCGCCGTCGTCCGCCGACGTAGGGCCCGCCCGCGGCGCCTTTCGCTGGCTGCCGCCCAACCCACGCCGCGTGCCGCGCCGCCCATTGTAAGGCGTCGTTCGCACCTCGCGCCTACGACGGCCTTTGTCTGCCCACGATTGTTTCCGATGAAAGGAACCGATGTTTGGGCAAACCACGGCGATAAGTAGGTGAAGCTTGGAGGAAAGCTGAAAGGGAAAGGAGAAACGTCGGTGATGACTACGGCTGTGCGTGTGGGAAGGGTTAGGGCACTTTGCGCAGAGCAATACCAAGAAGATGAAAGTGTGGTTAGGAAAGTGGAAATATATTCTTGACTCATTGACCGGAACAAAAGGTTCAAACTGTTGTTGTCCATCAGCAATGTTTGTTTTGCATCGTAACACGAGATGTTCGAAATCTTTATTTTTTATAAAATAACATTGCAAAAATTCCTTTATTCGAAAGTATAGAAGAAAAATTGACATCCGACGTAGAAATTATTATAGGCGAAATCGTACAACTATACAAATGAAGTAGTATTTTGTCAACTTCTTTGTGTGGTTTTATTTCTTACCACGGTTTTGAAAAACGAAGTAAGCAATACGATGACCATGTACTTCTCTATAACTTCAAGACGTAAACTGGCTATATAAAACCTGACTCATGAAGTTGTTGCATGTTTTAATAGCTTTCATTCAATGCAATGAAAAGTATGATGTGTCATGCTATCTTTTTTTCCAGATTGGCTTTGAAAATGAAGATAGCATGGCAGCTTCATTAGATTTGAGTGCTAATAATGACTGTCCACAATTTTTTTTTTTTTGCGCCGGTGGTGATAATGAGAATCTATATTGGCCTAAAATGCCAAACGCATAGCAATCGTATACTCAAAAAAATACTAGCCCGGTACATTAATTTATGTTCAAATGTGTTAAATTCCGTTAACTAAAACAAATCATTAATATTTCATACCCCAAATTCAGATTCAGGCTTCAAAATTCTATAGGTAGCCATCGACTACCATGTTAGCAGAATTGCGTTCGATAATTTTGTTCAGCATCGATTTCGCGAAGCCACGAAAAGTTAATTTATATTTCTACTTTCAGTACTAATTCAGATCGCAAATCGCACTTTTAATTTCTACATTAATATCCATAAAAGAATGAACACATCGTCTTCCAAATTAATCGCTTTCGTATTCGTTCGTAATCGCTTCATTCGCATCAGCTTCATCCATCAAACACATACGGTGAAATTCCGCAAAATCACTTCGATTTTAATCAGCACTGCCGATTCCGAACGCCTCTTCCTTACATTCTTTCGCGCGAAATACGCGCGGAGGGCCCGGAAGGCGAGCGGGTCCCGTGAAGCGGACGCTCGCAGAATTAGGCAAATGGCAGGTGTTGCGCCGCTCCTCTGCTCGTGTTCCGGGCATTGTTCGCCCGGTGCGTTTTGCGTATCACTCTCGATTTCTCTCACCGATTTGCATAGAAAACGACCGCTGGAAGGAAATGGGTAACACTTGCACCCGCTGGCCGGTGAGCGCCAGAGCGCACGAACCGGGTTTCGATTCTGGAGCCGGCACTTCGCTGCCCGTGTTCGTTTCGTTGCGCGCAGAACTGCGCTGCTCGAAAGTTATTGTCCAAATTCATTCATTAATTCACTCACTCATTCATTAATTTGTATGTATTTGTATTAATTAATTATTAGATTTAATATATCGTGATAAATGGGTGCTTCATATTCTACTGATCTCGTCTATGCATCTGCTGGGTAATGGGTTAGTGTTTATGGTAGGTGTGCGAAATTCTACATTCTTTTAGGGTGTTCATGATAACTGGCTTCGGATGCAAAAACTTCCTTTAAAATAACGTTACGTTTCACGTGATACACGTTTCTTATTGAGTAAATATTATTTCAAAAAGAAAAAAAAATATATCCAATGCAACTTTTGCAGAATATTTTGCATTAGCCATTTAATTCTCAAATAAAAATAACAAATCTGGAATAGGGAAAATTTTATGAACTGTGGAACCACGCTACCTCAAATTCCATTATTCTAATTCCTCTCAACCTCCTTCCTCTCGTCATCTCGAATATTTCCTTTTATTCCCCTTCACTTTCCTTAAAATCAGATATATATCTTGAACTTCGACAAATACAACATTTATTTTCCCCTTCTGATTCTAGATTCTGAGGAATCATTGTATTAGTGCCCGACACAAAATAGAATTTAAAAATAAATATCTCCAAAATCGTTTTTCTAACTGCTGAAAGGCTTGAACAGGATAGAAATTCGTTTGTTTTAACTGCACGTCAGAGATAATCGACCATACGTACTTGTCATTACAAAATGGTGAATTAAATAGTCTCGTTCAGTAATTTGCCAGGAGGCATCAGAAAATCAGTTGCCCGGCAGACCTGAGCCTTCGGCTTGGAGAGTTGCTCGAGTGCTCATTTCGCATCAGAAGTCCACTTCTATCGCATCTCAAACCAGATCGTCTGCGAGGTCTCGCTCTCACAACGGGATAATTATAACTGGTGGCACAGTTTCTGACACATAATACGCTCCTTTCTTTGAAATCGGAGACGCCTGCAATGACTACTGGGTTACCTGAGTAGTACCGATTCGGTCCAGCGATCGAGCACATGCACCGACGACCGGCTGTCTCGGGTGCGACCCAGATCCAAAGGCACGCATGAGCCGTGAGTGACAGATGCGGAAATTGATTCAAGCCGCGGAGGAAAACATTCCAACGAACGCGGAGGAAAACATTCCAACTCTGTAGTAAGACTAGCTTACACAGTGTTAGCTTGGCGCCTTCGGCGGGTATTTTCATGTTAACTTGTTTTAGTTTTTTAATTTGTGCTATGCAAGTTTATTAAGAAAAGACATTTTAGACAGTGACTTGTCTACCCTAGGGCATAGAAAGTAACATGAAAAAATATCGAAGGAATACTGCGATTAGGAATCGAATAAGCAATTTATTTCCTCTATAGGTGCTTTACAGCGTCCCAAGAGGCATTTTATATACTCGATTGATACATGTAGAATGAAAAATAAAACCACTCCCTATTATTTATAGCGAATGTAATATTTTTCTCTAGAAATGTATTATCGTACATTTGACAAGGACAGTAAAAATTTTCAGATCAATTATGATACTCGTGTATTCAGGGAATTGTCAGGGTAAATAATCGCGAAGGGAAAAATTGTCGCTGTGACGGAGTTCGTAACGAAATGTCGGTAACGAAACATTGATTTATAAAACACTTTGATACAGACACAGAAATATCGGAGGCGGGAAACAATTTGTCACGGATGATAATGTCTAAATGTTTGCCCGCCTGCCAACGTTCTGAGTGCTCATAAACATAAGCCCCATTGACGCACATTTAGAACGGTGGCAATGTGACGCCGAAGCCATAAGAAGTCTTTTTAACAGAAGAGAATGATCGGACAATCTGTGCCGTCACGTACATCAAATAACAGTAGAGTTGTAAAGATAATGGCACTGTGAGTGGTGAAGAATCTCCCAAGAAGAAAAAGAGCGATGACCCAAGAGAATAAAACATCTATTCGTAGAAACAGATATTTCGTCAGTCCGTGGGATAGTAAGGAATGTGTGTTGTAAGGGTTTTCTAGATAATAAATCCATGTCCAACGGAATCCCTATCTCCTTTGATTTAACGGACTCTATAATATAAATACGTGACTGAAAAATTTTAGTTGTTTGAATATTCGCACGACTCAGTTCCATTAAGTTATGGCACCTGTCCCAATGTCTCACAAACGCATACACACACTCACTTACATGCACTACAGTACCACACATGTCGGGAGGTAAGTTGCGAGCTTAGACCTTGCTCCGGCTGGGGCGATGCATGCTGGTGGGAGATACCTATATGGGAAAACCCGGCAAGTCGACGTGTAGGTCAGTGTCGGATCTCACCATCCAGAGGGGAAGCTCGTCGGCACATCTAGCGATAGAAACAAGTACTACACTTACGGGAATATTGACTTTAGTAGTTGACGCGCCCGGAAACATGAATGAATGAATGAATCAATCAATCAATCAATAAGCGTTTAGCGAATTTAAAGGGGACAGCTTCGTCGTAAGATCTGAAGGCGACATAAAAGAGGAGAATCCGAGCGAATCGCAACGCAGCGGCGATGCCGTCTGGCGGCGGCGATGTGGTCGTCTGCCCGGGTGGCAGGGCGGGCCGTTTTCTCCGCGCCGTCGTCGTCGTCGTCGGAGCGTCGTGGCGCCGCCGGACGTCCGCCGTCGGCGGGGGCTGGTCCGGCAGGTTGGGCCGCGCCTTCGCCGCCGGACGCAGCCGCCGCCGCCGCCGCCCGGCGTTTCTCCGCCCGCCTTTCGCGCGCTCCGGCGCCCGCCGCCGCTGCCGCCGCCGCCACCGCCGCCCCACACACCGCCGTCGTGCGATTGATGGCGTTGTGCGGTTTATGTTGACCTCGAGAGAATCAAGGTGGCGCTACTCATGCGCTATTCGGATAGTACCGATTGATTGAATGAGTAGTTTTTCCACGCACGTCAACTGATTCCAATCCAGCGCACGTTATTTGTCCCGTAAATTTAGTACATTTTTATCGCGGGAGGTGGCGGTGATCTTCCTTCACTAGATGGCGAGATCCGACGCTGATCTCATGTCTACTTGCGGGGTTTTCCCCAGTTAAGTATTTCCCACCAGCCGGTCACCGTCCTAGCCACCATCCAGCGGAGAAGATCTTAGATATTGAATTGAATTGAATTGAATTTGCCTTATTTTACGTGGCGAGACTCGGGCCATCAGGCCCGCTCTTCCGTCTGACCACGCAAATTTCGCTACGCTCCTTTCATCAACTAGCAGAGAAAGGAGGTATTTCTTGGGCGAGAAACAGTCGATTTGAATTTAGCTCAGAGGCGTCATTTAGGCTTGAGGATCTTTTACATGCAAGTAAATTTACTAACATGGGACAGCCGGCTTTACTTCCCCTCCGAAGGAAGGCGTACGAAGGATTTTGTCGCCCTAAAAATCCACGGCTTCGATCGGGTTTGAACCCGCGAGCTTGGGTATAACAGTCCGGTACGCTAACCGTCACACCATCGCCGCCGCCACCGCAGATATCTCCCGCGATAAAAACATTTCCTACACTTATGGGAACAATGATCTCAGCGGTTGACGTGTCCGAAATCACCAAATCAATCAACAGAAAGGTCCTAGATTTGAGTCCTGAAGGTACCGAATTTTCAACATCAACTCGTAAGTAGTAGAATCGGAAGTTGCCATTGAATGAGAATTCTAGAGGACGGCAACTCTGATCGGTGTTAGCGCTCCTCCAATCAGTTAACGACTCAGCACCCACCGCATCACTTCCGTGCTTTCCCGCCTAATACTCATCCTCACCCGCCTATACTCTTCATTCATCCTCGTGTCCTGGCAAAAAGGTGATCCTCCATTCTTATTTGGCACAACCCTCTGCAAGATGTAGAAGGTCTCCGGAACCTCAGATTAGATTGTAACAGTGTAGAAGAAGTTGTTAGAACGCATTATTTTATTAAAGTGATATGTTGATCACTTTTACCAATTTATTAATTTCATTTGTTAAGATATTTAGGTGGGTTCTTGACTGAAAAAATATATGTAGATTGCCATTATCATCGTGATTGTTTAAGTTTTTAAACTAACATTTTAGTCACGGATTTTAGGGTTTCAAAAATGCGAAAGAATTTGCGTTCACTAAACGTGGTAGGAAAACAGCGCGCTCATAATTTGTAGAAACTCTGTACATACTCGCACAGTATCGAGGAAGCGTTTTTATGAATTAATTCAAATTATTTCGGAAAAAATGTTGATAATATAGAGTGTATGTAACATGTAATATGCTAAAAATATGCAGTGTCACCACGACTGCACAGCACGTGAAGCACGTTGTTTGATAATTTAATCACCAGGAAGGCAGTTATAAGTGCATCGGTTAAACTGATGATTAGGTAATTTTAAAAATTGTTGGCACGTGTTATTACCCGTGCATTCATATGCATAATTCGTTTGTCCTTATTCTGTTAGATTAGCTTTAAATGTTCAAACAAAACTTTACGATTTTGCTTGTTATTTTGCGTTGATTAATGTTTTAACTTACAGACGCAAATGGCTTTTCAGGGGCGGTCGTTGTGTAATAAAAGATTGTTTGTGCCTTTAGCGTCTTCAATTCTTTACGTGCATTGTTAACAAAGTAACTTTTAGTAATGTTAGTAGAGTGAAGATAATTTTGATGGAGACGAAATGTTTTTCCTTTCATACATATCCTAAAAGCGGCACTGCAACTTGAAAACAAAACGTATCTCGGTTTCACATTTACAGCACCGACAGCCTACTCGCTCGCGAAACCGTTCTGACAGTTTTCGTTCGCGTGTGCATACTTGGTTGACTTTATTCGCTTAGCCGAAAGCGCTTCTAATCCTGAAACCCCGAAATTCACAATTTAAAAGCAATGCGCTGAAGATGACTACGAGAGAAAACAAATGTTTTGCTTCAAATACATAGTCTGACGCCCATATAGAAATTTGCATAATAATTATCTCAATTTTTACAATCGCCAAACTTAACGTAACCAATAAATATCATTGCATAATACATTCTACGCTTTTTTGGTATCGTTAAGAAAGATGTGTTTTACGATGAGCTCCTGTAATGCGCACAACCCGGACTAATCACATTTTATTAAAACTGGGATGGTTATGGCGAAAAACAAATATTTTACAATCAACACAAATTCTGGGAACCTAGTCAGATATATAAATATAAAGTTATACAAAAAGATAATTTATATATCTTATATTTCTTATCATCTCCGTCACTGCCTAACCAATGGGCTTCGCAGCGTAATAGATTCCGTAATGTTTTGTTCGCGAGCGTTGGCAGACGTGTAGTGAGTACTCGTTATGCAAAGATCTTCTCTAATCCTCAGAATCTGGACTTAATTATTTTCTTATTACTGAACACTGTATTAAAAATTTGAAATTGTTTCGGGGAAACACAAGTATTTTACACCCAATACGAATTCTGGTAATCAAGTCTGATATATAAATAGAGTAATACTGTAGATGGAGTATTAGATGGAATAATTGGATGGAATGTAATAGATAGAGTAATACTGTAGATGGAGTAGTAGATGGAATAATTGGATGGAATGTAATAGATAGAGTAATACTGTAGATGGAGTAGTAGATGGAATACTGTAGATGGAGTAGTAGATGGAATACTGTAGTAGATGGAATAATTATTTTGTTTTTTATTACAATCACCGTCCCCCACCTAACCAATGAACTTAGACGCGTAATGGATTCCGTATTTTTTGCTCGCGTGCGCATTTGTGGCAGACGTCTAGTGATTACTCGTTATGCAAAGAGCGTCTCTAATCCTGAGATCCCCGCGTCAGCCGAGGGATCGGCCAGCCGGCCGGGAGGCTGGAGGGGAGGGGAGGGGTGGGGAGGGGCGTGGGAGCTGTCCGCTGGACCCGCCGCCCGCTGCCCTTGGCCGGCGCCGAGGCTGCCCGGGGCGGCGTTTGCGCAAGCGCTGGCGCACAGCGCACCCGGCCGCTTCAGCGGACGAAGGAATCAATCCTTCACAGGAAACGGGGCGGCGGAGGAATTCAAAGACTTGTTTGCGAGCATGGGAATGGCACAGCCGTTCCGGGAACGTTTTGGGACGTGGCATAGCACATAGTGGAAATTTGTGTAATGTCTTTTTTTTTCTTTTCTTTCTTCAAGTGGAACCCTAGTATATTGGGACCTGCCTAAGCCTTAATGTAAAGCATAAGAGCACTTGAAGTACTGGAAATATCCTCTTAAGGCTTCATCAGAGCTTGTTAGTTTGAGGGAAGCATTTGAAAGACATTAAATTATGCGAAGGCACTGAGATAAACGTTCCGTCTTGTTCGGGAACGTAACCTTTGTAGAAAACAGCGCGCAGCTTACTGCTCTATTACCTATCAAGTACTTTATCGTGTGCGCCCATGCGTCACCTGTTGAAGGAAAAATCAGCTTTTTAATAACTTAAACGGTGTGAAAAATATTTGGAGTGCTAGCAATTAGAGAATCACACGTTAACAAGGGCGTACCTGCTACGGATGATCCGTTTGTCCTCGTATTTCCGAAACAACGTGTTTTTACAGGATAAGCTATAACACGTCCCAAAACTCCACAGTATGGTCATGCCGTTCTTTTCCGAGGAGCTTGAACAAGAGGAATTTCTTTGTGAGAAGCAATTCAACCCGAATTTGAATTGAGTATAATTGAATGGTAAGGGTCTTTCTTCGTATGAGATATACACCATGAGAGCTGCTCTACCGTGTATCTACTAAAAAGGTTCCTGGTCAGTAGGGATTATGAGTTTTGCTGAATGTAATCTTATAACAGCGTGCTTTAAATTGTGGAGAGAAATGCCAGGAATTGCCATTATCACGAAGATCTGCTGGGATGGAATAACGGTTCATGACTATCATTTCTGTATTTGATTTACTTTCGTTTGGAAATTTCAATTGGAAATTTCGTTTTATGTCTATTGCACATTTTAATATTGTTCTGGTATTCTTTCAATTTAAATCCAAAAAATATAGAAATCTTGCATATGTCAATTATATCAGCTACAAATACCACGAAAATCGAGGAAAGTAAGTAGAACTTGCCAGAAAAAGCCAGTTGAGGAGACTGATTGAATAGAAAAAGTCTTAAAATGTGTTTCGTATAATGCTAATCATTTTTAACTTGGCACTACCCTGTCATTAATCTATGTGTGAAACCTTCTCACCATCTAAACAAATAATCACTTCACTTTTAAAATAAGTTTGTAAAATAAATGTTGAGCATGTACATCTTCACCTGTTAGCGTCATCTAATCGGATATTGTAATGGACTGCAATTTTTCAGAAGCATGTGGAGGAGAAAAAAATAGAAAACCAGCACTTAGTGAAATGATAGGTCTGTCAATGTCCAAATAACCATTAAATACGAGGGTAACTTGGGAACCGCGAAAGAGAAAGTTTCGACACCTTTAGATCTCCGAATTAATAGCATCCTGCTCTAAACGGTGACCGATGATGAGTCGGGAGAGTGATGCACAGGCTAAGACATTAGGGCTGTGAAGAGGAGGATGCGATATTGCAAGACACGTGAGAAAGTTATTAAAAATTGCAAAGATTGCGTAAAAAAATCTTGATTTGTTTGTAACTGAAGGAGTAGATTCGTATTCTCAAAGAATAGATCAATGTAACATTCTTAATTGAACATCGTTAGTAAGAAATTCTGGCATATCATTAAAAATGAAAAATGTTTAGTGAATAATTTATTTCAACAACTTATTGCAATTAAAAGACCAAAAATGCCCCAAAATGGTTTTACATGTTTGGGTACGATTTAACGCCCAAAAATTTCCGTTTATCGGTGAAAAATTCTTTCTTCATTTTCTGATTAAATATTTGAATCTTGTATTAGCCAAATGTGACATAGTCGTTTAAATTATCATTTCATAACTGGAAATTTACTTAATTTGCTTCTAACTTTATTTCGGTAGGTACGTTCCTACCCACTAGTCGTTTAGTATTATTTAATGTAATTATAAATGAAGCTCTCAGTTTGCATTCCTGCCTTCACTTGACCCTTCATTTTAATTCCACTTCGTACTGTGATGCTTCAACTGCAACTCGCTTGTGGCGTCGGTTGAGTGCAAACGCGAAGCCAATTAAATGCCAATTAGCAGGTATCCCGGGGCCACGCAATTGCAGCGGGGCCCCACCCTGCAATCTTCGCCCATAACTGCGGCCCAGGCTCCGGGGGCAGGCGGAGTGCCGACGGAGAAGTGGTGCCGAGGCTACCAGCACCAGGAACCGGGGGGGGGGTAGCTGAAGGGGTAAGGGGACGCGCCAACGTGGAAGACACTACGGCAGAAGCACCGCCGTCCGTTTCATGAATGAACGAGAGAACGAGCGAGCGAAAGGACGAGTGAGCGAAAGAACGAACGAACGAGCGGGCGAAAGAACGAACGAACGAGCGGGCGAAAGAACGAACGAACGAGCGGGCGAAAGAACGAACGAGCGGGCGAAAGAACGAACGAGCGGGCGAAAGAACGAACGAGCGGGCGAAAGAACGAACGAGCGGGCGAAAGAACGAACGAACGAGCGGGCGAAAGAGTGAGCAAATTTTAATAAAACACTACAATTCTTATACATTTCATTCCTCTTAGATTCAAAATATTTCTCTTACACACTGCTACTAGCCTCTAGTGAAACTATTATGTACCAGTTCTACTACACCACTACTGGCTGACACTGCGACAATCCTGAAGAAAAGACTGTAAAAATTTGGAATCTATATATACACCACTTGTTGAGATATTGCTGTCGGTTACATTTCATTAAAGTAACTTTTATTAGTATATATTTACCGCTGACTCGAAAAATACCCTATCGGCCCAAACTACAGCTACGCCGTAGCTAACAGACATTGCAGGTCACGATTGCTAGACGATGAAAATTTGGTTTTAATCCGTATAAATTGTCAACATTAATTTCATGTATTAAAGATTTATGTGTGGAGTAAATAAGTACTTGTTAATCACCCGTACGAGTTTGAAAGATCAAATTACGCAGGCGAATATTTAATAATACTGAAGGCGTCTGCAGCGGAGCGATTTTAGTTTTTCTTGTTTAGGGGACGTTATAATAATCGAGTGTGTCCAATTACTAATTCCTAGTTTTTACTCTTACGCAAGATTCGGAGTATGGCTTTACATACCAAGCGAAAGATTCTTATTGCTTTCATAAGGCGAAATGAACTTTTAGTTCAAATAGTATACCCGGAGACGATGAAGGTGCAATGTTGGAATTTCGCGAAAATTGACGTTTTGCCTTCTTCTGACATTTTTACGTTTAAGTAACACGTCTCTAAGAGTTAAGAAACCAACAAAGTTTGTAAATGGTGAACCCCGAAAACTAATGTCAAATCATTCTCCGTTCAGTCACGTGCCTTCTTGAAAAACGTTGTCTTCTGCAACCTCCTTCGTGTCAAGTCCTACTAAATCGCAGGCTTCAAATCACCCTAACGCATTCTTTCCACGAAATTGCTCCATCTTTTACAGCAGGATTGTACCACTTTGTAGGTTTAGTTGCGTTGCAGCGAAAGGTTCGTTACTGCCTCGTAATAAATGCCGCAGGATAGCAAAGATCGTAAATAGGACAGCGTTGCTGGCGGTAAAAGGCAGGTGCGAACTCTGCCGGTCCGTCCATAGTTATCTTGCTCACCTCGCGGGACGGCGATGCTCGTAATTCGAAATTAAGTGACAGTGAAAGTGAGTTCCGTCTTCCATTTGCCTGGTCTTGAGGTTCTTTTCAGAATCAGCCACCGTATTTCCTTCATTAGCATGATTCATTTCGCTGCTCTACCCTCCGCTGTCTCGCTCTTTCGTCCTGAACTTTTTACATTCCTACGCCTTCTCTTCTATTTTAACATTCGCGTGAATTAATAAAAGATAGTGAGCAGCACGAAAGTAGGTTTTAAGGAAATGGATGATCAAGAATAACTGATAGTCGGTGATCCTTCTCTTTAACACTTTTTTAAAATATCCAAAAAGTGTCATTAATATTTCAAGAGTAAAAAGCACCAGGACTGTAAAGATAGCACACCTATTAACAGTCAGAGAAATACTTTTGTATACATTTCCACTTGTAACCTTCCCGGTAAAGATGTACGTATTTTTCGTGAGTCATTCTTTAAATGACTTGCATGATGAACGACATAGAAGTCTCAAAGCCAAAATTAAACTATTTTAAAAATATTTCATACTCCCCAGAATAGTTCTGTAGAGCACGTCAGTCTTATTAGTTTATTAATTCCTAAGGAAGAAATCAGTATATTATAATTTGTGACAGTTGAATTCTGTGTTATATTAACCGAGGTCGACGACGAGCTTATGAGGTACAAAATGAACGTCCCTGTACAGAACAACGGCCAGTCTAATTTGTTTCCGTAGGAAACACGCCGCATACAAGGAGTGGAGCAACAATCACAAGGGATAATTTCAGTTTGTGGATGTAAACCACGCGCGCGTCCACAACAACGCAAGGATGTGTGGACAACGCCGCGTGAATGCACGTCGGAGGCACCTGCGTGGACACACGGCCGCCCGGCGACCTCGAGAGTCGCCCCGCGCCGGCCCCCGAGGCCGCGGACGCGCCCCCCCCCCTCCGCCCCCGCAGACTCCGCCGCCCCGCCCCCATCGCCCGCCTCCGTTGCGCTCCGGCGGGCTCCCGCCGCCGCCCACGGGTCCGGCGCGGCGCCAAGCCTACCAGCGGCCCACGCCACTCCTCGCGCTCCTTTTTCTTTTCCTTTCATTTTCTTTTCCTTTTTCTTTTCATTTTCTTTTCCTTTTCTTTTTCATTTCCTTTTTTTTCTTTTTCTTTTCTTTTGCTTTTTTTCATTTTATTTTTTCTCTTTTTCTTTTCTTTCTCATTTCCTTTTTTCTTTTTCTTTTCTTTTTCTTTTCTTTTTCATTGTTTTTTTCTTTTTTCTATCCTTTCCTTTATATTTTATTTTTCTCTCTAGTCCTAACACCGTCGGTGCGCTAGAATAGTGGCACATCTCAAAATTCGTCTCTGATCGGTAGTTTTCCGCTGTTTGTCTGATCAATACAAGGCGAATGTCGGAGCTCTACCCGTAACAAACGGGCCACGGACCGCGCGCCATCTTTCTTTTCTCTTGTCCTATCCTCACGTTTTACACACGCTTACACTAACGTGCACTTAGACTACCTCACATGCCAGGAGACTGGTCGGGAGCTTGCAGCTTCTCCCGGCTGGGGCGGAGCCCGAGGTGTGACGGTCGCTACCAATGCCGACTACCAATATTAGGCAAATATGTAGTAATGGTATTCTCGTTCTGCAAGTCAGTTCAGGATGTAGTACAGCAGAATGTAATGAAAGTGGGCAAGTGGAATTTTGTAAAGCTGTTTTCGTTTAAATTTAATCAAATGTACAAGTTGACTGTTTATACGTAGTTTAATCAATTGTTATATACGTATATCTCAGAGCACTAAAGATAATTCCGGTATCTTTGCCTGCATTCAAAGCATCTTTTTTCACATCTTCCTTCTTTTGCTTATAAAGCCCCCTTCTTTATGATAACGATAATATTTAATCAACGACCATTTTTCCTGAATTGATTCTCATTTCCTAAGAACTGACAGAAGTTAAACATTGAAGAAAGTTAACAATGTGTGACCCTTCATTCAGGCAAAGTATTACATTAGTTCGGTAATATGGTCGAAGGCGCCTCTGGGACAACTCCAGCGTTACCGGCGTCTAGAGGTTGCCCGGTGCCCACACTCTTCAGATATCCCACACAGCTCTCGTGTTTCCGACGTCTCAGCCCCTGCACCCCTCTTCACGCTTGCGTGCAGCCCCTGTAACCGCACACCGGGCGCCGGGCACCGCGGCGCGGCGGGTGGGTATCTGGGCGGGGGCTTATGCCTGTCGGGAGCGGTTATTCGATCCGAGCGCTCCGCCGATCACGAACCTGCGCCTTGAAGAGGTGTTTTCGTAATACTGCGCTGCTTAATAGATTTAACGTAACCAGACAGAGGGACGAAAAACCGCTCTTTAACGGCCGGCGTCCGTTAAGGATTTTAACAGTACACCTTCCGTTAAGAAAATCGAAACTAGTGAGTTGCAGGTAAGGAAGGCATTGAGTACTCATATTCAAAGAAAATGTATTGTTTATTTAATGATTTTTTTTAAAACGGCGGTACTACGAAAAGTAATGAGCGATAACAAATAACAGTTGTTATTTTTGTTATATACCCTTCGGCTATTTTATTGATTTACATTTATATGCTTCATGCGGTTCTCTCAAATTTACGACGATTAAAGACGCGCAATCGGTTGCTGGAACACGTGTAATTGCGACTCAGAAGCTGCACAGCGATACAGAAGCTGTATATGACGGGAAGTCTTAAGCTAGAGTTCATGCTAAGCGAGGATTTTCGACACCAACTGAATAGCTGTCTGCATGAGAGTTCTGAAGGCCATCTGCATTCGAGGTTTCCACGGTGTCCTCCGATCATTTTCAGGCAGATGCCGGGGCAGTACCTTGAACAAGGAACTCCGGCTCACTCTCTGGTACCGAAAGAGGGCCCTTGATCCCGAAAAAGTGGATAATGTTTGTTTTTGATCCTGTCGAGACTTTAGAACATCGAGACTCGTACTATTTCATTTCTTTACTCACTGTTCGTTTATGTTACCCTTGCATTTTAGATTCAATAGAATCATTGTAACTCATCGAAACGTGAAACAAGAGTTCACGGAATTATAATTTTAGTGGAATGTACGAGAATTTAAAATAAATTTCATTACCACAGAAAATGTTACTCTCACCGCTCGAACATCATTCAGACGCTTCTTCTTAGTTGCTTCACGAAAATTCAAATTCTCCCGATGAATTTATTGGATACAAACCATATAAAAAGTTATCGTCCCCATTCTTCAGATTTCAAACACTCCTAGTTCCACTTAACTGTGGGTCTTCAAACAGTGGAATGCCTTCCTGGAATGCCGCTTCTCCCCACTTCCAGAGCCCGTTTTCTTTGTCGTATACTGGCCATTAAATTAATATTCAGACCAAGAAAGCAACTTCTCCCTCCTCCATGATTATGTTGAATCAGGATGACAAGATTACTTCGCTCGCTAGCGTCTATTTTTCAGGGTTGAAAGCGTTGAGTCACAATCACCATGCCATCCCGCTTAAGTAATGAATGGTGTTTTTTTTTGCTCTGGCGTTCGTGAAATGTGCATTGAAATAGGACGTTCTCTTCCATATGTCGAGACTCATATATTTTGCGTGGGAATGTATGTAATTGTTGAATTCTTAGTAACAATATTTCAGTCTTAAGACTTCAGATGATATTTCAACTTTGTATCTGATTTTATTTGATTGTTCTAATTTCTAGAATATTCGTTTTATAACCCGAACGCATAAATATAGTTTCTATGTTTTATTACGGTTTAAGTGGACTGCTCGCTTAAAAGTTGTTACTGTGCTATAGATAAATGAATCATTCAAACTACTGTTTTCATGAAACTTTCTATTTAACACCACCCATACATAAGGTCAGATTGCTACAATATTGTTTGTAATAAACCAAGGAAATAAATTAAAGATAATTATTAACATCTGACTATGATAATTAAGCGAATGTGATAAGTGTACTTGTCGCTTGTCATTAGCGACTTGGAATTATTCAGTTAATTTGTAAATATGTACACGCAACCGATAGCATGATCTTCAAATCTCCATAACATGAACTTGAATTCGCTATCTAGAACTTTATCATACTTTTTCGATTTTCTCAATGCATTTGCCGTCCAATAGCTTGAACTTTAATATGTCAAATATATGGCAATTCATTATTTTATTTTCTCCTTTATCCTTGATGTTTCTATGAATCTTCCCGTATGATTTTGCTCTATATTATTTATTACGTTCTTTAGTCCCCAATGAATTTGGCTATGCCTGAGATTGATGAATTCGAGTTGGTTGATGATATAATGCGGATTACTATAGAGCAATGGTGGAAGAAGAGACATTCTCAGAAGCCCTAGAAAACCTTCCAAAACCCCACATTGCCCACCAATTCAACATGGTTCGACCGGGATTTTTGAACGTCGGAAGTGGAAGTGTGCGAGGTGAGTGACCACACAGCTATACCACGGGTTGGTCAAATCTTCAAATATATTTATTACGATCCTGTTGCCCTATGCCTTTTGACAATACATGCACATGGATAGGCGATTATAAAAATATGATACTAGTATGATGGTGATGGAGCAGAGACGGAATGGAAGATAGAGGAAATGGGAAAACAAGAAGAATTCGGTTTTTATGACCACTGTTTTACTCATGGAGCGACCAGGAATTAACGTGCTACCAAGAGGTGGAAGTCAGACTACTTCATTACGGTTAATCCGAGCCTTCGGATAGATAATCTTCAGTATCTACGACTTTTTGACCTTCCTTGTATGAATGTTTTTTATGTACAGTGGTGGGTGATGCTGATGATAAGGTTCTAATAATGGAGCATTGGTGAAATGGAGGCAGGAAAATCCGGGGAATCCCAAGAAAACCCTCTTGTACTCCCGCAAATTCCACGATAATTGACCAAATCAGCGTGTGTGACCGCTATGCCACGGGTCGCCCGAATCTCCCGATAGGCGCAGTAGGAAGGGCGCGTGCGTCTGGCGTGCGCGTGCGTGCCACGAGCGCTGTGCGTCACGCGTCGTCGAAGCGCGTGCAGGCACGCAGCAGTAGACGCGGTGCAGGGCGGTCAGGGAAAGGAGGGGCGGACCGAGAAGGAACGGGGAGAGGCGGGGCGGGGTAAGGTGGGAGAGGAGAGACGAAGCGGGGTAAGGTGGGAGAGGAGAGACGAAGCGGGTTAGGCAGGGTGATACGAATGGGGTGATACGAGGCGGGGCGGAGAGAGCATGGAGTAGGGCAAAGCGGATCCAGTGAGGAGGGACGGAGCGGGGGGTGGGGCGTGGATCGAGGCGGTGCGGGGAGGAGCGACGCGCGGTGGCGCGAGCGTGTAGCGGAGCGGTGCGAAGCGGCGCGGGGCGGCGCGGGGCGGCGCGGGGCGGCGCGGGGCGGCGCGGGGCGGCGCGGGGCGGCGCGGGGCGGCGCGGGCTGCGCGGGGGGCGCGCGGGGCGACGCGGGGCGACGCGGGGCGACGCGGGGCAGTGCGGGGCGGCGCGGGGCGGCGCGGGGCGGCGGGGGGTGAGGAGGAGCGGGCCCGTTGGGCGCCGTTGGGTGCGGAGCTGCTCGGACGGCCGCGCGCCCACTACGGTTGTGCCGAACCTTCCGAGCGTCTCCGACCCCTGGCGATAGTTATGGTACTTGCCAGTTGTATTATTTAGTGCCCGCCATATGGAAAACCGAGAACACTGACAATTGTATTGGTTTCAATCAGGGAATTTGTAAGTTAGGTACACTTTTAGAACCATTAAATAACAAGGTATTATTACTAATAATTACAAGTACAATACTATTTTTTTAAATTTATTAGGTAAAAAATATTGTCCCTTTTTAATGAGCCGGTTTTAGTCATTATTATTTTCATTATTATTAACATGTACTCGTGGTTTTCTTTTATTAATTATTTCTTCAGTGATACTAATCTTGTCACAAAAAATATAAATGCACTAGAAAATAGAGAGACGTCAGCGAAATTTCGCGAAATATTTCGCGAATTATTTTTTCTTTGTTCTCATTTCACTGACTTTTTTATCATCCAATATAATCATTGTTCAATAGCATTATAAACTTACACAATTTCTGTAAATGTTGAAGAGATCAGCTTAGAATATAAAAGGGATATTAAAATGTTGACTTTTTTGCGTCATTACCAACAATTTAGGTTAAAACGATTGTAATTCTTCCGATCAATAATCTGTAGATTAATAATGATAGAAAAATACAACCGATATTATTTCAATTTCAGAATGAATCCCAACGCAATACGGAGATAAATAGAAGTCTGTGAATAACAACTTATCTGACCTCCTGAGAATATTTTGCTCTATTGTCTCAAAAAGAATACCTTCGTACGAAAATAAATAGAAATAAACGAATCGAATCCTACAACTAACCTCGCATTACCATTTTCTTGTCTTTTCCTCAGAATAATTTCAACTTAATAGCTAGGGGGTGGATTTTAATGAAATGCCTTTTTTTCTTTTCATTTGAGAACAATGCCTTTGAGAATAGACATTAATTTTATGTTAAGACAAATGGAAGTGACCCATTTTTATACAACATTTGGCTGCATTTTTATCTTCAATTTCGGCTAATACGTTTTTTTACATTTTCCCTTTTAAAGCATTTACCGATGATTTATTCGATTGTTGGTTCGGCCGGTTTCGCGAAAACTGAAGGCTGAGATTTGTTGGTAAAGAACAGTCCAACTCAAAAATTCCTCTTGAACGAAAGGAAGAAGCGTCATAAAATCAGTAACATCCAACAGTTTGAGCTGCTCATTTGAACTGGTTTTGATCAATTTTTATGTCTTATTTTTTCTTTGCTTTTATGGCATTTTAAAATCATTTTAAGATTCTATTCTTGATCATTTTTGGCGATGTTTAGGTCATGAAAATCCTCCTCCTAGTAATAACACACGTATGAGCAGTCTGTATTACTTTCCGCTCTGCAACTCCTTCCTTGTCGGCCACGCTTCCTTCTGCAGGGCGCAGTGCGCGATTCGCTACATGCCGGCGCCCAAGCCTACAACAGTGCGGCGCTCCATAACGTAGCATTAATGGAATTCCGTTAAGCCCTCGAGAAACCGCTAGCGCGCGAGCCTCGCAATTAGCGATGTTCCCCGTCGAAACACAGCTTGCGTTTGCGGACGCGCGTCCGTCATTCTTTTTTTTCCCCTTCCGCAAAAAAACTGTGCAATTGCACAAATACTCGGTTACCAGATTTTAAATGGTGATTTCGATTCACAAAAAAGTACTATACACAGGCGATTATCCGAGTCACGGTGAATCGAGGATTCTGGTATAGCATGGCAGCCAACAAAAAAAATGAAGAATACAATAATTCATTGAAAAAGAGGACACGAGTTGATAAATCAGGTGGTACACTAGTAGTAAGTGTGCGTGTGTCAAGACGTTGTACCAAAAAATCATCGAAGATTTTTTTTGGAGATTAATTTTGTTCTTTAAGTAAACATATTTTCCCTTGCACCAAATTTTGATTATTTTTATGCAATTATTGATGTACATACTTAAATGTTGAAAGTGGACTAATATTTCACTAAAAAGTACATTTTATATACATTCATCCTCTAATCGGAGGGTCTTGAGGTTTGTATCCCGACAGAGAATTTTCGACATAGCTAGGTCGATTAGACGGAGAATTCTAGCAACATGCTGCTCTGATGGGTAATTTTCGTGGCTTCTCCTATCATTAGAACCCTAACAAATGAGCCACGGACCTCGCGTTGTCTTCCCTTCCTTTGCCTTGTCCTACCCTCTCCCCTTATTAAACACACTTACACGCATTACAAGTCCACAATTGTCGAGAAACCAGTAGGGAGACCCGGCAAGGGCGGTACTCCGCTACCTGGAGGGGAAATGTCCCGCAAGCCTGTGTGTAGGTCGGCGCCGGTTATCAAGGGGGACAACCACCTCCAGTCATAAAACTATTGACTGCACTAAAGGGGCTGTTGACCATTGCAGCGAGCCGGAATCATCAAGCAATCAATATTGGAGCTTACCCTTGCCCTCTTCTATATCATCGGTGATGGTACAATGATAAGGGATGGTGACCAAGCCAAAGACACATGGTGAAAGCACCCATGTCTTACGCAGGACTCTAACCTACATGAATCAGCTGCACGTTCTTGAGGACGGTTTATTTAGAACCTATACCATACGTTTAATCCTTTCACGCAAGACACATAAAGAAAGGAAATAAAAACTAAAATAATGAGATGTGATTTATATTTTCAAAGTTGTACAGTCAAATCCGGAATAATCTCATCAAAATACACGTATTATTGCTGTATACGGTTTATTTTTGTAACAGGAGCTTTGTTCGAAAAGAGTACAAAGTTACTTCTCTCTGCTGTGTCTTACGTCGCATTTGTATTTTGCAAGTATCACAGTGACTCGATTTATATTTTTGATAGCGAATCACTACGGATTTCCTGTCAGCTGACAATGCAGTACGCATTAATTGGTAACTTATGACATTATATTTGTAGCAATGCATAATTCATACGTGACAGCCATGAAATACTCGTAACTGAATGGGTCGGACCGTTGGGGAGCAAACAACATCACCTCCTCATTTAATTAAAAGTTGTCCATGAGCGAACGCAAATTTTTATATTTTTTATAAAAATTAAATATTAGAATAATGCGTCCATTTATCATGGAGGTCACAATCTTCATCAACCAGCTGCCTTCTTCGAGAGAATTCAATAAACGGAAGTGGGAAATAAAGATTTCACTGCTACAGGTCGTGTGTAAGAGGGAACATCAAATTTTCCAAGCCGGAATAAAGCTTTCGTGTCTTATGGAGTGTACGAAAGTCCTTTGGCTAACCGTCGTCCTCCTGAAGACTTAATAGATAAGAGCGTGCAGGACCCAACGTCATCGTGACTGTAATTTCCTACCTAAATCTGTTCGAGAGTGAACATCGAAAAATTTCATGTCGGAATAACGCATCCGTTTGGCACGAGGTCCACAAATCTTCCTCGCGACAGCCGTCGCGTCATTCTCGTGAATCTTCCCTATTATTGTTGGAGCAACATTTGACAAAGTGAACGTCGGCTTTTCGAAACTGGAATACCACATCCATTTGAAGCGGAGTTCGCAGATCTTCTACCGTCAACTTCCGTGCTTCTGAGAACTATGGCTGGGTGGCTAAAACTGAATTGTGCGGTGTTTGATTAGAACATGTTAAGACCAAAATCATACTTGGAACACCGAAAAAAAAGAACCATCGGAGTATACCAACAAGTTTCCTTGTTGCAGTATCATGGATCTGGTATACTCCAGCGGTTCTTTTTATTGTGTAATACTCAAATAAGTACTTCAGAAAACAGAATTTAAGAAACAACTTCCACGTTAGTTTCCAATCTGATTGAAAATTTAATGATGTGGAATAGTCAGTATTGCGAACTGAATGTAATTTTGTAGTTATCCCACCAACCACCACGGTTTTTTGTTATTTAAGGTCGCATCCATTTCTAGGTCATTAGCGACCACTATTGCTTGTAACGGTATGGTAACTGTGAGGATGACACGATATGATGATGATGATGATGATGATTTGGGGTGAAAGGACGAACACAATACAGCCATGCCCGAGGCGGGACTCGAACCCGGAGATTGCTACGGCACTACTGCCTTATCGATCTCAGCCACCGGATCGGCACCACATAATTTTGCCGAGGGTTAAAATAGACTGAAGCTGAAGCCTGAATTTGTTCGGCTCGCGCTTCTCGAATCTTCCTCCTCGAGGCGTGGCGGTCGCCGGGACGGCGTTCGCAGGCCCCAAAGCTTCGCGTTGGCAGCAGCCGCAGTCCACGGCGCCGCGAGTCAACGCTCGTCACACTAGGCCGCGCCGCAGACGAGGGGGCGGGGCGGGGCGGGATGGGACGGGGGCGGGGAAGAAAAATGCTGGCGGGGGCTGCGGTTAGGCTGATGGCTGGCAGGAAGTTCTCTTCTGCTTACTTATTTATTAATTTTTATTTTTTTTATTATTATTTTTTATTTTTTATTTTATTTATTTATTCGAGTTTCGATATGAACAGTTGGAATATTATAGTTTTCAAACCATTCCCAATCAGGTAAAACACTCATTTGTACAGTGGCAAAATAAAACAATACGTAGTGCAAGAATGCAGTACAAAATTATAATACAGAGTACATTTAAGTATATAAACAATAAAAGTTTTATATATCTCAGCCATTCGTTGGCCTTGCGTGTCTACATGGGTAAATCAGTTTCTTATATCTTTTGGCAATCAGTATGTGTCAGTAATGTTAATAGTTTATAGCATGTTTCTGTCCACACTCTTGGAATCCTTAGATAATCCTACTTTACTAATATATCTACGCATTGTCCAAGTATGTACCTCTTCCGATCTGCTTGATCTTGCGTTAAGATTGTGGCACTGGCCCAGTGAATTAATGCGTGGATGTACTGTCGATAATGATACGATTTGTGTGAAAAGTGAAATCGAATATAATTAAAATTATATTTCATTTTGAATTTTTATCATTATATTTCATAGGATTGATTTGAATTTACATCCTATTTTGTTTAGGAATAGTAGTATTCATTCTCTTCATATAGTTTACAGTTTCTCAAGTTGCTTCTCTTTTTGTGGCTCTCCAATATTTTTTTCATGAGTACTTGACATTTCCAGTTCTTTCTTTATTTTTTCTTTCTTTATTTTTTCTTTCTTTATTTTTTCTTTCTTTCTTTTTTCTTTCTTTCTTTTTTCTTTCTTTCTTTTTTTCTTTCTTTCTTTCTTTTCTTTCTTTCTTTCTTTTTTCTTCCTTTCTTTCTTTTTTCTTCTTTTTCCCTTATTTCTTCCCATCTTGACCTGAAGGAAGTAGTGTTGGCGCTAGCATTGCCCTATCGCGGGGCGCGAGATCTGGGTTTCGCAATGGCTCGAGGCCTCGGGCGGAGCTCTTCCACCCTTGACCGCAATTGGCGGTGCGTGTGAGGGGCCTCCTTCCTCCCCCAGCACTTCCCCTCCTTCGCGACCGCCCCTCCGCACGCCCATCCCTCGACGCCATCTTATTTCCCTCCGTGGCCCACTCATGAATAACGTTTATCACTGCGCTCATCAATATCGGTGTGTAAATGCCGCTAAATATCTGCCAGTTGAGGATTCTTCGTGAACAATCAAGTAGTGAAACTAAAAATAGGTTCCGGTAGTGAAGAAATCGAGATGAATAAGCACATGCACATTAGTAGCGGCTCACCGTACTCGTATGGCAGCTTCGTCATAACCGCACTATACAGAACACTTTTAGTTAGTCTTCGACGAGCTTATGCATGCTGTAAGATAGATCACGAAACTCAACACTAAGTAGTTCAATTTCGTGTTCAGTGTCTGAATGTTTTATGACCATTTAATACAAAAATTATGTAACGTCTGTATGAATTTCTCTTAAAACCATTCGTATATATTAAAAATACTTCAATTGTTACATTTTACATCCTTCATGCGGTGCATCATAAGCACATATACATTGTGAATTAAACGCTTCAATCGGACGCTAAAAACTATTATATCACAAAGAATTTAAGTTCATTTTAATATGGAAAATATTTTCTCCTGTTTTAAAAACTTCTTGTTTGCAACAATCCCACTCTCTGATATTTGCTGGGCGCACACATTCGCAGAACTCAGCTCTCGTCTGACTCGGCGCCGTGCGGCGGCGTACGGCTTAACCTTGACGAATGAAGCACGAAGGCCGAAAACACGTACGAAATTAGTGGTTTTCGGCACTTACCGAAACGATGTGGAGCTGCATGCGTGATAGGGCGAGGGCCTGCTCTCCATCCTCAGGGTTTGGCAGCTTGAGATAGCTTTAGCACTGACGCCGCACGCTTCCAAAGCAAAACAGAATGTTACTCGTATCTAGCTTTCTGAAAAGTGACGTCAATAAATGAATTATTTCGAGAGAATTTCTTTGATAATTACCTCCAATAACAGAGCTAGAACGATTGCATAAAAATGCACCCACAGTGTATTTTCATGAAATAGACAAAATAATGTCTATAAATCATACAAACCTCGGTAATATTATTTTGACATTCCTTTCACTAGTTCATTTAGTTTTACAATACCTTCGCGATCTGAATTCATTGGGACGACTTTTTAATAAAAATCTTATCTTTAATGTTCTTTTCCTGAACACAATTATTCAAAAAACAGGGATTAAATAATAAACTACTTGTAGTCTTAAGTCTTACTTTTGCGTAATATTAGTGAATGATTCCCTAGTTTGCTGCGACACTTAATTTTGCATCTCATTAAATTGTGCTGGTTGAGTCACTTTCATTGCGAGTCTTGTCCTTCATGAGCGGAGAGAGTTGATCAGAAGCAGCTGGAAATGGATGCGAGCGACCAGGAAGTCTGTGTTCGTGCAGTGGACTACTAAGTACTTTTTAACATTCCGGAAATTCGTAGATAAAGGAGTAGTCACGTTTTCTGTAGTCTAGTTGCGTGTTCGTCAGCAGTATTGAGTAAGCTCGAAGTCTTGGTATTTTCGCATGAAAGTCAAGCAACACGCTATTTTGCATGAAAGTCAAGCAACTTTGCTATTCCATGCAAGAAGTAAAGAAACTAAAAATAAGGGGAATCTGTCGAGTTCGTTGACCTAAACATAGTTTTGATTCATCATTAGCGATAGATTTCAATGGTATTAATATTACCTGCAAGGAAATCTCTGTTACAGAACAACTCACCATAAAGTTTTGAAGCCCCGTAATTAAAATTCTATATTAAAAGAATTTAATAGTTCCTTAAAAGATATGACAGTGTAAAAACCAATTCCAATTAGCACTTTTTAATGATTTTATGCTAAAATAACAATACAATATTCGCTGATATTTTTTTCCTGATAGTAATCTACCAGGTATCGCAGGGTTCAGAGGAAACTTTACCAAACTTGTGGGTGTTCTCCATTTACGTCTTTCCAAGTACTTTTCTATGAAATTTTCTTGTACAATGTGGGGGAACTCGATATGTTAAGTACGTTATTAATTCATCACGACATTACTACTGTACGGGTTAAAGTATGACTAATGAAGAAAGTATACAGATGATTCACACATCAGTATAATTACAAATGTATTGAAATATTTTCCATAATAAAATTAATGGTTCATATTACGTAAGTGCACCCATCCCTTATTTGAGCCCAAGGAAATTGACTGATCTTCACATGAGACATAACTGATTGATAATTATTTTTTTCTTTGTAAACAATATTCAGTTGTTTCGTAGTTGGTTTATCTCTGAAGCCTAATTCTATTGGAGCTATTAATTGTAATGAACCAAGCTCTGTCAGTTCCTGTAACTATAGTGCAGAATCCTCGAGTGCACACGTTCGCAGTTGAGCCGTTTTCTCTTATTCGATTACGCTGACGTAGCTCTTCTCTCCTTTGCAATCGACTCCTAATGATCGACGAAAGGGGTCGTCGCGAGCGCAGGAAAGCTGTTCGTCTCCTCTTCTGACGCCGCGCACAGTGTGTGGAAACGCCAACGAAATCGCAAACTATTTTCTTTGATATCGAACCAAGCGTTTAAATCGGCGAATTTTCTTCTGAAATAGTTTTCCGTAGAAAACACAAAGACATAAATTAAATTTCCCTAAAAAATGAAATCCTAATTCTTTGAATGTTAGAGTTTCATCTCAAAGGTATTTTTGGGTTAGAGATGTCTGAATGCTCATGTAAGCAAATGTAACATTTATACACCCAATACACTATGAATGGGTTTGATCACACTTTACAGGAATCTCTTTTTATCAAGGTTTCAAAAACAAACTTTTCTTAATCCTTTTCCTATATCCGCCATAGTTAACCGCATATATGTAGTGCGTCAACCTGTAACCCGAATTTAAAAGATAACTGACGACAGTAATCGGGTTGACAAATGTTTCAATATTCCGAAAGAACCTCTTATTTTGGGAAGATTTCATCCTCGAAGAAAATTCGAAACACTGGAGTAATTTACTCAATAAGTATAAATATTAGCATTTCAATACAGCGCAAGATGGATTGAATATATCTTTTCTTTCTTTTCTTTCACTTTTCTCTTTCTTTTCTTTCACTTTTCTCTTTCTTTTCTTTCACTTTTCTCTTTCTTTTCTTTCACTTTTTTCTTTTTCTTCTTTCTTTTCTTTCACTTTTCTCTTTCTTTTCTTTCACTTTTTTCTTTTTCTTCTTTCTCTTCTTTCTTTTCTTTCCTTTGTTTCTTTGCATTTCTTTATTTACTTTCTTTCTTTCTTTCTTTTTGTGCTTATTTTTCTCTATTTTGACTCAAGGTGCAGCAAAGAGGATGTTCGTCTCTGTGTCCGGGGCGTTGTTTCCCAGCTGAGAGAGGGCGGGATGAGGCGGGAGAGGGCGGAGGGGGCGGGCAGGGAAGGTGACAGAAGTCAGAGACGTGGCATCGGAAGCGGTGGCTCGCTCTGGAGTTTCTCCTTGCGCGCGCATTCGCGTTAATTGACGGTTTAACTCTTCAGCAACTCTCTTGGTAGCAGAAGCCATCTTCCAGCGACGGTATTACGCTTTATGCTTTCTATTCCGTAAATTGTTCTGTATGACCTCTTTGACAATGGTGTGTTAGAAGAATCAAGAAAATCGTTAAAGTATTATTAGTAACATTATTAACAGCTTTAGTAACAGCTTTTTGTTTAATATAACCCCAACAGTGTGGGAATTTTAGTACCACAAACATTGTGACATTGATTTAAAAGAGTTAAATCAATAAACAAAAATAAAATGTCTGATATACCGCGTATTTGACTTAGCGAGACATTTATCAAGTGATGATGAACACTAACGGAATTTTAGTGGACGAGAAAGCTCAGCCGAGTATGCATCACATCCTGTCGAGGGGCAGGAGATGAGAGGAAGTTAATATTCGGTTCCCCATTGGGACTTGACGGCAATGCGTTACAGCTGACTTCGTTATCACTATATTTTCTTAAGAAGTTAGGAAAGCTTCCTTGGTCATAAAAGTACTTATCACTTGAAAGTAAATTTTTGTCGTTTTCTAGAATCACCTTCCTTTGTGATGTTCTTTATTTCTACAATTCGTTTTACCTCTGGAATAAATAATGAATAGTTAACGCTAATAAGAAAACGTGACAAATACTCGTTGGCAGAAGACAATTGCAGTAACCAACGGCACGTGGAAAGATAAGGCTTTCTTCAGAGAGCCATAAATATATTTAGCGATTCCTCCTGTGAATTAGCTTTCGAGTATAGATAACAAAGGTTTACGACACACAATATTTTATCTATCCACTAAAACGTATTTTATACTGAATCATAAAACGTAGGACAATATCGTGTGTTGGGAATACCTTTTAAATAAAAAAATACATGTATTTGGGACACTGTACATTTATAAACATGCTGTAATAAATTTATATGAATACACTGTGGTCATTGGTGCTTATATTTTAAAAATAATTATGACGATATTTGTTTTTGAATTGCAATAAAATGATGTAATTCTTCAATATAACTCTCATTAAGAGATTTCATGTTTCATCGAAAATATCGAACAGAATCTTACCTTCTTTAACATATTAACGTCAGCAAACCATGCATTATTGAAAAAAGAAGGTTTTGTGTGTTCGAGCGTAAAAAGTAATATTTTATTTTAATTGAATTAACCTTTAAGTAGCCCAACGGCCCTACGGCACTTTCCTGCGAGGGGAAACCCGACGGCAATACGAGAAACGAGACTCTTCAAGTGAAATACGAGACAAGTGACAGCAAATATATACTTGTGGGGATGTCACATAGAGGAGTGTCTCTAGTGCCGAGAGTTTCTCCTCGCATCATGTCGCGTCGCGACGCGGGGTTCGACTCTCGACGCACCCTCGCGTCTTCCGCGAGCCTTTTCCGGCGGCGAGGAAAGGAGCCGTCCTCGCCGTCCTCGCCGTCCGCGTCGGCGCGCCCCTTTCACCGCGAGAGGTCTTGACGGCGACCCGTCCTCGCCGAGGGCTGCCGCGGCGTGTGCGCTTTCCCGCAGCGCGGCGCTCTCGGTGAAGACAGGTTGACGCGGTGCGTGGCGCCCGGCCGCCTATCGATCATGCGTGTCGATCGGTGTTTTGATCGGGGGCGTCGACAGTTCGCTGCTGAGAGGAAGTGCGCTCTCTAAATTTGGCGTTGGAGACGCATACAACGGGCTGAAATGCCGGGAGGGAAGGGAGCCGTATTTGTGCTCAGTGTGAATTTACGCACCGTTGCTTATTATGTATGTTGGGTGTAGAGAGGTTACTCTAAGAAGGGTCCACTTTGACAGCTACTTCTAGCAGCATCTTGCCGTGGATATAATCAGCTGTGCTATATCCACGAGCTCGATTTTTAATGAATTAATGTGCAGATAGCTCATATGTAAATGGCCTTCAACAAGACCTCTTGCGATGCCATTATCCGACACAGAGGCGCACTGAGAAAACCAGGGACCTGGGTGAGTTGTTCATGGAGGGGGGCCCTTATTTCCAATAAAAAATTTCCTCTTCCCCCAAGTCATAATCAGAATTCATTTCTCCATGCATCAGAAATAACTTGTAGTGTTAAATTTGTATTAGAGGTGAACATTAGAGATAAACATATTTTTTTTATTTCTTTCAAGTGAAAAAATTCGGGGCCCCAATTCAGTCGGGGTGTGGGGCAAGTAGCCCCAGCTGCTCTCCCTCAACATTCTGATCGCTCCTGGCACACCACATGACGTTAATTTGTGTCCCGACCTGTCAAACTCGACCCTTCTTAAGACTAACGTCTCTCTCTATTATATGGATGGATGGGTATAAATGGATATTGGGCAAATGGATTATGGATTAAGCATAATTACAAAGCTAAATGATACCTGACCATTTCATTATTACTAAATTTTAAATGAAATCATATTATTGTAATATATTACACACAATCCTGATTTGGGTGAAATATAGGACTACTTGTTAAGAAGAACGTACAAGCTCGAACTAGATCGTTTGTGTGGCAAAATGAATTATAAAATGAATGAAACTACAAGTCTTCGACAACATACCTTTGGCTGATGTACCTGTTTTTCTTGGCGAAAAGTAGAAGTAATATATAGACTATCCACTGATGCAGGAACGACTTCAGTAGTTGTTCAGCTCAACGCCCAAACACTCGATATTTTTGTTAATAGCAGAATTAAGATATCACTCCAAATATTCTTGACAAAATTTCAAAATTGAATTTTTGTGCCATTACAATATTTACTGCGCCAACCGAAAAGGCATCAAAGCTAAGCCAAGAACAAATTGTGTAAATTCTATCAATCTCTAGTAATTTTTCATATGATTGTTGAATTATCGAAAGCATTACTTATGTCCTTGCATTACATTTGCTTCGACAAAATTAAAAGATTTCAGAAACTTCTGAATATTGTTTGGAAAAACATAATGTTTAACTTTTAGCTAATCAATAGAAGTCATTTCACTTTGCTTCCTTCACGCTGCTTTCTCTTTGGAATGATTTGCAAGCTTGTCGGTCTTGTTGGAAAGACGGACGGTTGTCGTCAATCCAATCATTCAAATCTTGAATTGCATCTGTCGTCATTTGCAGTGAGAACTCTTGTTTCATGTCTCACATTTCAACGTTGTTCTAGAATTTCATGAGCCAGCTTTAATAGGTGCTTTAACAGTGCTGAGAAAGCTGCCTCAATTAGACAGAAGAAGTACTTTCTCAAATGCCTTTGCCTTTGCACGATATTAATAGTCAGGACAGTTTTGGTACAGTCTAGGAAAATGAAAGATATTTACGTAAAAAGAAAATGACCTGTAGAATTACTTACCTTTATTTAGGTGTTCGTAAGTGCTGGGTATTCTCAAAACTCATAAAGTAAAAACACAGAAAAAATTAAATCTTGCAAACCTGATCGTTAGAGAAATTAAATATGAACAGTCCATAGTATTCCAATCGAAGTCATAAAAAGTTGAAAACACTTCATTTATCCAGCATAAATATTTTCTTAAATAATGAAATGATGATGCATTGATTGGCAAACACTTGTGAAAATATAACTACGTTTGCTGTTTTCCTCCAGCAGTTTAATATTTACAAACCACCCAACCATTGGATATTCTCAGCAGTGAAACGATTACCCGCACACAGTGCCTCCTTATTTGTCTTGTTGCGTGCGTATCGAAAGAAACAAATCGATTTGTTATTCTTTAGCGATTGTGCCGCATTTGCTTCTGGTTGAGCACCGGTTGAATCACACTTTCCCCGAGTTGCCCTCCCTTTCTGCTATGCTTTTTTTACACTGTTGCCATCGAAGCGTTCAGACCGTGGCATATTCTAATTATCGTCTTTTTCTCCTTTCCAGGTAAGTTGTCGCAGCCGCGGGCCGCCGGGAAAGAGAAAGGGTCTGTGTCCGTCGTTGGTGAGTGCGTGTAAGGCGGTATGACTAGCCCTGCCTTTGCGTTTTCACAGACGTTTACGCTAGTTGATGTGGCTACCAATACCACCACAATAGCAGTGTAAATACTAAAAAATGTAGTGTAAATACGCGAAGTATAAGTAAAATACATAAAAAATATATCGTCTCCTGACGACTGGTTTTTTCCTCGTCAAAATTTGTTTTTCCCTCGTAATTTCGCCGTAAAAAGTATTTCTGTCCCTCTTCTACATTCAGAACCGGAAAACATTGTACAACCTTAATTCTAGAACTTACAACGTAAATGGTGAAGGCCCAAAACTGAAAGGCTAAAGAAAAGTTTTCCCGAGAGATTTTACTACTTGTTACGAAAATATTGTTTACAATTACCTTTTCAGTAAATAGTCTGTCAGATATTATTAGCCATTTTTTCCCTAACGACCATGACATGAGGAGCTGTTTAGAGAGTTGTTTGATGTTAACAACATTTTATTTTATATCATACTCCGTGTTCTTCCAAGATGCATACTATACATGTCACGACGTACTTGGCATTCTACGCCTCCCATCCACGCGGAGAAAGTTGTATACAAAATATCCTCAACCAAGTGTACTCGTACAATACCATTAATCCATCACATCGATTCCTCTCTCAAATATTTCTTCCGACCACTTCCATTCCAGGCTCTTTTTTTACAAGCGGCACCTGTTGTAATCTCACCTTCCGCATCCTTCCTTGTCGGCACCCTTGTGACTAGCATTTTTACGAGTACTTCCCACCTCCCATCCCTTGACATCCATCCGCCCCTCTAACCCCATCACCCATTCAGCCTGCCACCTCCCCCCGTGGCATTCCCCTCCCCAGCCCCTTCCGCCCCCTATCTTCCCCGTCCTTCGATGCCGCTCTTCCCGACTCGGGCGGCCGGGTCGTAAATTCGTCTCGATCCGTGCGTGGCAATGAAAGAGAGTGAAAAAAGCGTCGGCGGCGTCGCCGCACAACTTGTGCCTCACGGCGCTTTCTTCTCCGGTCGTCGTATTTTTATCGCGTTTCACTTTCATTGCGCCCCGCCATGCCCCTCGCTGCTGCGTCGCTCAATCGCACCCGACACCTCCCCCCCTCACACACACACGAACGCCCGCTGCGAGTCATTCACGCGGGGACAGTCTCAAGTACTCAATACAATGGAATTTTGATGACTGAAATTCATTCATTTCGATACATTTTTTTTTATTTTCTTTCCCCCTGACCGCGTTTGATAACACAAACCTCGAGATGAGATGTAATATTAATAACGAAAACTTTTGTCTTTGCCTCTTTGGATTCCCGCCCTCTAGTTTTGTACTAAATATTTTAAAATTCCTAAACATGCCACACGTATTACGAAAATTATTTTTGAGAAATGATGATTGTAATTTTGAATTGTCATAATTTATTTCTAATGATACTAACTTTGCGGAAAAATGAAAGTTAAGAAACAAAAATGTTGTGAAAGAGTATTCTTTTCAGTTCACAGGCCTTATTGTTACAATGTTTAAGTTTACATTATAGGTATTATTTGTATTAATATGAACAACTATAATGTTAAAGCTACTTTATACATACTTGTAATGTTAAAAGACATCTCTAAACTTCACATTCGATGTTGCCATTCTCTTAACTAATATTTTATAGTAATAATCTGTAAAAGTAAGTTATTCTTAGATAAATAATTGCCGGATATCGAAAACCCACATTACTGAAATTATTCTTTTATCTCTCTAAGAGTAAAATAGGCAATTAATGCTCATATTATCCAAAATTGTTGGTTAAAGTTCAAAGTGGGAGCGGGTTCGAGCTCACTTCAGCCGGGTGAAGTAAACATCGGGTGGCTAGGGTACGTGAAGTTCATTTCGATGAAGAGGAGTAGCAAACATGATAAAAAGTAACATTTTCAGAAGGATAGTGAAAAGTTTCTTTGGGTAATGAGAGACAAGGCGCAATTTCGCGATTTAGCCGCTATTTCGCGATTTAGTCGCTATTTCGGACTTCAGTCGCAACTTATACCCCAACCCTGAAGATCTCGCTATTGCTAAATATTCCCGCGACGGGAGCTATGGAGTTTACATCAACGCGCGTGCTCCCGTTTACGTGCTTCGCTAAACGCAAGAGCGCGTTGCCACTCGCGAAAGTTCTCCGGCGGTGGCGCAATAAAGGACCCGCGAGAAAGCCTCTGTGCGGCTAATGAACGAATTAACATTTACAATGGCCATATCCCCTCCGCGTTGGTACATAGCCTGCATCCTGCGCTGGACACGACTCTCTTGGGAGAAGTAGGAAACTCGACAGGAGTCTCGTGAGGTTCCCACATATTAGATTTGACTCTTTGCCATGTTATCTTAACCTACGTTCCACTGACGTATCTTATGTCTTATATTATTTACGTTTTTATGCGAAATTTAATGCAGTATTTGGCACAAGAGTTTAAAATCACAAAGACAATTAAAATATGTTCAGATTTATATTTTTGTTATGAAAAATACAACACAGTGAAAATTACATAAAAGTAATTATTAAAAATAAATATTAATTTATATTTCATTTCGGAACGTGTCTCTAAAATAATGTCATGATTGTGCATCCCAAAACGGAATAGTTTGTTTTCTGGGATCTTCGTTACACTTAGTGAAGTGGTCAAGGAAATATCTTCTGGTATATCACGTTAGTGTAATTCCGTAACGATTATTTGTAATATCGTGTGAATATGTAGAGTTTTTCCTACACTGAATTTTGGCCATCTTTTTTACGTCTGATAATTAACACATTTACGGTCTGGTACGTCTAATAATTAACACAAACTACACATTTTCGGAAAATGTGACATCTCGTAGAGAGCCTTAAAAATACTACATTGCAATTCAGGAAAGATACAAGCCTTAAGATGGGCTAAGCTTGACCACGAGGACGTTCTCTGAGAGGTACATGATCAGCATTCTAACGGCCGGAATCAAGATAACTTTCCTGTTACTCCCACATCGAGAGAAAGAAACGACCCACGCAAAAAGCGCCTACAAGCGCGCCGTCATCAGGGCTTTTTCTTCTTTTTCGCTGCGGCGGTTGTTGCGAAGGGCCGTTCCGGGAACATCTGCGCTCAACACCGGTGGCGACGAGGACGGAGGGTGGGGGTGACGCAGCGACGTCCGCAGACGCGCTCCGCGGCCATGTGGTCACGGGGAATTCCCCCACGGGGCCCACGCGCGGCGCATGCCGTGCAGGGACGTTGGCTCAACCGCGCGCAACATCCACGCTCGCGCTGCTCGGAAGGCCGCGTTCCGTGAAGCCGCCGTCTTGCCAGGCCACGCGCCAGGTGCCTTGCGTCCGAAGAGGAATGGGTTTTCCGTCGGGGTTTGCGACGAGGAATTAATTGGTCTCTGCATGAGACTTGCCTGCAGCGCGTCACAAACAATCGATTAACGAATTTTGGTATTTTTGGACGTGTCAAATAATTATGTCATTAGTCCCATTGGTTTAGTGCATGTTTTATCACGGCAGATGGCGTTGAATTTTTCCAGCTGGATAGTGAGATCCGGCGCCGACCTACACGTCGACTTGCGCCTCGCTTCTCATTATTCCCCGCATTTTTCCCCGCCCCATTTAGTCCTGCTTCTCTCACTCGCGACATTACCGCTTCTCAAAAAATTGCGTTTTTTTTAAATCCGTGTTTCCTTTAACTCAGAGAACGATGGGATTTTGTCAGTTTCACAACGGATTGTGAACTGAGGTTTCAGTGTTAGAACTACAGCGTACATTGTTCTACATTCAGTCAGAATACATACATCCAATCAGAATCTAAGTGGAGAGGAAAGAATCGAAGTTTGAACACGGGGAAGTTAGCTCACACGAGACATACTCCTCGGAAAACAGCATTCCCGAACGGTTTCTTGGTAGGTTCGTAGATGTCGTGCGTCTGCTGGTTAGTGGTTTTTCCGTTTGATTTTCTTTGGAGTTAGTGTCAGAATAAGGAACTGCAGTCAATTGTTCGTCGGAATCTAACTAGTAAGATGACCGGGATAAAATTTGTAACATCCAAGCCCACTCTCCTCAGAAGGTTGCCTTCATAAAACCACCTGTTGCCTTATGCCCGTAAAGCAGTGAGTTCTGAACTGCGGAATTAATTGGCTCTTAAAAAAATGAAATAACTAGATTGACATCAGAATATAAGTAATTATAAATGAGTTGACCAGAGAGAAATAACTCACGATGGAGGAACTTTTCCATAGGCTCAGCTAAGGGAACACCCACTTTCGAAGAGACATTCTACGGAATTTTCTTGCATTGGATTCGTCCGGGATGATCATTAGCCCGAGTAATGTACGGTTATGGGGAATTAATTTGAACTCCGAATAAGATAAGGGTTCAACTTTACATCTAAATCTCGGTAAAATTATGGTAAAAGAGAAATATTATTCTTCGCCCAAAATCGGAAAATTATTTCATGTAAATTACTACTGTTACAAATGGATAACTGATTTCAAACTCATTGACAATAAATTAAAACCATTTATTATACTAAAAATCATTGTCATGCACCAAAGACTGGTATTAAATTGATTGTGGCTGCCTAAAATAAAATGCTAATATAAAATGTTTTCTGAATTCCCTCATATTTCTGAACCACAAATCATGCTTGGTGAAACATTGATTACTAGATACAAATATTGACGATGAGATGCAATATCAAGAGAATCAAGTTTTGAGAGGCGAGAAGTTTAGAGAAATCCCGAAACAAACACTCGGGAATCCTTTTCAACTATCCCATCATCCATTTGGAACGATACAGATGTTAGTCCTGGGAAAGTGGGGAGGCGGGAATCGGATTATACGAAAGGGATACAGCGGAAACCAATAGCTCCTTGTTTTCTTTAGTTGTAGCGATACAATCGCTCAAGAAACGAATACGCTGGATACCATATATCGACGCCTTGAGCTGGTCCACACCAGGACATGACTTACCGCTCTCCGAGAGTCGAGAGAAGTTGGGACGAAGGCTCGTTGCCATTAGCTTCCAGCCACGCCCTCCTCACAGCCACTCAGCGCGCAGATGCTAACTATTCAATGACCGGAAGGATGGCTCCTTTCCACTGTCCAGCCTGGCTTTCTCCGCCCCAGACCATTACTCTCCGCCCGCGGGCTGCATACGAGGCCAAAAGTGCCAAGGGCCGGTTTAGAAGCTCAAATCAGTGGATGCGATAAATTGAACACATAAAAGTAAAAATAAATAAATGCAGTACCGCGAGCTGAAGCGATAAGTTAATGTTTTTACTTGGAATTTTGAATGTTCGCGGATTCGAATTTTGCATCGCAGGATTTTTCGTTGCTTTAAGAACTTAACGGCGTGGTATTAAGGGTAAGCAATTTACGCCAAAAATTCATTCGGCAAATTCGCTTTATTATACTGATCAGTAATACCGGTCGCGATATAAAATCGAGCATTCTGCATATTCATAATTTATTGTGCCCACAAATGTTGCTGTTATTTGTAAACAATTCGATAAATTCATTGGCTGTTTTAAAACTGATATGCGACAATTTAAAAAAAGCGGGAACAATATGAACCAAAAAAGAGATATATAAGAGTACCATATATCTGTCAAGAAAACCTACGATAAGTATCATAAATGCGGAAAATACAGTAATTTTCTAATTGTAGTATTCTAATATTTCTTACTTATCACTAGCACTTATCGACCATTACGTATCTAGACGTAATCGTGTTTATAGTGGAGATATTCGTATCAATTTTTTTCGTAAGATGTGCGAATCTGACCGCGTAAAAGAAGGCCCCGTCAACCTCCTTTGCGGATCCTGTTGCACGTCAAGAACAGCTTGGGCCATTTCTACGAGCTCATCTCCGGCGCAGGGCACGTGGAAGGGGCGGGTGTCCGCCAGGCGCGGGCGGGCAGGGCGGGAAGACTGGCCGCCGCATGGGTGAACCTGCTAAGACGCGAACCAACTCGGTCGGTCGGTCGGTCGGTCGGTCGGTCGGTCGGTCGGTCGGTCGGTCGGTCGGTCGGTCGGTCGGTCGGTCGGTCGGTCGGTCGGTCGGTCGGTCGGTCGGTCGGTCGGTCGGTCGGTCGGTCGGTCGGTCGGTCGGTCGGTCGGTCGGTCGGTCGGTCGGTCGGTCGGTCGGTCGGTCGGTCGGTCGGTCGGTCGGTCGGTCGGTCGGTCGGTCGGTCGGTCGGTCGGTCGGTCGGTCGGTCGGTCGGTCGGTCGGTCGGTCGGTCGGTCGGTCGGTCGGTCGGTCGGTCGGTCGGTCGGTCGGTCGGTCGGTCGGTCGGTCGGTCGGTCGGTCGGTCGGTCGGTCGGTCGGTCGGTCGGCCTGTCGGTCGGTCGGCCTGTCGGTCGGTCGGCCTGTCGGTCGGTCGGCCTGTCGGTCGGTCGGCCTGTCGGTCGGTCGGCCTGTCGGTCGGCCTGTCGGTCGGTCGGCCTGTCGGCCCCGTCCTCTGGCTGTCTCGTCTGTCCCGGTCTCGTCTGTCCCGGTCTCGTCTGTCCCGGTCTCGTCTGTCCCGGTCTCGTCTGTCCCGGTCTCGTCTGTCCCGGTCTCGTCTGTCCCGGTCTCGTCTGTCCCGGTCTCGTCTGTCCCGGTCTCGTCTGTCCCGGTCTCGTCTGTCCCGGTCTCGTCTGTCCCGGTCTCTGTCTGTCTCGTCTGTCCCGGTCTCTGTCTGTCTCGTCTGTCCCGGTCTCGTCTGTCCCGGTCTCGTCTGTCCCGGTCTCGTCTGTCCCGGTCTCGTCTGTCCCGGTCTCTGTCTGTCTCGTCTGTCCCGGTCTCTGTCTGTCTCGTCTGTCCCGGTCTCTGTCTGTCTCGTCTGTCCCGGTCTCTGTCTGTCTCGTCTGTCCCGGTCTCTGTCTGTCTCGTCTGTCCCGGTCTCTGTCTGTCTCGTCTGTCCCGGTCTCTGTCTGTCTCGTCTGTCCCGGTCTCTGTCTGTCTCGTCTGTCCCGGTCTCTGTCTGTCTCGTCTGTCCCGGTCTCTGTCTGTCTCGTCTGTCCCGGTCTCTGTCATACAGATGATTGGTAGGTTGGGGAGACGGACGGTGGACGGACGGACGGACGGACGGACGGACGGACGGGTCTGTCGGGAGAGCAAAGGAGGCGAGAGCTGCGAAGGGACGGTCAGGTGGGCGGGGCGGGCGAGGCGAGCAGGTGACGCACGCGCAGCGGTCGCGTATCCGCGCATGGGGCCGGTTTGCGCGCGAGGGGCTCTTCGGCGGCCGCCGCACCGTTATGCGCCGCGTATGCATAAGATATGCGAAGAGGCGGCCGCCGCACTGCGCCGCACACTGGCTCGAGTGGGACGAAAGGCGCACAGACGCAAAGCCAAGCGATGACCGAAATCCTTTACTTTGGAGCGTACTGAGTCTTGGAATGAGACGAAAAAATACTTCGCTAAATGAAACTATTAATTACTAGTATTAATTCAATTTGCAATTGCTGCTTATGAAGTTAGTGAATGATATTTCTGAGAAGAAAAATTGAATCTTGAATGAAATATATTTAATAATATGAGAATATATTGTGAAGATAGCTGAAATCAATTGTAGTGCTTTGAATTTTTGCGTTAATACGACGGCCACTCTTGGTTTAAGTGACATTTAAATACTATTTATCACATGCAAGCAATCATAAAAACGTTGAAAGCAAATTAAAACATTTAGAAAGAAGTTAACGGAAGCAGTATATATTTATTTATTCATTTATATATTTATTTACTTATTTATTTATTCATTTATTTACTTATTTATTTACTTATTTATTCACTTATTTATTTATTTATTTATTTTACGGCAGCAGCAACAAGCAGATACACACATATATCCCATACAAATTGCCGACATAGTTATTTTATTACATGGTCTGAATGTTTACAGATTTTTAGTCATGAAGTCTTGTTTCGAAATCGCAGACGACGTGCTACGCGCCTGTGGAGCCGGTTTGGCCCAGTGCGCGCCGCGTCAAAGCGCAGGATTCATGGGCGGGCGCCGCTTTCGGGTAGCGGATCCCGTGGCGGCCTTCGGTATTTCGTGGCCCGGGGCTGCCTCGTGCACTGGGTTAACTGCCGACCCGGGCTACAGGATCCGAGTGTTGCGTCTTGGAAATGCTCTTGTGGAGCGTGGGTGGTTTTACGTGGAAGTTTAATATTCAAAACTTACACATAATTATACCACGTATTACGCATCCGAGCCAGCGTTCGCTAATTCATCATTGTTAGGGAAGTCAAGAAACAGAACTCTAGTAGCTGGTCACGGAGGTCTCTTGTGATAAGGACGTGCTGTTAAAAAGTGAATCTACTCCACTAATGGAGGATACTGACACCAGTTTTACAAATTACTCTGTTTATTTTTGTTTTTAATTTAATATGAAATGCGCAATAATACTTATTTATAGTTAAGTAATTTTTGATAATGCAGAAGTACTACATATTATCTCATTTCCTCAAGAGTTATGGCCATACCTAAAAACATGCGTTTCCTTAAGGAAGCAGGCCGATTGGTATTAGCCAAAACATGCACTTTTTCAACATAATCACACAAAGTAGGTTTTCTGTTATTCTGAATGTATTGAAATTTTGCGATTCTTTGCAGCTGCTGCGAATTCTATGGTATTAAATATAGAACTGCAGTACATACGCACTAACTTCGCTGTTATATTCTGTCACACATTCTTTCTTTATAAAAACCTTCACAGTTCAGTGAGCTTCTCCGAAAGAATTCTCACAATCTTGAAGAATTTGCCTTTTGTCCTTCTCTACAGCTCTATTAAGACTCGTTCTGATGTACGCATTGTGTTCAAAGTTACAAAAAACGCTCAAGAACCGAAGTAATAAGAAGCTAATGCGAAACAAATACTTACGCGTTGTACAAAAACTTCGAGCATTAAAGTCTCCGATCTCTACTTGACTTCAGCGAAGAATTGCGCTAAAGCACTGCGCTTCAGCGCAACACAACGCACTGACCTGTTGAGACTACCGAATATGATTCTAAGGAATTTGATTATATCAATTACCGCTTGTGTTGTATATTATCAGGAACTTTTCAAGATGGAAATATGTGCAAAATACTCGACGGTTAATTCCAAGAACATTGACAGTAATCTAACATTTAAATCAAAGAACAGTTACTCTGCTAGCTTCCAAACAGTAGTATCTTTCGAAGCAAATCTTTAGGTTTTGATCCTTGCAAGAAATTCTAAAAAGGCCCTGAGTGCAGAGTATTTCGATAAAACTCGAATTTTCAGCGAGTTGAGGTTATCTCCTTCGCTGCTTGCTGGTTTGGGATAAAGACGCAATTGCATCACAACCTCCCTCACTACCGGCTGGCAGTCACTGCCCCCATTTGTTAAGCAGTAGAATTGTGTATGCATAATCTCAACTGCTCTCTATTATTACTCTAATTAGGCGGTTAGGCGGCTGCGTTTGGTAATGTTCCGCTGTAGGACGTCACGTTGAGTTGTGGTATCTACCCGACTTTCTCACTGTAGTATATGCGAGACATTTATGTAATGTTCTATTTCGTTTTCATAAATTAGGCTCTCCACAGACTATCAGAAATCTTGTCATTTTGTTCACGATATTCAATACCATAAGCCGTTAGTCTAATGTTAATATTTTGTGATTCCTTAAAGTCATTTCAGAGCAGAGCCTTTATTTATTCCCGGAAAATGCATTTTGATTCAAGCCTTTCGGAATTAATATCTGATACTGTCGTTTCTCATTATTATTTTCCCTCCTTTATAAAGAAACTACTTATTTATCTTAGAGAATGTAATGATGCAGTGTTTCAGTATCGGTACTGAAACTTTCCTTACAATATTAACGGCGTTCTTTTCTGATAATTTTAAAGCAAACACTCTTAATTAGACATACAAGTATTCAACAATTCAGGAAGGCCCTATATTCCCGAAGAAAATATGTTTGAAAGCTCTATCAGGAGCAATTTTATATTTTCACGTTTTTAAGAATGAACACCATTATGAAAATAAGATAATTGTGATAGATTTGAAAAATCACCATTTCTCAGAATTTAAGTAAAACTAATCAATGATAAATAACTCAACGAATGCTTATAATAATGCTGAGTTCCGACCGTCGCAGCCGGCCGCCAGAAATACCCTCCAGACAGCGGGTGAATTTGACCTAGCTACGTAGTCAGTGTCGAAAATCACTACCATCGTCGAGACTCAAGCGAGCTGGCGAGGGAAGGGGTTGGCCGCGTCACTGCGACCGCCACCACCGTCGCCGCCGCCGCCACTGCCGCCGCCACCACCACCACCGCCGCCGCCACCGCCGCCGCCGCCGCCGCCGCCGCCGCCGCCGCCGCGATCATATGGGCTCCGCTGCGGCCATGACCTCGCGCGAGGCGAGGCGCGGCGCGGCGCGGAGCGTCTAACTGTTGTGCGCGGCCACGCCCGCCTGCCCGCACCGCGCAGGTGAACGCTCGGTCGTGCCTTGCGAGACGGTGGCCTTGCGAGGGCGCGGCCGCCGCGCCTGCCGCCCACCGCGCCTGCGCGCCCACTGCGCCTGCGCGCCTTCGACGCCTCCCCTCCCCCTCCCCTTCCCCTTTCCCTCCACACGCACGCGACGCTCGCCCAACTCTCCGAACCCTGCCCTCGACCCAGGCGCCAGGACTTGCGTAAGGGTATTTCCAGGAGCATCTGTTGTACCGAAGTGTGCGGGTTCAAAGCCCGATCGAAGCCATGGGTTTTTAAGGGAGAAAAAAATCCTTCGCCTTCCTTCGGAGGGCAAGTAAAGACGGCTGTCCCATGTTAGCAGACTTGCATGTAAAAGATCCTCAAGCCTGAATGACGCCTCTGAGCTAAATTCAAATCGCCCGTTTCGTCGCCCGAGAAATATCTCCTTTCTCTGCTAGTTGGTGAAACGAGCGTAGCGAAATTTGCGTGGTCAGACGGAAGAGCAGGCCTCATGGCCTGTGTCTCGCCACGTAAAATAAGGCATTAATTCAATTCAGTTCAATTCAATTCATCTCCGGCTGCACTTTCTCAACGGTAAGATCATTAGGTCAACATCCATTGCCGGATGTCCTAGGGTTCCAGTCACGACTGTGACGGATTTTCGACACTATCTTCATATCTGGGTCGCATGCAACCACATCCTGCAAGAGAATTCTAGATACCGAATGCTCTGATCGGTAGTTTTCCGTGGTTTCTCCAATCAATACTAGGCGGATGTCGGAACAGGACCCTAGCGAACGGATTAGACCATACGATCGTCCCTTCCCGATTCTTATCCCCTCCCCCAAGTTACACACACTTACACGTACATGCACTATACATTTCGGAAGGACAGTCGGGAACTCAGAGGTTGTTCCAGGTGGGGTTCCTACTGAGGGGGTTTCCTGGAAGATAGTACCCGCAAACCGACTGCAGGTGGGCGCCGGATCACACCTTCTAGCGAGAGGCTAGGACTGCCATTTCCTGCTTTTTCATATAGAATATACGTACAAAACTAATGACCGATAAAGTCAACATTGACGGGCCCGAGAACATTACATTCTCACTCCAGACTATCTGAATTTAGGGCCTGCATGACCATGGTAGTCTACAGGCATAATATTCAATAATTAAATTTGTTCAAAGAATTGGTTCTTTGACCAAACTTAATTATTTAAATGAATTGATACTCAGTAACGTGGTCACAATTTGGATTTCTTTACGATTGCGGAACATATTCTCCGAGCGCAATGGCGTCCAACTAGGTGACGGGAAGGTGACAATTGTACATAATATTCAAGACAAGAAAAAATGACACCATGTAATAATTTAGTTATTAAAGAAAGTATGCTAGCTATTATAATGAGAAAAATAAGCATTAATACAGTTAGAATAATATTTTGGGTTTATAGACGCTCAATGCTGTTACAACCATTCGCTTTTGTTCCTCTTCGGACCATTTCATACACCTCTACACGTCCTTCAATTGCCACCTACTTACATCCCAACTCGAGTAAAGAAGCCTTGCAGCTTACTTCATTACCATTATCCACACTATTTCCGGCTAATCTTCTCAAACATTTTGTTAAAAACAGGTTATACCAACTCGTTACGATCGCAAACGCTCTCACAAACCGTATTCCAGGGTGCACAATAATTGTTGAATTATTATAAAAAAGCCAAAACTCTATGTTACCTAAGAAATGTCGTTTTCGTAACAAAGTAAATATGTATGATTGTAAAGTTAAAAATAAACGAAGTTTAATTAAGTGATGTATTCAAGGAATAACAATAATATATTATTAGTTCGATTTTATTATTTAAATTAACACGATAATCGGAAATACAATTAGAAATAATGCAGATCAGGTACTAAAATAAGGATACTGAATTGAAGTTATGTAAGCAATATTTTTCAATTAATTCCGTGTTTAGTTTCTCCGTCAAAGCTCAGCCCTCGATCTCAGATTAAAATACATGTACTCGTACTTACTTGTTTTAAGCATGCGTTGATCTGCATTTGAGAAGTTGATGAAAGTCAGTTGAAAATCAGATGAATGGTCAGTTCAAATTCACTCATTAAAAAAATCAATGTTTAGAAAGCTCCATGCGAACCATCTGTTTGCCGTGTGAAGCTCCATCTGAATATCAGGTTGCGACTATCTCATAATTACACCTCTGAATAGTAATGCTCCTGACGCGCTGGGCGAACTTGTATGATCAGAAAAGCCAGCAAGTCCCTATACGGCAGCTGTTTTGATTACTCTGGAACGTCCAACGCGTCACAATGGATATACCCCTTGTTGAGATGTCGTGTTCTGTTCCCTAATTCGCCTCGAAGCCTAGTATCTTTCGAGTGCATCATCCATTTTAGGATATCAGATATACGTGTCTTGTGAAGCGAGTTTCATGTTTTATCTTAGTACATAGTAGTACAGTATCAACGCTGCTCATCTCGTGGTCATCGCTCTGATTCATTTTCTTATCAACTCTGAATCAAAGGTTCCGTTTTATATGAAACGTTCTTACAAATGCGATATAAGAAGAGTGAGAGTTCATAAGGAAAGTGGTAGTGTGTTACTTCTGTGATAAGAGTAAAAAATTGTAAGTGATTTAATACCATACTGTAAATGAGAAATCAAAACAAGTTAATTACTAGTGTTCATTTTTAATAGTTAACAAGTTTATTATATTATTAACGTCTTTGAAAATGTTTGTGCAGTGTAAATACAGAAAGTGACTCCGTTGGATTAAGTTGTAAGGAGTTTTCGTAATATTGTATTCAGTTAACTTCAGTGACTTTGGAAAAGAAACACCGCTATTGTCACAAAAGGTAAGCTCACCTTCAAGAATTTCTCTTTAGGGAGTAATACTGCTGTTCGAAATTAATGAAGCAATTGACTATGAGCGAAATGTTCTCACACGATATTCTAAAACTCTTTATATCTTTGTTGTTACTCTTTATTGTTTTTATTCAACTTTTCTCAAAATATACCTAAACTATTTTTAATCCATCTAAATTTCGTACCTATCGTTTCCTGTTAATGTAGCCAAAGGGTAACATTGCATTAAACCGCGGCGAGGAAGATGTCGGATCTGCGCGTCAGGATAGGTATACTTATAGAAGGATTTATTTAGTCGTGCATTTAACATAAATCAGATGTTGCGGTTTCATTCAATCGGAAGTTTATATGTCACTACAATGACGACACTATGGGGACGTTCGAGCTCCCGATTGGATGAAATCGTGAACAGTTGATTTATATCAAGTGCACGGTTAAATACATTCTAGTATACTACCGTAATTCACGCATATTATCCTCGTCGTCTTTTTTACCATTTCATTTGGTTGAGGTTAATTTTTTTTAATTGACGATTCGACATTTATTAACCTTTATCAAATGAATCCTTGAGTATGTGTTTTAGGTGGCCAGTGTATGAATTATTACGGATTGTACGAGTGAGTGGGAGCGAGATGGAATTGTTGAGATGGCTTTAAAAGCATTGTCGGAATGAAAGCTTAATAAAAGCCGAAACATGGTCAAATAAAACAATCTGAAATTGTCAATCTCCAAATAGAACGTAAACAGTACCATAGGCGTATGTATAAGTGTATGCTTTAGAAGAGAGTTGTAAATATTAGATCTCAAAATTACTTGCTACATCTGCCATCGTCATTTAATTAAAAAGCTTACTTCGTATCCATCAAACCAGCACAACCAAGTGCATGTATCCGAATTACTAATTGTCATAAATAAATCGAAAAAAATAGTTTCATCCATTACAGCTGTCAAAACAGGCTTTTATGTCGTCCCTGACAGTATAAACAAAACTTGTATTCACTTGTGAATTTAAAAAAAATCTAAGAAGTTTAGAAGTTTTAAATCACTATTTTTTTATGTATCAAACAACAACAAAACAGCAAACATTGAAATGGCGACTACAACTAGCTATAGTTATACATGAATAAATTTTTGAAAAACATAGTAAGGTATAAAATAATGTATGGCAGTCGAGAGTAAAAATATTTCATTCACTCATGAAAATTAAACCCTTCGGCTTCTATCGTCGCCTAAACTTTCCCCTCGCGAATAAAAGCTTATTTTACTCTCTTATAAAAAAAAATTGCTATTATTTTACATTTTATAGACATTTATTTTACTGGAAGCAAGTTTTAAAATTTGGTTTCCCAGTGTCAAAAAGTCAAAGAACTTGATGGTTCGAATGAAAATTTTAAAATTATTCAATGAGAATAATGAGACACATTAGTCTGCCTAAAAAATTAAGACCTTCAAACCAATTCTAAAAATACTCGAAGAACTCTAGCTTCGAGGGAAATCGGCCAGGTTGTGCCGTCCGGTTTATATTGTCTCGAATTGTTCGGGGGCTCGTTTCGTCCACCAGCTACGCTGGGCACGGCTCTGCTCATCAGAGGTGGGGGGGGGGGGGGAAGCTCTCCGCACGGGCGGCTGTGGCTGGCCGACGGAATTCCGCTGCGAACGGTTGGAGAAAAGCTGCCGGGCGACGCCGCAAACCCCCGTTGCAGGCACCCCAGTCCTTCCAGAAATATGGCGTAGTGGTCTGAAGCGAATGGTTGTCAATAGTTCAAACCTGTTGTAGGTTAAGAGGGAAATGTTTAAATTATACTGCGCGAGGAAATGTTAGTAATGTATCTGCAATTTAAATAAAACTAGCTGAACCCCTGCAGTTACATTGCACAAAAAGAACTGTAGAAAAGTTACAACCGGAAAGCACTACATGTGTACTTACGGAAAATCGAATAAGATCAGAAAAAATTGTTTCGTGTCGTTCTTATTCTCCAAAACTGATTATAAAAGGTTTTTTTATTTATAACAAAAAAATTTACAATCTTTTGTTTTTACAAAATAATAAGTAAATATGATGTTGTAGAATTGTTATAACAATGATTGATTTCCAGTGAAGGTATCACATCGGTACTCTTCATCTACTTCTTCGTACTATAACAAAAAGCAAGTATTATTTTGTGTTGGCTGCAAGTGGGATAGTTTATTAGCTGAGGGTAATGTTTCAGTTCTTTGTTGAGAATCTATATGGGAGTTGTAGGGGGGAGATGAGGGTTTTTTTTGGCTAAGATGTGATGCTTCCATGTTAGCCGTTTGTCTAGATGTATTCCCAAGTATTTTACTCTTTCCACCTGTACTATTGGATTGTTGTTGATGTGGACAGTAGGGCATTTGTTTTTTATAAAAGGGTGGGTTACAAATTTTGGAACAATACAATCACACTATTCTGTGTCAACTCATAGTTATACAGGTTTCCGAAACTATAATACAAATTATCTTTACTTAGATCTGTACCTGTTTGCTGTAGTGGAGTATTGTAGGATATCCTGCTACCCACTAAAACCTAAAAACGAAATGCATTTATTATTATAAACGCTGAAAAGTTTTTGTAAATGGTCAGATGTGTCAAATGATTACTGGACATTGATTTTATTCAGATATACTCACTAACCTTTTCATTTAAAAGTAGTTAATCTTTGAACTTAAAACACTTGCTATCTTCGCTTCGCCAACTGTAACATCATGATGCAATGATATCCTTGCATTTTAGTGGGTCTTGAAAGTGACATAATGAACAAATGACGGCAGATAAGCGTTCATACTATTAATTTTAATGTATTATAAAATTGTAGTGATGTAACTATAAAACCAGTTAATAAAAGCATATAGGGTCCACTACCTTTCATTTAAAGAAAAAATTACGAAATTCGGTTGAGTAGAGAGTTCAAATTCGTTTCTACCTGAAAACCCATGTTTTTTTTAATATAGATATTTTAAAATTTTTAAGTGTGGAATTTTGACTTATTATTTTTATTTACAAAACTTAGTCAACGGTTAGCTGATGTAAAAGTACTCAGGCTAGGTACTGTTTGCGTACAGACGGCGCTGAAAGCGGTACGGAATATTTCTATTCCTCTTATCACTCTCGGCCTCGAGCGACCAGACATCGGAGTGCGAATTACAGACGACTCCTCTGTATGGCTATTTTCTTATTAACACCTGTTTGCTTTTCGTGGTCACCCGTTTCTCTTTGGTTTCAGAACTTCTTCTCGCGGTCTCGTATTCATCGAATTCCCTCGTATCCCCGACCATTAGCTTGAGGAGATGTAGAAAAATATTCTATTGATTTCCTCATACATTTCCTTAATTGTTCCCATTTTTTATTTCCCGTGTTAACTTTGAGAATGAAATCGTTCGCTTTTTCTCGTTTTGATACTTCATAACCTTGTCATATCTTTTTTCCATCTCTCTTCTGTGATCCGTCCTTTCCACTCCTCACGTACGTTCTTAATTCCTTTTCCTTCTTCCTCCACATCGCTTTCCTTTCTCAGGCGCTCTCTATATGGTATTCATATTTCTCTTCTTTTCGGCAGACGATTTTTCAAATCTTCATTTTACTCTTCAAAGCTGTTCGTAGCCTTTGATTTATATCGTCATTATTTTCAATTTTTTTGTACACCTACCTCTTTTCTAAGTATTCTATATTCTAAGTAAGTATTGTTAATCAATTGATACGAACAAGTTATGAATATTAAATAAAGACGATCATAGTATTGTAAAGACGATCATACACATTAGCGGATATTTCTTTCTAATAAAATGTAAATGTGGAAAAGATGCTTCAATGTTCTTCCTATTACGTGAGTGCATTTTCACACCTACTTCTGAAATGCGAAACAGACTCTCGTTCGATTTTTCTCAACATTCCTGAAATTCTCGGCTAAAGATCCTTATCTTAGACACACCGAAAGATAGATCTGCAACGTCATAGATAACGCGCTGAACAAGTCGTTATCGGCTTGTCTTGACCTGACAGACACGTGAAGGAAGGAACGTATTGTGTCCATATACGCCCTAGTGTTGGATTTCCCCTATTTGAAAATCACCATATACTAAAGCACTTGTGTGACGCCTGCTTGATCGTAGATAAATTTAAAGACGAAAAATACGTGACTACTTCACAGCTAGACGTGTTCCCTGAACGCCATAATCGGGTTTCTAATTTAAGTGAGTTCGTGAAAGAAACATTTAAACTAGGCGTTTCTGTGATCAACTACCGTTTATATTTTTCGTTCACGTGAAGTCGAAAAAAAATACTAACACATGTACTTAGATGTGTGATGTGATTATTTTTTTAAAATGTTTGTTGAAAACTCCTTGGGTAGTTTAACAATATTTTCTGTTAAACATTATTTATATTTATGAGAAATGGAAGGAAGACGCTTTAGAACGAAAAATTAATTAACTGCATCAGAACTATCGTCGTATCAGAATTGGAAGACTTGACTATTTGGTAACCATTGTTATTCGTGCCATAACAATGAAAATTCCGAAGGAAGACAAGTATTCGTTAAATCTGCAGTTTAATCTTTGAAAGAAGAAAAATAGTTTCTCTATTGGCCTCACAAAGTTGTGGTCACAAATATCATTTATTAGTGGTCGAGCTTAAAAATATTAATGAAACAAATAAATACTTTGAATTTTTAAATTATAATTTAAAAATATTAGAATATATTATATATAATAAAATATTTCAATACACAACTAAATTTAATTGAAGAGCTCAGGGCAACAAGGGGCAATCCCACATTGTCCTAGTTCTGAGATGTCGAGCGTTTTTCTAGAACTTCCGTAATATAACACAGTAGACGTTTTAACACAGTATACTACTTGCATATATGTCCATACTCGATTTACATAACATATTACTCCAAAAGAATAATTTTTGAAGTTATTTTAATGCAAATAACTCAATTTCATGAAAAAATGTGGGATAGCCCCATGGTGGAAAGACCACTACGAAGCCACTTGTGCTGAGCCCTGGAATTACAGATAGTTATACTATAATTATATTGGTTATTATGTATGTTGTTTGATAATAAATTTTATTGTTTTCAATATCTTACGTTTTAAGAAAATCAATAGTACTCTTTAAAACGCAATCAGTGAATTGCATTTTGTGTTATTCCAATTATAGAAATAACTTGTTTTTTTTTAATTGAAAGCACGTGTCTCAAACTAATTGTTCGCATCTTCAGGTACACACATAGGTTCTGTAAATACAAATCAAGAGTGTAATGTTTTTACCATTTCATATGATCATATTTTTATTAAAATAAAATATCATATTTTTTTTAAGATCATAAGGTGAGCCTCTCCTATAATTATATATAAAAAATAATTTTGCTGTATTCATAATGTATGCACCTGAAGCAGCAAACACTTAGTTCGTGAAAAGCGCTTTCCAAAAAAAAAAAAAAAAAAAAAAAAAAAAAAAAAAAAGTTATTTCTACAATTGGAATTGCATGAAATACAATTCACTGATTGCGTATTGAATAGTGTTACTGATTGTCTTGAAATATAAGACACTTGAAAACAATAAAAGTTATATAATTAATTCTTCAATTATTTTGCAACTTATTCTGTGCTTCTGCCCTTGACACGTCCCCGTCCTTGGCGTTCTTCGGGTGTCAGAACGGCTTGGGTAATGGCTTCCGTTTGTGCGCAGGTCCAGCCGCCGAGCGATGGCGCCCGCGCCCCCACTGCCAGTCACGGAAGACACGCCGCCCGACATGCTGGCGGGCTCCATGGATCTGCGCGTCGTGCTGCCCGGCGGCCGCGCCGTCAAGATGAGCGCCGAGCGCTGGTGAGTGGTGTGACGGGACAGGCACTGCAGGGCACTGCAACGGGAGGTCCTAGGTTTCGAGTCCCGGTGGTGGCGGATTTTTCAACGCTAGCTGTAGAGCTATACTTCGATTTTTCTATAATGGCCGATGATATTAGGTCATTGTTACATCTTCTGCCTCATGAAATGAATCTTTTTAACTGTCGTAAGTACATTTCTGAGGCCACGAGCCCTGTTCAGAAGGACGTTCGTGAATTAATTAAAAATATTATTTTTATTAGGCAGAAGGTGTAACAATGATATGTCATCGGCCACTAGAGACATTTCGAAGTATAGGTCAAATTCAGCTCTTAAAGAGAATTATTCTGGTGGCCAGCAGTTCTGGTCTGCAGTTTTCCGAGTTTTTTGCTATAAATACGTGAAAGCGTAAGTAGTTCTCTAACAAAACAGCCACGGACTGCTACTTTTTCTTCTACATCCTTACATCTTTCTCCTTACACACATGCGCTGCTCATCCACACATATCGGGAGAGCAGTCGCGGGCACTTAGAGCTTACCCCGACTAGGGCGGTGCTCAGCTGCTGGGAGATACCTAGAGGAGGGACCCCGCAAGCCGACGTGTAGGTCGGCGCCGGATATCAAGATCCAGAGGGAAAAGAACTCTACCACCTCCCAGGATAAAACGTGCAACATATGTACGGGACTAATAACCATATGTTTGGGACTAGTAACTGACGCTCCTCAATTGCATGTATCAGTCAATCGGTACAGACAATTGTGGGTAGTTAAAAAAAAAAAAACACTTGTCATTCTGGACGCGAACCGGCAACCCATGATTTCACGCGGCCAAGGCTCTGGGTACGATCAAACAGCACTACATGAACTTTTGCTATCGTACATGTGAATCGTTTCGATAGCGCTTCCTCTCTTAATACAGCCATGAACGAAGACCCCCCCCCCCTCCCGCTACGCGCCCCCCACCACGCCCACCACCGCCGCACTCCGCACTCTATCACTACGAACTGGTGGGTGAGCGATTAAAGATAGTTATTGTATGGCGTCGTCAGCTATACTTCCATAAGGGATGCGTCTTGAAAGAACGACAAAATCAATTCAAAATTCAATAAAAAATATTTTTTGATGTTTGATTTCACGTGTTCCAGTCGTCGATTTCGATCAAACAGCGCTACTTAAACTTCTGCGTTCTTACATAATGAGCTTGAATTTTTGCAGTTCTTACAAACTGTGATAACTGAATTTCATGAACGGAATTGAATTAAATTTTGATTGGAATGAAATTAATTTAATGACGTGAATTTATTTACTTAAATAAATATATTTTTAATTTTTATATTATTTATTTTCAATTAGAAAGTGTGACCTGTGAGAGAGAAGTGTATGAGTAATATGTTGATAACTAGACAAAGGTAAAAACCAATAATAACTTAATAATGATTAATATTGACTTCTGTAGGAATCCCAGTTTAAATATGTGGATATCATATGGGGTGCTTGGTAAATAAAATAATTTAAAATCCTGCAGTAATTTTAAATTTTGTGTGAATCGTGAGTATTGGTCAGTTGAATAATTATTTCATGTACTGGCAAATGTTTCAGCTGCATATTACACCTTCATCAGGACTACAAAAACAATAGGGCTATCAAATAACAATTCTGAAACAAGTGTTGAATTTAACTTGTCTTGAATTGTTGTTTGATAGCTAAAGCCATTTGTATCCCTGATGAGCGCATAATAAACAGCCAAAATATTGGCCAACTGACTAAGACTTTAGGTCCACATCCCATTTTAAATTCAAGAGGTCAGCATATAGCATCATAATAATTATATAGCATCATAATAATTTTAATAATTTAAATATCTGTGTTACTTATTGAAAATTGTGGTTCAGTTTCTTAACTCTTGTGTATGAAAATAATGAGAGTAAAAAACTAAATAAAATCTTCCTATTTGATTACATTAATGCACATAAAGAAAACTGTTGATGTTGACCTAACATCAAGATTAGATCATTATTCAATGATGCGAAACCAAACGTATTTGTATAACCGAAAGAAACTAATTATTGTAAATTTTAAATCATTAAAATAGGTCATCATGTAAATTTTTGCACCTTTCTTTAATACTTTGATTACGTATTCATAAATTAAACTGTTAATTTTTTTGACATTCATGTTAATTTACTATGTAGTTCATAAAGTTCAATAATTACCTTCCCCAAGAGTTAATGTCACCTAGAATTAATGCCATCACTTTAACTATACACACAATAATACTCTGATAAATGTTGATGAATGTGACTGATGTGTTCTGTGACTTATGTTTATGAATATTCACTCATATCAAAATATATTTCCAGCACACCAATGATGGATTTATTGGTGCAAGTGACAACTGCCAACAAAATGGCTCCTGGTGGCTTTGTCCTGCAGCCTGTAGGTGAGCGAGGTGTGTTGCCTTACAAACCTAGCACACCAATTGGTGCATTAGACACATGGACAATTCAGATTGTGCCCAAAACACGAACCATCAGCTCTACAAGTCTGAAGAAGGCACCTTTGAAACCCAATAACCAGCAGCCTTTTGAACAAACCTTTAGGCTACAGGTAAAAATGCTATTTTCAAACACTTAATCCACTCCATAGATTAGTAAAATAAATAGTAATGGAGTTTTATTGTAAAAATAGCCTTTTCTATAATTTATTTTGAATAGAAAAATAACTTTCAAGTGCTTTGAATTTGAACCAAAATTTAATTCTATGTATGATTGAACGTTAATAATTAAAAGTAGTCCCTATATATTTACAATCCAAACAAACATTTGTGTTTCAGGTGCATTTGCCAAGGAATCAACTTTTTGTAACTCGAGTTAGCCCCAAAAGCTTATTATCAGATGTTTTGAACCTTGCATGTACTGAGAAGAACCTAGATCCCAATAAATATGAACTCCGTCACCCAGGTATGTTATACTCCTTTTTAGAGTCAAATGTCTCCTGTCAAATATTAAGTTATGTTGTCCTTATTTGGATTGTGTTATAATCTGATGTTAGAGATAAGTCAAAGACTTAAAGATAAGATAAATTGGTCAAGTAGCTTGCCTAAAGGATGCCTATAAATCACAAAGAAACTGCTTCCTATCAAATAGTCTTGCTTGCTGTGGGACTAGTAGAATCATTTTGTGCAGTACTGTGTTTGTTTTTTTAAAAGTGATAGAAAATTATGTATTCCAAAGTATAAGACTAACCATAAGTGCAATAATGATGTTCTAAATTATTTTACAACATAATCTTGCAGCAAATTTAGAAGAACGTCTCAGACCAGAGTGGACTTTGGCAGACTACAAACTACAAGAAGTTACTTTAGTAGCCAAAGGCAATCGTCCTCTTGGATCTGGACTGTCTTCTTCTGACATAATGGCCCTCCAAAAAGAAGAGGAAAAACGAAGGCAGCAAGTGAGAGCAAATGGAGGAACAGGTTCAGCAGTTTTGGGGCTAATGCTGGGAAAAAATAGTCAGTCGGTAAGATAAATTTTCAAATCAATCAATGGACTTCTTTCCATATATTTTATCTGTTCTTTCATATATTATTCTATTCATTTTATCTGTCAAATAATGTCATTCATTTTTTCATTCCTGCATATTTCTTTTATGGCAATATTTTTTAAATTCATTATGATCATCATTTAATTTTATTTTGATTTTTCTTCTCTGGGTTCCTTCTCTACTTTCTTCTTACTTCTGCAGAAGCACAAAATTACTATTTCAAGGACCTTGCTTTGCAGTTCACTGAACTTCGACAAATGTTCAAAAACATTTGGACTTTAAAATTTGTACTCTTTTTCAGAGTGGCTGTGATGGAAGTATCAGCAGTGATAGCCTTGGAGGAAGGAGCATTTCACCAGCACGATCAGATGAGACGCCATCTCCACCAGGGTCAAGCCTGCCTCCTCCCCGTCCAACCCGCAAGAGACGGCCTGCCCCCAAGCCTCCAACACAGGCTGCCCCACACCAGCAGCCAGCCCCTGCTGTCATTTCTCATTCTCGTAATAGTTCAGACAGCAGTGGGTATCATGAAGCATCTATTCTCAGTGAAAGTCCTGAGAGCAATGGTTTAAGGTAATTAAATTTTGTTTTTTATTTTCAATGAGTAAATGATAAAAATTCAATACTGATAATTCTCTATTTATATCAAAGAAATTTTTATCAAGTAACGCTTATGCAAGGTTTGCAATAGTTATTCAATTTTTCTTTTGTATAGAGTATAGTCTTGTATAGACTGTAGTATAAAGTTTGTTTTGCAGTAACATTAATTAAAAAATATTCTCATGCAGTTCAATATTATTTTTGTCACATGTACCATCATGGTTTACCCACTTAAAATCAGGGTTTATTGATGTCAGTGAAATTAATTGAATTATAAGTCACAAATGAATCCCCAAAAAATTAAATTGTGTACAGTTCCTTCAAACCATACTAACATATTGTGATTTTTTTTGCAGTAGCCCATCCGGCACACTACCTAGGCGAAGTAAACTCACTAGCAACTCTGCTCAACCTCCAAATGTTGCTACATCCCATAATTTATCTCGATCATTGTCAAACCTTACCCACATGAGTAATGGGGAAAACAAAACTGGACCAATGGCATCTTCTATTCAAAAGAATGGTCACAGTGTATCAACGACATCTTTGGCCTCTTCAGGTAAACTACAAATGTAACTACTTGGTGATTTACAAATGTCACCAAAATTAGTTTAATATAACTTTCAGGCATACCAAAACTTATAATATTCTTGTTTTTATAATAAATGGAATTCTTGCATCAGATCTTTTTGCTAATTTTTTGATGTCTAAGATAATTTTAAAAGTATTTAATTTTCTTTAGGGCATGGAAAGAAAAAGAAAGCAGCACCACCACCACCACCTCCTGCAACAGCAAGATCCTCCTTACCTGGACATCTATTGCCTGAACAACGAACAGCATCTCTATCAACCCTTTCTTCTCAAAGCAGTGGAGACAGCTTTGATAGAGAACTATACTCTCGAAGTGCAACTTTAGAAAGACCTCCTTCTTCACAGTCATCGACCACATCGAACATTGTAAGACCTGAGAGCCTCCCTGAGGAAATTACTGCAATTGATGAAGATGAATCAATTTCTCCGCACAATGAATCTGTTCACAATCTGTCCAGCAAGTTATCACAGCAGGAACTAAAAGCATTGAATTCATTGAGGGAATCGGAGATACCTGTTTCTCTGGCCCAGCCTCAAGGAAGAAAATCTCCAGATATCCAACTGCATGATCGAAACTATCCTGAAATAGACGGCACCAGCGAATCCTCAGGTCATTCTACCCCTTCCCATGTAGAAAGACCTGTGCCTTTTGAACCGCAACCACAAATAAGAATAACCAAACCTGTAGTGCATTCATCAGAAGATTCAGCAACATTCATTCGTGAAACTACAGCTCCTGTAAGCGAGCCTGCTGTCACAAAACCTGCTAAGAGTACTTCAAATGTTGCTGCTCCTAGACCTACATTACCCGATGTAGTTTCAGGTAAGCTAGAGTGTGAAACATTACCAAATTCTTTAGAAGATCCATTAGTTGCCTATTGTAGAAATTCTTCACCTGTCCCAAAATATAGCTTGCTGGAGCCTCCTCCTCCAGACTTAAAGATTAATAGAAATGAGTCTTCTGAATCTTGGGGCAATTTTTTGAAACAATTAGAAAAAGTTTTAGAAAATCGTGCTGAATTTGTGTAATTGGTTTGCTTAATAGCATTGGTAGTAATTTGGTAGAATTGTATGAACCAAAAAGGTAGTTACAATTTTTTTAAATACTTGATTAGTGATTAATTCATGTTTATTAAATAACCTTAACTAATGAATGCAGAATGTGTTTTAAATAACTCCAGTTGTAAATTATAAGAAATGTACAAAAGTGCATGCTTTGTATAATAATGCTATAACTCAGTTGACAAATCCATAATACATATTTCTTCCTATTCTGTACTTTATTTGCTGGTATTTGTTTGCTTGGCCTTATACTGGTGGCTTATTCATAATTCTTGTATTTACTTTGCTTCCTTTCCATGTACTAACAACATTAACAGCAGAAAAAGTGACTCCCCCAACACCAAAACCTCGTGGTTTAACTGTACAAAGTTCCAGAAACACTCCTACACCACGTCCTAGGGCACGAAAGTCTCCAAGTGTTCCACAACGTATTAAATATTCTGAAACTCAGACTTTGCTTAGTGACTCAGTAGAAAGAGACTCTGCATTTGATTCTGAAGGGACTAGAAGTGATTCACCAAGATCATCTGAGGTAGTCAAAACTCGTGGAAAATTTGGTGGAACATTTGGTGTTGGTAAAACAATTGTGATGTTAGCTTCCTCTGCTAGGAATTCTGTGAGCAGTGAATCTGGTACTAAGAGTATTCATTCATTGGATAGTGATGCAGAAATGATTACAAGATTTGGAACTGATAATGACTATGAAGATGATGATGCCCTCAATATTAGTGAAAATGATCTTGAAATGTTTGAAACAAAGAGTGGTAACGTTGATTCTCCTTCAGCTGAACAAACAGTACATGACACAGGCAGTTTATTTGATAGCATTTCTGTAGCTAGTTCAGTCTTTGACTCTGAGCATGAAACGTCTGACGGAACCTGGGATAGAAGTTCTGTTAGTTCTCGAGACTTTACAAAACTTCATTTGTCAACAAGGAATAGTTTGCAACCTCCTTCAACCAGAATGTCTTTGAAACAAAGACCTTGCAGTCCGCGCAGCATGGAAGACGCTCCATCATCCTTGGAGACGGGAGACCGGCTTGATTGCTGGCCCAATTCAGAAGATGTGCATGGCAGTGGGAAAAACTGGAGTGCAGGTGCATGCTAATTCTACATTACAGGCTAATCTGGGTGACAAATGGATTTTGTTTTCTAACCAAATAAGAAATTTCATTATATTAAATGAAACAATTAAAACTTCTGTATAAAAATTTAATATTTTAAGGTTAAATATGTACATACAAATAATCACTTCTCTTTCCTATCAACCTTAATATTGAATTTAATTATTGATATTCAAACCATTGCATGCTATCCTGTTTTACTTTCATGGAAGTCTTTTTAAAATACAGCATAAAAACAAAATTCTCTTAACAAATTCAAGCCTTTTTTGTTACTCAAGTGGTTATGATTTTTACATTCTGTTTTATTTTGTAGAATTACAGAAAGAGAGAGATGAAATTCAACAAGAATTTGAGAGTGTTACTAAAGAACTGCAAGCTGTCATATTAGCCGAAGAAGCTAAACAGGTAAATAAGAATATGAATAATAATAATTGAAATAGAATACCCAGATGTCATTAGGGGTCAAAATCTAATGAAGAATTAGGTCAAAATCTAACAGTTAGACACAATTACTTCCCCCCCCCCCCGTTTTTGTTGCATATTTCTATTTGATTTAATAATAACAGATATAATTTACAAACATAATTTTTTTAACTCGTCAGCCAAGTAGTGTTCTTATTTTAGAAAATATTTATATTCATCAAAATATCATCAAATTCAGTATTTTAAAGCATGTTCTTTCTCCTCCACTTTGTTCAGAGCATGTGCTACTCCAACTGGGAATTGAAACCAGGTCATTTAGTTAATGCTATTATTATCCTGAACTATTGAAATTATCAGTGCTTTCAACCTTCAACCAATGAACTGTCCCCTTCTGCAATACTTAATTTCCAATAACCTGACATCTATATGGTATTCCAGTTACACTCAAAATATGAGTACAGTAAATGATTGAGGATGTGACCTTGTTACTGTTTTACAAGAATATTTTATATTTTGAATTGTTGAAAGCACTAGACATACCAACTGGAGACTGAATCTAGGTTTCCTAGAGTACATTCAGTTGCTTATATCTCATCTTAGTTTCTTAGCGATAATGTATTATCTGCACACATTTTCTTGAGCCCTCGCTTCTCTAGTTGCGAGAGGAGTGGGGAGTCAGGTTATTTTTAAAATAATAATAATAAAATAATTTTAAAATAATTTTATGTCATACTTTTAGTTTGTTTTTTGAAGCAAAATAGTTCATTACATTTCTGGTTATCAGATTTTGTTTACAATGCTTGTTTCTATCATTTATTCTTCATTCAATCAATGTTGGTAAAGGAGTGGGGGTAGATTTTCTGGGGCTCAAAAAAAAAACTTGTGTGCATAATACATGAAGAATCATAATGGTAGCTTTTTTGTTGTTGTTGTTGTTGTTGTAAAAATGAAAATTAAAATGCAAATGTCAACTTTAATTCTGTTTTTTTGTATAGTGCAGAACATTAATTAATATTAACTAATTTCAAATTAAACATCTTTTAAAATTTTATTTTGTCTGCAGATGCATCAATTGTTAGATTACTGTATATTTTCTGTATATTTCTGTGACTTATTTACATAAATATTAGCAAAAATTGTATTGATAGACATAGTAATAATGATGACGATGATGATGATGACGATGATGATGATGCAAAAACATTGTTACTACATACAGTTACCTTGATATTAATTATAATGTAATATTTATTGTGTCATATTAATTATAAAGCTTATGTAAGGGTAAAACAAATGTAAAGATAATACATATCTAACAATTCATAAGTAACAAATATAGTACAGAGACCAAATACAGAATGTCAGTTTCATAAGGTTAATTGTTATTTACATTTCAGGAAACTGTTATACTTGCCCATAATTGACTTCCTTCTTTTCACTTAATCAAACTTCTTAGATGAATGAATGAGGTATATAATGTTGATTTCTTTAGAAAAACTCTCCTTTGATTATCCATAGTTTTTAGGATTTTTTCTTGCTTAACTTAATAAATTTTAATCATATAAAATCAACTCATTTTAATGGATAATTGCATAGTCCACAGTAATATAATAGATTGCAATTCACCCACTTTTTTCTTCCCCCAATGAATTCATTCTGAATGTGAATATCTTCAGGTATTACTGTTTGTTAAGCTCATATTTTATTAATACAAGGGAAAAGTTAACTGATTTTTTTCTTGTATTTTCAGGTTTCTTCTGCTGCAAACTTGCCTAGCCCCAAAACAGAGTCACCTAGCCTCAGTCTAGTGGATTGGGAATATCATTTACCAGCTCCACCATCAGCTTTTCGTGATTCTCTATCTCCAACTTTGACTACAGAAACAGACAATGTATCAGAAGTCCCTACTTTTGAGGAATCAACCCCAGAAGTTCTTCCTCCAGCAGAATTTACAGATAGTGACAAATTTTCCCAACAAGCTGAAACTAGTTTGACTAGTTTGATGATTGAAAAGGAATGTCCCTTGATAAAAAATCTAGTTAAAGGTGTTACAAAGGTCAATCCTCTTTTCAATGATGAAAAATATGAAGCAGAAATTCTTGAAGAATTTAAACATTCCAAAGAAAACAAACCTTCCTTGGTAAACAGTTATGAAACGAAAAATGAAGAAGACTGGAATCCTCAGCAGATTGGTGTTCCGTTGGACTCTGTCAATGAACCAAAATGTCAAAATAAATCCACAAGTTCATATGAAAGTCATCAAACAAATCAGCTAAAAAATTTCACAATATCTGCGTACCAAAGGCCAAATGACACAGACATTTTATTTAAAAGTGATAGTGAAAGAACAAAGCAAGAGTCTGAATTTAAGAAACCTTTAGAAACATCTGTGTTTAAGCGAAAAGATTCAAACAGCTCAACAAATATCCCCAGAAATAATTCATTTAGTACAAAAAACAGTCATCAATCTGAAAGAGCACCAGTGAAACGATCTACATCACATGTGACTTTTAATAACTCAGGTCGCACATTACGTGCAAAATCTATTGGAAATCTTGCCATGGAAACATCTTGGGAGGGATGTGGATCACAGGCAACAGAAAGCAGAATGCATGATGGTCATGAAGGCCTTCGCAAAACAACAAGTGAAGCTAATATTAATCAAGGTTTGTGTAGCCTTTATAAAATAACATTAATCTATAAAATATAAAATGTTTGAGATACTTTAGATGTATGGATGTTTAAGGTACTTAAGATGTATCTAATGACACCTGGTTTATTTCAATATAAATGATTTTGCAATGTTTTTAATCTTCTTTTTATCAGATTATGGAAGAAGTAGTCGTTTAGCAGAATTACAGGATCAGTTCTTGCAATGGCAAGAGCAATTGTTGCGTGAAACACAGCCAGATATACCACTTCAGTCATTGCAAGTAAGTATTTTGTGCTAGATGGTTACTCTTCAAATACTGAGTTTTAGTAATTAAGATTTTTTTGAAAAATATGTTACATTCCATTCTTCCACTTCAGCACTTGAAGAAGTGATGAACATGGTTTATTTTATAGATTTGACTGGAATATATGTCAGGAATGAATTCACAGTGCAGAAGTGCAATAGTTGACTCTAAAAATGACTGTATTTGTTAATAATGGGTAGGACTTCTATGTTTTTTTGTGCATATGATAATGATCATCATCATCATCATTAACTGTAGATGTTAGATAGCCTGTTCCATTATTAACTATTAGGAAGGTAGTTAGTCTCCCAGGCATTCATTCTATTGTCACGTTTTTCATGGTCTTCCAAAATCTCTGTTCCTATTTCCATATTAGTTTTGGCCATTTGTTATTGTTCATTCTTTTATGGTCGTCTTTCCATTTTCTTTGAGAGTTTTCTATTTTCTCTACAAATATTTTAGTTTTTACTTTTTTTCTAATGTCTTTGTTTCTCAATTTGCCCATTCTTGTTACCCCTACAAGATGTCTCGGAAATCTCATATGTACTGCTTGTATTTTTTGTCTCTCTCTTTCATTATCCATGTGTCAGAGCTGTGCATAGCTGTAGGTTTAGATGCTACATTGTGAATTTTTAGTTTTGTTTTTGCATTCATATGTCTGCTAAAGTGTGGTTTAATTGTTCCACAGATTCTGTTGTATTTATACAATTTATTTTTTAAATCCTCCTGGGTGTGGTTAAATACACTTCTGATATTTCCAAGATATGAAAATTTGTTGACTTGTTCTACTATTTCTCCATTTATTACAATTTTGGCTCTCTTCTGTTCTTTGCCTTGCAGTGCCATAACTTTTGTACTTTGAAGTGATATTCTCATAGAATATTTCTGGGCCTCTTTTGTCAGTTCAAAAATTTCTCTTTGCAGGTCATCAACTGTTACGATTATTTGATCATCAGCATATTTGGTTGTATCTAATGTTTTGTGGCCCATGATTCTAAAAAAGTGGTTTCTGGCAAAACGTCTGTCCCTCCATGTGCTTGTAATAATACTAATGTTATTAAATCATACATAGGATTTTCCCCAGAACTGATATACCCCTATCAACCTGACAGATGTGATTTCTCAAATTTCAAATGTTTATTTTCTTGAAGAGAACAAAGTCCTTCTTTAATGCTTTACCAATAGTGTAGGTGAAAATTTATTAAAACCACTAAATTTTTAAAAATTGCAAAATTTTCAAATTTTGTCTACTTTTTCACCAATTACATTGACAAAGAGAGATTTGTTTCAGTGAATTCTGTTATTTAAAAATTGATTTTTAAATAATCTAGATACAATATTTTTGAAAATACAAGCAGTTTTCATTGTGAGGGCAGTCAAAGCATTTTTTTGCCTTCGTTCTCGTAGTATTATGGTGTAGGTTTGGTTTCAATGAAAATATCTGAGCTTTTAAAAGTTGGAAAATTCAAATGTTTATCAATATCATTTGCTTCCGAGGTGTTCTTGAACTTCGCAGTGCATTCTTGGTCTTCCAGGGTCTCTTCTTCCTCTTCATTTGAATTTGAGAACTTTTCTTGGGAAACATTCTATCTTCATTCTTTCGTGTGTTCTTGCTATTTCTTTTGGTGGTATTCAATTTCTGAGACAATATTGTTAATTTTAATTGTTTTCTTGATCATTTCATTTCTTATCTTATCTCTCATTGCAACATTCAAAATTGATTTTAAATATCTCATTTGGATGGCTTAGATTCTACAAACCCCAATTATCCAACTCCAGACGAAGATATACACCCTGCACCATGATGCTGCTTCTGCCGTACTTTAAAATCTGCTGCAGATTTTGTTTTCATGATATTTTTGTCTGTTGACTTGTACTGTACCCTATTTCTGCCATCTGATTGCCACTAGGTAAACTTACTTTCGTCAGCAAAGATAACATTGACCGCAAATATGCTGATGGCCTAAGTCTCATCACTTGGAAACAATTTATATTGACTTTGATTACGAACGTCAGGAAATTTAATAGTATTATTATTTTACTTGTTTAACCTCCAAAAAAATACTCGAGCTCTCATGAGTTGAAATTTTTGTTTCAGGTACTGAGAAGAATACTCAGTCCTAGTCATGATGCGTCTCGAGACAAGACAAAAGAAAAACGATTATCAGATGAACCTTCTTACAACCTGAAGTAAGTAATTTATCTAGTTCACTCAACCAGTACTTTATATATCTCAGTTTCAAAGGTCATGAAAATGTTTATCTTTTTAACAGCATAATCTCAGGCTAATTACACTATCAATGTACATCATTACATCTCCTTACACTATTTCAATGTTATGTTGAATCTGGACAAGTGTTCAGACTGCACAGAGTACCTTGTATTTTTGTTGTTTCTTTATGCTTGTTTTCTTTGCAATCAGAAGTAGAGTGTATGAACTAAAACACCTTCAACAATAATCTTTATTTTTCTTTTCAGGAACAGTGATTCCTCAAAGCCCAAGAGTAATGAAAACACTGATGCATCTGAACTTTCATCATCAAGTGCAAATGAAGTTCAACTTCGAAGACAGTCAAGTAATGCTTCCAACGCAGCTAAGAGGTATTCATACCAAGGTCCTCCAGCAGTCAACTTTTCTACATGGAGTGAGAGACCAAAAAGCCAAGTCAGTCTCAAGGTTGATAATGACTACAGAATTGGAAAAGGACAAAATTCTTCAGGTCCCACAATACCTAATAAACTTGAGAATGTGCTGGAGGCAAGAGAAAGGAAAATTTCAGAAGATCAGGTGGATTCAAAAGCAAATCCTGCGGCGCTCACTAGATCTGAAAGCATGACACATGTGAATGGTCATGCAAAAGTGGAGCCTACAGCTCTAACAATGAGAATAATTTCTCATACAACTCCCTCAGGTTTCAAAAAAATAAGTCCAGCCACTACAGGTTTTACATCGAAGTCACAAGATCTGACACAGTCTAAAGAAAAGGATGCTTCCGCATCTCATCACACTATTACAAGAGTCCACAGCTACAATTCAGCTCAAATAGCTGATCCATCACGGGTTCCAATTGTTCGTGCTGTGGAATTGAAGAAATCCTTCCTTCAGGGGCAGCAGATTCTGCCACAACCTGAAAAGAAACCCAGTACCACTAACATCAAATTAAGTTGGAATGAAGGAAATAATAATTTAAAAAGTGTACCTGTCAATGGAATCCACAATAACGGTAAAAATAATAAAGATGATGATGATGATGCTGAAGAAACGTTTCAAGGTGTTAACAATCTTGCAAAAAGGTTTTCCTTAGCAGCTTCCAATTCAGAAGGAATAAAATTCAATGCAACAAATAAACGACCTCTATCAGCATACCTGCCCAGTGACCCAAAGCCAAAAATTGATTCAGATATGAAGAACGAAAGTAATTTGAAAGAGGCAAATTGCTTCAATAATAGTAATGCTCAAAATAATGTAAGAAAATATACATCAGTGGTGGGTGTAAATGGAGTTAGTTCATCAGGAAGTTTCAAGGAACCCACACAGGATGGAAACCAATTTGTACCAAAAGTTGCTATAACCACTCAAAAAAGTGGGACAAATGTTGCTTCCAAACAAACAGGAGCCTTCAATGCAAGACATCCAATGCCAGTTGTAAAAGGTTTCAGATTTGCTACTAGTGATTATTCTGATTCATCTTTGGTTGCTGCTGACTCATATAAAGTGCCACAAAATTCTCAACAATCAGTGACTGTGAAGGTTCAACAAAATAATTCTTTTCACAATCCAAACCAAAGAAATTCTATTGTCATTGAGTCTGCGCCTGTTGTTAACTTAAGAATTCAACCTGCATCAGCTTCCAAACCATCACAAGGACCAACAAATGGAAGTCGACTGATTCCAGAACCTCCCAGTGCTCCAGCTCTGCCAAAGAAGACTCAAATATCACGACCGAAGTCTTTCCCTGTGCCAGAAGTAAATCCACGTGATGAATTAATGGATGCAATTCGTAGTTTTGGAGGCCGAGGAAAGCTCAGGCAGGTGCGTGCCCCACCTCCCAACAATGTATTGCTAATTATGTAATTTACAAATTACGGAACTCGTGCATTTAAGAAATGAATATTCAAAATGAAAAATTATTTTGATTTGTATATCTTTGACCTCCAGAGAACTATTCTAATTGAACTGAAGAACAGTGATTCAGTATCATAGTTATATTTTTTCTCTTGTTTTATACACATTGATCTTGAATTGAGTATTAGTAGTAAAGTTTCATGTAAATATTTGGAATTCAGTGACTTTAAATCACAAGCCCAGTGATACAAAGTTTAGATTGTTTTTCATCAGAAATTGGTACTTATTCTGCTCAGTAGGTGGTAATTCTGGATAATTTCAAGTACTAATATTATGTTATTTTGTTGTTTTATGAATGTATAATTCCCCATAAGTATACCAAGAATGCATATTAATTTTCCTGAATTTTGAAAATTATAGTATAGGTCTCAGTAACTTTTCTTTCCTACCTTCTGTTCCCATTATTTTTTTTTGCATATGGGAGGGGCAAAGTGTTCAGAAGTGTAAGGGTGGACAATCCAAGTCTCATTTTTGGCATGATCTTTGTGTATATATTGACACTGCACTATTTAATAAGAGACAACTGGCCTTTGGTTTCCATGCACTTTGCTGGTTGAACAATCCATGATGATTGTTGGTCAGTTGCACATCTATCTGTTTGGGTACTGCGATCTTTGAACTCTTGCAAAGAGTGTTGTGCCCTCTCACAATGAAAAATAAATTCAATTTTTGGGTTACTCTTATCATCATAGGATTGTGAGTTATAAATTCTTTTAGGTGAACTCTTACTGGTGGCTTTTGTTTCTTATAGAACTGTATCAGTTCACGGTGTGGTATTGGTTGTCGGTTTCATTTATTGGGAGCAGTAATTCATTGTGTTCTTTTTTCATAATAACCTTCTCTGTCATGTCTTTTCAGACTAGTGCAAGTTAGAAAACAGAAATGGTGCTGGACCTGAAATGGTTAACATCTTTTCCACATTTTTGGTGGATGATGAATTTTCTCCACTGACTTTCCAAGGACTGATCTTTCTTCTTCAATATGCAATATTTCTCAAATTTCTTTCCTTACCAAATATAAAATTTTATTTTTTATTGTTAATGAAATGGTGCATTATTCCTGTGCAACAATTGTATACCTGAAAGAATCTATATTATCAGGAAGGACATTTTCCATTTCACCTATTAGCTTTATTTTTGTAGTTACATTCTTCAAAAAAAAATCTATTTATCCAAGTTATCTTTGTTATTTTTGTAAAATTTAAATATTTCTCTTTTGTAGTTTAACCCTACTTTTAATTACTAGACTATTTTTCTTTAAAGAACTGAGATACATTATACTTTTTTATTTTACATCTCATCTTTTATTTTAAGAAACTCTGAATACCTATTTTCTTTACTCAGAGTTACAATGGCATTTCTTTAATTTCCAAATTAAGATAAGGTTTCATGACTAGGAAATTATATTACATGATACATGAATATATCATGAAATTATATTACATGATAAATATTACTCAATTTATGTTATACAAACAGTCTATTCAATGTATGTTATTTTTGTACAGTATTTTCAAATGGTCAAAAGTCATACCTATCTAACTTAGTTTGGCCATCATTCATGGTTATGATCTTCATATTGTCCAAAGTATAAAATGTAAAGTGACATTATACATGGTGATCAGTGGGAATTGATTGTAATACTATGAATGAGGTTTATTAGTTGTATTTGTTTAACTTTTCAACAATGTATTTATTTGGAACCTCAAGAAATAATTTAACTCTAGAGGTGATCCACAGATGAACTATAAACCATGTTAAGACTAATTATAAGGTTTGGCTTCAGATATAAGCCACTTGTAACATATTCTATGGTTAAGTGTGTAAATGTGTGTGAAGTGGAGTAACTGTGTAAATACATGCGCTATTTTTAAGACTCACAATTGTAATAAAGGGATGTATTTTGTGTGTCTCAAAAAGCAACTCTGTACCATTATGTTAATACACACTTGAATATTTCAAGAAAATAAACAAATATATTGTTAAAAAGTTGTAAACATTATTGTCATGAAAATATTCCCTATCTACCTCTCAGAAAGCCACTGCACCAAAACCAGATAAGAACAAGATATGAATGAATGGGGGTTCTTGTGTTTACGTTAGAAATAATATCAATTCTATCTCCTTGAAGGAAATAAATGTGTACTTGAAAATGTTTTTGAAATTTTTGTAGTATCTTCCTAAGCTAAAAATTATATTTTGTATCTACAGACTTCCAGCAAAGAGAGCTGTAGATTATATTTCATTCCTTCAGTTAAGATATTACAATAAAAGTACCTACACGGATCACACTAAATTCAAAGAAGGCAATCAATTAAATGATAATTAGCAATACTCGATATGAAATTGAAATAAAAGATTTAGGATACAGTGATCACGATGCACAAATTCTTACAATTATAAGAAGGCAATCAATCAAATAATAATTAGCAAAACCACTACTCGATACGGAATGGAAATAAAAGATGTAGGATTCAGTGATCACAATGCACAAATTCTTACCATTATAAGAAATGCGAACACTGACACAATAAATAATACTGGTATGTATTGGGTAGATTGTTTACTAAAAGTAAAATAAAATGATTCATCGATTACTTGCTGTAGGAGTCGTGGGACACAGTTTACAATACTTTTGATACAAATGATAAATAAATATGTATATATATATATATATATATATATATATATATATATATATATATATATATATATATATATATATATATATAAGCCACTTGTAACATATAACATGTAACATATAGTTTTTTTTCTTTTTTTTCCCCCAACACTTTCATTGCAATTTAACATTTGCTTTCCTCTTTTTTTTAAAAAAAGAAAATTGAATATTCCAAGGAAAAGCAATTCTTAGATAACACAGGGGATTAGGACATCATAAAAAACAAATGAATTCTTTCTTTCATTTTTAAGCATCATAACGTAGTATCTCAAAATTTCCTCCTCTATGTTAAAAAATACAAATCATTGTTAAGAAAGGTCACAATGCAGGCTGAAACCTCGAAACATGACGATATTTTGAACTCAAATAATGAAACAAACGCAATGTAGAATATAGTAAAAAGTTCGACCAAGATAAAGATAGAAATGTCAACGATCCGGCAACAGTGTTTAACCAACTTTTCGAGAATTGCTGCCGATCTCACTAAGAGTATTTCAGTCACAAAATCCAACATTAGACGTTTCCCCAAAACATTTAGACACATTGTTCGTTTCCAAAACTTCTTACTATAAAATTCTCAAAAACACCGATATACTAAAAAATAAATATTGGCTGAGTTAGACGAATTTCCGGATTGTTCGTTAAAGACGTGCGCCTGCCATTGTACACCCGTTAACTCAGATATTTAATGCATCTTGACGCACCGGGATTTTCCCAAATATTTTTAAAACACCTAGTTTTTAGAGCAGCTCTTCAATCAAGGCCACAAAAATTAATTCAAAAATAACAGCTAATATCTCTTTTGTCGATTAAAAATAAATATTAGAGATACTTTTTAACGTACGAGTGGAAACCCTTCTTAGTAAACACGACGCGTTTTCAGATTGCCAACATGGGTTTCGAAAATCAAAATCTACAGAAACAGCCATTCTTTTCTTAAAGATGTCGCCTCATCCATGGATCATAACGAAGAAACTAATGTAATATTTTTAGATCTTTCAAAAGTTGTTGACGTCATTGATCATAACATTTTAATTTCAAAATTACCTTCTTAAGGAATCCATAGTATTGCTCGAGAATGGTTCTTAATAATAGTAATAATTAATAATAATAATAATAATAATAATAATAATAATAATAATAATAATAATAATAATAATAATACTTTTTTTCTTTTATTTAGGGGGGAAATCCTTTATGGAGACCAGTGAAGCCAGTACTGTCGGATTTCGTTTTTGGTTTACCAACTAAAACCCTAAACCTTCATCTCCTAAGTCGTGATTTCTTCCACGCGGAAACCGTCGGTAGATATTACTTCACGTGGAAGACTGACTGGAAGGTAGTGCTTTAACTCCTTTCCCTTCATGATGTTAAACTAAGTAGTTCTCTATTATAGTCCACTTCTCCGAGCTCAACATCATGTCCTCCGTGTTTTCTGAAGTTATCACTTGTTGAAGCTCAACGTTATCAAATCTCGTACGTAAAGCGTAAGCAAATCTCCCTTTCCGCATCCCATGCCTTGCACCGAAACAATGTATGCTTTGCATCGTCAATATCTTCTCGACATAAGTTACATGTCGGACTTTCTTTAATCTTTTAATCATAAAGGTATTTACCAAAGCCACCGTGTCCCGTAAAAGTCTCCCCGAACTTTCGACCGACCCATCTTTCAATGTTATTAATTATCCGATGTATATATCCATCTACCTTTAGCGTCCACATTCCACCTTCTTTGTCACTCTTCAAAAAGTAGTTTCCTAGCCCCATTCTTAATAGTCTCAATTTCCTTGGGAGGGAGATGACTGTTCACTTGTCGAGCTTCCTGTAAGGCGGAGTACGACCTATTCCTATCCATGGCTATCAGATTAATGGGCGGGATACTGGCCAATACTAGCACTCCGCAAGTAGACACCGTGCGGAGGCAGCCGCCACCCTCAGGGCCATTCGTCTTTGAGCATACTTATTTCTCATAACCTATTTTTCCAATGATCTCGCCTAGACTGGTGCTGCATACAACACTGAAAATGAACTACTCCAGATATCACACTTCTCTTGACTTCTAATGCTCCTCCTACATTCGGTAGGATTCTTGTTAAGTTGGATCCTGTCCTCACTGCCTTTTATGCCATCACATATGTGGCCCAAACTTAAGTCTGCGGTCTATCTCAACCCCTAGATATGTTTTTTGGCGCTCCCAGTTTATTCTCTCTTCTCCCAATCGGATATCTGGAAAGCGAAAAGCCCTCCGATCGGTAATTAACACAGCTTCAGTTATTCCTACTGCTATCTGAAGAAGTCGTCTGTCTTATAACTCTATAGAGTGCTTCATTCACTCTTAATTCAAGCACCTCAATATCTTCACTATGACATTATTAGTGTATCATCCGCGTATCCTATAAGCTGCATATTTCTTGTAAGGTCAATACTCAATATGCCATCACACAGGACATTCCATATAAATGGGCCAAGTCTGCCTTCCAACTTCTACTTTTGCTCCTTTTAATTTATTAAGTCGCTTACGCTGCGCTTTATATTGCTCTCTAAGGTACAGGTCAGTCTTGGCTCTTGTCGCCATTCTTGTAGCCTTAATGCAGCTCCTAAGTGCTTACTTCCGAGGTCCACCAGTACATTTGTTGTTTATTCCTGGGGCCAATGCTTCTAGGCATAGATGTATCACACACTGCTGTCACTATTTCTTCCGTTGTCTTTACCACATCTTCAAGCGTTTCCGCTTTATTTGTCCAAACCTTGCTTGCCAGTAATCTGAATTCTTCCAAAAAGCGTTTTGCCTTATCCCCATTAAGTTTTTTGGTACTCCAGGATGGCGCTCTTTTGTGTCTCGCCTTAACATATTATGGTTCCTCTGATACTATAGCATCCTACCTAAGTATCAGTGGTCACTCAAGGATTCTTCATCTAACACCAGTCCGTGATGTCCTTAGCCAGTCTGGAAGTACTTCTTTTCAAGTCTAGTATAGATGAAGTATCTCCCTGTTGGAAGTGTTCTCATTCCCAGAGTTTAGAATGATGAGGTTGTTTCTTACTACAAACTCACATATGATAGCTCCTCTTCTGTCAGAGCGTGTCTCCCCGCTTTCCGATGATTTACCATTGAAATCACCTGCTATCAAAACCTCTCCTTTCGTTGTTTTCAGACTTGCCTCCAATTCGTTGATGTCTTTTTGAAATTTCTCTAATGTATCATTCGGAGAAAAGTAACAGCTATATTAATTCACCTTAACCCATACTTTGTCTTCTTATACTCATTAATACTTAGCTTCCTATTTTGAATTTTTATACACGCTCTTCTAGTGATATCTCAATACAACATATTCTCACAGTAAGGTTGCACACTAGTAAGTAATACAACCCTCTCTGCAGCAGCCTGCTTACTCCTCCCCAGGTTTATCTGAAGGAGTCGAAGCATACTTGATATTGTTTTGCTTTTGAAACGCCGCTATAAAGGAAGCACATTTGTTACTTCCTAACAGATGTTGATCCTCTGATTTTGTCTTTACATAGAACACATTGTTCTCTGTTGGTACAGTTCTTAACAACATGTACGGTTCTACCACATCTGTAACATACTTTACTACAATCAGGACCTCTGCAATCTGTTGAAATATGTCAAAAAGAAAAGAAAAAGAAAAACTACAAAATTCAAGAGCGACTTTTACCTCAGATAAAGTCAGTTCTAAAAAAATCAGCTCTTTGAAAAAGGTCATGTACATTTGTTTCAGAAAACAAATAGTAGTTTTTGCGAAACTTTAATTTGAAATTAATGATATATAATTATGGGTGCCCCCACCAACTATGGGCCCCAAGAAAAATTCTCAGAGTACAGAAATTGATCCAAAGGACATTTTTGATGTGGAGTTTACTGAATTTTGGCACATAATTTCATTGAGGGAAAAGGGTTAGGGTTTTATGTTAAATTTTCATAAAAAATAAGTATCTAATTCATCTTGTGAGGTATTCTCAGAACCTGCTCATGTTATAGATATCAAGCAAATAACATGAAAAAATGGAAAGAGGACAATGAAAAGGCCATCAAGACAATAATTTTTGTTAATAATAAATTATTATATTCATAAATTGATAGTCAACACAATTCCAAAAACACATCCAAATTATTACCAAACATATGTTCGTCACTAGTCAATACAAAAATACATTAAGCCTAAGATTTGTTTCTTCAATTTTCAAAACACAAGTACAGTTTTTAATTAAATTTTTGTAATACTTTATATCCTCAAGTATCTATTTTATACCATCCTCCAAGTATCTATAGCATATGGTAATGCACCATTTTAGCACCATTTTAGTATGAAATGTATGCCTGCAGCTTTCTCTTTATGCAATTACATTTTGCTGAATAATTACTTATTGCATGTATAGCTATTTTAATCTTCTGATGTGTCACATTTTCAAAAACCAATTTATCATCATGAAATTTTAATTTAGATTTATTTAGTCAAGAAACAGTAAAAACTGTATGTGACGTATGGGGGAGAAGATCATCTGCGCACGTTTTCTTGAGTTTCAGAATCCCTTCCTGCCATTTTAACTATAAATAGTTGACAGATGAGTTAAAGTTTAAAGTAAATAAAAATAACTTTTAAAAAAGTGTGAGATTAGCAATATTTAAAAAAAATGGCACTTTTCTTTTCCGAGTTACAAAAAACTTAATTGCATCGGTAAACAAATTGCAAGTATGATTTTTCTGCATTCCTAACAAAATAGTAACTTGCCCTTACATCTACTCCTACCAATATAAGCAAAAGGAGAGTTCAACAAAACGTGTGCAGAGTGAGTCTACATTTATGTCCAGAAACAAAACAAGGGCCCATCTCAGCATTTGCTCAATGGATCAGGGAAACGACAAAAAACTGATCGAAATTGGGGTCATTGACTCGGAAGCTGAAGTTTATTATATGTTACAAACATATTAAGTCTATTTAAAAAATTTATACAATCAAATTTAAACTAATTGAAAATATATCACTGTTTTGTTATAATAAACATTATTTTTCTTTTTGATAATCAGTATAGTCTCTAATTGTGTAAACAGAGTTATGCAGTAGAAAATATTTTACTTTTCACTTAAATTTGTGAACCGACTTCAATTGTTTAATGTCATCTGGCAATGTATTGTAAAGTAACGTACATGTATTATGTAAAGTAACGTATGTGGATTTCTAACAGTGAGCTGTTGATACTGACACTTGATGAACGTGATTTTTACGACATGTGTTGTAAAAATATCAGTATTACATGAAAATATGTTCCCACCATTAAGTCACTTTTGACAAATATTACAGATTCGTAAATATATAGGCCAAAATATTACCGTATAATATATTTGGTAAGATTCCGAGCTCAATGAAGAGAAGTTTGCAGGGATCACGTGGATGGCATTTGTTCATTATTCGAATAATTTTCTATCGCAATCTAAAGGTCTGAGTACTACATGATGAGTTTCCCCAGAATATTATGGCATATCTCAGGCGGGTATGTACATTTACAAAATACACCATCGAGCTGCATTAAGGCTGACAGAATTTGAAAGAATTCTGAATGCATAATGAACTTAATTTAGGGTTTAATTTTGTTATATGTACATTTCATTTGAGGTTTGACTGAATTGAGAGACATTATCGATGATCAATAACATCAAAAGCTTTCGAAAGATCTAAAAATATTCCAATGGGTGCTTCATTTTGGTCCATTAAGGACGCAACATCTTGAAGGAAAGAAAAAATGTCAGTTTCCATAGATTTTGATTTTTTTAAACTGTGTTGTGAATCTGAAAACACTTTTGTTTTTCTTGAGAAAAGTTTCCATTTGCTTGTAGAAAAGCCTCTCTAATATTGTTGAGAAACCTGACAAAAGAGAAATTGGTCAGTAATATTGAATTTCATTTTTGCACCTTTTTAAAAAAATTGGTTTAATTTTTCCTGTTTTGAAAATATATGGAGATATTCCTGTGCATAAAGAAGCATTGAAAATATGAGTTAACGGGTGTATAAAGGCAGGAACACAAGTTTTCAATAAACAATTCGGAAATTCATCTAAACCAGATGAATATTTATTTTTCTGTTTACTGACTTCTTGTAAGATTTCGTTGGAAGTTTCGGAAATAAACATCGTGTAGAAATTTTTTTCATTATTTATTATGAAACCTATACTGAACGATCATACTTTCTCAAATACATATAATTACTTTACAAGTTTTACTACAATTCGCAATCTAAATTTTTCACGCATATTATTCTTTTCATGCTAATTAGGTTTAGGTCACTTATTCCCCTTTTCTCTAATAATCTTGGACACATGTCCATTTTCTATATCTCACACACACACAAAAAAAAATGTTTTTACATAATGCCGTCACTGCCATAAATCCTCATGCTACCAAATCCAATATCGTTCCTCCTAAAGTGTTAGTTTTCACCTACCGTCTGTGTTAAAAAGTTCACATTCTTCAAATCGATGCGCTCATGGCACCCCTGCAACCATGCATCTAGGCCTCTCTTGTCTCTTATCAACTTTGTCCTGTGTTTTTAATATGCTTTGTTTTTAATTTTTTTTATTGTACAAAATTTATTTAATCAATATACTATTTTCAGTTTCTGATGCCTTATAGATACTCTTAAGTCTTAACGTCTATACTAACACACCTAGTATTACAAGGTGGTTCAAATATGACCGGGACTGATTTTTTTTCAAATACCCCGACATACGCATTAACTGCGCCGCCTGGAGAGAATCTAGCCACAACCCCCCACCTCCCTCCTTTGCAGGTTAGAACCTGTTCAGTCGCGTCTGGCAGTGTTGCCAGGTTAGGGGTTTTCCCCCTAAATGTGGGTTTTTTTTTGGCTTTGGTGTTTTTTTGGGGGGGGAAATTTATTTAGGGGTTTTTGTTGGGTTTTTTTTAAAAGTATATCTTTTGTTTTTGTTAAATTAACTCTTGAGAACTACACTGCATTTCACTGCATTTCAGTTACACACAGAACACACAGAACTACACTGCATTTCAGTTTGTGTTTGTGTTTATTACAATTTTAGCTTAGTATAAGTGTGTGAAGTGTAGTTTTTAGTGTATAAGCATTTTAAGTTACTTTATTGAAGACTTCAAGTCCCTTTATAGTTATTAGTTGTACAAGGTGTGGTAAGTAACCAGTGCATTCTTAATCTTTAGTGAAGTGTACAACATTGTGTAGTGCATATTTGTACGGTACACGAAAATACATTGTAACTTTATCAACTACCCTCTCTAAAACACTAAACTACACTCTTAGAAATACTTATTTAAAAAAAGAAAACTCGTACATTTAGAGACTAATATAAAAACTTGTATTACACACAAATCAACATGAACATGGAACAGGCACACTTCGCACTTTCTCAACTCAACGCCGACCTGAAGAAAGCCTACGCGCATATTAATCACATTAAAAATGAGATCAGTAGACTGGAGCAGGTCGTTCAATACTCCGATGGGTGGACTCACGTAAATAGGAAAAATAGAAATCCACACATTTCCAGCCACCCACGAACCACTCGGGCACCACACTGCGCCCCCACATTCAACAGGTTCTCGATCCTTTCTGACCCTGTCTCCTTTCCACCTCTTACCACCAAACCTACCTTACCACGACAACCAGTAAACAATAGGCGCACGTTTACTAAAAGTCTGCCCTCAAAATCTCAACAGAAACACAGTTCAGCGGGCAAGACTAAATCAACAAATGGCACTCTCTCTCACTCACGTAAAATTTTGATTCTAGCTGACAGCCATGGTAGGAACCTTTCCTCCATTGTGAGAGAGAAACTCCCGTCAAAGTTCTCAATTACAGGTATTTTTAAACCTAATGCCACGATGGCTCATGTAATTGAGAACTTACACACTAAGACTAGATCTTTTACACAACAGGACACAGTAATAATTATAGGTGGGCAGAATGACATTAATTATGGCAGTCACTTTCACGCAATGGAACATTTAACAAAAATACAAGAGACTGCCAAACACACAAATGTAATCATGACCACTTTGCCCCCCTGGCACGACAACATTCCCATAAACAAGGAAATTAAGATTGCAAACCATCATATAAGACAGCACTTGAGAGGGACACCTATCACACTTGTTGATCTTGACAACCTCTCAAGAAAACATTTTACTCGGCATGGTCTCCACATGAACCAGATAGGAAAACATAAACTAGGAGCCATGCTCATCTCGCACTTACTGGTAACCCCTGCCCCTGCTACCTCACATCCATCTCCCACCCATTCTTCTGCCTCTCCATCCACAACCCTCTTACACACTCCACATCTTTCACCACCATCCAGTCCTCTCTTACCTCCACCAGTTCCTTCTCCTACTCTCACACCTCTCCTGCCCACTCCACATCCCTCACCTGCCCACAGTCCTCTTTTACCTACGCCAGTTCCTACTCCTACACCGCTCCTGCCCACTCCACTTTTTCCAACTACCTCCTCACCTTTCTTCTCTTCAGCCCCTTCACCTACTTCCACACTTCCTACTCCCCATCCCATCCGTACATATAACTTCCGCTGCAACCGAAAACCCACTCCTGTGTATGACCTGTAGCATCAAACATCGGCAGGAAAGCAAACAATACACAAAAATAAAAACAATTTGCACATTCTTCACCAAAATGTACAGTCTCTGAAAAATAAACTCACTGATATAGAAATATTACTTGAGGAGAAACTCAACCACATCTCAGTATTGTGCTTCACAGAACACTGGCTAACTAAACAACAATTAGAAAACACATATATACCAGGTTTCTCTCTAGCCAGTAGCTCATGTCGAAATATTAACAATGCACATCATGCATATGGTGGGACATGCATTTTTATTAAAAATACAATTAGTTTTGTACCCTACACAAATCACACTCATCTTGTAAAAGAGAAAGACTTTGAAATATCCATCACTGACCTAACAACAATAAAAACATGGGTATTATGCGCATATCGCAGCCCTGCTGGAAATTTGAAAACCTTTTTAAAAAATCTGGAAGTTATTCTAACAAAACTTCAAAAACGCAGACAGTATAAAACTATTCTTTGTGGTGACTTCAATATAAATTGCCTCACACAATCCAGTAATGAAAATCTATTCAAAGACCTACTAAAATCATACAATTTACAAACAACCATAAATACACCAACACGAATATCCAAAAATAGTAGCACTGCCATAGATCAAATAATAATAGATGCAAATAACCATTGTTTTTCTGTTGCTTCATTTAATACAGGTTTCAGTGACCACATTGCCCAGATCCTAACACTTCCAACAGAAACAAAAACCGCGGAACAGACAACTTACAAAGAAATCCGTAACTATTCCCAAGGAAACATAATAAAATTTCAAAACTTGCTCAGATTTGAAAACTGGAATGAAGTATATAAGGCAACCGATACAAATGATAAGTTTAACTCATTCATAAATATATACTTAAGACATTTCAATGCCATTTTCCCTCAAAAACTGAAAAAGATCCAAAATAAGAAAACTAAATCATGGATTACCACAGGCATCAAAGTGTCATGTGAAAGAAAACGCAACATGTATAAAATACTAATAAATAACAAATGTAACTCAAACTTCATTTCATATTACAAAACATATAACTCGATCCTAAAAAAAGTAATCAAACAAGCAAAAATTATAACAAATGATAAGTACATTGCAATTGCACGTAATAAAACAAAAGCCATGTGGGACATTATTAAAAAGACTACAGCACCAACTAATAATAAAAAAAACAACATAGAGCTCCACTACAAAAACGAAACTGTACAAGACCCACAAGAAATAGCTGATATATTCAATGAACACTTTTCACAAATTAGTAATAAGTTAATCTCTCAACACTCTCTAAACAATGGAACACACCAAACAAACACTAATATTACACAAATTGTAAATTCCATATTTTTATATGAAACAACCCCCTCTGAAATTTTTAAAATCATTGGACAAATGGAGAATAAATTCTCAGCAGGCATGGACAACATTCCAGATTTTCTTATTAAACACAGTGCTCCATGTATAGTGCAACCACTCTCTCACATCTGCAATTACTCCCTAAAATCAGGCATATTTCCAGATATATTCAAAACAGCAAAAATTAAACCATTGTTTAAAAAGGGCAATAGTTATGACCCAATGAACTACAGGCCTATTTCCCTGTTATCAGGATTTTCAAAAATTCTGGAAAGACTTTTCAATGATAGACTCAAACAGTTTCTCAATGCAAATAATGTCCTTACAAATGCACAACATGGCTTCAGGAGTAATAGATCCACAGACACAGCCATCTTCTCCTTTTTAAATGACATACTTGTTGCCCTAAATCAGAAGGAAATTCCCATTGGCCTTTTCTTAGATTTGTCAAAAGCCTTTGACATCATTGACCATCATATACTTTTAAGAAAACTAGAAATGCTAGGGATTCGAGGCATTGCAGGCCAATGGATCAAATCATATTTATCAAACCGTAGACAAATAGTTGCCCTCCAACACACTAAAGAAAACAAAATCTCCTCATACTACTCCTGTCCTCAAATAATAAATTGTGGAGTCCCGCAAGGATCCATCCTTGGGCCAATACTATTCCTTATATACATAAATGACATGCCTTTGGCTTTAAGGAACAACAAAATAATTTTGTTTGCAGATGACACAAACATCATCATCAAAGCAAAAACACAGCAATCATTAGAAAAAGAAACTCACAAAACTTTGCAAGCACTTGTAAAATGGTTTCAAGACAACAAACTCATCATAAACACCAGCAAGACAGTCTCTCTAAATTTCATGAATCCTCGATGTAAAGACAAACTCTCACAGCATTTGCTCATAAACAATAACCCTGTAACAATATCTCATGAAACTACCTTCCTCGGACTAACAATTCAAGAAAACCTAAAATGGAACACTCACATATCAAATCTTAACAAGAAGCTTAGCAAATCTTGCTATGCCCTATACACCCTCAGGTCAAGCTCCAACATTGAGACACTTCGAACAATGTATTTTGCAAATGTGCACTCACACCTAAAATATGGAATAATATTCTGGGGAAATGCCCCTGAAAGCACTCGCACATTTATTATCCAAAAAAGAATACTGCGAACAATGACCAGCACTCATAAGCTGGAGTCTTGCAAACCCTTGTTTAATAAACTAAGGATTCTTCCTCTACCATGCATGTACATATTTGAAATAGTGGTCTTCACAAAGAAAATTCTCATGGAAAACAAAGACACTTTTACTTTAAATTCTGATGTACATAACTACAACACCCGTCAAAAGGATAACCTACACGTTCCCCACTCTGAAACTACATTTTATCAAAAAAGTACCCTAATAGAGGGCATTACACTTTACAACAAACTAGGCAATGATATCAAAGACATAAACACAATTCATACATTTAAAAGTAAATTGAAAGCTTTCCTGCTTAACAACATGTTCTACAGTGTAAAGGAATTTTCAAATTACAACATTTCCCTTAAAAAATATAAATAAATAAGAATTTCTTATTCCATTAGACTTTCTGTTTCATATGAACTGTTTCAAGCTGAAAATGATCCTGATCCTGTGAAATAGAAGGAGAATAGAAGAAGAAAAAACTGGTCAAAACTTGCCTCCTCACCATTTCAAGTTATAAATATAGAATGTACTACTATTGTAAAATTTGATGTAGTTGCAAACATAATTGATATGTATTATTAATGTAATTATTATTATTGTTAATGTAATTATTATTGCTAATGTAATTATTATTGTTAATGCAATTATTATTATTAATGTTAATTATTAGCAGATAATTTATCTACTGTGTAATATCTTAATCTAACTGTAACAAGTATTGTATTTCTAGGCCAATGACCCCATCTCGATCAGGTTTTGTTCAGTTTCCCTGGTCCTTTGAGCAAATGCTGAGATGGTCCCTTGTTTGCTCCTGAACAGTAATATAACTTCGCTCTCTCCACCCAAGGCATCATATTGACTCGTCATACACGATTGTAATTGTATATGTGACTCAATAAATATTATTATTATTATTATTACTTTTATTTATAACAAAATACATATACATAAACTCTTATTGAACGTCTTTGACGGTCTTTTTTAAACACTACATTGCTGCACAGTAAGACAAAAGGACGAATGAATATGATCATTCGTTTACATACCCAGAAACAAATGACGACAGTGTCCGCGCGTTCACAAACCTCAATCTCTCAATATATAGTACATTTCCAATAATATACTAGACGCAGATGGCGACACTGTCGACATGTTCACAAGCTTCAACCTTACAATATAAATGTATATTTCCAACACGCCTCCTTACATTTATATACATACTATCTTAAATTCAGTTAATATTCATCATATTCCTAAAATACACAAACTTGTCTTTACACAAAGCTTTCGTGAAAATATCTGCCATGTTATCATCAGTATTTACTTTGACTATATCAATTAAACCATTCATATACAACTCGTTGACAAAATGATAATGGACTTCAATATGTTTTGAGTTTTTTGTAAAGTTACCATATTTAGCGATACTCAATGCTCCTGAGTTGTCTTCGTACATTACAATCGGTTCATCAAAATTCAAATCAAAAATTTTCATTACATCTTTTAGAAATTTCACTTCACTCACAGCATCTGATAGCGCAACATACTCTGCATACGTCGAAGCTTTTGTTACACTTGATTGTTTGCGAGACTTCCAAAATACAACATTGTCAAACATACGGATCACATAACCTGTCGTAGATTTACGATCTATATTGTCACCTGCCCAATCTGAATCTACATAACAATCAAGAACTTTTGCATTTTCGTTTCTACAATAATTCAATTTTAGGTTTCTTGTCAAATACAGATATTTTAAGATTCTCAGACAATACTTATAGTGTGTGCCGTCATAACAATTCTGAAACCTGCTCAAATAATTAACAGAATAACTGATATCTGGCCTTGTTCCTGAACTAATATATAACAACGCACCAATCAAATTTCTATACTTTATATCATTACGCAATTCCTGAGTTGGTTCTAATTTCAAGTTAACTTCCATCGGTGTAGCATATAATTTTGAGTCTTTAATCTTGTATTTTTCGGCTAATGAATTAATATAATTTTCCTGACTCAAGCTCATTTTGTTTTTCTTGTATTCGTAATTTATATCAATTCCTAAATAACTTTTAACCTCACCTAAATCTTTCATACTAAATCTATTTGACAACAAATTTTTGATTTCTTTAATTCGACTTTTCTTTACACAACAAATGAGCAAGTCGTCAACAAAAATTATCAAGTAAATCAGGACATTACTTTTTCGCAAAACATAAAGGCAATAATCATATTCACTTCTTTGGAATCCTAAACTTTTCAAGAAAGTATCTAAACACTCATACCAAGCTCTCGGACTTTCTCCTAAACCGTACAGTGCTTTCATCAATTTGCACACTCGATTTGTGCCGTCTTCGTAGCCTTCAGGTTGTTTAACATAAACTTCTGACATGATTTCGCCATTTAAAAAGGCTGTTTCTACATCCATTTGTTCAATAATTAAACCAAAATGACAACAGTATGACAGTAAAATCTTCAAAGTTTGCATTTTAGCTACTGGTGCATATATATCATCAACACATTCCTTTTGTTGAAATCCCCTAACAACTAATCTTGCTTTGTACCTATTATCAAACTTTTTAGTAAAAACCCATTTAACATCTATAAGATCTTTGCCCTCTGGCTTACTAACTAACTCCCATGTGTCATTTTTCTTCAAACATTCAATTTCCCTATCCATAGCTTGACTCCAGCTTTTCGATTCACTGCTATTAATCGCCTCCTCAAAACTAACCGGGCTATCTGCACTACATACGTTAATATAAATAAAGTTACTTGTATTATCATCCCTATAGCGTTGTGGAGTTTTAACCACTCTACCCGACCTTGTTGTTTTTTCCTTTAGTGCTGCTTTTGGAGATTCGATTTCGACTAACCTTTCTTCGTCCTCGCTGTTATCTTCAGACCCAGTTTCCCAATTTTCACACCCAGATTCATCTAATCTTTTACTCACGGAACCATTATCCTTTAAACCTACACATCTAATATTTTCTTCAACAACCTCTACATGCCTGGCCACAACAATTTTATTATTTATGAGTACCCTATATCCAACGTCACTGTAACCTAACAGAACTCCCAAATCTGCTTTTCTATCCCATTTTGACTTTCTCAATTGTTCTGGCACCCTTACAAAGACTCTACTTCCATACAATTTTAAATGTGTGACATTAGGCTTTTCTCCAAAAAATATTTCATAAGGAGTTTTCAATTCTGCGGTATTTGCAAGACATCTATTTTTCAGATACGCGGCAGCACAAACTACTTCTGGCCAAAACCTATTGTTAACTTTTGCTTCGGCTAATAAACATCTTGACATGTCCATGATTGACCTATTGAACCTCTCAGCAGTTCCATTCAACTCATGCACATATGGCGGGCACGCATTTAAAACAATCCCCTTTTCCTTGATGTATTGATATATATTATTATTCATGTATTCTTTTCCATTATCACACCGCAATTTCTTAATCCTTTTCCCAGTAAGATTTTCAACCTCATTTACATACCCAACTAAACAATCATATAATTGGTCTTTAGTTTTAATTGTGTAAACGCGTGCAAGTTTACTATAATCATCAATAAAAGAAACAAAGTATCTTTCACCATGCATACCTACTGTTGAATGTGGCCCATTTAGATCTGTGTGAACAATTTCTAGGATTTCTTTAGCCTTATTTCTGTTGTTTTTAAAAGGAACATTATGCATTTTATTTTCTATGCACACTTTACATTTCATAGGTTCAGACTCGACGTTTTGAGGGATTCCATCTACTAATTGATGTTTGCAAATTTTATCTAAATAATTGAAATTTACGTGCCCCAGTATCCTATGCCACTTTTCCTTTATTGTCATATTTTCTTTATTGCAGAAGTTTACGTTAAATTCCCCTTTGTTGATCACACTTGTCACTTTATATAACCTATCTTGTTTCCATGCAACTGCAATTAAACCCCTATCTTTACTAAAAACTTTTGCGCTGATGCCTTTTGCAATAATATCATGTTTCTCTGTGACTCTTGAAAAACTAATTAAATTCCTATCTAGATCTTTAATGTAAAATACATTTTTCATTTCAACTCGTTCTAATCTGTCAAACACTAAAAAATCGCTAATTACATTACCAACTTTAGTTGCCGTTAAAATCTTTCCGTTCGCGATTTTTACATTAATCGGTTCTTTTAACGTTACGCATTTAGAAAAATATTCCTCGTTATTAATTATATGATCTGTACAACCGCTATCTAACAACCAATTAATTTCAATCTGACCTGAATCCTGTGTTACACTGTTTACTTCCTTGGCGAAGACCTCTGTCACGAAACTGCTTGCGCCACTTACATTCTGATAAAACTGTTGTTCTCCACGGTTCCTACCACCATGGTCGTCCTGTCGGTAATGTCGGTCTCCTTGCTCGTTCTGTCGGTAAGATCGGTCGTGACCATAGCGACCGCCTCTGGACCCACGTGGTCCTCCTCTGCCTCCGCGATGTCCATTTTCATAACTTTGGTTGACATAACCTCCATAGTTACCTCGTGCTCTTCCGCCACGTCCCCGGGAACCTCGATGATTCTCAGTTTGTCGACATTCCCTCTTGAAGTGTCCTGGTTTACCACATCCGTAGCACACTTTTTGGCCGCTCGCACTAGGTCTCTTCTCCGAGATGAATGCATTTGATTTTACGCCCTCACTGTCCTGGTTCTCCTTGATGCTCTTCATCCTTATTTTTGCCTTCACGTACTCCGCAGTCCGGTCTTCCTTCTTCAAAACATCCACTAGATCTCCGATATAACTTAGTGACTCGGGCAGCGTTTTGAGCATGTAATTTAGTTTCTCTTCTTCGCTTACCTTGGCCCCGGCTGACTTCAGTTCGTTTATGTATTTCTCAAACACAGTGAAGAATTCATTTATGTCGCTGTAATTCTTTAATCTGAGTCCATCTAGTTTGTTCCTGCAGACAATCTGCAACGCTGTTGACTCTTTGGAGTATAGCTCGTCAAACTTCTTCATAACCTCGAAAGCACTTACTTTATCATTCACGAACTCTAGCTGCTTGTTAGTAATTGCACTAAAAATGCAATGCATCGCCTTCAGGTTCTGTTCTTCCCATTCTACGTCCTTGTCTTCTTCTCGCTTCGACCTCGTGGTCACCTCATGGCATTTTTTTAATTTCAAATAGATAGTTAACCTCGTTTTCCAGTTTGCGTAGTCCTCTCCATCAAAAGCTGGAATGTTCAGGTCGTCCATGTCGCAAACTTCCTCGAATCGACGGACACTGGGCTGAACTCCAATATAACCTCTTCAGCAATTCATCTGCATCCGGAAACCACGCTCTGCTACCATGTTAAATTAACTCTTGAGAACTACACTGCATTTCACTTTTATTTATAACAAAATACATATACATAAACTCTTATTGATCGTCTTTGACGGTCTTTTTCAAACACTACATTGCTGCACAGTAAGACAAAAGGACGAATGCATATGATCATTCGTTTACATACCAAAAACAGATGACGACAGTGTCGGCGCGTTCACAAACCTCAATCTCTCAATATATAGTACATTTCCAATAATATACTAGACGCAGATGGCGACACTGTCGACATGTTCACAAGCTTCAACCTTACAATATAAATGTATATTTCCAACAGTTTTATTTTTAAACAATACACATTCTTGAATTAATCAACCGATTAATAACAACATTTACGAGTATGTAAGAAGGGTATTATCATCATTTTCTTTCCTTTATTCAAATATACGCGGTCATCTGCATCATAACCCTAGATGAGTAGAGGGCGACACGTACAAGCAGAAACAAATGAACAACGCTTTAGTCTGGCGGTTTAGGAGGAGATTGAGGAGATCTGCTATACATGCGTTCGAGTTCAAGTCTTTCCTAATGCCGTCGTCTTGCGTTAATTTTGGATACGACTTTAATGCGCTCTCAGTTAATAAGAACCCTGATATAATACACGATGTGAAGGAAAGGTGCGTCAAATTTGTGGTCAGCTTGTGCGACGAGATCCAAAAGAGACTTCCCAATAATTTGGAGATATTGGAGTCGGTGAAGAAGTTTTCGCCTGATTCCACTAAGAAATTCATTAAAGCGGACATCAACGACATTGTCCTTCAGTTCTCGTCGATTTGCGATATTGATGAGACTATTGCCGAGTGGAACTTGTTGTCAAACATAGATCAGTTGCGCAGTGATTCTACGGAGCAATTGTGGCTCGAAATCAGCGAAATACAAAATTCTTGCGGAAACTCGAGGTTTAAACATATTTCAGATTTTGTATTTGCGTTGTTGAGCATTCCGTTCTCTAATGCTGCGGTGGAACGGTGCTTTTCAGTTTTAAATGTGATAAAAGATAAACTTCGAAACAGAATGGCGATAACGACAGCCGATTGTATTTTGCGCGTGCGGTACGGTATGGCTGGTGGTTGCCAACAGTTTGCACCAAGCCCATGCATGCTGAAAAAGTTTAATACGGAGAATATGTATGAATCCAAAATTGATGAAAGCATTGTCGACGCCATGGCGTACATAAATATGTAAACCAACTGGTATATTTTGTCGACGTGATGTGATTTATTGATATGAATAATTCTTAGATTCATAAGAAGAATGTTATTTCATTTTTAAGACTGAGATTACGCAGATGTGTTTAATACACGTGATGTGATTTGTTGATGCGAAAAATTCTAAGATTCATAAGAAGAATGTTGTTTCATTCTTAAGATTGAGATTACGTAGATGTGTTTAATATATTAAAGTTTTATGTAAATGTTTGAATTTTACTTAATTCAAAATTTCCCCCAATAACGAACTAATAAATAACATTGAAAAAACGTATCTTAACATATTAAGACTCGTATTTTATAATATATATATTATTATTAGATTATTTAAGAGTTTAGGGGTTTATTTCAAATTTTAGGGGGATTTGCGACGCCATCTGGGGGTTATTGGACGAAGCCACCTGGCAACACTGGCGTCTGGGTCTTGCTAGAACGATGAGTGAACAAAAGGTGCCGCGGTGCGTGGAACAACGCATTATCATCAAGTTTCTCGTTGGAGAAAACGTTCAACCGTCGGAAATTTTGCAGAGACTCAAAAAACAGTACAGGGAAGAGTGCCTCTCACGGACCCGTGTGTTTGAATGGTGTAAGTGTTTCAGAGAGGGACGAGAGCGCGTTGAGATTGAACCTCATAATCGTCGGCCGCGAACATCCATAACCCCAACAAACATTGATCGTGTTAATGCGGTTATTTGTGAGAACAGGCGCATCACTATCAAAGAAGTTGCATCAGTAATTGGCATCAGTGTGGGTAGTGTAGAAGACATGATAAAAAAACACCTAAAATATAGAAAAGTGAATGCTAGGTGGGTTCCACGCACTTTGACGGACGAGAACAAATTGATGCGCATGCAAGCTGCCAGTGTTCTTCTAATGCGGTTTGAAAATGAAGGAGATGCATTTTTGAAGTCCATTGTAACCACTGATGAAACGTGGGTTCACTATTTTATTCCTGAGTCCCAGCAGGCATCACGTGAATGGCGACACGCCTCTTCTCCAAAACCCAAGAGAGCGCGGAAGATCCGTTCGGCGGGAAAAGTGATGGCAACATTTTTTTGGGACTGGATGGGTGTTATCCATGTAGACTTTCTTACAGAAGTTAACACCATCAATGCAGCTTATTATTCAGTACTTTTGGAAACAGAAATCAAAGAAAAGATCCGATCCAAACGGAAGAGAGGTGGGAAACGGGTAGCATTCCTTCAAGACAATGCACGGCCTCATACTGCTAAAACAACCATGGCAACCATCAGCAAATTGAAGTGGGACCTTCTACCACATCCGCCGTACAGTCCAGATTTGGCCTCAAGTGATTTTTACCTTTTTGGACAGCTTAAATCACATTTGCAAGGCATGCGATTTGCGGATAATGACGCAGTCATCCACAGTGTTCGGGAGTGGATATGCCGACAACCAAAAGACTTTTATGAAAAGGGCATTAGGATGCTCCCAGGACGTTGGAAAAAATGTATAGAATCTGGAGGGGAGTACTTTGAAGAATGACATGTACAAATACATTTTTGCTAATAAAGTATTTCGTAAAAAAAATCAGTCCCGGTCATATTTGAACCACCTTGTACTTTTGTTTAGTAGTAAGACGCAGAAATAATTTCTTATTCTGGAAGTGATTGTGAACAAAAAATTGTAGTTACTTCAGTCTGACCCTAAGGAAAATTGTGTCATACTAGAGGAGCCCACACTATCCATTCAGTTATTGTCGAAGTTTAGTTTTGTCACCTATTAGGAACAGTGGAGACTGAACAAATCAACAGGGTGTAAGGTTAATAATGCTAGTACTCACTAGTGTCTTTATGGCTTTGCATAATGTTTGTGTGTTGCCTCGGACATTACATTTTGTTGACGTTGCACAGAAAACATTTTGCTTAGTTGAACAAAGTAGAAATCAAGTAATGTGGGTGATTATGGGGCAGTTTCCACATTTTAAGGGGGGGGGAGGATTTATACTTTAGAACAAGAGAAAACGAAATAAACTAAGATCAGATTCTTCAAAAGTGACAACTATCTTTCTTGAAATGTTATGTATTGAAAATATTATAGGCATATTATTTTCTAATGCAACAGTTTTGTAAAAATATTGATTTTTTATTGTGCACCTAGATTTTCATTTTCAGCTACGTGTTTTTCTATCTTATAAAGTTTCCCTACAGTCCCCTCAAAAATATACCATATTTTTTGGCAGGTAAAACAATAGATGAATCACAAAAAAATACCTAAAAAATACTAGGTTATCTTATATGACAAATACAAAAAAATAATTCAAATGTTCTCATTCATCAACTGAGGCAAATCATCATTTTTGTTGTTGAGAAGTTTGTTATACGGGTCCTATTCTGTACTTATCAAGTCGATTTTATCTTCATCACTAGTATCTCATATCACCCTAATGCCATCCAAAGCATTAGAAATCTCACACTTTGTGAAGGATTTGATCATTGTTTCCCCTTTTTGACTTTTTCCAATGATTTGATCACGAAATCACAGCATATCAAGTGAAGCAGCCCCAGCATGAGAATTCCTTAATCAGTGTAAATGTTTGTGAGAAGCCAGTGCTGCCAGTAGCAAGAAATGATGATCGCTGATCTAAACTAAATTCATAGGCCAGTGATAGTTCGGGGAGTTGTCTTATAGGTCAGATATACACTAATACTATAATACCTTGATGAAAATATACTTTGTGTGATCTGAAGGTCATCTTAACTGCAGAAATTTATGGTTAATAGAGTTTTACTGTATTAGGTCCTATAAATGAAGAAAAAGGAATTAATATGATTTGTACAAAATCAGTCTAATATATTTCATTCAGAAATTGTCAGTACAAAATTCTCTTATTTACAGTCACAACAACTGTGAAACATTAAAATTATGAATATGAATACAATGCAAATTTAATAACTCTTCTTTTACTATGCATTGCATTTATTTAAGTAAAGAAGTTAATAACGTACATAGCTTTTAAAAAAATACTGGGAAAAGGGAGGTAAAGTCATACAACTCGCATTTGAGACAGCATAATTACACACTAATAGGAATAAACTAAATACAACTAAGCATCACATTTTTGAAATTGGTTGTTCCAACACATTCTTCATGTCCATCAAAGACCGATGCAGGTTCTGATAGAATCTAGTTGCACTAGTCTCTCGACTTGCTTTAAACACTGAAATAGTGAAGCACAATCTGAAACAAATAATAGTATAATAAAGTAACAAATATGGGTAATAAAGTAACAAATGCGTAATATGAAGCAAAGTTACAAAACAACTTTGAATTTTGAAATAAATTTTTTGAAATTAATGAGAAATTAATAAGAGGCTAACTAGAGGCTTGTAGCACCAAAAGACAATTAAGGACTGTACTACTGCTGGGTACCACATTACCAAAATTCAAATTAAATTATCTTTTTTCTCTAATGTCATCACTGCTCAGATTTGGCCTAGGTCTAAAAACTATATACTTGTGGTTAAGCTGGAATGTTTTGTGCTACATAAATATCTTTCATTAGAAATTTACAATAAATTTATACAGAAAATTGGATTGCATTGTGCAATTAGCATCACCATGGTACACAGTAATATGATTTTATGTAATCGTATGGGATTTTCATCAGATTGGGAAACATCTTATTCAATGAAATTAAAAACTTTAGTAACAGAGAATGCTTTACACTTTTACTAATTTAATTATATCAGCAATTTATATACATTAGGTCAGATTGAGCTGTAATGTTTATGAATTGAGTGGAAGAAATATAAGCTAAAATTGTAACTGCTAAGATTACAGTTTTAATATATATGAGTCATTACATATCAAATCGCACACTCGCAAAGCATCACAATTTTTTAGCGACTTGAATCTTTTTTACGAGTTGTAGGGTTGAAAACGTATTTTTTTTTTTTTTTTTCTAATCACACCCTTTTCACAAATCTTACTAATTACTTTTTCTGAAGAATCATGCGAATGTTTAAAATTTTTAAACATGAGCAAAGCAAATTTAAAGAAAAGCTAATGTTTAATTTTTTTTTGCCAATTACCGCATGAAACGAATGAAAACGCATCATGAAGTCCAACATAAAGCAACCATGAGGCTTACATTATGTTATGAATCGCAGAAACACACATTTGGCCTCAAATGAAATACTTCTGAAGAAATGTGACTATTAAGTTCATTTAAAAACAACTGACACTGCTAGGGTCTGCGTGAAACAGAGCAGCCTCCTTTCTCAGATACTACTTTCTGAATTAGTTGTGTAAACAGAGGAATCCGAGAAATGCGCATTGTTCTGTGAAGTTAGTAACCACAGACAGCACTTTCTTAATACAAAAATCTATAATTGCAGAAAAGATGTACATTTAGTTTTGTACAACCAGCATTCTTGAGAAGTTGAATATTTACTGTTTGCCATCAAAAGTTATATTATTGGAAAAACTAGTTTTCAAAGTTCCTTCTCGACATGACTCGAGTAAAGTTTTTCAAGACAATTGGAAAGAAACAGTAATCAATTATGAAAATCCAAAACTCATTTTAGTTTTCTTCAAATCTTCCTGAAATTTTTATTTCAATACATATATTGAAAAGAAAAGAAGTCTTGAAAAGAGGAATTTTTAAAAAAGACTGGGAGAAGAATAAGGCTTTACAAATGAACCTTTCTTTGTTCCTCTTTTCTCACCTGTCATTCATGAGATTGTAGAAACATCCATAACCATTCAGGCACATAGGGCTAACACCACCTCCAATTGGTGTGTAACCCAAAAGACTAGTTGAAAGTATAAAATTACCTCCACCTCCACTGAAAGAACAAAATAACATTTCATTAAAATTTTAAACATTAATTGATAATAAAAACTCCATGATATGATTGATGTGCCATGATTACAGGCTACTGCAATTCATTAACAAATACAAACACAGGCAGATTAAATCTCATAATTATGCTGCTAGTAAATGAAAATTTACTAGCAGTATTGATGGAGACCAACAATTGTTTATTGTCTTCTGTATGTGACTAAGACGCCTTGCTATGTAATCTTTTTAAGTTAGTTATTAAAGCTTTTATATTCTTTCACTAAATATTACTAATTTCTCCACTGCTATTCTCTATATTTTTGACAGTTAGTTAACTTTTTAACACGAAGAGCATGTAATGATTTCTGCTAAAGGGGCATGGTGTTCTATCACGAGAACTGGCAGGAAATTAAAAATGATCAAAACTGCATGTTGTTTTTAACTAACTAATGCTAGTTCAAAGCTAAGAGTATTCATCTGTTTCGTGGTCCCTGTGGTATGTTTAATTAAAGCTCTTGAATCATGTCAGAGATGCTCTGCAAAGGTTCTAGAGTCCAAGTCAGCTGGTAATTATCCACCAAGAGGAATTGATGGTCAAAGTTTAATCTCTAACGACTAGATAGAAGGAGTCATATCTTCCAAATTATTTTTCATCTTACTAAAATTGTACAAGACATACCTAACACAATCTCCAATTTTATTGTCACAAGTAAAATTATTAGTGCCTCAATGTAATGCTTATACATCAAGATTATTCTTTAAATCTGTTTCAAACAACAAACCAGCAAAGAGACAATGGAATTAACAAATGGTTTTATTAACAAAAGCAAAGCAAATATAGATGGACTTATTGATTCCATTACTTCTTTAATTACTAATACTTAACTAGCTTACTACATTGTTAAGTATGTAAATGCAATTTTTGAATAATATTGTTTACAAAATAGTCCTTTTATTGGGGTTACTTTTATCGTGAAAAATTAATAAAATTTTATATTCTGCTTTGGTGAATAATAATATCCATTAGTATATTCGTAAGTGCACAAATTAATGGGGTGCACATGCTCATATAACTTTAACATGAGTTGCCACTGAGTATAAAGATGAAACAAATAATTTGTGATGTGCAATACAAACAAAGCAGAAGTTATCATGATACAATTTTTTTACCTTTTGAGATAAGCTGGTTGAGAGTAAAAATCAGGTATAGGTAGTCCCTCTTCCACAGCCAAACAGTAGAGGCCAAAGAGATGACGATCACATCCGGCATTGCCTTTGGCTTCAGTCATGAGCTGATCATGCCTTTGGATGGCTCTTTTCAGCAGTGCCTTCTTGTCTGCTGCCTGCAATTGTACTTCATATTAAACATTAAGCAACTTAATAGAACTCGGAAATTATCAGGGTTTGTTAAGATTTTGGATATAATTTGCTGAATCTGTCTACATTTCTCAATAAATTACACAATTAAAATAATAATAATTATTATTATAATTATTATTATGCATACATTTCATAAACACACAGGTTACAAAATCTATGGTGCCAAAACTATGTATAGCAGTTTAAGATCTGAGCAACCTCATCCTGAATGCAACGTACTGATAGTGTGTATTAGTATTTCTTGATTATAATGAATAATTATGAAAAATGGTATCAAATTCATGAAGTTTATAACCAAAATGAGAGATATTTTCATTTATATTTTTTCTTCTCTTGCTGTCTGGGCTTCACAGCCCATCTAGCTAACCTAGAATAACTAGTGTGTTTACATACACGCAGAAAAATGTATAACAACATCCCAATAGAGCCGACTTTCACCTTCCTGAGATATCCACCATACAGATTCACAAGATCATAAGTTTCATAAATATTATTCTATAATAAGTTGTACAAATATTATTTTGAAAATATGACACAAACTACAATAAATAAATGAACACTTATGTACTCACCGATCGATGCGTATCCAACATTGCTGTCACCCAGTCTACAACCTCCATAGTGCACGTGCGTAGAGTCTCTGTGCGACCATTGTAGAAAGCACGGGTGGTGGCAGTCTCATAGGTAGCAGCAGGTCTGAGTGACATGAAAGAGAGAAACCTTAGGATTCTTGTCAAAATATGAAAAGAGATTCTACTCCAAACATGACTGGCTACATCACTGTTCGCTTAAGCTTTCCTAGAACAAAGGGTCTGCATGTAACATGAATGTTCATGGCATGGCTGATTGAAGTTTGATTCTATAATTCAGCTAATAAAAAAGGGAGAGAGAGAGAAGTCTGTATTACTGGCAAGGATCAGGAAATTAGATCTGCTCTTCAACCTACCTACCATCAACCTTCACTTAAATGATTATATTTTAAATATTCTGCAACAAAGACAAGGACAGGCAGAACTTTTCATTCACTTCTGGGAAAGTAAAATATGGACCTCAATTAGGATGTCAGCTGAAGGCAGGGCATGTTGTAATAATTGAAAACTCACAATAAATAACTAATAGTAAAAGTGTAACATTAAACAGCAACAATAAAAAAAACATTCAATTACCAAATATTAGTCCCAAATTTACTCAATTGTTATAAAACATGTGTTCTGATATTTGTTTTTATTCAAGACCATGTATGAGTAACACTGGCTTCAACAGTGGGCATTTAAGCCCCTGGGTTTGCAAAACATGCAAAATAAGAACTACTTTCCAGATGCTTCCGGTTTTGTCATCCACAATAATATTATTACATCCAAAGAGGAGAAAAACAATTTTACTACTGTGAACTCACTTCCCATGCATACGATAGTAGGCCAACTGCAAGGCCATTTGGGTAAAGGAGTCAGGATGCAGTCGATGGCTCTGAACAAAGTCACGCCCATATTCAGCAAAGTTTTCATGCACAACAGCCACCAGGGATGTCTGTGCAATAACACACAACACACATTGTAACACATCAATGTACTAAGTTACTTCAACATTGTTACAAAACACTTAATTAAAGAATTATCAAATTTCCATGTAATAACTCTAGTACACATACTTTTGAAACTAATTCTGCTTTGGCTTTCTCCAATTCTGAGTTCATCTCAGAATCAAGAGTAAAAGTCAGCTCTTCAGGATCCAGAGCTTTCATCTGTGAATCCGCCACTATGTGTTCCGGCCCACCTTGCATCAAAGCCAGGAACACGAAGTAGAGAGTGGTCACACTGATGGCTCCATCAAATGCAGTATGCTGGAAATACATTATTTACTCTGTTTGCAATAGTCCCATGTTTTACACTTCAGGCACCTTTTTTGCTGATATGGACACTGATTAGAAAATACATTATCAGTAGAATAATTTTTCAAGAATTTTTTTTTTTTTTTTTTGAGCCAGTCAAGTGCAAGATGTATTGCTTAAGCTTCAGACAAAAAAAGTGTTTTTACATGAATCATATAATTGAAGAATCATGTGGATGAACATGTTAAGGTAGCTTCACATACACTCTGGTCTTTAGCCTCCATGAATAACAATAAACCACTTCGAGTCTGGCCACAGCAACCCAAAAATATTTGCATGAAGGTTCCTGCCCTCTTCACCCACAAACAGTTCAGTGAAGCTAAAGTAAATGGCCTCCAAGGCCAAAGAAACACAAACTTCAATATACCACATAACATGCTTATCCATTTAGCTCTTCAATTGTGATGCTAAGAAAAGATGAAGATGAAATAGTTCCAAAAGAACTTTTGAAACAACTTGACAAAGACATCATATTTCATGTAGCCATTATGTAAATACAACATTAATGCGCACAGCCCTGATATAAACAAGAATGGCTTACATCACAAAGTCCTCCGACAGCACCATTGTTGAAAAAAACAGGGCATATGCTTTTATCAGCCCATCTATTGCGATAATTTCCATTCATTGATAAGAATATTGTTTCAGTCTCTGTTGAAGGCTCATCCTCATCAAGTGCAGCCACAAACATAGAAGATTCAATTTCTAGCATATTAACCTTGTTTTGAAGGCTTAACTCAATGAGATGTTGCCTGTTCTGGAACAATAAGAGAACATTAAGAAATTGTGAAAAAAAGAAATGTAATTAAAAACAGTTGAAAACAATAGATTATTTTAATGAATTGAAAAGAAAGGAAAAACTACATCACAACAGTTTGAATGTTTCCCATGGAAATAAGGAAGCGAGGTTACAATCGCTAAGTCCAGGCTTTAAATGCATCATGCTGTCGCTTTCATAATCTTCAAGATAAATAAAGCTTTCAATACTACAATCAATTTTCTCTGAAGACCTTTGCATTATAGAAGTTAAGAGAACTTAGAAGTCCATGATTGAAAGCCTCATGCCAAGATATTTCTAAAGAAACCACCTCTCAGAGCTCAAGAAGGAATAAAATAAGTGAATGGTAACTGAGATACCTGCAAAAAAGTTATGATGAATTGGCTGTTTCAAATTCAACTGAATTAGTGAGATAGTTTGGAAAACACGTGGAAGAAATATAATTTTTTTTGGTGGTAGAAATGCTGAACATACCTTTGCCCATATGGCTCTTTTGTCACATGTCAAAATGGGAATACCTGGTCCCTTCTCTTCTGAGGTTACAGCTGCAATTTTTGTCAGTATTTTCAACCATTCAGAGAACGATATGGGGGCACCGTCAGGGGCCAAAGCATTTACTCGAAATATTCGGCCATTGCTTAAGATAATTACATGAGATGGGCAATCACCTTCCTTTTCTGCAACAAGTATTGGTATTTCCAAATGTAACCAACAAATCTATTAGTTAAATCCAATACACGGTATTTCTTATCTTAACATAATGTATTTATGAAGTTTTGACATAATAAACTTTTGGTGCATTTTACACAACTATTTTTAAGAACATATTTTCAAACCCATCCTGTAAGCACGTAAATACTTGCAGTCTATATGTATTTTATGTTTCGTGAAAAGATTGAAACAAGAATTGACTAGCAGTTGAAAGGATGAGAAATATGGAAGAAAGTTATTAGTAAGAATTCTCACGACATGAAAACTATAGATGAAAATTTTTAATATTAATTCTCAAATTAAGAATGCATGTTTCTTATGTTCCATTTCCAATATTTCACAATATGCTTACAGTTTGTTACTCACCAGTTTTGAAAAAATTAGCTAGATTATCACAATGTTCTTGAGGAACTCTATTAGTATTAAATAAGAAGCGGAACTGTGACATGCTGAAGTATGTCTTCTTATCAGCACTTGTTGAAGGTAGCAATAGTTCTTTGCGTAAGATGACCCAAAACGCAACAAGACAGTGAAGGTATTGTGCTGCATGCTGCTGGGCATAAAGGAAATGCTTCACCAAAACAGTTACAATTCAGAAGCGTTGATAAAAAATTTTAATTATTGTGCTAATATGGGATGTTTCCAAAAATACCTATGCATTCTAATGCTACTCATTCACTAGTAAAATATCTGTAGTTTCTTCAATTCTACTTGATTGTATTTTTCAGTAATAACATTTGCAATTACACTCCTTAAAATATTGATTATTGATCATTGAAAGAAGAATGATGTCAAAAAAGAAAAACGACTATTTTTAAATTATTCACTTCTGTAATTAATAACTTGACTTTTCCTGTTTCCTTGAAATTTGTATTTAAGTTCAACATTTACCAGAAGGCATTAAAATTTATTTCTGCCAGTAGTAAAGAGAAAGAACTCGAAAATGTACAGCGGCTTTATAAACATTCGATCAGTTCCCTTGTGTGCAGAAAAGTGTCTGCAAACATTTACATTATTATAACACTTTGTATTTATTACATCCCTGAATGTTAATATAATAATAATAATAATAATAACAACAATAACAACAATTATTATTACTATTATTATCACTATTATATTATAACTATTATAAAAAAAACAGAAAAGAAAAAAAGAATGTACAAAATTTGCCCCATGTGACCAAACACAGAAGCAACCCACTGTAGAGGACTCACGTATATTCCCTTGCCTTTTCCAAGGGTCCAGCCCAAGTCATTCAGAGGCAGAGCTCCACACATACTATAGAAAGGAATAAGAGGCTCTCTGAGGCTGAGATAAGCCCCTTGCAGCCACCATTTTTCCACCTGTAAAACACACAGTCCTTCACTAAGAATAAATATTTCTTAGCATATCATATACCGTGTATACAATAGTTATTAATGAAATGTGTGGATAAAAGAGGTATAATTGCCCGAGTGATATGTTTAAGAAAGCAAGCGACGATAGGAGCGAGTTTTCTTATTTACCATAAGAGCAATTATACCCCTTTATCCACATGTTATATTCAATAATTTTTTGTTGCCTTTTAAGAATAATTTAAATTTTGAGAAATTCAAGCACATCTTTACCATTCGAGGCATACATTTAATGACCTCATATTGCTCAGGTACGAGAAAAAATACATCATTGAAAAATAAAAAAAACTGCTAGTCACTTCTGGCATAGTTTTGCCAGCATACTTTTTAGAATGAGTAAACACAACTGGTGTTTATATTTTTTTACATTTGTAATGCTAAGACCATATGCTTTACACGTAAAACATTTAATTTATTCATGTTAAATATTTTATGTTGTTGAATTAGTCAGCTGGCTGATATTAACTGATGTTTTTCTCTCAACAGTTCTATATGTTTTTGAAGGTGTTGAATTAGAATTTGATGTTTGCCACCTCAAAAAAATTTAGTTCTGAGAGAAAATTGCAAAAACCTTTTTTCATTTACTTAACTAAATATGATCATTAATTCCATGAAAAATTGTTGATTAGAGCTAGAGTGCACTGAAAAACTTACTTTTTGGGCTCCTGGCCAAAGTAGAATAGTTCTTTCCAGTCATTCTATCTCTCAGTGGCACACTCCTTTCACTTTATCATGCTTCAAAACAACTAACATGAACAAATTGGCATTGCTAAATGATTAACACTCGATACTCATATAATATGAAGGGGTGTATTTGTTTGCATGGAGTATCTGTAAATTCTTGAAACATACAACATAAGGGACATGTTATTTAACTATTTTTGGATTTGAAAGAAAATCATCTTCAATTGCTTTAATCAATTCTTCAATGGTAGACTGGTAATCCTTGTCACCGTTTTCAAACAAACTAAAAATAGTTTGCATCACTGATTTTATATCATCTCTTCCAGACCTGACTGCGGTTTGTGTTCTTGTCTTCTTTGGGAACTGATGCAGTGCTTTCATGCACATCAGATATGCATGTGCATCGGCTGCCAACAAGACATTTACTGCCTCTAAGCAATAAACCATTCGTAGAATGTCAAAAGTAATCACGAGTCAAACAGTTTCTCTAAAAGCTCTCAGCCAGGTATCTCCGCACCAGCGGGGCCCGCCTCAGCCGGGTCAAGCTCTAAGCTCCAGACTGAACTCCCGGCATATGTGGTAGTGTAGTGCATGTAAGTAAAAGGTGAACACAGGGCAAGGAAGAGAAAGGAAAGATCGCGCGCCGTCCGTGGCCTGTTGAGCCTCGCAGTGGCCGCCGCGGGCTCATGGATGTCGACAAATAAGCTCAGTGGTGCTTCCAAGTGACTTAATGAGAAGGCTGTCTTTCAGTCATTGTCCCGCTGGCGGTGACGAGGAAGCGCTGCAGGGGCGCCATTATCACGAATGTCTCCATAGAAACCATCACTTTGCTAGCAACGTCTCATTTGGTGGAGAAATTGTGTTCGCCTGACCCCTTACGGGGTCTCTTCGAACAGTGGGCTTCCAGAGTGTTTTTGTTACGGGTTTTCTGACTCCTCTCCCCCGTACGGGACGGGGATCGGGAGTCTGGGTTGTTGCCGGAAGGATTAATTTATCGGTGGAAAGAGGGGTTGTTTTATTAAGGTTTTGGATGACGGGGGAGGGAAGGGGCAGGACCGGGATGGGTGGGGTGAGAGGGAAGAGGTAGACAAGGATTTAGTCAGAGGCGGCGGAGTTTTTGTTGACATGTACATCGTGTCATTCTGTCAATTCGTTGTCGGTTTAATTTGTCGTCGTTTGTGTTTGCCCTCTGGCTTAGGTGATAGCTAGCAAAAGCGCCACTCGCACACAGCTCTCGATCAGCGCGCCACTGAGCGTGGGAAAAGAAGGATCGGAGAGAGGCTGACTCACCCAGTTGCGGTGGTTCGGCGGGCGCCGTCGCCAATATCACGAATCTCTCCATAGAAACCATCACTTTCCTAGCAAAAGCGCCACTCGCACCAGCTCCCGACCAGCGCGCCACTAAGCGTGGGAAAGGAAGGATCGGAGAGCGCCTGACTCACCCAGTTGCGCTGGTTGCGCGCGCGCTCCTCCAGGCGCCCGTGCAGGCGCGCGCCGTCGCCAGCCTCGAAGGCGCGCGCGGCGCCGCGGGCGTCCTCCTGCAGCTGGCGGCCGCCGTCGCCCAGCGCGTGCGGCCGCACGCTGTCCAGCCAGCGGCGCAGCGTGGCTGCGAGCGGCGGCAGCGGCATCGAAGGCAGCGCCTCGTCGCGCGCGAACGTCGCCTCGGCGCTGGCGTCGCCCGGCGCGCGCACGAACGCCCACGGGCTCCCGCCGCCGCCACCATCGCCTCGACCTCCGCCCGGCTGCTTCTGCATCCTGGAGGCGAGAGGGATAAAGTGTTATCGTGGCGGAACCGCTCAAGCTGCACAAGGAGAAAAATGTTTTAAACTAGGACATACCTCCTCACATGTGCAAATTTTGCAATTTCTGAAAATTCAGAGAGTTCATCGACAATGAGAACAGTCCCACTCTTTTAAGCGTCTTATATATCCGTGAAAAAAATGGAGCAGTTTTTGAGAAAATGAGTCTTAGAGAAAAGGAATGCATTAATTTCAATTTAATTTACGCGAGAATGAGTTTTTAAATAAACTTTGTGCACTACCTTTTTTAAGGAGTTGATATATTAGAACACATTTTAAGGCAAAAATCTATCTTCAACTTTGCAAATGTTAACATTTTGCAAATTACGATAATATAGTGAGTTCTATAGAAATGAAAGTATCACCCATTTCCCCCCTCCTTTCATACATACGAAGAGAAAATTTAGATAAAAAAATAGTTTTGTGACAATAATTGTTTTAAAAAAAATGCCTTTATTTCACACAATATTACATGAAAACTATTCATATTTTAGAAAAATTGTAAATGATCTTATTTCAAGATTTGTCTTTAAAGAACAGATTTCATTACGGAAAAAATTGAAGTTTTGCAATTCTTAAACCAGTGGTGCTACAACAGCACATACTTTCTCGCCCGTTCGTAACGGTTATTTAATAATATTATACCGCAATTCCTTTTCGCAATTTTAGAAAAAAACTAGCAATACCCGAAAATCACACTAACGTCATGTTTCTTATTAAATATGTGGAGAAAATTTAAAGAAGAAATCTGGCGCCATTTAGTCATCCTAGTCCATTTCCGTTCATACAATTCACGTATCCACTCTTCTAAATATTTTAGTCCATTTAAGTTTTTGTAGTACTGTCCTCAATCAATACACCAACATTGCATCTGTTACATCAAATACACCCCTTAATTACACCAATCTGATTGGAGTCTTCTATTAAACTTTACGCCCTCACTTAAGAACTTATATTTCCTTTCTGTTTGTTGATTTTCGTTCTTCTCAAATCGACAGTGTCCATGACATTAAACATTGCCAACCTGTGATTTTCTATTCCAGTAGGCCGTGTCTATTGTATTGTCTTGATGGCATATAGGAGGAAATATGAATAACGCCTATTTACAACGCATTACAATATTCATAGTAATATAAAGAACTATACATACATTATTGCAGTATCTGCGAAGACTGCTTTTTTTAAAATATGTAATTTGTTGCTGTGTTACACTGAAGTATTTTATTGGTTGTTCTTCAGCACTGTCCGCGCTGGTTTCGTAAAACCATTTTGTGTGGTTTTGTTCAACAGATTGTTTGCAGCTGCAAGCCACTAGCATTTAATGTTTTTCTTCAAGAGTGTGAGATTCCAAATTTCATGTGAGGAATTGTAGACTTAGTATAGTATTGGTAGACTGGGAAACGTCAGGGAAATTTGATCCAGAGGTGTATCCAAATTGTACGGTACTGTAAAAGATTGGCCAAGATGAGTGATGAGAGAATATTAAAATTCCAGCATGCCTGGTGCCTTGTGTTTGTAATAAACTCTAACAGCCCGGTGTGAAACTGACGACTTTCTTCAGCAGACTGTTGCCACTTGTACTTTGATCCGGCTAATGTACCTTCCATTATGCAAGAGTAAGTTTATCGAACTGTCACGAACTTGTAACGTTCATCATTTTCAAGACCAACTTCAATTGTATTTGTAGCAGTTGGTCCTGGTCGTTTTGTTTTGCGGGTTGCAACCAATGCAGTTGTCCTTGCATATAGCTGGCGAAGCGAAGAGAGAGGATTTTAAGTGCGGAAAATGACTGTTTTAAATAAAAATATGCGAGTGTTAACTAATGTCATACAATTGTATGATACATGTGTTCTTTTACCCAAAATGTCCAGTGCTTATTGTGATGTATTATGTTTGTTAGCTAATATAGCAGGATTTCCTGCTATGGTCTACTACAAACATATGTTCAGATCTGGGTAAATATGAAAGTTTTCTATTACACTTTCAGAAAATTCTATTTCATGTTCTATTAATTCTATATTCAAAGAAAATAGTGATTGTATTGTTCCAGAACTTGTAAACTACCCTCATTTTATCAGCTTTGAAAAATTACTGAACGATATGAACCAACATTTTGTTTTTTTTAAATTTTTCTTACAGTGCTTATGTAAGGACATTAGTGTCCATACCTGTATGCCATACAGCAAGGGAGTCCAATTTACAGGACCTCAAGGGCCACAACTGAAACCTGTAAAATGGTTGCGAACAATATTTTCATTGCAACAGGGCGATCTCCACGTGACCCCATTGTTGATCACGGCAGTTTGCCCGGCTGATCTGAAAAGGGAGGGGGTAAAATTATGCGTGATATCAGACCGTACCGCGCATAATCATATTGGAATGATTTTTAATTTCTCGATTAACTAGAAAAAAATCTTAAATCTAATATTGTGAGTTTTTTATTAACCTAATGTCACATTAAGGGGGTGTTGACCCCGACAGGGTGAGTGCGCTAGGCGCGCAGTGTTATCGCCCGACACAGACGCAAGGGACTTCCACGTTTGTCTAATAACCTTTCGCGGGCCACGATAAATGGTACCAAGGCCACCAGCTGGACAGCGCTGCCATACAATGTTAGTGTCATGTAACTTTTCTATAGCCCTTTCTGTCGTGCAATGCAATCGAAAGGATTAAGATATGGTTATTTAATAAAAATAAAATAGTTACGGAAAAACGAAATGGTTATTTTCATAATAATTGCGCAAAGTGGGTGCCTCGATTTATAGTCTGGAAAAAAAATCAGTTTCGACCATGAAAAAAAAATCACTCATTTTGCTCACGAAATATGAGCATAAAAATAATAGAAATTATATTAGAAAACTGTTTGTAATTTTAGAGTGGAATAAGGTAGTTGATATCTCGGGAAATAGCAATATATGTATTATACGGGGCCACGAATGATGAAGCGTTACTATGTAATGCTTCTGTTTATTACTTCCCGTATACGTCCCGTTTTGCTTATTACTTCCCGTATACGTACTATGTACGGAGTATACGTGGTATAGGGAAAGTTACGTATGTAATGCTGCGGAAAATCGACTTCGAGATTTCAACGGAAATACGCGTTTTGGGGTTCTCTGATACCAAAAAAGGGTTGGCTATTTTCCAAATGTCCGTCCGTCTGGTGTATGTGAAGAATACTAGCGCCTAAACCTTGCGTAGGATTTTTTCGAAATTGAAGAAAGCCCTGTCCATTTGGCCTGAATCAATGCTCTGTGATTTTGAAAACCATTAGTTTTTGGGGGATACTTTGCATGAAGCCCCTGGGACATTTTCAAAAGTTTCTAAACAATGGCTCCAAATTCTTTTTTTAAATTTCTTGTGATCATTAGTGAATGTTTCATGAATTTACAATGACACACTAAAACAAACTATTGTATCATCAGTTCATGACGAAATTCGCTACTGCAATGGACTGTTTTTCGAACTCTCAAAATTTAAACAGATCTTCGGTAGCTTGCGGTAGCTTCAAAACTGACGGTTGGATGATCGGAGCTAAGAATTACATTTCTTCCTAAAATAAAAACTTCATATTAAATATAATTTTAAATAAATTTTATTTAAGATTGTAAAATTCAGTGAATTAGTAAACACTTTTATACACTTATTTGAGTATTTAAAAAAGGTCCTTTTCTCATTATTTTTAAGTCGTTTTATAGGCGATTTTCTAAAAGGAATTTAGGTCATCAGAATCCGAGCCCTGATGACGCAATCATTCGTGCCGTAAAATGCTAAAGAGGCAAGAGAAGAAAGAAGAGAGGTGTAAAAGGTATGTATACTACTGAAATAATATAGGTGACGATATTTAGAAATTTAAGAAAAAACTATTTATTCATAGTTTTTAAATTATTCTCAATTGATAACCAGAACACATTACATAAAATAGAACTACAAAGAACCATTTAATGCATTTTATCACAGGTTACAGTCTTATGTAGCGGGGAGGGGGTGATTACTAAACTTACTTTGCATACGAAATTAACAATCTATACTTAGTTCTAGATATACATCAACTTTATAGTTTTACGTATATACTTACTTTGATTAAGAGTCTACAAACTTAAAAGCAATAATACTAATACTAACAATATAATAATAATAATAATAATAATAATAATAATAATAATAATAATGGTAACAGTAATGATATTTTGCCGGCCCCATGGCACAGACGGTTGCTGTAGCCGTCGTCTGCGCGGAGGAGACTGCAGGTTCGAGTCCTACGTAGGCACGGTCGTATTTGTTTTCACCTCATAATTCACAAATTCAAGGAGTAACAACCAGTTGAAAAGGTGATTCTAATAGTTACACACGTTAATTGTGTAGCGTGATCGAAGTTGGCCGATATGCAAATAATAATAATAATAATAAATAACAATTAAAAAATAAGAACAAAAAACAAAATAATAATTTAAACAACTGTTTTTAAAGCGACACCTGCGGATCACTTGGATGAGTAATAGCCCCAAATAAGATTACCTTTCGAAAACATTAGTGTACATTTAAAACAATTGTCATCACCGTTTAAGTAGATATATTTAATTTCATTCGTGTAAATTTTATTTCGTTCAATACTTTTTGTGAAATATGACCAAACGTTAGCTAACAACTATTAGGTGGCATATATCTCCCCTTCACATTCCAGATAAGGGAGACTTCCCCTATGCATTTACACAATGAAGAAACCCGTTATCACTTAAAAGCATAAGTCGTTGCTCTAGAATATAGCCCGACAGATTGCCAACTGAAACTGAATATCATCCGCGTTCAAAGTCCGAGTCAATCAAGTGCTTACTGCACGCGCGCATCCGGGTCTCGGGTCCGTTTCACCGCTCTTTGACAAGGCCCTGGAGGCTGCTTGAGCCAGGTAGACAGCGGGACCAACGGGGCAAATTTTCGAAGTGGCGATCTCCAAATATAGTTCTCATGTTTAAGACGGTGAATACCATTAACATTCACGAGTTCAATTACCAAAAACGCGTGTTTTTAAGTATAATGCAACTAGTCATACAATACTCGCTATTATTCGGGATCTGTCTTCCCCAATGATCCTCACTTTAATTTCTTTCCTACATTCCTTAATTTTAATATCATTTATTGTCGAAAAGTGATAAAACTTTGGAACCTGAAACTAATTTCCTAACTAAAATTAAACTATGTTCCGCCCAGTCCACGCGTCAGACATACATAGTATTTGCCTTGCAATGTAAAAACATATCGCTCACCAGTGAAAGCATTACGTAACGAGCAGACGTAGATAAGAACACTATCTGCCTCGTCCCTGGACCTCGGACCGGAAGAAACACACACCTGGCAAAGAGTTTGTTACTACTGCAAATCGACAGCCCATATGAGCTGCTGAGAGAAATTCTTCTTTTGACTTATTACATATTTGGATCGTACAAGGCAAAACCGGATTTACTGTAGTGAGGGGGCCCTGGTCAAATTGGTAGGGGTCCCTTTGGTGGAAAAAATATTTAAAAAAAAAGAACGATTTAATATTTATATTTATTAATTTTAGGTAACTATATTATATTTAGTACATGCATTTATGTGTTATAATTATTATTTTTTGGTAACCATATAATTAATACATGTGATGATTTTGAGTCCTTGAAATCTCTACAATGACGTGACATAATTGTGTGGAAGTAAATACTACCTAATATTGAAGGTAGGTTGAGCGTGCTTTGGAAAATCTTTAAATAAGATTAAAAACAAACATAAAATTGTCGCTTCAAGTACTAATACCAAAGCAATAATTTTGATAGAATGGTTTTAAAACCATCCCGAAGAAGAAGAGGAATTTCGCTGAAACATTGCGCTATACAGTTTTAATGTGTGTAAAGAAAGTGAAGTTAAATAAACATGGAATATGTGTGATTAAAATATACAAATAGATATGGCTGTATATAAAAAATAAGGAACATTAAATATCAAACTAAATTGTTTATGACAGTCTTTAGAAACCATACCACTTTCCAAAACATATTTTGCTATAACAAGAAGGCCGATACTGCGATAAAAAAGCACCGGTAAAGGAAGTCCCCATCCGGTGGAACAATGTGGCAGCGACGTGGAAACAAGTCCATTGAAACCTGTCTGAACAAGCAAGTCATTTATAAAATGAGTAGGGGCCCCTTTCCCTCCCTCCCACCCACCCACGCACCCACCGAGTCGAGCCTTACGGAAGCAGCAGCGGATCCAGAAACTTTTTCGAGAGGGAGAAAGCGAATTTCATTTCAACCATTAACAATTTTGAAAGATTTTTATAATTGATACCTCGAATTTTTTTAAATACACTCTTTATGGGAATACTGCTATGGTTGCAATGAGATTATGTACAGTTTTTAAAAATTAATTGATTAAAATTACAATAACAAAAACAGTTGTATTTACGGGGAGCCTAGCTCCGTACACGAACATCCAGTATAAGGAAAGCACAATAAATTTCGTTGTTGAGTCGAGCGTCTCAAAGAAAAATATCCTGTTCCTACTCCCAGGCAGCCAAGTTCGAGCTTTGGCCAGACGTCGTTAACTCTCTGCAGTGTTAATGAGAATTCTTCTCCTCGCGCCTCCGCTCGTGAGCTGACAAGCAAACGTGCTGTGTCAAATTAGAAAGGCACACCATTGCATTCGCCGCTAAAACTTACGTAGTTTTGCAAAATTTGACAACTCACGGAGGCAATTAAGTTCTTAAGTACGTAGAGTCTGCGGAAAAATATGAAGTATGAAACGCCAAAATCTGTACACGTAACGAAAATAAGAATAAGTAACATATATGTAACAAACATTATAATATTTTATGTAATAAAATACCCCCTACTTTTTACAGTTACAAAAAAAAATATTTTACACAACTTGAAACTACATTAATAAAATATTTCTTAAAACAATTTCAAAAATCAATAGTTTGTCCTACGGGATTAAATTGTTTCCCGAGAACATTTTGATCTTCAATAGCAAAGAATGGCCATCGTATAACGTGCGCCATCGATGACCGCGAAACAATCACTGTAGCATTGTCTTAGTACACCTGATAAGTTATAGGCATACGATCGCAGTAGAGCACGCCTGCGCAAATCTGCTTGCTTGCCGAACAGCGGTGAGCACAGAAATTCGCCAGCGATCTGCATTGTTTCGTGGAAAGGATAGACGCCACTGCAGCCGCGGCAGGGGAAAAGGTTTCGGGAGCAGACTGCGGAACGGTTGAACCACTATTGCGATAGAAAAAGCTTCAATCTGGTGTGTGTGAGACACCATGGTGCAAGGCGAGTTATCAGTTGCTTTCGTCTTCACACCCACCGTCCTAACCCATACGAGTGAATTCCTGTAAACATTTTCTCATGCAGAGAGCATCGGCCGACCTTGAACTTACACGTAGCTACTGACGAAAATCTGCACTCTACTGACGAAAATCTGCACTGTCGCGTCTTGAATCCAAATTATTATGATCTCTTAACTACACTGGCAACGGTACCCAGCGTACAAACGTTGTTGTTGTTGTTGTTGTTATTATTATTATTATTATTATTATTATTATTATTATTATTATTTACGATTACGGAAGTAAAGCTATTTAACCCAGGTATTTCTTCTATAAGTCTTTTTTATCTCGAGTACTTATATCGCGGCAGCCACAAGTGTTCAACTTCAAAATAATTCTCATCTGCTTTTCAAGATAATGAAACGACTACACGTTTTACAATAATGAAAAGTAAAACATCAGTTTTCGACAACTCTTTCTTGAAATTGGGACTCAATTTCCGTATAGTGAAAAGTGGTCCTTGCCAAACTTTCTGCCTGCCCGCGCGACAGGCCACTCGTTTCCTGAAATCAAGTGTTCACTTAAAGCATCCCCTGCCTTTGTTTCAATATTATCCACGCTTTTATGAGCAACATTTCTTCATTTTTTTGTTCTTTTTTATTGATCGTAGCTATTAAATAATCTATACCTTTGAAAAACACGATAGAATTCGTGATATAAAACGATTTTTGAAATAATATTTTTGAATGTCTGGGCCAGGGAATTTATTTACATAATTTCTAATTAGAACCTTTGCTTCGATTTCCTTGAAGACTTGCGTCGAAGACCTTTTTGAACGGATAAATCTCGAAAACCAACGTTACACACTGTACTTCAACATCAAATATCCAGATTGCGGAACAATTTGCAGGTCGTTGGAATGCTGATCCTATTACACTAACCTACTGTAATGGAACTCCAATGGGTTTCGAAAATCAAAATCTACGGAAACAACCATATTTTCTTTTCTTAAAGATGTCGCCTCATCCATGGATCTAAACGAAGCACCTATTGGAATATTTTTAGATCTTTCAAAAGCTTTTTGAGGTCATTGATCATAACATTTTACTCTCAAAATTACCTTCGTATGGAATTCGGGGTGTTTGTCTAATTGGTTAGGTTCGTACCATATACAACGATCTCAGGGAATAGAAATACCTTAATGGAATAATGAAACATTATGTTCACACCTTTCTGATTCTTTGCCAATTGCATGTGGAGTCCCGCAGGGAAGGATTTTAGGACCTATTATCTTCCTACTATACGTAAACGATATGCCCTCGACGATTAGAAACGGAAGAACAGTTCTCTTTGCGGATGATGGGAATATTCTTTGCAACAAAGACCCCGTAAATAGTACAATATCAGATATTTCAAATTGGTTCCGTTATAACAAATTAGTAGTAAATGAAAAGAAAACTGCCATTTCAAATAAACTGCTCTGCACTTCATTGAAAATGAACGGTATGCCATTGACTGATGTTAAGATAAAATTTTTAGGTCTTTCAATTCAAACCTTAAATGGAATGTCCATTTAAATGAATTGAACTCTAAATTAAGTTCTTTATGCTACGCTTTCAGAATTCTTTCATATTCAGTCAGCCTCCACCTGCTCATTGTGTATATTTCGCGAATGTTCATTCCCGTCTCAGATACGGCATAATATTCTGGGGAAATACATCTTATAGCTCCCAGACTTTTTGATCAAAACCGAACGAATAATTAGCAAATCCCACCCACGTGATTCTTGTAAGCCTCTCTTTATTAATCTGGGCATTTTACCATTACCTTGTCTCTTCATATATGAATCAGTTGTCTTAGTCCGAAATGACTGACTTAAAGGCGGGAATATATTTTCAGCAAACACCGTTGTCTATAACTACAACACTCGACGTAGTAATCATATTCATCAGGTGACAGTCAACTGCTCATTACAAAAAATTCACATATAATACATGTACATTATTTTACAACACCTTGCCAGATGACATTAAACGATTAAATTCGATACAACAGTTTACGTCCCAAGTAAAATATTTTCTGATGCACAACTGTTTCTATACAATTCGAGACTATACCAAGCACCCAAAAGGAAAGTAATATTAATTTTAATAATGACATTTAATGTATTATTTGCCATTGAATTGTATTCTTGTAAAGAACCTATAAGAAGTTTTGAACTTCAGGTTCTGGGTCAATGACCACCATCTCGATCAGGTTTTCGTCCAGTTTCCCTGATCCTTGAGCAAATGCTGAAAAGGCCCCTTGTTTTGTTTCTGGACATAAATGTAGCTTCAAATTAACTTCTCCCCGTAGCACGTCACACAGTTTTTAACTGTTTTTGAAATAAATAAATAAAAAGTTTGCAGGCGCACTGCAAACGGTATTGCTGGTACACCACAGCACGACCCGCGTCCTTGACAACAGGTAAGTGATGCGCGCGGACGAAAAATTACGGAGAACTGGCCCGACAGTTTACTTCCAGAGCGGGAACAAACTTATCTCTTCGAATCGCTTCTCAGAGACTACAAATGTTTACGATTCACTATCTATTTTTTTAAAATGACATGTGAAAATGTGGGAATTCATAAGATGTATAAAAGCTTAGGTTGTACAAAACGCATCCTTACATATTCCATTATTTACCAGGAACAACCCCAGCAAATATTCCGTTACACTAGTTAAATAACCGCTGACAAATGGCAAAAAATACTTAGTATTAGAGAAGTTACAACAAATGCTTCAATATTGTCTGTTACATTTGAATTATGAACTTATATTATTTTTTGTAGCAAATAAAATACAATTTATTTAAAATAATTGTTCATTGAGACTCTTTCCTACTTTGTCATTTCAGGACAGGATCCTTGATATTTAGTTTCAAATATTAATACACAAATTGTAGTGTTTGTGAAGACATGAAGCTTATTCTAACCATCTACCTTTTCATTTCATTTACAATATTTCAGGAATGCTTGTAAGTATTTTAGGAATGCTATGTAAATGATAAAAAAGAAAATTTGTTACATTATATTTTAAATTTATTACATATATTTAAAAAATAACTAGAGTAAAAATGTATTCAATTTGTCTAAAAATATCTACTCTGCTTGTTGAATCGAAACTTTACATTATAGCTTTTTATCTTTTACATTATACTTTTATCTTTTACTTTATAGCTTACAATTGACTATATTCCTTACGCAGACATTGTGCCCGTAATGACATGTCTTGATTATAATTATTAGTAATATAATTATTTATCAAATTGTTGATGACTTTAGAATAACTCTAACCATCTTGTTTGTCTTCAATTCTTATAGAGCAGCAAATTTATATAATTAACTTCCACCTTTTCTGATAATACACACTTTTTTGAAAAAATGAGCAGACATAATTTTCAATTCATAAATTTAAAAGAACCGATCAAAAAATAACCTTTTCTGCATTTATTTTACCCAGAAAAAATGTAAATGATTATTAGAGCTGAGCCACACAAAATAAAGTTATCATTTCAATAATTCATGAAAAATTAAAATTTGATGTTGTTTGGGATGTACAGAAGAATTCATTATTTAGAAAACAAAATTATTAAATTTTCTTTTTTTTTGACATTTGCAAGTATTATTAATTCTTAAAATATAACTGGAGAAACATTTTTACTTATTAATCAAAATAGAGTAAAAATTGTATGTGAATTACACGAAGAAATAAAATCTGCACAAGTTTTCTTGTCCTCCAGAATTCCTGCTTTGGCAAACAGGCTAGACATATACTAAATACATCTCTAGGTTACTAACCAATTTAATTAATTCCTTTTTATTTACTAGACAAAATTTTCTCCATGTTAATTGGCATAATTATTTAGTATAAATAAGAGATCTATCACGTATCTCAGAATACTTCTAGCAAATACAACTGAAAAACAAAGTATGGCACATAAAATATTTTTCCATTCTAATTGTGTGCATATATGTTCTTTTCATCCATCAATAATGATTAAATATTTCAATGTGAGAGTAGGTGTAGTAACATCAGGGATTCTGATTGAATTTGTTATAATGCATGGGAAATGAAGTGTATGATTTCATTAAGTAGCAGTAAACTACTGCTGAAATAGATTTACATCCTTTTTTTTTTTTTAAATTACATCTGCAGAAATTATTAAGGGAAAAATGAATCACATAATAATTTGAAAATTCTGAATTTTGTTGTTAAAAATAAGAGACTGGCTAACTTGAAGAGTGGAGAGGTTTTTGTTTAAAAATGTTTGAAATTTTGTAAAAGAAATGTTATGATATATCATTAATGAAACATTGTGGTGTTATCAAATCATCCTGCTTACAATTCACCTGATCTACAAGAATTTTTTTGTTTCAAAATGAAATTGGAAGCTAAAATTCTTTTAACAATACCATTATTTGAATGGAGTTAAGGAATTAACTAACCAATGCCTTTACCAACAGGGAAATTGAAAAGATTCTTCAAATGTTTAAAAGGCTCAGTATTACAATAATGTAGACACAACTTGGTAACAATTCTCCAAAAAATACCACTTCCAAATTGCAAGTAAAGCAATAAGTTGTAAGTTTCTCCTATAATACTGGCTAGCACCGAAGCATTTTCTAGAATTCAAAACCACGTTTCAGCAAAGCAGAAATTATAAAATGTTGATTAAAAATTGTTTCATGACACTTCATATCCTACAAATTTAACATTCTGCTCCTTAACTTATCCTTCCTGAAAATTAGAATTTTCCTTTTTTTATAAATGATCACATCTGTACTTTGGTGAAAATAAATCAACCAATATTTCCTGCACAAGAATACATTCTTCTTTAATATCCACAATGCTAATGTAATAATTAAAAAAGGACCAAAAAATACTGGTAAACATGTCAGATGCAATCTAATTTTCCTTTGTATTGACAATTTTGCTACAAACATGATCTTTAGATTTCCTAGTTAAAACATGTCAGTCTGTTCAATTAACACACAAATACAAGATTTATTGAGAGTCAATGAATAACAATTTCAAATACTCTTGAACTTGCATTAATTGGTATAGATGAATTTGAAAGGGGAGGCATAATGTTTACTATTCACGAATTAAATCATAAACACAAAAGTTGGAACCAAAATTAAGCAGCAATTAATTATATGTTTCTTTTTTCAAATTATATCCCCTTCCCTGGCTACATATTCCGCCAGAGGAAAATAATATTTCAAGCATTTCCGAAATATTCGATGACGTTTCCGCCCTGCCCGCAGCACTTAACTAAACGCCAGCGCTTGGTGACGGAGCATATCGGGTGTTGTCAGAGTAAACACGAAAACGGTACACAGTTTTCGCAAGCTTATTGTACCAAATAATTGAACACTTAAAAATAAAGTACCTACTTCAATCAAACAACACAACGATGCCGCCCAGCTGATCCACGACGCGGGCTCAACCGGCAAGTAGACAGCAGAACAACACAAACGACCTCCACCAGGGAGCCACTGAGAACGTGTCACTGCAGGCGTTTCGGTGCCGGGACGCCCTGTTTGCACGCCAAGCCGCGAGCGGCGCTGGTGGGGCAAGGGTCGAACGGGCGTGCGCATTGGAATCTGCCCGTGGAAGACCTTTGACCGCTCCTTCAACCTGTTACTACGAGCACGGCTACGTCGATATCTATTCGAATTACAGAGAAATAATTCCAGGTAAAGATAGGTGAAGGATTGAGAGAGAACGAGAGCATGACTCGTAATTTCCTCCCAAATCTTGTCGGACCTATTCATTATTTGAATCACATAAAAATACACGTTAAGTTTAACTAAAAAACAACAAAAAATGAAACGCGGTTATCAAAATTGTTTCTTTTTAAATTATTAGAAGTACACAACATTCCCGAAAACCATATAGTTAGTATTTTTTGTTATTTTTCAGAAGTCAAGTCTTGCCAAATCAATTGAGAGTTTTTCAGAGAAGGCCGAAGGACGAACGCACGGACAAACATATACGACACATATATATATATATATATATATATATATATATATATATATATATATATATATATATATATATATATATATATCGTATGTTTACATGTATCAGCACGTAGAATTGTGTGCATGAACGCCCAGTTTCAGAACTTTCACTCTTGCCAGGGCAGTGATTCGTATATTCGATGAGTACCATACAGCAGACTTCTAAAGAAATACATTTTACAATTCGACATGCCTATATTTCAAATGTTTGTTTAACCATAACAATCGTAAACCAGGATTTAAATGACTTTTCATTTGGCTCAAATGAAATATTCTTCCGGTGGTACCAAGTAATTTAATGATATTGAGAAAATGATACAATATTAAATATTGAAATTACGCAACACATTCACCATGCACACAGCACTAGTGCCTAAACCGCATGTTGGATTTTTTCTAAAATTGATTTCTCTAATTGAGTTAAAATTTGAGACAACATTCCAAAATTTCAATTTTGATATTAGTAAATAAAATATTGCATTCATAGAGTTAATTTTCCTTAGTTTAATAAATTTAATTCATAAACTAGAGGAGCTATAACACTACATACTTTCTCACCCCTTAGTAACGGTTATGTAATATTATTATACCGCATTTCTGTCTATATCAACACATCTCATTCCAAGAACAAAGACAACAAAGAGAGCATGCAACGATGGGCGCTGCCAACAATGGGTACATATTTTCTTATCAATTCTTCATAAAAGCGCCATTTTTGCCATAAAAGGAAGATGGTCCGTAGTTGGAGTGAAACCTGTAAATGCCCTGAGGAAGGTCGGCAAACCAGCCCTAAGTAAGACCATGATAAGATGGTCGAAACGTCGGCTACAAAGTCTTCGACGCGGCGTCATCCAGACAGCCAAGATCATTCACATGACTCCGCCCGCGGAAGCCTACGACTTCACGAAACCTGTATATATTTCATTAATTTCAAGCAGAAATTACGCAAAACTACTTGTTTTTTTTTTTTCAATAAAATTGTACATGACCTTTTTTGAAGAGCTAGTTTTGTGCATAAAGAGTTTGTCTGAGGCAAAAATCTTCTCTAACATCTTCCATTTTGCAGTTTTGAATATTTTTTGCAATTTTCGAAAAAAAGAGCAATACCCGAAAATGAGAATAGTGCTAATTTCTTACCCTTTCTTATTACATATGTGGAGAAAATTTAAAGAAAAAAGTGAAGCGGATTTGAGATTTTTTGACAATTTCAATCTCAAAATGCTAAAAAAAAGCTACTTGTTTTTTTCATAAAAATCGAACATGACCTTTTTTTTAAAGACGTAATTATGTATAACAGACTTTGTCTCAGACAAAAATATCTATATCCAAATTTGAAGTTTTGAATTTTCCCCCAAATTTTCACAAAAATAGGGGATGTTAATGAAAATGAGATCTGCACCATTCTCTTAAACGTCCTTTTAACAACAAAATTTAATCATATACTTTAAAGCCATTTTTTTGGAAATTTTGAAAATGTCCCAGAGGTTTTATGCAAAGAACTCCGAAAATTAAAATTTCGGCATCAAATTCCAGGGTCCGCGACATCAGCTAGAACGATTGAGGAATATCAATTTTGGAGAAAATCGGCTGAACGGTTTATGCACTAGCGTTGTGCACAGACGGGCGGACGGACAGACAGACGTTTTGGCGTTAATCGATCTTTCGGTACGAAGGACGCACAAAACATGGATTTTGGCTGCACCACGTGTTAGAGCAATTTCCCCCCTATATTTAACAACTGGATTTAACCAGTTTTTTCTTTGCAGGGGCCGGCAATAAGAGTTTTTGTGTTGAAAATTTGCTGTTAGAAGTAAAGAAAAGTAAGTAAAATCAGTGATTTGTTCTGATGGTTGTGGTGCGAGCATAACATACTTAAAAGGCCCGCGCGGACATAAAAAATACGAAAGGCCCGCAAGGGTGTAAAGTGTTAAGTATATTATTGATTTTTGGATTCATAATCATACAGTAATGAGCTAGTGAACCATAATCATAATTATGTACCGTTATCGACATCATACGCGCATTTAAAAATCTAACTTAGAAGCATACAAATTGTTGTTGGAAGACTTTACTCCAAACAGTTCCAGATAAATACAAGCGTTAAGTAATTAATTTAGAAACACGAGAGCGAATTTGTTTTCGTTTTCAATTACTACGCCTTCCCTATTATTGGAAAAATAATTTCCATGTTCGAGCAATTTTACGGGCTGACAGAGTTTCTACTTCGTTGTGTATAGTTGATCACAACTAGTATTTTAATGTTTATTAATTTATACTCGCATCAACGACATTTTGTTCTGTTCTTTTGTTGTAATATCAAGAGAAAAGTTCCATCTTACTCCAAGCCTTGCTTTCACTATTAGGAATAGTCAAAATATTTTTTTTCCTATTTAGTTAAAAAACAAGAAATAGTCCTTAAGCGTTACTACGAAGATATACTACTTACGAAGATCTTTATTACATTTTTAAATTGTATTTTTTGTGTAAATTATTGTATTACGGTGTACATTACTGTGTAAAAAACACATTGAATTTAAAGATTCAAGTAGGTTCTTGGCTTTCATTTCACCCAGAAATCTATTTCTGTAAAAGAAAAAATTGCGCAATTTTTCAAAATATTTTGTCATTTTTTAAGGTATTCAAATTATTTCCAAATGTCAAAATCCCTATTGATGTTGCTAATTTATATCAAAAGCGAAGCAGAAGAAATTTTAATTAGTCTTTGAATCGGGTTATTAGTAGCACATAAAGTATAAGCACTTTATGGAAACAATCCTTTTTAAAGGTTTTGTTACCTTTTAGTAACAACCAACACAACGAGGGTCCTTAAGTCAAATAGTAGTTCTTTATTGGCGTCGAATGCAACCGTGGAATAATCCTTCTTTAACCTAGTGAACCTTCGTTAGTCGTAGTCAATTAATGCCTTTGAGGCCAGGCGCTCGGCGCCGTTCCGTTGGATCCCAGACGGTCACTCATACAGGAACCCGCGGTGTCTCGAGTTGCTTTGCCTCCGAGACTTCAAGGAGCGTAGTTAATTAATTCGGAGAGCGACGCTGGAAAACGTGATTTGCTGCCTAGCTGGAAAACGTGATTTTGGTAATGCCTCCACTCCTACTATTTTGAATCCTCTTCTTATCTTTGAACGTACTCCAGATTCTTCCAACTCAATTACCAATTCCTCTCCACCTTGTGACCCACTTTCCATACATGTGAGCAATCTATTTTGGGGCACGTCACTTCCTTTGATTACGCCCTAGGAATGGAGTAAATAAAATAAAGCACCTACAATCCGAAGCAATGTAAAATATCCGTGAAAGTACTTACAAAAGATTCTCATATTGTACCAAAACGTTCTAATTTTTAATCAAATTTGAGTTTATTAAGGAAGCTTTGCGGAGCGATTTAAGCCAAATAGAAGTGTATTTCCACAGAACAATGATTATGATTTCTTCGCGTCGTAGTTTCATATCCAGGAAAGACATTACATGATCGTCATCTTCTAAGCGTCATGGGTTTCAACACCACTGCTATATTGTGTCTTTTTATGTGTATTGATCTTGCACCCTTCACGTGTATTTCTTTTTTTTTAATCAAAAATGCATTGATTGTTTAAAACGGTATGTTTCCAGAAAATCGTGTTACATAAGTAAATTTTATCTTTTACGTAAGTCAATCAGGCGTTTGTTGGTACAACCGAACCATCTGTTGTATTTCATAGTAAGTCACGACAAAATTGCAGATAATATTTACAACGTATTACGGAAATAAATTCTACGACGACAGTGCCCAATGTTTTTTATTTTTCCGTTTTTTTCCATAAAGTGGCCTCAAACTTATGAACAGTGAAATAAGAGGGCAATTTTGACGACCTGGTTCCGTTTTCTCTTTCAAAGTGATGGTGGGGGTGCGGGGAAAGTGTGGACGCGCGAAGACGTCAGACGAAGGGGGCGGAGGAGGGGGGGCTCCTGCGCCCTCAAGCGTCCTCCGGCTCCTCCTCCTCGTCCTCGTAGGGCCCCTCCTCCTCGGCGGGGGCGTCCTGGTACTGCTGGTACTCGGAGATGAGGTCGTTCACGTTGGACTCGGCCTCCGTGAACTCCATCTCGTCCATGCCCTCGCCCAGGTACCAGTGCAGGAAGGCCTTGCGTCGGTACATGGCGGAGAACTGTCGAGACAAAAGAAGTGCTCATTAAGTTCGGACGTCCAGAGGATGTCTCTGCCAGGAAAGCTGACACACCTCGCCTTGATAGCTCTGTCATTTGTGTACATCCAAAGGGCTTTGGGCAAATACTGTTGCTACTGTAGTGTATCTGACCTCGAATTCAAACGTAATTCACAATTCAAACGTAAACATAAGCATAACGTAAACGTTAACATACATGATAGACTGAAGTATTCACAATGTCTGACATATATGTAAGCAAAATAAAGAGTTTCTATTAGCTGTGAGACATTCTAGTTTACTATTGGATGGTTGTGAGAATCGATTTCGAGGCCCATATGGCGTTAGCTATCGACTTCGCTCCTCTTTCGATTCTCGATTTTGAGTAAACGTACTGTGATTGATTCATTTCTTATGTCTTACTTAAGCATAAGCACAAAAGCTTGAAGTTTGTAAGATTTTAAGTTATGCTTATGTGAACGCATTGTGAATGAGTCCGTTTATAGACCAATACCTTTTATGTTAATGCCATGATTTTGTTTGCATTGTGAATGTACCTTTAGGGTTCGAATCATAACGTTGGCGGATTTTCGACGCCAGTTAGATTGCTGGGACGAATTCCGCCACTCTCCGGAGAAATATTCTAGCGACCGGCTGCTCTGATCGGTAGTTTTCCGTGTTTTCTCCGACCAATCCAGGCGAATGTCGGAGCAGGACCCTAACAAACGTCCCTCGGATGGCGCACGATCTTTCCTTCCTCATCCTTAACCCCACCTATCCTCTTACACACTTCGACTTAAGAGCACCACCACCTTCCGGTGTATAATATGCACTACATTAACAAGACTAATGACCGTAGCTGTTGTCAGAGCCGGAAAAAAATAACCAATAAATCAAGTGTCGCAGATTGTGACAGAATGCAATGTCTCAGAATCACAAAATCACTCAAAATTATTTTGTGAGAGAATCGTCTTAATCGTAGAAAAGACATTGATTTCGTGAGCAAAGACGATATGTTTTTCTCTGCAAATTCCCATGCAAATGTTGGGGTATTTTAACAAGCAAAATATACCATTTTCTAAACATATTGGTTCAATTAACTCAAATGATGATTTTTACGTGTGTCATTCTCCTCTTGGATCAACAAAATATGGATAGCAGGGAGGGTAATGAGCAATTTTATGAGCTGCTTCCCGCGATCATAACGTTTGACTCAATCAATGTTCAACGTTATTTTGATCATCTACGAGTAACATCGAGTTACGTACATTATTCGTGAGAGACTGTCATAGATGAGAGATTTATCTATAATTTCATGTGGTAGTCAAGAACAAGACAAATATTTAAGCCCATACGCCCATGTAGTTATTCATCTGGGGGGCTACGGTTTTTGAGATATTTAAGGGAATAGTTTTGCACTGATTGTTGGAGCGCTACTAGGTGCGTAACATTTATAAAAAAGTTGATGGGGATGGCATACTGTTTTAGGACATACATCGACATTTCATTCTACAATATGTATTATTAGTCCGATTTTCATGTGTGACATTAAGTGGAATTATTCTTCATCTCATGAGTGACACTGTATATTCGAGAACACTGTCTAATATGGTTTACATTGCAGCCTTGAATTATTTCATCGTTCCGTGAATTTATATTGAAGTTGGGATTTTTGTTAATTGAGCACAATGCAAGTTCACCTAGTTGATGGCGCTTCCTTCCGACTTCCCGCAAGGATCACCAGGAAAACAAGTGTTAAAAGGTTTTCCACTGTTACTCATCTCTTCTCATACTATCTCTTATCAGTCATTGATGATAAAGGGAATTACTATTTCATGCACGTTTTGATAACTCAAAGTTTACCTAGTGTTCTCGAAAGTAAACCTTCCTCAAATGCAAACAATGTGTCACACTAGATAAAATAGTATTTGAATTTCTACCTTCTATGGCACCACAGAGGACTGATATAGAACATTTGAATATTCAATTAAACCTCATCAGAGGTAGGAGAAATAATGAAACAGTGAAGAATGACCAGTTCATTACAAAAGATATCCAGAAGAAAAAATGACCAAGAAGAGTGTTGTGAGGGTTAAGAATCAATAAAAAAATTCTTAAGGTAAATAATTCATAATATTGTTATACTGAATATTTCTACTATTGTGGACCCATGCATTTTTTAAATCGGTTTGGAGTTTTGAAGTGCGGACGTGACATAGTTTCATTTTTGTTGATGTAAGACTTTGGAGAGTGAATCTTCTTAATCTAAGTAATTGAGTGTTCACAACTAACACTCCACAGAAAAGGAGGTTCTAGGTTCGAGTCTCGTTGATTTCGATTTCGAATAAATAGCTATAAAAGTAATGTAAATAAAATCTTATTAAATACGGTGAAGAAATTGTATATAGATCAAAAGGGAAAAGTGAAAGTTGGAAAAGAGATGACCCAAACATTTCCTATATCAAAAGGACTACGACAAGGATGCTATTTGTCACCTACTCTCTTTAAAATGTATGTTAATGCGGCGTGACAAGTATGGAAAAGAAAATGTGCTGGAATGGGAATACCACTTGATGATAATATAACACTGTATACCCTACAGTTCGCTGATGATCAGGTGCTGATGGCACAAAAACAAGAAGATATTGAATTTATGATTAGGAAGATAAAAGAAAATTATGAGAAATGGGGACTAAGCCTCAACCTAGAAAAAACAGTATAATAGACTCTAGGCAGTACACATGACGTATTAACTACGGAAACTGGGGAAAAATAACAACAGAGGACATAAAGTACTTGGGAACAACAATAGGAAAACAGGGTTTTTATGGAAAAGAATGTGAAACCCGACTCTGTAAAGGAAGAAAATTTTTAGGAGCCCTGAATTCAGTTATCTGGGATCCAAATATAAGCAAGAAAACGAAAATTAGAATATATATAAATGCATTATTGAAAGTGTTACATTGTATGAAGCAGAAATATGGCAGCTTCCATAACAACAGAAAAGAAAATTGCCGTGGCCGAACAGGCACCTTTGAAGTCACCGCCAGAGGACAGTACCAACACCGCCCGAGAGAGAGCGCTGATCGGCAACTCGGCAGCTCCGTTACGCTCGGGCAAACATCGGCGCGGGAGAACTCACCCGTATCACGGGGTTGACCGGCGGACCTTCGCCCCGAGCGGGCTATAAAAGGGGCCGCTCGGGCAAGCAGCAGGGAGTCGATAAGCGAGCGCCAGCGAGAGTATAGTGAGTGATACAGTGATACAGTGATACGTCGAAGTGCATACGGATTTTGGACTGCCCCACGGTGAATTGGTGAACTGCGCGACGTACACGGACTATCTCCAGGAATTTTGTTTTGACTTGGCTTTTGTTATTGGATTTGCTTTTTGGATTGTGGAATAAAATCCGTTTTTAAGAAACCGTGTTATTCTTTGTTGTTTCTGGTCACAACAAAAATTGAGAGCTTTGTAAATGGATTTCCTCAGAAGAGCTGCAGAAGTATCTAGAAGGGAAAGAATAAGGAATGAACAGGTTAAGGAAATAATGAATCTGAAACATGATATTATGGAGGAAATTGAAAAGAAACAACTCACTTGGTTTGGACAAGTACAGCGAATGGACGAGAGAAGACTCCCCAGAAGATGGCAACCAAGTGAAAGGAGAAAACGTGACAGACCAAGACCAGGATGGAACGACCAGATCAGAAAGATAATCGAGAAGTGGAAATTACCTCCTGATTCCTGGAAGAACAGGGAAGACTGGAGCAGAAGATTAGGCGTCGGAAGACCGAAGTAGCGGTCAAGAAAACGGCATGAAGAAGAAGAATAAATAGCTGGGGCCAACGATACCACAGTCGAATTTAGGAGCAGTACTTTAGATGAGACGCCAATTCGTTCATTGCCAAAGGCGGAATTGTGACTTCGGTCCCACATATGATTTACTTGGTGGAAAGATAAAAACTCATCAGTCGACCGTGGAACATCATGCAATTGCATTTTTTACTGATTGTGCACATCGAAAGGAAATGTATATAAGTTTAATTATCACCAAAAATAAAACAAAAGAACCCATTTTTATTTCGCACTATTGCACATTTCTGAGATTTTTTTCATTAAACATTTACTTTTATTTATACGACATATTTAAATGCATATATTCCAAGTTTTTGTGTAGATATGGATCGAAGTCAGATATTTTCGTGTATTTCTCCTTTAAAAGGGAAGTTAATTAAGCCATGCCAATGCTACAATATCAACATAATATTTTTCCGATAGTCTTCTCAGAATATTGTTTGCCCTTGAATCCATTTACTTCCTGTAACTTTATACTCGTGCCATTAACTTAGCAAACTGGTCTGAATGTTACATCTTGTAACAATGCTACTGGTTCTCTCGCTTAATAATGTTTTGTTTATTATGTTTGAAAATATTTTTTTATTACACGCCTTTTGTACTATAGTGTATAATGAAGATTTTATAAATGTTATTTGTGACTAAATACATTTTTGCTTATTGCATATTTTGAGTTTTAAGTGCATGTATTGGCTATTTTAAGTGCATATATTGACAATTTTAAGTGCATGGTTGCATGCGTATTTTTTAACTTTTTTATAGTGCATGATGTTCCGGGGTATACTCATCAGGTTTTGGGAAGAGGCCGAGCGTGGGTTGCGGGGTGCGGAGTTTATCAGTTCGCTACAAACCTCTACAGTGGAAATGGTGAACTACAATAGAAACTACTAGAGCTACGAAAATAAGTTCATTTGAAGACAATTTGGTAGAAGAGAGACGGAAAGTGTCATAAAATGCGTTTCGAAGTGATGACTGATTGATTAGTGATTCGAGGCGCATCAGCTGCTAAGCTCAATAGTCCAGTAAGTGTAGTGTATGTTTTCCTCGGGGGAGGGTGGCGGTGGATGGCGAGATCCGGCGCCCATCTATCTGTCGGCCTGAGGAGCTTTCTTCCACCAGGTATCTTCCACCAGCGGGGCACCGCCCCGGCCAGAACAAACTGTAAGCTCCCGACAATTAGTAAGTGTAAGTAAGGGGTGAAGATAGGACAATGAAGAGGAATGAAATGTAGCGCGCGGTCCGTAGCTCGTACTGCTCCGGCATTCCTCTGGTGTTGATCGGAGAAACCTCGGAAAACTCCCGATCAGATTAGTCGGCAGCTAGAATTGTGCTCCAGACAGCGACTGAATTGAACTTAGCTATGTAGCTAGATTCAAAAATTCGGGTACAGTCGGGACTCGACCCTAGGACCTCCCGGCCAGCATTTCGCGTTAAGATTACATTAATTATTTAATTACTTTACACGTGTTTAATTATTTCTTATAATACTTTCATTTTCACTACTGTATCAATTGCAAAGAGGGGTGATTCATGGTATGTACGTACACTTGAAAGGGATATAACATTTTTTTAAACAAATTGTTCGGCAAATGAAGATTTTAGTGTATGTATTTGTTGAAAGTTTCCTAAAGCGTACACGACGTTAATTTGTCCTTCGTACCTGCTCCGAAATGCGCTTGAACAGCTCCTGGATGGCAGTGGTGTTGCCGATGAAAGTGGCGGACATCTTGAGTCCGCGCGGCGGAATGTCGCAAACGGCCGTCTTCACGTTATTGGGGATCCACTCGACGAAATAGGTGCTGTTCTTGTTCTGCACGTTGAGCATCTGCTCGTCCACCTCCTTCATGCTCATGCGACCCCGGAACACCGCCGCCACCTGCAAGCGCCGTACAAATACTGCTAGGTTTTTTCCAAGACGGTAGGCGCAGAGCCGGGCGTGCTGGCTTATGGGTCCTAACCGAGCCCATACACGTGCATATCCCGGTTGCAAACCTGCTTTGTTGGAGCATCAGTATGATGGCAAAAGATATTCAACCAGCAAAATCCAGACTTGTGAGTCTGCTCCTCTATGATATTAACAGATCTACAACCCTTGCAAGCCAGGTTTGTATGTTTATGGGCCGCTTAAGCTTTACCGCTTGGGAAACCTCTGAAATTTTCAATTAAAAAAAATACACGGTAAAAGGATTCCAATAATACAGCAAATGACGTAAGAAGGAATTGTTATTGTATTTTGCAAAAGGAGATGTGTATGGATTTAGCATTTTCGGGTCGATTGTTGACTTTGTCTGACGGTGCCCGCCATGCCTGGGTCTAGTTTAATTTATACGCGTGGGGGCAAGAAAGTCATGGTGTGCACATGCCATATTCCCTTCACCGCAACTAGCTAATTTGGCTGCCTGATGTATTTTTCGTCACACAATCACAATTACTGACACGATTTTAAAGGGAAGCTACAACTCTATTTTGGCCTCGAACGGGAATCGAATGCGAAACATCATCACGGGAAGCTAGCACACTGCCCACAAACCATCCTAGGGGCACAGGGGAAGATAATCTTATTAATTTTCAAACCAATAAATGAAAATTATCTTTAAATATAATGTAAAAATATAAATAAAATAAATTCCATTTTACATTATTGTTCAATATCGATCAATAGAAGACGTAGGATTCATATAGTTTATAAGTATGATTATTCAAAATATAAATCTTTTATTAAAAATATAAAATTGATTTTGTATACTATTAAAAATAAATTATTTTTTGTAAAAATTAATAAACTAATTACAAGTGTATCTAGAATTAATTATAGGTGCTCCAGAATGGCAAAGGCTTTCTCGTGCTAGTTATCGTATTTCTTTGAGGATAGGTCAATTAATGGGGATGGAAATATCGCGCACGGTCCGTGGCCCATTTATTAGGTTACTGCCCCGGCATTCGCCTTGTGTTGATCGGGGAAACGACGGAAAACTATCGAGCAGATCAATGGACGTCTAGACAGCAGCTGAATTCGACCTAGTCATCTAGCAAGTGTCGAAACTCCTGCCACCGTCGGGACTCGAACCCGAGAACCTCCCGATGAGAGAGATTGCAGTAACATCAATTGATAGCCATGAGCCACCTCTGCCAGTACGAGTGGGAAAATAGGGCAACGTTTGATTTCTTTTCCAACGGGGAGGAGGGAGGGGGTTAACGCACCGTCATGTAGCGTCCGCGGCGCGGGTCGCACGCGGCCATCATGTTGCGCGCGTCGAACATCTGCTGCGTGAGTTCGGGCACCGTCAGCGCCTGGTACTGCTGGCTGCCGCGCGACGTGAGCGGTGCGAAGCCCGGCATGAAGAAGTGCAGGCGCGGGAACGGCACCATGTTCACCGCCAGCTTGCGCAGGTCGGCGTTCAGCTGCCCCGGGAACCTGCAACCGGAAGAAGTGCCACGCCAGATGGATTTTTTGTCGATTCCGAGCACGATAATTGCTAAGGTCAATAGTCCCGTCGGTGTTCCGCATCATTTTATCGAGGGGAGTAGCGGTGATCTTCCCCCGCTGGATTGTGAGATCCGACGCCAACCTATCCGTCAACATGTGGGTTTTTCTACAACCAGGTATCTCCCACCAGCGGGGCACCGCTCCAGCCGGGACAAGCTCTAAGCATCTGACTGCTCTCCCGTCATGTGTGGTAGTAGAGTGCGTGTTGGTGAAAGTGTGTATGAGAAGGGGTGAAGATAGGACAAGAAGGAGAAGGAACAGATCACGCGTGGTCCGTGGCCCATTTGTTAGGGTACCAGACGGCTGAATTTGACCTAGCTATGTAGCTAGTGCCGAAAATCCTACCATCATCGGGACTCGAATCCCAGGACCGCCCGGTGAGAGGCACCCGGTCAGTGTCATTAATTGATGGCCTTAGCCACCTAAGTCGGTACGCCAGATGGCTTATTCATGGTCGAATTCGTGACTTAAATGGCAGAAGCTTGGTGAAACTCTGGATCGACCGGTGGCGGTTCGTGCACTTTTCTCAAGAGGAGGAAAGGCAAAGAAGTCAACTGCATCAACTACTTATATTAAATAATCAAAAAACAACTTGTCAATTCAAAGTGTCGATGGGGCAAGGGCAAATTAATTTTAGCAGTTTAGTTTGTAGGGCGCCAGTCCACGATGTGAGATTACGGTACACAGTGCGCCAGCTGCTCTGCTCTTCCAGAGACCGTCAAATACTTTTATTGACGTGAGATATCGCTCACGTCTAATGAGTTGATACATTTTTTAGAGACGCCTGTAGATAGCAATGTAAGAGAGGAGGAATTCTCGAGCTGTGTAGCTCCCATAATAATCGTTTCCTCTTCTGGCCGCAAGAGCGCTGTGGGATAATGGCCAATTATCTCTCAGAGGAGGAAAGACTGTAAGTTTCTCCACAGAGCGATTTGAAATCGATTTCGTGAGGTTTAAAAGCGGGACGGGCTTTGTTTAAAACTCGATCAAAGTGTATTTCCTCAGAGATACCAACTAATAAATTATATATTTTTCCTCAAAGATCAAATCAAACATTTTATTTGGTAATTACATTCAGAAGAAGAAATTGCGCGAAGAGGACTTTCCCCGTCCCCTTCCCTAAGAAACCGCTAATGGATACAATATTCCAAAAATTTGAATAGAAATGATTGGAACAAACGTGAAAAAATAAACTGTAGCCTTTTCGATGTTACAAATTAATATTAAAACATTGATGTTTATGAAGTGTTTAAGTTTTATCTAAAAAGTTTTATCTAATGATTCTGCTTCCCTATCTTACGGAGGCCGTAAAGACTCTTGCTTAGAATGTTTGTGTATGAATCTACCGCCAAAAGAGGTGGTCAGTTTTCACATGGCGAAAAGAATATGCAATAATATAACCAAAGAAATCTGAACGTATTAATACCTGCCAAAATTATAAATGTTTAAATTTTCAAGTAGAATAAGAACATAATGAATTTGTATTATATATGTCACAGTACACAGCGAATTTGCGAAAGGTGCAAAAATTATGTACTCTATTTTTTTGAGGGTAATGCCATTTGAAAGTAAGCACAAAGGGCTTTCAGAAAGAGTGACCACGTGTCAATATGGCATTTCTCACTCCTTGGTGAAAAGTTGTAATAATTGTTAATCGACCAATAGAACCTGTTGATTTCGTCCCATCAGCCCCCCTAGTTCTCTAGTTTAAATACTAGTACGAAAACAAAAACAAAACCAGATTTAAACAAACTGATTTAAACCAAAGCTGGTTAAGGACAAATCCTGGTATACGCGAATTACGTCCACTTGGTATGCAGTAGTCTTTTACGTCCAGCTTCACTCGGTACTTTCAGACATCCTCTTCTCCGGAAGAGGCTATTTTTTTATTTAGATGCGTCTGCCTTTATGTATACACGTCTCACCGTCCAAATTTTCCGGAATATGCAAAGGCCGTGAGTCTATGTCTATGCTTAGTCCGGTTAGAGAAAGGCAGCCAGACCCTTCATAGAGGACCGTCGCTGCGACTTGTGAGCCCGTACGTCGCGAACACTCTTTTCTAATTAGGGAAGCAATATTAATTAAATGAAAGTTAGAATGTTCGTATGTGATAAGTAATGTACTGAAAATGTATCTTACATAAGGTACATTTACTTACATACAGATCCATAAGGTGCAGGAAATGTTTTTCATATCACAAACACAACTGAGAAATTAGAGAGGTCAGCCAAACAATATGTAATAGGTACTTGCCTCCTGTGCAAGCTCCTTGACCAGAATTGACAGGACGCGTTGGGAAAGGTGATGCATGAAGGGTTGGAAAGCCAACATGCCTCAACAAAAGGGTGAAAACACTCATGCCTACGTGGGACACGAACTTGCGAACCGCGTTCACTTCAGCACTACTGCTTTTTGTGTTTCCTGTTGGGGTCGGCTCATGTTCGCTTTGTTTTCATAAAAAAAACACTATTTTTATGAAAAAAACTTGTTTTTTTGTTCCAGCCTGTTTGGCATGCTACAGGAGAGCTCATGATGTTTTCTATGGCAACACGTTGACGTAATTCATCCTGACGTGTTTATATACAGGATAAAGTACGTCGGCCGTAATTAACACTTCATTCAGGAGTCAGACTGCAACAGAGCTAAACTTGATGCACTCCAGATCACATTACATGCAGAGAACTGTATTGATCTTGAATATTTCTGTCGCGAAATGTGTCTAGTAACTTTTCTGTTATTCCCTATTGTTATTTCACGTATTCAATTTCGTGGCCTGCAGTATCAAATATGTCCAATATTACGAAAACCTGACACCTCTGATAAGGTCGAAGGCTGCGAAGTATCCTTTCAATTTCTGCGCGTTTCGGAAACGAGTAATGTAGATACTGATAAAGGAGAATTAGCTTTTTCGAAAGACTGATAAAACATTTTTACATCCTTTTCCTATTTTCAGGC